>OX401404.1:49152481-49869981 GCA_947846245.1 Cerastoderma edule | reverse complement strand
TTTCTCCTTTACCCACAATGTTTTCAAAAGTCGTCTGCAACAAACTGGTCCAATAATTCCGTTCCCTTACAATTTCGTTCGGATTGCGAGACATCCGGATAATCGGGGTCCGGTTAAACGAGGGTTCACTGTATATCATTCAACTGTTACAGTAACTAAAGTATACATTTGGAATGAGTGTACATGTTGTGTACGCCACAGGACATACGTGCATGTTGTTCAGTATCATCTGGGTCTTACTATATCTGGCTTCGTCTCAATCCGTCCGTACCTACAAAAACCTCAAACATATCCAAACTGTTACAGTAACTAAAGTATACATTTGAAATGAGTGTACATGGTGTGCACGCAAAAGGACATACGTGCATGTTGTTCTGTATATGGATTCGTATCAATCTGCATGTACCTACAAAAACCTCAAACATATCCAAACTGTTACAGTAACTAAAGTATACATTTGAAATGAGTGTACATGGTGTGCACGCAAAAGGACATACGTGCATGTTATTCTGTATATGGATTCGTCTCAATCTGCATGTACCTACAAAAAACCTCAAACATATCCAAACTGTTACAGTAACAAAAGTGTACATTTGAAATGAGTGTACATGGTGTGCACGCAAAAGGACATACGTGCATGTTGTTCTGTATATGGATTCGTCTCAATCTGCATGTACCTACAAAAAACCTCAAACATATCCAAACTGTTACAGTAACTAAAGTATACATTTAGAATGAGTGTACATGGTGTGCACGCAAAAGGACATACGTGCATGTTGTTCTGTATATGATTCGTCTCAATCTGCATGTACCTACAAAACCTCAAACATATCCAAACTGTTACAGTAACTAAAGTATACATTTGAAATGAGTGTACATGGTGTGCACGCAAAAGGACATACGTGCATGTTGTTCTGTATATGGATTCGTCTCAATCTGCATAAACCTACAAAAACCTCAAACATATCCAAACTGTTACAGTAACTAAAGTATACATTTGAAATGAGTGTACATGGTGTGCACGCAAAAGGACATACGTGCATGTTGTTCTGTATATGGATTCGTATCAATCTGCATGTACCTACAAAAAACCTCAAACATATCCAAACTGTTACAGTAACTAAAGTATACATTTAGAATGAGTGTACATGGTGTGCACGCAAAAGGACATACGTGCATGTTGTTCTGTATATGGATTCGTATCAATCTGTATGTACCTACAAAAAACCTCAAACATATCTAAACTGTTACAGTAACAAAGGTATACATTTAGAATGAGTGTACATGGTGTGCACGCAAAAGGACATACGTGCATGTTGTTCTGTATATGGATTCGTCTCAATCTGCATGTACCTACAAAAAACCTCAAACATATCCAAACTGTTACAGTAACTAAAGTATACATTTGAAATGAGTGTACATGGTGTGCACGCAAAAGGACATACGTGCATGTTGTTCTGTATATGGATTCGTATCAATCTGCATGTACCTACAAAAAACCTCAAACATATCCAAACTGTTACAGTAACTAAAGTATACATTTGAAATGAGTGTACATGTTGTGTACGCAAAAGGACATACGTGCATGTTGTTCTGTATATGGATTCGTCTCAATCTGTATGTACCTACAAAAAACCTCAAACATATCTAAACTGTTACAGTAACAAAAGTATACATTTAGAATGAGTGTACATGGTGTGCACGCAGGACATACGTGCATGTTGTTCTGTATATGGATTCGTCTCAATCTGTGTACCTACAAAAAACCTCAAACATATCCAAACTGTTACAGTAACTAAAGTATACATTTGAAATGAGTGTACATGGTGTGCACGCAAAAGGACATACGTGCATGTTGTTCTGTATATGGATTCGTATCAATCTGCATGTACCTACAAAAAACCTCAAACATATCCAAACTGTTACAGTAACTAAAGTATACATTTAAATGAGTGTACATGGTGTACACGCAAAAGGACATACGTACATGGTGTGCACGCAAAAGGACATACGTGCATGTTGTTCTGTATATGGATTCGTCTCAATCTGCATGTACCTACAAAAAACCTCAAACATATCCCAACTGTTACAGTAACTAAAGTATACATTTGAAATGAGTGTACATGGTGTGCACGCAAAAGGACATACGTGCATGTTGTTCTGTATATGGATTCGTATCAATCTGTATGTACCTTCAAAAAACCTCAAACATATCCAAACTGTTACAGTAACTAAAGTATACATTTGAATGAGTGTACATGGTGTACACGCAAAAGGACATACGTGCATGTTGTTCTGTATATGGATTCGTATCAATCTGTATGTACCTACAAAAAACCTCAAACATATCTAAACTGTTACAGTAACAAAGTATACATTTAGAATGAGTGTACATGGTGTGCACGCAAAAGGACATACGTGCATGTTGTTCTGTATATGGATTCGTCTCAATCTGCATGTACCTACAAAAAACCTCAAACATATCCAAACTGTTACAGTAACTAAAGTATACATTTGAAATGAGTGTACATGGTGTGCACGCAAAAGGACATACGTGCATGTTGTTCTGTATATGGATTCGTCTCAATCTGCATGTACCTACAAAAAACCTCAAACATATCCAAACTGTTACAGTAACTAAAGTATACATTTAGAATGAGTGTACATGGTGTGCACGCAAAAGGACATACGTGCATGTTGTTCTGTATATGGATTCGTATCAATCTGTATGTACCTTCAAAAAACCTCAAACATATCTAAACTGTTACAGTAACTAAAGTATACATTTGAAATGAGTGTACATGGTGTGCACGCAAAAGGACATACGTGCATGTTGTTCTGTATATGGATTCGTATCAATCTGTATGTACCTTCAAAAAACCTCAAACATATCTAAACTGTTACAGTAACTAAAGTATACATTTGAAATGAGTGTATATGGTGTGCACGCAAAAGGACATACGTGCATGTTGTTCTGTATATGGATTCGTATCAATCTGTATGTACCTTCAAAAAACCTCAAACATATCTAAACTGTTACAGTAACTAAAGTATACATTTGAAATGAGTGTACATGGTGTGCACGCAAAAGGACATACGTGCATGTTGTTCTGTATATGGATTCGTCTCAATCTGTATGTACCTACAAAAAACCTCAAACATATCCAAACTGTTACAGTAACTAAAGTATACATTTAGAATGAGTGTACATGGTGTACACGCAAAAGGACATACGTGCATGTTGTTCTGTATATGGATTCGTATCAATCTGCATGTACCTACAAAAAACCTCAAACATATCCAAACTGTTACAGTAACAAAGGTATACATTTAGAATGAGTGTACATGGTGTGCACGCAAAAGGACATACGTGCATGTTGTTCTGTATATGGATTCGTCTCAATCTGCATGTACCTACAAAAAACCTCAAACATATCCAACTGTTACAGTAACAAAAGTATACATTTGAAATGAGTGTACATGGTGTGCACGCAAAAGGACATACGTGCATGTTGTTCTGTATATGGATTCGTCTCAATCTGTATGTACCTACAAAAAACCTCAAACATATCCAAACTGTTACAGTAACTAAAGTATACATTTAGAATGAGTGTACATGGTGTACACGCAAAAGGACATACGTGCATGTTGTTCTGTATATGGATTCGTCTCAATCTGTATGTACCTACAAAAAACCTCAAACATATCCAAACTGTTACAGTAACTAAAGTATACATTTGAAATGAGTGTACATGGTGTGCACGCAAAAGGACATACGTGCATGTTGTTCTGTATATGGATTCGTATCAATCTGCATGTACCTACAAAAAACCTCAAACATATCCAAACTGTTACAGTAACTAAAGTATACATTTGAAATGAGTGTACATGGTGTGCACGCAAAAGGACATACGTGCATGTTGTTCTGTATATGGATTCGTCTCAATCTGTATGTACCTACAAAAAACCTCAAACATATCCAAACTGTTACAGTAACTAAAGTATACATTTAGAATGAGTGTACATGGTGTACACGCAAAAGGACATACGTGCATGTTGTTCTGTATATGGATTCGTCTCAATCTGCATGTACCTACAAAAAACCTCAAACATATCCAAACTGTTACAGTAACTAAAGTATACATTTGAAATGAGTGTACATGGTGTGCACGCAAAAGGACATACGTGCATGTTGTTCTGTATATGGATTCGTCTCAATCTGCATGTACCTACAAAAAACCTCAAACATATCTAAACTCTTACAGTAACAAAGGTATACATTTGGAATGAGTGTACATGTTGTGTACGCAAAAGGACATACGTGCATGTTGTTCTGTATATGGATTCGTCTCAATCTGCATGTACCTACAAAAAACCTCAAACATATCCAAACTGTTACAGTAACAAAGGTATACATTTGAAATGAGTGTACATGTTGTGTACGCAAAAGGACATACGTGCATGTTATTCTGCATCATTTCGGTCTTACTATATATAGCTTCGTCTTAATATTTCCTTTCTTTCTTTTCATAACTATTTTTGTAACTCTCAGAATATGTTTGTCACGTTGACATCAAATTGTACCTTATATATGTTGTAGATGATGTACTTTGTACAAGTCTAAAAAAAGTATGTTCTGCTCTGTTCTCAATCTGTATGTTCCTACAAAAACCTCAAACATATCCAAACCCGACTACTTGCATATCTATGTTTTGGTCTAAGTGGGTAAACATGCTGTTCTTTTAGCCTTTGTATTTTGGTTAAAGATGAACTTGATTCATTTGTCATTTAAGATACTCTCAACAATATCGAAACTCGACTACTTGCATATATATTTAAATTTTGGTCGTAAGTGAGTAGTCGTTATGTTTTATAAACATATGTACTTCAATTTGTGATGAACTCGTTTCATGTTGATGCTTATCTCATCGCTTATCATTGCTTTGGGGCAGATGTGAATATATTTTCCTATATCTTTATCGCTCATAGTGCTGAAACCTACTTCATGCTTTTGCAAACAGGTTATTTGGCGGCTGGCCTATGATCTTATATGTTTGCTCCTCTTGGTATATTTCCACATCAAAATTTAGCAGATATTTTGGAAAGCAGACGACACAAAAATATATTGTTAGAAAATTACCCAGCATTCAAAGGGTTAAAGATGTATGGTTTGGCTGTAGTTTTTTTCATACAACAGACCAGCATGAATGTTATAAAAAACCTGATGCATTTATTTTGAATGCTTTTTAAGAAAAGGATATGTTTTAAGGCAGTGGCGTATAAAGAGATAATCGTTTAAATAAGGTTTGCGTTGATATAACGTTTTAAAATAGTCAGTCATGGGTAAAAGGGAAAAATGAATGTTCCCATTTTTTTTATTTCTTTATTGACCAACGCAACTTGTTAAATTACAGACACTTAATTCATTTTTTCGAAATCTTTTAGATATTTTTTTTTTTTGTTTACGTGTCGTAGGCCTGA
The DNA here is from genome assembly GCA_947846245.1 of Cerastoderma edule. Classification (NCBI taxonomy): domain Eukaryota; kingdom Metazoa; phylum Mollusca; class Bivalvia; order Cardiida; family Cardiidae; genus Cerastoderma; species Cerastoderma edule. The sequence continues at coordinate 49,864,500 of OX401404.1, read as the reverse complement.
AATGCAGCTAATGATCTGAGTCTTAAACATGGATCGAAAGTAAATGAAGAAAAACACGGCTTTCCAACTGCTAGAGTTGACAAGTTGTTTGTTTGATAATTTTGAATCGTTAAAGGCCAATAAAAGGAGATTATTGCTATATCTAACTAAATCATTTCGAATCGTTATCAACAAAAAAATACATCAGCACAACCTAAACGTGAAAGCCAATGAGAAATAACTCAGACCACCATTTAAATGATTTAGATTGCCTGATTCTTCTACTCTGACCTGGTCACGTGATACACAAGTTTTTGAACCGGCAAATCGGAATTAATTATTGGAAATATGTAAACAAACAGAGTGTTTATAAACATGATTGAATTGGAAAAAACTATATTTTAAGCACAAAATAACTCATGTTAAAGGAGTTTATTAAATAGGGTATCACAGAATTCAAAAATTAATTTTCATGACTTTTATGAAAATAATAAAGGAATTCTATATATATTGTTTCAGTATTGTGTTGTCACTTATATCCTGCCATGTGCCTTTAATAAAATCAGACTGCTGATCTCGACACCAATAAGGGGAAAATGCCAATGCTTTATGTAAAAATTCAAACGTGGCTTCTTTGGTATGCATGGTTAAGGGTTTTGCTTTAGCCAGGTTCAGTTTTAACGATTGTTTTGAATAATTCAGTGCATTTAAAATACTTCAATGTTAGATGTTATCAGATGCCATGGTTAAGTGTTTTTCATTGTATTGTTTGTAACAAAAGCAACTTCATTATAGATACATTCGCTTCACCAAAACGCAAACATTCGTGAAATTCGAGAACTATTTGTCCGTCCTTATTTAGTAGGATTGATTTGGGTGATTTGAAATGACCTCCCTGAAGCAATTGTGTGTTGATACACTTATAGCCGTGGCTTGAATACAGATTTGATTTTTAAATCAACAAGATTTGAGGAGGACAATACAGAAGAAAACGCATAAGTATCAAGCAATGCTTTAACAGTATGGAACGGATTATTTGAACTATTCAGAATAATTTTCAGAATGGAATCATGCATGCATCTCATGAAATATTATCACAATTAACAAACCTTACATTTTCACTTTATTCGAATATATGGGCCACGTCACGAGAAAAGGGGCACTCGGACATAGCAAACAGTGTAGCCCCAGACCAGCCGCCACTTCACTGACGTGGAGGCTGGTCTGGGGTTACACTGTTTGCCATCTTAGAGGACATCAAGTTCTACCTTTAAATAAATACAAATGATAACTGTCGTGACTAGATGCTGGAATAATATCGCTAAGAAAGAGCGAGGTCAGCGGTTTTTTATTTATGTCCGAGTGCCCCTTTTCGCGTGACGCGGCCCATATAACGATCAATATGTTACGGATAACAAACATTACCAGCCTTAACCCTTATTGTGCTGGAATCAACTTTATGCTTATGCAAACATGTAAGATCACAGGCCAGACGCTAAGTAAATTGGCGACTGGCTTGTGATCCAACATGTTTGCTACTATGAGCATCTTTCCTAAAAAAAAACACCAAAAAACAGATATTTAAGGTTTGAAAAGCAGGCTACACAAACATTTATTTTAAGAAAATTACCCAGCTTTTTAAAGTTAAAGATTACCGTAAGATTCCATAAAGTCGGAGTTTATGATCGTGCGTACTTGTATACATCAATGAAAATAAACTGTCTATAGTAACATTTCGTTAAGCCGAACACGTCCGTTCCCAACACAATTTCCGGATAAACGAATAATCCGGACTAATGAAAAAGGGCCTGGTCTTATACATATTAAGACATACACTGTCTTTATGTACGTGTATACTTATAAACCTTTACCAAACGCCAAATTTTCGACCGTCCTAAATTGAAATTCAAAATTAATCTTCTATCATGGCAGAAAACCATGTAGGTCAAAGAGAAATTGCTCGTCACAGCAATTTCTCCTTTACCCACAATGTTTTTGAGAGTCGTCTACAAAAACTCGTCAATGTCGTTATTGTATGGTAATTGGTTAAGCAAAAAACTGCACAATAGTTCCGTTCCCTTACAATTCCGTTTGGATTGCGAGACATCCGGATAAATGGGGTCCGTATAAACGAGGCTTGGCTGTTTATGAACCATCTCCAATATGGACACCGTCGGATTTATCGTTGCCTTGTTTTGAAGCGTTAGCAATGAGATCAGTGGAGGACAGTGGTTCAGTGGAAGAGCATCGGCTTCTGGATGCGAGGGTCGCGGGTTCGAATATCCTCAGTAGCACGATCTTGCCTTGTGAGCTTTCACGAATCCACATCGGCGCAGGTACTGGTTATGTTTTAAGAACTTGTTTCACAATCAATGTAAAATCAATAAGTCTAAACTAATGAGACAAATTTAAGTGACATCAAATTCTCACTGATTGGATACTCCCGTTTATGGATTATTAATCACCAGCTCCGGGAAAACCTTTAAGTCATTCTGATAAAAGTGGGACTTGCTAGCGACGAGTGACTCTCGCTAAAAACCTTGAAAGAAGATGAATGATTAATCAAACTTAATCAGTTGATGAAAGTTGGGATGGATTGTAATAATAATCACAAAAAAGACCATCAGCACAGCTTAAACGTGAGTCGTCGAGAAGAAACCCAGGTCAGACGTAGTCAGATCTACAACACAATAAATTTGTCAACAAATGAAAGATACTTTTATGAGTTCTGACACTACGGTAACTTTATAAAAACCAATTACATTATAAATGAGTATTTTAAGGATTGTCTTTGTCATTATATTGTATAACCTTGCTTGTACATGTATTAAAACAACATTGCCAAATGATTGAGGAAATGACAGGACAGACTGTACAACATTATTGTTTGCATTGATTGATCCTTCACCCCTCATCCGGTTACTTGATACGAAAATGTTTGAGCGTACCAATCAAAAAGTGGAATCGGATCTGCAGGAAAATGTTTGTAATCAATCTTACTGCTGATGAACACGATTGAATTGGAGACAACTATATTTCAAGCTTGAAATAACTTCAGCAATTGAGTTAATCAAATAGGGTCTCACAGAAATTATAAATTAATTGTCATGGCTTTTATGAACACAAAAAAAGAAATTCATACATTTTATTCAGTTAATATTTTGTACTCGTGTTTGTTCATTGGTATTAAAGCCAAAATGATTTATGTTAATTCAAAAAGGAGCGTGATAGTTGCCTTGTTTTTCCAATATTATTTGCGCCGTATTATACTTCTGAACTCCTGGGATTTAATGATACACGGCTTTGGACATTGATATATGGTTTGATATAAATCATTGTCCCCTGAAACATGCCACACAATGGCGCTTTAGTTTCGAACTTCGAGCCGTATATAAGTCGCATATAAATTCATCAATTCAATCCGCTGTGCCTCATGTTTAATGCAATAAGTTATAATGTTTATCGTTTTTTATAGTAATGAACGGGTAAACATCATTAGGATTGGAACACCTTAGTTTAAACTTATCTATTTTACATCGATTGTTAGCGTTTCACTGAACATTGAGAGTTTTCAGTAAAGAAAAAAATAACAAAACATGCGTTTACCCTTTCCAAAACAATAACGACATTTGACTACTTTGTTGCATACGACTTTAGAAAACAATGTGGGAAAATGAGAAATTGCTCGTAACGAGCATTTTTTTCCTTTCCCACAAGATTTTCTGCTTTATCTGAAGAATATTTTTCAATTTCATCACATTTTGAAATGTCGTCTGCAAACATTTTCAATTTGGGACAGTCGAAAATTTCATTTATGATTTTACTCTACCAGAGTATCGTTTCTCTTTAGGATTTCAGATAGAAATAGAAGTTTAGAATGCTTACTACAGTTAATGCTGTTTTGTGTTACTTAAAGAAGCAGTTCTGTAGCAGAAACTAGATTGTACATTTTATTTAGATGTTTTAAGTACGCCTGCAGAAACGGAAATGGTTAAAAGATTTTCCAGAACGTCAAACTTCCACGACGCTCGAACCTGAAAGCGCTTGGAAAATGGCTTATGTTGTCGAAGACGAATTTTCAAACTTGTCGTTTCGTTTCTTCTTGTTCCTTTCTTACAAAACTGGACGCAATAGGAGAAGGGGTTTATGATGTACGAGTCCAATTATCTTCGCCCTAGGAATGCTTGGTTATCTTCTAAAGATAGATTTTCGAGTCGTCTGCTTTCCAAAACCTTTAATATCTGCTTAATTTTGAAATGGAAAGATACACAGAGTAGCAAACAGGTTAGATCACAGGCCAACCGACAATTTTCTTGGCGGCTGTGCCTTGATCTAACCTGTTAGCATAAGTATGATGTCGGTTCCAACACTATAAGGGTTAAATATATGAAGTATATAATTCACCTCTGTCCCTAAGCGATGATGAGTGATGCGTTTTTTTGGTGTAAAAGAATCGCGGAATTGAACTGTCCCTGAATGTTCTTGTTTAGGTCGCTGGAACCGGTTGAGGATCTTATCCCTATTAGTTGTATAGCTCTATAGAATTTGGTTGTTACAATCACGTAAATGGTTCATGTGGTCTTCATAGGAAAGGGTCCGTTTCTTTTACATGTATAACTTTCGAACTTGCTAATAAAATTATCATTAAAACCAATTGTATAGACATGTCGTATTTGTCAAAGTCAATACCTCATTTATTTATTGTGCACGTGACAGCAAATGTAAAAAAAGAGCAAGAATAAATGTGCTGGATGAGGTGGTAAGAATAAAGTTTCGTTGAAAACGGCGCTATCCCCCTCCCAAGCCAATCGATCCATCTTTCAATGCGTTCCGTTAGCGGTCTTAAAAAGAATGGTTTACGAGTGTGTTTGTTATTGATGAATTAGAGACGAACGTCTAAGACTTTATCTTGCAATAATAGACAGCGGCAAACAAAGGGTTGAGAATTATCAAAGTTCCTGGAAGCGTAAATACAGTTCCAAGTGTAATAACAATTTCTATGATTTTTGCTCTTCAGCAAAGATCTATGCTATAATATTTTCCATGTCATGAAATGATTGTACTCTATGGATTTTTCTATAAACTGTAACAGTCTTGCGATAAAACAATAATGTTATGTAACGTACAACCTAGAAGTGTCGGATTTTCCTTGAGTTCTTCCCGCCATGCAAAATCTTTAACGAGCCACGCCCTTACACGTGACAAAATGCGAGTCGATATAGAGAATTCTTATCTTAAAGTGTTTACATGTTTGGACAATATACAGCAGTATATATCAATACGAACAGGTATGTGTATTTGTTTCCAATTTTCATGAAACATAAAGAGCCGAGTGTGTTATACGTTCTCTTAAAGACAAGCACAATCGTTATTGGATCTGATTTGCTTATGTTCGACTTATTGGAAAGCCATTAATTTTCTTAGCAGTAGTAACAGCAGTGTTAAGGTTTGCCTGATACTAAATCAGGCAAACATTAACACTGCTGTGTCACACTTAATAATAGTATTTCTTCCGATATATTTGGTTATGCTATCGTTCACATTATTCCTAACCTCAGTCATTTGCATCTTTGTGAAAACGAATAATATAACATAGACAGATGCTTCGGTGATGGTGATATGTCACTTTGTTAGAATGACGTTCAATATAAAAGTGCTTGTAATCAATATCGATGACAAACGTTCCACACATTTACGAAGGGATCGACAGAATAAACACGGTTTGTCATCCAAGGCTACCGTTCTTTTAATAAAATATGTATGAAATAGCCGTCATTAATATCGACTTCAGAAACGTTTGCAGGCAATGATTTAAACAGTTCATGGTAAAACCAATTAGTTAACGTATCGTGTTATATACAACGCTTTGAATGTTTGTTTGTTTGTTTGTTTGTTTGTTTGTTTAAAGGTATTTCTAAAATCATCAATCATTCGATTATAGTGTTATGCTCAGTTGATATTGATGGAGATATTATTATTTGCCTATTAATCCTTTCCCAAACAACAAATTTCCGACTGTTCCAAATTGAAAGAGTTTGTAGGCGAGATTTCAAAATGTGATGAAATTGGAAATTAATCTTCTGATAGGGCAGAAAACATTGTAGGAAAAGGAGAAATTGCTCTTTACGAGCAAGTCCTCCTTTTCCCACAACGTTTTCTTAAGTCGTCTGCAACAAAGTGGTCAAATGTCGTTATTGTTTGGGAAAGGGTTTATAATGGTTTGACTAGCCCTAATGAGCCGGTAAATAAGATGTGTCTTCCTCCATCATTAAGGTCGGGTAGTTTACATCAATTTTCCGTTTGCTAACCGGGGAAATGACCTTATTTATCTACCCATAAGACCTTGACCAGTGCTTATTGGTAGGTTAATTAGGAAATTTTCCTCCATCATTATGGTGGGGTAATGAACATCGGTTTTCCGATTGTAAACCGGGGGAATGACCTTATTTATTTACTCATAATAATGCAAATAAGACCTTGACTAGCGCTTATTTGCAGGTTAATCCTTTATCATCATGGTCGGGTTGAAACATCAGTTTTCCGTTTGTTAATCTGGACGCGATCTTAATACATGCCAATAATAGGGCCTTGTAGACTAGCTCTAATGGGCTTGTTGATAAGGAAGTTTTCCTATATCATAATGGTTGGGTAGAAACATAAGTTTTCCGTATGGTAATCGGGGAACGATCTACCATGACAATCCAAACATCGATACCGGGATTTGAACCCATCCGGAACGGACCTTGAGGTCTTAAGTTATGCACGCCTATCCACTTGGCCAAGAAGGCCCCTTTCTTTTAACCCTTTACCAAACGCCAAATTTTTGACAGTCCCAAATTGAAAAAGTTTGCAGACGACATTTCAAAATGTAATGAAATTAAAAATTAATCTTCTGATAGGGCAGGAAACATTGTGGGAAAAGGAGGAATTGCTTGATAAAAGCAATTTCTCCTTTTCGTCACAATGTTTTCCAGAGTAGTCTGCAGCAAACTGGTCAAATATCGTTATTGTTTGGTAAAGGGTGAAACGTATTTGCAGTAGAAAACACTGTAATACTATACATAAATACCAATAACAAGTCTTTCCTGTTAGACATTTCGGTTTCCATCCATTTATACAAAACAAATAGTGTGCTTCGCATATAACAATACTGTTCGATTTAAATTAGCATTTGTTAAAGAGACCCAATCCTGTGAGGAAATTGGTATTAATTGTTATGGGTCTAGCTGAATTAATGTCCTGCATTAATCAATGCAAATTCAATAGTTCGTGATAAAAAATGCATGTTATTCCATTACGCTTTAATTGTTTAATTCGTGATACGTAAACGAATCTGTAGCTGTAGCAGACAACTTCAGAAATGATTCTGGTCGAAGGACGTATTGCTTATATTAAGTAATTTATTCTTTTATCGCAATGATTTCTTTCTCTTGATATATTTGTTTATTATTTTTTTCAATCTCATAATTGATTATTAGTTTTTGATTTATTGCCTCTGCTCTAACCTACGTGAACATTTTGAAATGGGTTGATTGCATGGATCGACTTTCCTACCAGTTATTTTTTTCACATTTTTATCGTTTGATATGAGCGTAGGAAAGCTTAGATCAGAGGACCTTGAAATGGCAGAATTTTCTTTGAAGCGTCCGATTATCACTGGGCCATTGCAAACTTATTCTTTTGATAGTGTTGTTCAGTACAAACTCATAAAACCGAACGTGTATAGATGAATGATAATGAGCAATCTGTACTCATCAGATTTATCCAATTAAATCATCCCTGAAGTAATATGGAAGCCGCCAAATTGTTCCTCGCGAGACTTCTTCCATTGTACTGTAGTTCTTAAATATAGATATTAAATGTTTAATCTAAATAGTTATTAAGTTTGATTGCGGAACAAACATTCATCACATCTTATAATTCCTTGTTTTTATATGAGTTAACGATAAAAATAATGATTTAAAATGATGTTCAACACCTCCATATACACTAACTACTCAACGTGAATGAAGGAATTGTGGGATTAGCTGGGGACGATTCACTCGAAAGATTGTAACCCTACACTTTTTTACGGGGTGTACTTCTCAGATCCCCTACGCAATGATCTCCTTTTTCATTTGGTAAGGGGATAATAACTGTATTTCAGAGTAACAAAGGGAAGTAAGCCTGCGCGGTGATTTGTGAAATGGGTTACCGTACCTTCTAAAACGTCATAGATATAACACATGTGTTACATATGAGTACATAATGTGTATTTATTGAGACCATGACCATAATATAACAAAGCACGAGACCTGCCACATCAACAAATGTGTTACATATGTACAACATGCCTCATTAATGAAACTGTTTCATATGTACAATGATGCTGAATCAATACGTGTGCTACATATGCGCAACATACCACATTGATAAATGTGTTACATATGTTCAACATGCCATGTTGATAACTGTTTTACCATATCGACATGATACAACATCAATAAATGTGTTTCAAATGTGCTACATATGTGCAACATGCCACAATAACATATGTGCTACATACGTTTGGAATGCCACATCAATAAATATGTTGCATATGTGAAACGTGCCACTTTATTTGATATTTTACATTTGTGTAACTTGCCATATCATTGAACACACAGCATGATCACAAGCGTGCCACATTTAAAATTCGAATCGAACATATGCGTAACGTAAAAAAATAAGCATATGTGTAACATAGTTACATATATGTACTATTCTCAACACATGTTAGATACATGTAATATACGCAACAAATATTACATAAATGGTCTGTTACGCATTGGTCATACATATGACGTTTGTAGATATACAGCCTGCAGTGTGCCTGGTTGTGGTAGCTTCGTCACATCTATTGGAATGATCTATCAGTTTCGGTCACAAATCCCACATAAGTTTAAGTGCCTCCCCTACTTCATTAACCCTTGGTGTGCTGGAACCGACTTCATGCTAATACAAACAGGTTAGATCCAGGCCAGCGGCCAAGTAAATTGGCGACTGACCTGTGATCTTAACTGTTTGCCACTCTTGGTATATCTCCTCATCAAAGTTAAGCAGATATCTAAGGCTTTGGAAAGTTGACGACACAAGAATCGAATTTTAGAAAATTACCCAGCATTCTAAGGGTTAACGGCGGAAGTGGTAAGTATAAGTTATCAAGGATATCACGACTTTATTCCCACCAACCCACAGTGCTGCTTGTGACTCTTATACTCTGAAAAACGCACCGGCTTGTTTATAAATCACATAATTGTTACTCTATAGTACCATCAATATCAACATTGTCATTATGGAATGAAAAAAACACCAATTTGATAGAAAAAGGACGAATAACCCTTTCCCAAACAATAACGACATTTGAACACTTTGTTGCAGACGACTTTAGAAAAAAGTTGTGGGAAAAAGAAAAATTGCTCGTAACGAGCGATTTTTCCTTTTCACACAATGTTTTCTGCCCTATCAGAAGATTATTTTCCAATTCCATCACATTGTGAAATGTCGTCTGCAAACTCGTTCAATTTGGGACAGTCGAAAATTTGTTGTTTGGGAAAGGGTTATCCAATTCCAAGTTACTAAACGTTCAGTTGCTTTCTGCGCTTTAAACTTGTGTTTCAATCCTTATTATGTATGTTGTTTGTAATGGTGATTCAGTGTTTCGTTTTTACTGAATTATGTTCACACTTATATGTAATAATTAAATCAATATTTTATGTAATTGAATTAAAATGAAAAAAAAAAACAATTTGAAAAAGAAACTGTTTAGTATGAGCTGGTCGAGAAAACCTAGCTTAGCCTAAAATCAATGTACAATCTATGTTAGCATCTAGCTGGCAATACAGATGAAGTGGTCTCATAAAAATCACTCAAAATTACTTCAATATATCTCAATTGATCTACTTGCACCGTACAAACAACATCTACAAAACACGGCAGATGACATTTTACAAGCGTATGATGGAATTAGAACTTGCCATTGTGAGCACTTTCTCCGTTTTCCACAAAAGGTTTGCCTAAATAACGAGTAACGATTGGCATTTCCATCACATTTTTATTGCTGTCTGTTTCAAAGGATTTCAAACTGGGCGATGGGAAATCACATTTAACTGATTCGTTTAAGTAAAGGGATTTTGGTCATGAAACTGACATAAAAGCTATATACACTTACAGCAGACGATTTTCGAAGTTGCAAGCGTTGCATTATACATTTTCCACACTCTTACTACACCCCTTGTCCCATTGAATCAAAGCTGTATTTTGTTCACATATCGAGTTTTGAATGTACATGTATTGGTGTACGCATGTAGATTCTGTAACTGCATGTGTGTTTTGTTGTTGGAGGATTGGACCAAAAAGTATTCGTCCAACATAGAAGACGAGCAAATTGTTACAGAATTATCAAACATTTTCTTTCTTGGTGATATATAGCCCCTGCTGGGTCGGGTGCTTTATTATCCATTTATTTACTATGTATATATACTTTATAATACACATATCATAATGAAAAAAACAATTAGAGTACTTTCTTTCTTACAAGCTTCTTTCTCCATTGATCATCACGAAATTTCCTTTTTGAAAAGACAATGAATCAAGGAATGACGAATGCTATCTTGTGCATGCATAATATCGTTCCCGAAGTAAAACGCTTATTTTTTCCGTACACCCCTTCCGACAATGAATGAAGACAATTTGACAAAATTAGTTTGTCTGTCGCTTCGTGAACATTGCATTCATTTAGGAAGTCAATTATTTTGATTATTGTCTTTAATTCAATGGGGGAGGGGTATGTAATTGAGGTAAAGCAGGAATAGATAGCACGATGAACAATCAATTAGCCATGTGTCAAATCGTGGTTCATGAATTCGTTGGTGGTTACTGCCATAACACTAACCCTCTTATAGTGCTGGAGCCGACTTAATGCTTATGCAAACAGGTACGATCAAGGCCAGCCGCCAAGAAAAAAGGCGGCTGGCATGTGATCTAGCTTGTTTGATACTCTGAGTATCTTTCCTCATCGAAATTAAACCGTTATTTAAGGTTTGGGAAAGCAGACGACACTAAATTTAAATTTAGAATATAACCCAGCATTCTAAGGGTTAAGACAGAGTTACAGTCATCTCTGTGCCGTTCTTTATCATTAATTCAAACTTTCAAAGTTTTCCAATCCTTTTTTATATAAAGAAATACTTAGAATTCTAAGGGTAGATGTAAAACTATAGAGTAATGGGATTAAACGTGTATTTGTGTGAGAGATCCGGAAGTAGTTACATACCACGATGTCAAAGATTGTCAAGTACATACCATACAATCGAACTTTGTTCACTTCCTACTAAGTCACCATACGACCATTGCATAAACGTGTAAGATTGCATCACTGTTAACTTTCCTTTTATTATAGGCGATTTCATTATTGACCGTTTATATAGTTTTTGGTTTGTAACAGGCCCAATTTGGAAGCAAAGGTATACAACAATTATGATGTATACCAAATACGTTTTCTTTATGAATTTATGTAGAAACCATTGTACCAAAAACCGAAGGAAATTGCTCCTTTTCGGAAAAACGGTTTATGTGGTCTTTTGTAACAGTTCCGACAGGATGAGGTGTTTAGGAGTAAACGCCCTTCAACGCCCTTAAACGCCCTTACAGTGGATTATTTCTAAAGGAAACACGAAAAAGGAAACAGTCCTCGAAACGGGGTATTTTCGTTTTTCCCCATTTGATTCTAACTCAAATAGAAAGAAGAATTGACCTTTCGTTCTGAACAATAAAGTAGGAAATAAGGCTTAAATGTTTTGTTCACAGAAGAGAGAACTTTTGAGAGAATTTGAAAGTAGAAATAAAATGTCGTTGGAACAATACAGATTTTATATTTTTGTTTGATAAATAATCGAAAGAAGTCATAAAAGGCTGACACTGTAACACTGGTTATAGCGTTTTATAAGAAACACTTTATGATTTATACTATGCCTGGCCTATATTTGCAAGCTAAAATAGACATCTTAAACAGATTAATCCTTAGAATGCTGGGTAATGTTCTATAAATAGATTTTTGAGTTGTTCGCCTTTCAAACCATAAATATATGCTAAATTATGAATAGGAAAGATACTCAGAGTAGCAAACAGGTTAGATCACAGGTCAGCCGTCAATTTACTTGGCGGCTTGCTCGGATCCGACCGGTTTGGATTTGATAAGCACGAAGTCGGTTTCAGCACTATAAGGGTTAAATATACGACTCTTTCACATCCTACGAGAAATTTCGTAGTAACGATTGTGTCGTAAATAGAAATTGTTCGTTAAGAGCACTGACTTGTTTCATCAGAGCGGGCCTATTTATAAGGCGCCGGAAGTGGATTAAGAAGAGTATGTATTAAGTTCGAAGCTAGAAGTCAACATTCATTACCGCGCATGCGTTTCGTCAGGCTAAGACACTCGGTGAACGTGTGGCTAAGGATACTGTCATCAGTGTATTCGGATTTTCGGTGAAGTTATTCAAATCTCATTTGACAAAGAGATTATTTCTTTATTTCTAATAAGTATGTTCGTCTATTTCTTTATTTCTAATAAATGTGTTCGTTCCTTCTCTCATATCATTCACGTGTTTAGGAATCGTTGTATAACATGACATTTACTCTTAGAATGCTGGGTAATTTTCTAGAAAAAAGATTTTTGTCTTGTCTGCCTTTCTAAACCTTATATATTGAGGAAAGATACTCAGAATAGCAAACAGGTTAGTTCATAGTCCATCCGCCAATTTACTTGGCGACTGGCCTTGATTCAACTGATTGAATAAGCATGAAATTGGTTCCAGCACTGTAAGGGTTAACGGGTTAATCGTTGCGAAAATTCTTAGTGAATATCATGAGGATGTACGTCAATAATATTCGTTGATAGATATATCTGAATATATGAAAAATTGTATATTCTTCAAAAACATTATCAAGTTTCAATGGAATAGAAATGTAAACTCATTGGTGTCACTTTACTACTTAAACGTTGATACGTATCATTTGTTTATCTTTTCTTTCTGAAGAGGGGTTACAATTTCTAATCGGAAAGGGAGAAAACCTATTATCTTAATTTTCGTACCAACTCTCTTTCTGTCACGATATGCTATTAAATCATTACTATCTATTTTCAGTTACTCATATAGACGATGAAATCAGAGTCATCCAATTGTGTGTGTCTAAGTTCCGGAGGAACCAACGGTTTCTCGGACAATCTGTTAGCCTGTGCACCTTGCCCTCCCTGGACCTTCCAATATGGCGAATTTGTAACGTTTGCTGAAGAACATAACCTAAGTGCCTGTGAAATCGGGAGGATCGCCGTTAAATGTGGACTCGAAGCGACGCCAAAGTTTGAGAATATCACGTTTGAGAATATCACGGATGTGTCAGTGGACAACGTTACAGAAAGTTTACGGAGGACAGTCTCACAGGGACAAGACACGTTAGAACCATGGCTTGTAGCCGTGATTGCTTCATCTTGTGCGCTGGTGGTTATGGTCGTAATAATCGGATATATGTAAGTTAGAAAATATTAACTTTTTACTTCTAAATGTATGTATACGACTAGAAGCGGTAAACGCTTACGTCAATACAATGTTCCTCTTTTGCACCATGATGCGCTAGCATTCAAAGTGTGTTACGTATATACTGTATTTCGATGCCATCTAGATTATCGACTTAAACTTGCAAGATCACCCATTTACTCATGTGTTCATCCTCATTAAAATTAGTACTTGGCGCACTTATTCCTTTTGAGAAAATAAGACCAGTAAAGTCTAGATTTAAACATCTATAAACTCTACTTTTGATTCATATTACTCCAGCAAAAATATCGCAAGTGAAACCCGCCCGATGCTGGTCACTTGAACACTTGATAAGTAGATGAAAGCGGTATATCTGTCTGTTTGTGAGCTAATACAATGTCACCGACTTTGTGCCGGAACTGGAAAGCCTTCGTTTTGCCATCGTAATGCTACAGTGTAATAAGGTATCGCTGTTCAACTTATATAACACAAATGTTTTTACAATCAAACTATAGCGATGCAATCTATGAAGTCCATGACAAGAAAATATGACACTACAGTTTTACATTCATAAATTCAATGGGATGTAGTGTAATTGATTATTTTATTGTCTCAATAAATATAATTGATATTTTACGTGATTTTGTTATTTGAAATGTTACACACAGAGATCACCTACCTATATGTTTATCTCTTTTCGGACGTTGTATTGATTCGGTTCCAAAAGCAGATAGCGTTGGACACGAAACCAATAATAATGACGTCGAATATGAATTCTCTGATGTAGATATTGAAGAATATAAACGAAACTTAGCAAATTGCTACGCATCGGGTTCTTTTGATTTGCTAGAAACTAGCTTAGACAGCGGTGTAAATATTGATGCTTTTTTAACTGACATTGAAAACATTGTTAAAAAATGCAGCGAACTATTTAGTAAACTAAAAAGCATAAAGTTTATAAAAATATTAGAGTGCACAATCGATGGCATGATAAAGAATGTTATGATCTGAGGTATCTAAAAAAACAAAGCTCTAAGAGATTTTCGAAGAGATAAAACGGATGATAAACGTGTATATTATAAACAATGTGGACAAAAGTATAGATCTGTTTGTAATCAAAAGAAATAGAGAAGCGTTTATTAACAAAATAGATAAGAACATACATGATTCTAAGCTATTTTGGCAACAATTGAAAACACTATCCACTAAACCTAACAACCCAACTAATATCACAATGGATAACTGGTTTGATCATTTTACAAAGGTATTTTCGTCTTTTGATATAAATAATAACCCTGCTGATATGGGTGAAGAAGTCCCCATTAATCCAGATGATAGCGATATCGAACAGGATTTGTTCAATAGTGATATAACTGATGAAGAATTTCTAAATGCAGTTTCAGCCCTGAATCCTAATAAAGCATGCACTAGTAGTTTATTAGCAAATTGTTTTAAGTTTGGTATTCATGTATTATTGCCTTACATTAGAAAGCTGTTCAAAAGATTGTTTAGGACTGAGTTTCCAGATATGTGGTCTCAATCTGTCATTGTGCCAATACATAAAAAGGGTAGTATAAACGAGCCTGACAACTATAGAGGCATCACATTAGTTGATTGTTTCAGCAAATCTTATATTACCATACTAACAAATAGAGTTAGTTTAAACAATAGAGTTACGTTCTTTGTTGACGCCTACGATAGAATAACTGAATCTCAAGCAGGGTTCAGTCAGGGTTATTCAACGATTGATCAAGCTTTTATATTACAAGCAGTTATCAGCAAATACCTATCTAAGAAGGGAAAAAATGTATGTAGCTTTTGTTGATTTCAAAAAAGCGTTTGACTCCGTTAATAGAGCAAAACTGTTTAGTGCCCATAGGTTACATGGTTTAAAAGGTAATCTACTTAACTCTATTCATGGTATTTACAAAGTAGTCGAAGCAAAGGTTAAAGATAAGAGTGCAAATACTTCTGATATTTTTTATGTCCTGTAGGATTAAGACAAGGCTGTAAGTTGAGTCCTATCTTATTTAGCTTATTTATAATTGAACTTGAGCCAATTGTAAGGAATGTTAATGGCCATGGTATACGTCTAGATCCAGATATAGTGGAAATATTTGCCTTGTTATTTGCGGACGATGTTGCCTTAATGAGTGAAACTGTCGTTGGTCTTCAGCGACAACTTAATGCCGTACGAACATTCTGTATTGACATGCTAATGGAAGTAAATACACAAAAAAACAAAATAGTAATATCTGAAAAAGGTGGTAGAGATTCTAAATTTGAGCACTGGCATTATGGAGGTAATTCAATTGATAGTGTTTATGGTTTTACATACATTGGTATAAAATTTACTCAACAAATATCTTTTTATAAAATGGCTGAAAAAAGGCAGATAAAAGTATGAAAGTCGTAAATTGCCCCTTGAAGAGTCTACAAAGTGTTTTACCGCTGTCGCACAAATCTTTTTTTCAAAATATTCGATACTAAAGTAATACCTATTTTATTGTACGAAACTGAGCTCTGGGGTCTTAATAAAATGGAGTCAATTGAACGAGTTCGTACATATGCGTGTAAACGTTATATGAATGCCCCTCAAAGCTCAGCAAATTATTGCATACTTGGTGATTGTGAACGTTATCCTTTAATTATTTCAGCTTCTAAAAGGAGTATCAAATACTTGCTAAAGATACTCGATATGCCTGACCATATATATGTTTAAGAATGTTATCTTATGCTGAAACATCTGGATAAAAATGATTTTCATAACTGGGTTTCAAAACTTAAAAAAAAATATTTTCCTTAACGGATTTGGATACGTATGGGAGAATCAAAATGTTAGAAATACAAAACAATTTATTGCCTCTTATGAAATTAGATTAAGGGACCAGTTTATTCATGGCATGAGTAGAAAACTTACCTTGTACTGTAAGTTCAAACCATATTTTGCTGTTGAAACATATTTGACAGTAGTAGATATTACAAAGTTAAGAAACATTTAGAATGTCTGGGCATTATCTTATGATCGAAAAGGGGCGCCATTTAGGCATAGAAAGACATCTTAGATTGTGTCCTTTCTGCAACAATGTTATAGAATGTGAATTTCATTTTGTTTTAGTATGTCCTCTTTATATAGACCTACGAAAAAGGTACATTGCCAAGAAATTTTATTTATTTCCAAATTCTAACAAATTTAATATCCTTATGTCTAAGAAGGACGCGGTCATTACAAGAAATTTGGCTATGTATGTATATTATGCTACAGAAAAAAGGATTCAGGAGTTGGATAGAGTTGGACTTATGAATAAGCTTTGAATAGGTATAATTTATAATTAAGTTTTATATACTCTCTCTTTGATACGTAACAACTATGGCGTGTCTGTATCATAGTTGTTGAGAGCGTTGTGGCCAATGGAGAATCCGTTTATTAGGAACGAATTCTACTTTGGGCACAACGTTATCAACTTATTATTTCAAATTGTAAAATGATACAGTATAACAGAAAATTTGGTGAAAATCTTTGCATTCATTCTATGGAAGGTAACCTCAGCCTGTTATCAGGCAAGTTTACGTTTTTATTGGAACGATGTCACCATAGTAGAATTAAAGTGTACTTAAGTGTAATAGTTAGCCATTACAACACATTATTATGCGTCGTATCAAATATGTCATTAAATGTACTTTGTTTGTTTTAACATGTATGTATATGGGCCGGTGGCCTTAAGTAAAATAAAAGAATTTGAATTTGATTGCGCTAAAAGATACATATCCCAATACTTGAAATTAAATGATGGGATTAAGATCTGACAATGAGACCGGAACTTGAACGCGTTATTATTCACACGAAAGAATATATCACGTCTATAAAAGCATCGAAATAACAGAAATAACATTGCCTCTTATTATCATGACAATAAAACTAGTAACCGTATAATGCTAAATGAACACCAGGGAAGTTTAAGAACACAGTATGATATCCTAGTTTAACACCATGGCGTACGTTTTCGTCCGCATGTGTGTTATATACTAATTCTTATTAATATAGGACTTGTCCAACCAACGTGTTTGTACAGTGGTATGCTGAGTTGGATCCGATTGTTTTTGGAAAACACTCCACATGTTCGATGTTAAGATTACAAAGTCATTATTGAATCAAATTCGAAAAACCTGTCATACAATTGAAGTGATTTTATTCCCCACTTTCTATATATAGAGTGTAAAATGAGAGAAAGTAATTGCATATGGTGGTGGGTGTCAAAGCAATGTAAGCTAATACTCGTACCATATCTTTATTTGTGTTGTCATTATAAAACTATACAGGCTGTATCAAATAATAGAGGTATAATTATGACAGGCAACCTTTTTCGTAGAAAATCCAGGTAATAACAAATCAGCAATAGTGTTGATTATATGAATGCAAATCGGGAACGATTCCTTTTGAAAACGTATCGAACAAGTAGCAAACATTCAGCAAATCTTGTATGATATGGTAATGGCTTCCTTCTATGGCACTTGGGTTAGCTGGTTTACTTTACTTTACTTTATCTGTTTAGGGTCGCATGGCATGTAGACTTATGGACATGTTCTATAGTTTTAGAACTCAACTCAACTTTATTTGGCATTCGGCAACAAAATTTTCCATTGGCCATTTACAAAACATTTCAAAAATATGGCCACGACAATTACAAAACCAATTACGAAAAATACATACATGTGTATAAATATAACATACAAATCTATATCAAATCGCATTATATATAAACCTTCACATATATATTTGCAAACAAAGAGATGGAAAAGAAATTGTTACTGGTTGTTTTCTAAAAAGTCATTGCGTCTTTTCATAGCTAATTTGATGAACTTAGCAACATTTACCTTACATTTTTTGTTTTTTGATGATAGAATATCAACAAATTTATGGACGTTTGGACATCTCATTTTTTGATAAACTAACCTCAAATCGAAGTATTTTGGACATGCACAAAAGAAATGATATTCTGTTTCAACCTGGATTTTATCACACAGCTTACATATTCTATTCTGTCTTTCAACATTATGAAATCGTCCGGTTTCAATATCAAGCATGTGTGCCGCCAGTCTAAATCGTGTAAGTTCAGTTCTTATTCTATCGCTTTTAAGATTTACTAAATAATTTTCGAATTCAAAATTCTTTTTATATTTACAATAATATGGACGTTTAGAGCAATGATTAATACTATTTTCCCACTCTTGAATAAATGTATCTCTAAGACGTAATTGTTAAGGTTTAAAATCGATGTTTACAGTCGGGTTATTCAACAAGTACGAAAATCCGATATTGTCAAGTGTTTGCTTAATTTTTCCCGCCCATATTTTGTTGAGATTAGGTACCAGTCTGCACTGTTCGTTAAGTACTGTGTTCATGATATTATGGGTATCATTATAATCAATCCTTACTCTCATCCAGTATTTTAGTGATTTTTCAATTGCCAGTACTGTTAAAGGGAATCGACCAAGTTCACCATACACGGCAAAGTTCGGGGTTTGCATTCGTTCACCAAGTATCCTTTTACAAAATTGTATATGGTGTTTTTAAAGGGTTTGAAAGCAATATATTCCCCAGACCTCTGCCCATTAGAGTAAAATCAGTGCGATCATTCTATCGAAAAGTAACAGTTTAGTTTTTATATCTAGATAAACTTTCTTAAAAAGAGAGTAGAGACATTTTAATGCTCTAAGTGCCTGGTCATTTAACGCGTTAACTGCGTTTTGCATTGAACCGTTTTTTGAAAATTTAATTCCAAGATAACAAAAGTTGTCCACTATTTCTAACATCTCATTTTCGTTAACCATTCAAAATTACAATTTTGCTTCCTTTTTTCAAAAATTCAAATTTTTCTTTTATTCACATCAATTTTCAGACCCCCATTTATGCGCGTATTCGTTTATACTATCTAATTGCTTTTGAAGACTTTCTTTATCAGTGGTAAATCAGAGCATATCGTCTGCAAACATTAGAAGATGAATTGATAGGTAGTATAAATCACTCTCTGTTAAATTACTCAAATCAAACGAGTCGCTTATGTCATTTACAAAAAGAATAAATAAAATCGGTGACAATGGTTCACATTGCTTTAATCCAACTGAAATGTCTATAAAGTCAGACATTTCAGCATGATTTGAAACCTTTATTCACGATTTAACGTTTGAATAAAGCGATTTTATCATTTTGATGAACTTAGTGCTTAATCCAGATGATATAAGCTTATGTATTACCATGTCTCTATTAATAGTATCAAAACATTTTTCATAGTCAATAAAGGCACAGTACAGTTTTTTGATACATGATAAAATATTTTGTATAATACAATATAGGATAAAAATACTATCTACAGTTCCCTTTTTGTCTCTAAACCCAAACTGCAGGTCTGTGAATATATTCTCACTTTCACAGTATTTATCAAGTCTATTCCGGAGGCAGAGAGAAAACAATTTCGCCATCGAGTTAATCAAAGTGATACCTCTGTAGTTGCTCGGATTGTCCTTTTTACTTTTTTTAAAGATGGAAACGATAATTCCCTTCGTCCATGCCTCCGGATATATACCTGTAGTGAAAATCTTGTTAAAAAGTACGACTAGATATGGGGCAATGAAGTCTTTACCATCAATAAATAAATCAGGAACTATATGGTCTATACCCGGACTTTTATTTCTATTTAACTGTGATATGTTATTTTTGATTCCATCAACTGTGAAATCTGAATCTAATGGATCTTTTTCAATATGAGTAGAATCCGATATGGTATCGTCAGGATTTGTACCATCAATATTCATATCGTTCGAGAGATTTTTAAAATGTTCCACAAAATCCTGCGCTGAAAGAACAGCACTCGAAGCTTGATTACTATAACTTCTTATGACTTTCAAAAATGTCCGACTATTCCTTTTATTTAATTCACAAAGTTTAGACCCTTCCTGTAAATGGTAGTTTTGTTTCTCTCTACGTTTAACAAATGAATAATGGTTTCTTATTCTTAAAACATGAACCTTGTTTTCCTCTGTCGGAACAGTTTTAAAATTACTTTTGCTTCTATGAAAATCAGATTTTGCTTTTTTGCATTTATCATTATACCAAGGACATGTATGTTTAAATGTAGAATGCTTTTTCCTTTTAAAGTCTTTTCCATGATTCTGCTCTGAAATACTCAACATTAAATCATTCATTTTATTAGTACATTCATCTATACTTGATTCATTTTGGGACAATTTCGAAACAATAGAGTCAAATAAATGTGAATTATTTAAAAGATCATCATTAAAGTTCGCATACTTTTCACTATCCCAAACTATTTTGACAGTGTTTGATCTTTCGGCAATGTTTGCAAACTTGGAGTTTGAATCACAATTTTGAGTGTTAAATTTAAACGAATAACGTATCGCACAATGATCCGTATATTCGTTCAAATCAAGCACTACAAATTCATTAAGATAGTGAATACTGTTCATATATGTTAATAGATAATCAACCACGCTAGATCCAGCGTTATTTTGGCTAAGTTTAAAACATGTAAAATCGCCCTCGTCGAGCCTTCCATTCATTATCAATTAACTTTGCTCCTTAAGGCCCGGTCACACCGCCAGAACTTTGCTGGAGCGTTCCTTGAACGCTATGAAGAGGGGCCGAATTTCGGCAACGCTCCGTCACCGCGCACAAAATGGGGAAAAATATCGAAAACACGGGCGTTGCCAAAGCGGTGCACCGCTGAAGCAAGCGTTGGTTTATCGTTGGTTTGACGGTATCAAGCGTTGGTTTAGCGGTGACGCGAGCGTTGACAAAGTGGTGTTCCGCGCATGCGCACGTATGCTCGGCGTAGTCTAAAGTTAATATAGAGGCAAACCACAAGCTTTCACAATGGTTCTGACAGTTTCATGGTGATTTTGCATGGTGGTGAGCAGAATCTGGAACCTGTTGGCCAGGATGCCGAAATCGTTCTCCACGACCGTCTTGTCCTGGACAGCCGATAAATGAAGATGAGCTCTTCATGGTTGAGCTTTCTGTATGTGAACTTGTAGTCAGCATCCACCATAGCAAACAGGATCACGCTGTAAAATCCTTTGTAGTTGTAGAATTCTGAGCCAGAGCTAGGAGACGCTTTACAGGCAACGTGCCTGCCATCAATGGCACAAACTACGAGAGGTGATAAAAAAATACGTGGACTTTTGTTTTATCTCTCTACCCATTCTATCCATTTATTTAGTATTTACACAGAACATAATTTAATATGTCTCATTTAACCATACAAAATATTATACATCTACGATAACTGGTTAAAAAGTTATACACTACTGAACATACCCCTGTCTGTTATCGCGGAGCAGTACGATGACGTTACGACGACGTTAGTAACGTCGTTGAGTTTTTGGGGCAATTTAACGTCGCGACGTTTATGACTTTTCAAAGTAACTACCCTCTGTCTGCACACACAAACGATGTAGATGGACCCACTTGTCGTATATGGATCTGTACCAGTCTTCGTCGTATTGGTTAAGAATCATCTGGTTAGCACCGCGCAGTTCTGTCAGTGTAGCGGAACGCCTACCTTTCAATTGTGATTTCACCTGAGGAAATATAGCGAAGTCCATCGGTGCAAGGTCCGGGGAATAGGGTGGATGGGGAATAGTCTCAAGCTCCAACAGAGATAGTTCTAACCGTGTAGTCATCGATACGTGTGGGGGCGCGTTGTCTTGATGAAGAAGAAACTGGCTGATAGACATTCCTGGTCGCTTCTTCGCTAATGCCTGAACGAGATCACGTCTTAAAATCTGAAATATATTTAATTGTAAATTTTGAATAGTAGGTGTACTAGTCCTATCCATTGATTGATACTGTAAACCTACTATTCAAAATTTACAATGCGACTAAACGATAGTAAAGTGATAATAATACAGTATTACTATTTAATAAAGCCTACGCTTACCTTTGTGTAATAGTCTGAGTTGATGGTGACTTTGTTAGGTACAATGTGCGTGAGTATCATTCCCCGTCTATCTGCAAACATCATACACAAAAACTTTCCACCACATTTATTCACTCGGGCCTTTGATTGGGGTGGTGATGATCTTTTCCACATGGACGATTGTTGCTTTGTTCCCGGATCGAATAACCACAGCCATGTCTCATCCGTAGTGATAATTCTGTCAAGAAATGAATCACCCTCAAGTCTGTATCTTCTTAGGAATGTCTTTGAATCTTTTACCCGGCGTTCTTTTTCGTTATCCTTTAAAAGTCGTGGCACCCAGCATGCGCACACTCTCGTCATTTCTAGATGGTCCCTCAAAACAGTCCATTCGGATCCGTAGCTCATTCCTATTTCCGCCCCAATCTCCCGAATAGTAACGCGCCGATTTTGATTAACAAACTGTTCAACTGAGGTCACTAACGCTGGTCCTATAATGGGTCTTCTGCCTCTACCTTTATCGTCAAGAATTGATTTTCGCCCGTCTTTAAAATGTTTTTGCCACTTGAAAACAGTGAGCAACTTGTGTTGGCAGTCGTATGTAGGGAAGGTTCAATCTCTGTTACCATTAGTCAGCCAGGTCTCCCCATCCTTGTTCCGTTGTATGACACAATAATTCATCTTTGTACTCCTCAATAATGACATTTAACGCTTCTTTTACTACCACACTGATGGTGTTGTGGGGGACTTTTCAGGCGTATTACATGTTTCTGTAGGTGTTACCAGAGGCCAGATGCCGTAGGGTGATTAACACTTTGAGACCAGGCTCCAGGCTCGGTTGGTAATGGAGTTTTATTTGGGCAATCGGGCTGGTGGTATCCTCATGAAGTGGTGTAAGGCTTGTGGGTCCTCATTCCTTGGCTCCACCATCAGCCCGTGATACAGTCCATGTTACAGCCTTCTCGATATCCACTGTCTGACCCACTACGTCTGTCTCTCCTTCTTCGCTCTCTTCTCCGTCTGTCAACAGCTTGTTGCAATCTGAGAGATTATGATTCTGCTGCTGAACTAGTGCACCAATCACGAGTCTCCTAGCATCCATTGTAGAACACTTTTACTATAACTGAGCAAATTAAAATGAGGTTTGCACTGAGGTATTATGATTTAAAAAGGACTTCTGACTCAACTCTTACCGTATTTATAGCCAAATTCTAATCCCGCTCCAACACCTTAATAGCAACGCTAAACCAAAGTTTATCACTGCAATGGATCGCTACTTCAACACCCGACACCGTTCCAGCAATTCCGTGTCCGTTCGAAAAACGCTTACAACCGCTCCATCAAAGTTTGTGCAATGTTTAATCACCGCCCGGACAAAGCAGGCGAAGCAGCGGTTGCCCAGCGTTCAAGATTTCTGCGTTGGCCTGGCGGATCCAAACGTTCACGAACTTGCGTCTAGTGGTTCCAAACTTTGACTGAGCGTTGGTTGGACGGTGGTGAATTTTGTCGTAGCGGACGATTGACCGCTCCTCACCGCTCGCAATATTTTGTGCAGCTCAAAACTTTCTGAGCGGTAGGAGGAACCATCAGCGGTGACCGAGCGTTTACGGCGTTGCCATAACGGAGGCCAACTTCTGTTAAACGGTCGTGAACGGTAGCGAGCGGTGATGATTGTTTTTCACCGCTCCAGGAACGCTAATGAAAAGTTCTGGTGGTGTGACCAGGCCTTTACAGAGTGACAACAGTTTACTACCGTATGTATTTACTATCGTATCAAGTGACTTTCGCTCAGGTAAACCATTACCCGTATCAAAAGCAAAACGTCTATAAACCGATCTAAATTTAAATTATCGATGAAATCGTCTTTCAACCCTACCCTTGTATTTAGATCTCAACATACAAAAACGTCCCCGAGATCCTTATATGTCCGTACATTATCACTCAACTCTTCAAAAAAATCGAATTGATACAGATTAGAACTTTGGTTTTATAGACACTAGACTCATAGGTGGTATATACGATAAACAAAAGAAAACATCTCTCTCAAAATTAAAGTATGAACGATGAAACTTCAGCCATAGAATACCACGACTATCTGCTTTGACCAGTTCGATCTTCCCGTGGAGCCAGTCTTTATAAAAAACAATGAGTCCCCCACTATGACGTTTCGCTCTTTTATTACCCTTTGGCCTATAACAACTAAAAGACTGAAAACCATTTATCGTGAGATTGCTAGTCTCTGTTTGCCACGTTTCCGAAAATAGAAAAACGTCATAATAGTTAATTAACCGGAGAAAATCTGAATCATCAGTCTTCTTGCAAAGACCATTTATATTCCATTGGAGAAACGAAATATGCCGAATACCACTGTCCTAATGTGAAGTTGAGGAGGGGCCAGCACTGCTTGCTTTATATAATTCACCGTTAATTTACAGTTTATCATACGACACACCACGTGCTTTCCACCCTCCTTTGCCTTGTACATAACGGGATACAACGCTTTTCTCCTTTCCTGTATAAGTTTGGGATATTGGTCACTTACTCCATATTCAGTATTTTTCAGTTCCGCATACCCCTTTTGTTTTACTTCCTGCTTATCCTGGTAGTAATTAAACTTCACGACAATTGGTCTGGTTTTGTTCTGATTTGAGCCGTCCAATTGTATGGGCTCAATCTATTTTCACTTTACGCACATTTTCCATATGAAGTTTATCCTCACAGAAGGATTTTATCTTGTACTCGCATTTCTCGTGTGAGCGCTCCTCTCGATCCTTACATTCTGGGATATTATATAATAACAGATTGTCCCTCATGGAGGGAGTTTGTAGATCTAACAATTTCTCGTTCATCTCAACTTTCTCCATCGTTAAATAAGAAACTAATCCTTTCATAGAATTTCCTAAATCTTTGATATGTATTTTAAAATTATATTGTGAATTCAAAAATGAAAAGAAAATTGCAGGTCGACGGGTCAGTTTTTTCGTAAAATGACAGTTTCCTTCGTAACATTTTTTGGGCAAAAAGGTCAAAATGACCATACCATCTTCAAAGGTAATAAAATAATGTCTGATGTTTATTAACACAATAAATATAAATTCATATATTTGATACTTTATAATTCAATATTTTTTTTCAATTTTTTACAATCTGAACAGTTATGTGATCCATGTTTTTCAATTTTTTGTATTCGTCAATAAAATGAAAATTAATATGTATATAGTACAAATAATTGAAGATTTTCAAAAATTCCTTTCATGTAATTTTCTTATTCTTCAGTATGTGAAGTAAAATTTAATCTTGAAATACAAAATTCCAAAAAAAGTATATGTTGACATGTTAGTTTTTCTGCAAAATGACAGTTTCAATGGTAACCGTATTTGAGTTCTTTTTTAAAAAAAAACGATTAAAATAACCTTAAACTTGAAAAATAGAAGCTGGGGGCTTAATTTGCATGAGAAATATATAATAATGTTAATAACCTTTCGAAATTGTATGGATGATATGATTAATCTTTGAAAAAAT
Organism: Cerastoderma edule; assembly: GCA_947846245.1. Taxonomy (NCBI): domain Eukaryota; kingdom Metazoa; phylum Mollusca; class Bivalvia; order Cardiida; family Cardiidae; genus Cerastoderma; species Cerastoderma edule. The sequence goes on along the minus strand of OX401404.1, from coordinate 49,838,510 downwards.
TGCATATGGTAAATTCCATCCGAATAAAAAGTTTATCCGACTTCTATGCAAGTATCTCTTTGGTAACATATTATTATCTCCCTTGGATGCGCAGATGTAGTGCGCAAATAAAAGTACCGAGAACGTCCTTATATAACCCCCTTATGGTTGTTTGACACCCAGGTTTTTTTCCGGTAAAATCAAGAAGACATTTTCTCCCATATATTTGTCAAGTCTATTCTTAAAGCTGTTTACAGTCGCTGCTGATATGACACAATCGGGTAGTCTATTCCAGTCCGTTGATATCCTCAGGACAAATTCTTCGATATTTCTTTTCTTACTGCTTTCTTTGAATGGCCACGTAGTTGTTCATTTTCACATTTATCGAGAAATGTTTCATAGTTGAGATAATCTTTAATGTTCAATAACTAATAACATTCAATCATGTCTCCTCTGAATCTACAGTATGATAATTGGTAATTTCTGTGATTTCAAACGTTCTTTTGATTCAATGTCGAAACAGAAAAAAGACTTACTTGGAATATAGACCTGAACATGTTTGGATCAAGAAAATGTCGCGTTATAACTTATGTATCTGCTGAGTCGGTATTATAATATATGAAAATTTGAAAGAAATTTGAAAATTTTCAAATCCATGAAAATAATCGCATTGCTTTATGTTTACCTGGAATGTTTGTGTTAACAAACGTGATCGATGGGTTATGACAGTGCCCCTGTTAACGTATGACTTATCTTTGTTTTAGTGCTACGGGAACCAGAATAGCCATGTACTGGTTCCGCAGCCTTTTGGGCGCTTATTCGCACATTATATTAGCAAAGATGCCCAAAATACATTCGGATACCTCTTCAAACTTCGTGAGCATTCGTTAGTCGGTGAATTTGCTAAGCAAACGCGAGGCTACATGTACATCCTTTATTATCTGTGGTTCTTCAACTTTATCAAATATTTTATTTCTAGAACGTTGGATAGGATTATCATTGGACCGCAGTAGTTTTTTTATTTTTCATTTATTTATGTTTTGTTAAGGTATAACAACTCTAATTTTTAAACAGAGTCGTATAGTTGATACACATCTTGTGATACACTGTGAAACGTTTCTTCTCTAATAATTACATTACATTTATATTATCTAATGTGCATTGTTATACTTTACATTTATTTTTGTAATGCTGGGCTTTAACCTATTTCTCTTCTTTTAACTTTTTACCTTTGATTGAATAATTGTACCGTAGTGTGGTTAAGTTACCTACGTTTTATAATGGATACATGTGTTGATCTCTGTCGAACACGTTTCGTATGAAGATGGTTCTTCATAAATAATGCCAACCGATAACAGATGTGATTTTTACTTTCAGAGTTGTCTTTTCGCGACATCGACTGAATAAGAGCAGCGACAAAAGTGTGAAATCAAAGGGTCAGCTAAGCACAAGAGTAAGTTTCATCCGTTCCCTCGCCGCCTGTAAGGTAGAATGCCCCTAATCCGCCAATTTGTGACTCATTGTTTCGTAGGATTACTTCGGTCGTTCTCGGTATACCTCGGTCTGGGCTGAAGCTATTCACATTCAACCGAATAGTTCCGAATCCCGACCGAGGCTAATGGAGAACTACCGAAGTAATCCGATGACAGAATGAGTTTCAAAACGGCGGATTATGGGTATTTTACCTTAAAGGCGTAGAATTATTCTGCAAATAGAAGTGACGCAGTAAACATTTTTTCTTTACGCAAAAGTCGAGAATATTTGACCAGTCGCAAAGTTGAAAGGAGAAATTGCTCCAAACACTTCTGTCGAGATGAGAATAAAATGGCAAGAGGGGAAGTTACTCACAACGCATGTGTCAAGATTCGTGGTGACAAAACGAGGTAAAGCTCCAGACGAGCATTCTTCTGTTGGTCCAATTTTCTTCTATTCTTTTTGTCTTGGTGTCGAATTGTGTGCATCCAGATGTGCATTTCTTGAGTTTCGACTACAGAAACCGTACATCAAGTTAGCTTTTGCGTCGGATGGATGTTTTTTTATATGGGTTTTACATCACATCAACATTATTTCAGTTATGTAGCGATGCCCGACTCTTGATGATGGAGGAAAACCCCATATTCAACTGCCCATAAGGGCTGGTCAAGGCGGGTAGATCCATCGGCATTCCGTAAGTCAGTCGGGAGACTGCCTCTCATGACAATCCATATCCCTCATCAGGGTTTGAACCCACGCGGAGAGGGGTCTGATGTTGGTACTAGAAATTAGATTTAATGTTTTCTTTAAAAAATATTATTGAAATGGATTGACGTTTTTAACTCCTATTAATTATTGCTAAGGAATTTTCTGGAAAATAGCTTTCGGTTCAGGAGGCCTCCATATTGATTTTTATAATCTAGTTGAATTCGTCATTGGTGCGATTGCAGTTCGCACCATGGGAGGTAACTAAAGACCTTTATTGACATGTCGTTATGAATAGTAGCCTCCCTTATAATGTTTTCTATGCGTTGACTCAACCCCAATATCCTTTCATGCATAACATACACTCGTCACATAAAACCCTTAGAATGCTGGGTAATTTTCTCAAAAAATATTTTCGTATCGCCTGCTTTCCAAAACCTTGAATATATGCTTAATTTTATTTAGGAAAGATACTAAGGGTAGCATACATGTTACATCACATGCCAGCCGCCAATTTACTTGGCGGCTTGCCTGGATCGTACCTGTTTGCCTTAGAATTAGGTCGGTTACAGCAACATAAGGGTTAAAGTAAGATTGCATTAAGATATTAATTCGACCGTAGAAGGTCATTCAGGGAATACTTCTTTTGTTTAGGGGTGTCCAATGGGATCTGCTTCAACAGAAATATAAAGTCCATTATAGAGGGTAAATAGCTTAATAAGGAGACGAATGCACAAGCATAACATATACAAATATGGTTTCGTTTTAAAAACAATACATAACATCCAAAACTATGGGCCTTTATGTCGCTTTAATGAAAGTACATGTATAACTAATTAATGCCAAGAAAGATATTGTACAATCATGAATTATGTGTAGTAACATACCGTTGTTGATTGTTGTACCTTCTGCTATCATGAAATTTCAGGGAACAGGCGGCATACACACGCAAAGAAAGCAAGGCTCGTCCAACGAAGCTTTCGCTGATTTAGAGAATACAAATCGACAAAAAGACGCAAAAAGTACCTTGGAACCGGATATACAGGAAGTGGTCGATATCGAGGAGAACCTTCATAATGTCAGCGATGAAAAAACGGACAAGACCGAGTGTTCCGAAATGGCTCAAACTAATTCAGGACTCAGCGAATGAAACTTTTGGATAAGATAGCAACCAAGCGTTGAGGGCAGTTGTGCTTTAACCCTTTACATAACGCCAAATTTTCGACTGTCCCAAAATTGAATGAATTTTCAGACTACATCATAAACTTCTGATGGGACAGGAAACATTGTGGGAAAAGGAGATACTACTCGTTGAGAGCAATTTCTACTTTTTCCAACAACGTTTTCCAGTGTCGTCCGTAACTGGACAAACGTTGTTGTTGTTTGGTAATGGGTTAAAGTAAAACATGTGTGATGTTCTGTAACATTGTGGACAAAGACAGGTTTGCAATGATTGTCTAAAAGAATTCGGAAGCCTTTGGAAACTTAATGAGAGAATACACTTTCGAACTACTGTGTTGACATGGCATATAATTTGCCTGATACTATTAAAAATTGTGATAACATTCAATGAGTGTTCAAATATTTCTGCAACAAAAAACAGACGTATCATTTGCCTTTTGTAATTATAAATTGTGATTGCATCAATGTGTTTTTAAATATTTCTCCAACAAGAAACGACGTCATTTTTGCCATATTTACCTGTTGGTATTCATAACATTACTTACACAGTGCTAAATAAGGAGCCTCGTTGACCTAGTGACTGGGGTATATAACATGAACTCACAATAACCCACTCCGCACAGGTTCAAACCATCGAACACGTATCTTTCAGTATTCAATTGCAGTTGCCTAATGGCTGCCTTATGGACTGCCGATTGGTATGCCTAGCATTACAAGAGCCTTCTTTCACACACGATGGAAAGAACATCGCAATGTGACTCAAAAAGTCTTGACGCGATGTAAAAAATAAGGCATTTCATTAATCAATCAAATAATGAGAAATGAGGTGGCATTATTATAAAACAGTGAAATTTCCATTATCAAGAAAATATAGTTTCAACCAAAAAGCACAACTGAAGTGTTGTCCTTTATCCTTTACTATATTTGCCGTCTGCTAACTAATGTTTCATGTTTATCAGACGACTCTAAAACAAAAATTGTTTCTTCAAATATATCTTTAAATGCATTCCTTAGACGATATATATGAATATGTGAATACATGAATGAGAACTGAAGGATTTGCCGATAAATATTGAATCTCTCATATCGAAAAAAGCTCCATCATTTATGATGTTCTCTTTGTTGTGTCATATAGCTCTGTCAGAATGCCATATTTAATTTGATGCTTTTACTTGCGTAATCGTCCAAACTCTTTGACAGGTCGACCGTCTATAATACATATTAAGTACATTATTCGGATACAATACGAAAGCGCTTGATCGCTAATCTCATTACCTCGTCCAGAAACGTGTAAATTTTAGATCCAAATGGCAGGATTCATATTACAGTGAAGCCTCGTTTATCCGGACCCCGATTAGCCGGATGTCTCGCAATCCGAACGAAATTGTAAGGGAACGGAATTATTCGACCAGTTTGTTGCAGACGACTTTTGAAAACATTGTGGGTAAAGGAGAATTTGCTCGTGACGAGCAATTTCTCGTTTTCCCAAATGTTTTCCGCCATATCAGAAGATTATCTTTGAATTTCATCACGTTTTGATGTGTCGTCTGCAAACTCTTTCAATTTGGGACGGTCGACAATTTGGCGTTTGCTAAAGGGTTATATGTATACACGTGCATACAGACCGTTTATGTCTTAATGTGTATAAGAACATGCTCTGCTTCGTTAGTCCCGATTATTCGGTAAACCGGACATTTTGTTGGGAACGGACAAGTTCGGATTAACGAGACATCAATGTATTTGATATCATATGACACTGATGTAGCTAAATAAATCGCGGAACAAAGCTAAATTTGCCTGGTGGGCGCAATTTCTTCCTTTTATCATTATTTACTTATCCGCTTTCAAACGACTTGCTGCCGGAAAATCGTCAATTGGTACATGTATAGAAGGGATTGAAATAAAATTTGTTTCCGGGACACTGTCTTTTGATCAGTGAATTGCTCTATAATGACATGCTTTATGTTTTATTTGTTAAATACTTCAAATAAAACCGCTCTCATTCGATTAGCACTGCGCCAATTGTAAATTTATTAATAAGGATTAGCCTTCTTTGATCCGTGTAATATTCATGGTTTAACTAATGCAATGCACTCGAACCTTTCGTGTGATTTATACCAGCCTTATGTCTGAAGGAAACGACTCTAATCAAGTAATTTTTAGGAGTAATGTAGGTTGATAAATTGAGAGAAAGAAGAATATTGGAAATACGAACAAGAAAAGAAAGTTTCGGATTAAATGGGCAAGCTAAGCAAGTTTCAGGTAAAACGAGTGAGCTTTTCAAGTTTCGGGAAATATAGTTGAGCTCAGCAAGTTTCAGATAAAACGAACATGCTAAACAAGTTTCGGATAAAACGCACAAGCTAAACAAGTTTCGGATAAAACGCACAAGCTAAGCAAGTTCATGTTAAACAATGTAGGAGCAAGTTCAAAGCGATACGAGCGAGCTGAGCAACTTTCCAGTTATACGTTTATTCGTTTCTTCATTTTGTTTGTACTGATGAAGCGCGATAATAACGTGTTTTACTACATACATCTACCGTAACACTCGTGCCGAATGCTGGAGCATAACTTTTGATAAAGCAAGAAATGCCGTTGTTTCCAGTGTTAAATCAGTACTTTGAAATAAATCTTAATCATAAAAACGCACCTCTGAGCCTCACTTCACAACGACGGACTACGTTAGTGGCAAACTACTCTAAATCGTTAAACGCACATATAAGTTCTATCATCAAACGAAGAGGCTAAGTTAGCTGGCTACTACTCTAAGTCTTAAAACCATTTCTCAGAGCTCTAAACTCAACCTGAGAGGCTAGCCAGTTGTCTAACTTCTCTAAGCCTCAAAAACATTTTTCTGAGCTCTAACTTCATACTCTGGAGTTAAGTTAGCGGCTTACTTCTCTCAACCTTAAAAACCCTTTTCTGAGCTCTACCTTCAAACCAAGGAGCTTAGTTAGCGGCTAACTACTCTCAGTCTTAAAAACCTTTTTCTGAGCTCTACCTTCAAACCAAGGGGCTTAGTTAGCGGCTAACTACTCTCAGTCTTAAAAACCCTTTTCTGAGCTCTACCTTCAAACCAAGGAACTTAGTTAGTGACTTACTACTTTCAGTCTTAAAAACCCTTTTCTGAGCTCTACCTTCAAATCAAAGGGCTTAGTTAGCAGCTTACTACTCTCAGTCTTAAAAACCCTTTTCTGAGCTCTACCTTCAAACCAAGGAGCTCAGTTAGCGGCTTACTACCTTCAGTCTTAAAAACCCTTTTCTGAGCTCGACCTTCAAACCAAGGAGCTTGGTTAGCGGCTTACTACTCTCACTCCTAAAAACCCTTTTCTGAGCTCGACCTTCAAACCAAGGAGTTTAGTTAGCGGCTTACTACCTTCAGTCTTAAAAACCCTTTTCTGAGCTCTACCTTCAAACCAATGAGCTTAGTTAGCGGCTTACTACTCTCAGTCTTAAAAACCCTTTTCTCAGCTCTACCTTCAAATCAAATGGCTTAGTTAGCATCTTACTACTCTCAGTCTTAAAAACCCTTTTCTGAGCTCTACCTTCAAACCAAGGAGCTCAGTTAGCGGCTTACTACCTTCAGTCTTAAAAACCCTTTTCTGAGCTCGACCTTCAAACCAAGGAGCTTGGTTAGCGGCTTACTACTCTCAGTCTTAAAAACCCTTTTCTGAGCTCGACCTTCAAACCAAGGAGTTTAGTTAGCGGCTTACTACCTTCAGTCTTAAAAACCCTTTTCTGAGCTCTACCTTCAAACCAATGAGCTTAGTTAGCGGCTTACTACTCTCAGTCTTAAAAACCCTTTTCTAAGCTCGACCTTCAAACCAAGGAGCTTATTTAGCGGCTTACTATCTTCAGTCTTCAAAACCATTTTCTGAGCTCTACCTTCAAACCAAGGGGCTTAGTTAACGGCTTACTACTCTCAGTCTTAAAAACCCTTTTCTGAATTCTACCTTCAAACCAAGGGGCTTAGTTAGCGGCTTACAACCTTCAGTCTTCAAAACCCTTTTCTTAGCTCTACCTTCAAACCAAGGGGCTTAGTTAGCGGCTTACTACTCTCAGTCTTAAAAACCTTTTTCTGAGCTCTACCTTCAAACCAAGAGGCTTAGTTAGCGGCTTACTACTTTCAGTCTTAAAACCCTTTTCTTAGCTCTACCTCAAACCAAGGAGCTTAGTTAGCGGCTTACTACTCTCAGTCTTAAAAACCTTTTTCTGAGCTCTACCTTCAAACCAAGAGGCTTAGTTAGCGGCTTACTTCTCTCAGTCTTAAAGACCCTTTTCTGAGCTCTACCTTCAAATCAAAGGGCTTTGTTAGCAGCTTACTACTCTCAGTCTTAAAAACCCTTTTCTGAGCTCTACCTTTAAACTAAGGGGCTTGGTTAGCGGCTTACTACTCTCAGTCTTAAAAACCCTTTTCTGAGCTCTACCTTCAAACCAAGGGGCTTGGTTAGCGGCTTACTACTCTCAGTCTTAAAACCCTTTTCTTAGCTCTACCTCAAACCAAGGAGCTTAGTTAGTGGCTGACTACTCTCAGTCTTAAAATCCCTTTTCTTAGCTCTACCTTCAAACCAAGGGGCTTAGTTAGCGGCTTACTACTCTCAGTCTTAAAAACCCTTTTCTTAGCTCTACCTTCAAACCAAGGAGCTTAGTTAGCGGCTTACTACTCTCAGTCTTAAAAACCTTTTTCTGAGCTCTACCTTCAAACCAAGAGGCTTAGTTAGCGGCTTACTTCTCTCAGTCTTAAAGACCCTTTTCTGAGCTCTACCTTCAAACCAAGGAGCTTAGTTAGCGGCTTACTACTCTCAGTCTTAAAAACCCTTTTCTTAGCTCTACCTTCAAACCAAGGGGCTTGGTTAGCGGCTTACTACTCTCAGTCTTAAAGACCCTTTTCTGAGCTCTACCTTCAAACCAAGGAGCTTAGTTAGCGGCTTACTACTCTCAGTCTTAAAGACCCTTTTCTGAGCTCTACCTTCAAACCAAGGAGCTTAGTTAGCGGCTTACTACTCTCAGTCTTAAAAACCTTTTTCTTAGCTCTACCTTCAAATCAAAGGGCTTTGTTAGCAGCTTACTACTCTCAGTCTTAAAAACCCTTTTCTGAGCTCTACCTTCAAACCAAGGAGCTTAGTTAGCGGCTTACTACTCTCAGTCTTAAAAACCCTTTTCTGAGCTCTACCTTCAAACCAAGGGGCTTAGTTAGCGACTTACTACTCTCAGTCTTAAAAACCCTTTTCTTAGCTCTACCTTCAAACCAAGGGGCTTGGTTAGCGGCTTACTACTCTCAGTCTTAAAAACCCTTTTCTGAGCTCTACCTTCAAACCAAGGGGCTTGGTTAGCGGCTTACTACTCTCAGTCTTAAAAACCATTTTCTTAGCTCTACCTTCAAACCAAGGGGCTTGGTTAGCGGCTTACTACTCTCAGTCTTAAAAACCCTTTTCTTAGCTCTACCTTCAAACCAAGGAGCTTAGTTAGGGGCTTACTACTCTCAGTCTTAAAAAACACTAATTGTTCCTAGATGCAAGGATGTATGAAGGTCTTGAATTAGAAAAGCTGAGCCATATAGATGTATTAGAGCAGGAACGAATACAAAAGCGGTACCACAATATGCAACTATACGCGTCCAGTGTCACCTTTATCATATACTTTACCAAACGCTTGTAATGGTTTAAGAGATAGTCCGGCAGATAAATAGCGATTTTTTGGATAAGCGTGCAATAGTTTCTATAGAAAATGTTTTTGTATTTTTATGTAGCTCAGACATTGTAGATCACAAATCTGCATGATGACACCCTGTCATCCTTGAGCATTTCCGTAAAAACAAGATGGCGGACAAAATGGCCGCCGAAAATTAAAAAACTGGATAATTTGAACATTTAGTTTTTATTCAGAATAATTATAATGTCACAAATGCAATCAAATTAACAACACAAGTAACATGATACCTAGCACTAACACTGTAATTAATTATGTGGTCTTAATTGGTAATAAACATGATTATATGGCCGCCGATGCCACCGTAATTTGACGATTTTCGACACATTTTCAGGTTATTTCCGGTTGGTTGGTTTGTTGTTCTGTAATATAGATGGTGTATGGATTAGCAAACGAGTGTGTTAATGAGTCCGATCAATGAATCACAATGTGAAGATCTCATGATGAACTATACATCAAAATTAATCATTCGACAATTTGCTCTGTTCATTGCAGCATAAACCCTCTCCATAACAAGTACAGAAAACCGTACACGATAATCGAGAATTGTTACAACGGCAACGCAACTGGACACGGCATGACAGTAACACATGAACTCCGTGACAATATTAGTATTCCTGGTGGGCCATCTGTACTTACGTAGGAACCATAATGGGAAGGAATGACTTTGTTTCTTTGTTTTTAGTCCATCCGTATTCCAATGGAACAAGCTGTGGTGGATCAGCGTCAACTGTGTGCTTCCAAACACAGGTCTGATAATGTGCTCATTTCACATCTCTTTGGCGATTCTGTTGTTGGGGAAAGTGTCTGAAGTGTAACGTGTATAGGGTCCCTTCGTAAAGCCACCGTGGGTCACCCATCCAGGTACTAACCACTTAGTACGTTGCTTTACTTCGAGAGAAAGCCAGCCAATCTACCGAATCACCCATAAAAGCAGGCTTCCATAGCGAGACTGTAGAAGTAGTATTTATACATAAACTCTATTACCGTCACATTTCTCCCACCTTTCTTTTGACTTCGTCCCGAAGTCACAAATGTCACAAAGACATACATGGGCAGCTACCGACTTTTTTTCTCTTCAAGAAGGTACAACTGCCACTATAAACACTGCCTCAAAGCAGAAACAAGGAACAAGAACATGCGACGAACAATTAAGGGTACGGGAATGATGGTGATATCAAACATCTGATGTTGGATATTGTTTCTTTACCGTCAATTCCATAGCATGAAGCCATAAATGATATTGATTCGTCTACAATAGTCTGTTAGGCAGCTGTTTCATCATCTCATGATGTAAGAGGACACCTTCCAGATTTCAGGACTTTAACAAGTCCCTTTGCCAATGCCGTGACAACATGCTACAGTGTCACATTCAGATAAGGCGCGTGCTCCTAGTAAGCAAGGGAGGATGCCCTTGTTTGCATTAACTGTTGCATTTATGCCAACCACTGCACGGCAATTAACTAGCGATTCCATTATCACTTTTACGGCAATTTGATTCATCATGAAGTGATAAAGTACTAATATGAGCACGTCTGTATCATCCGAAATACTGGCAATGCCACTGTCCGTCTTATGCGTGATAAAGACCATTTGCTGAGCAAGAATATTTTCAACTTCCTCGTTTGAGGTGAGCATATCTTGACGTCTTATGCTTACGTTTACCTCTAGGGGCACATCATCTTCTCCGGTTATGGCGAGTTTGTGGCGAACCCAATTGAGAAATGATGTGTTTGCTGACAAGTCTTCGCCAATCAATGCAATAATTTGCTCATTGTTCTCTAGAACAATAAGTGGGAAAAGTTTCTTGACTGGCGATCTGGTGTATCCGACAGGATGTCCCTCCTTGCAGTGCTCTTGTCTCTCCTTAAATGCTATGATATCTAGCAAAGGCAAGGTACACATTGGATTGAGTTAATTTTCGCTCAATGTATTTTCTAAATTGGGTTATGTAATCTTGAACAGTCCCAATTGCGGGCAAGCGAGTATTGTATAGAACTGCAGAACTATTAATTACAACATGCTCAGTTTGCTTTAATGAATGTTCAGTTTGGTTTAATGAATGTCGTGCTGATGTTTCAACATGTTAATTTTTTTTCGGTTGTTATTTTGCTTTTGATTGCTTTCCGATCTTTTCTTCCTGACGCTATCTTGGCTTTTGATTCTTACGTGTGTATTACCATCCAATCAGGTCTCTCTACATCACTGAGAAATTCGATGTCCTGCTCGATTTGACTGCATATGTTTAAACTCAATGCCTGACCTTTAAATTTTCTGGTTTTAGAGAAATCCCAAATGATCCCAGAGGCACTGTGGCCGTACCGCATGAATGTTTCTGTAAACATGTCAGACCAAATACCATAATCCAGACATGTTCATCATAACCTGCTCCCTATTCAGGAACCTTTTCTCGACAGCTAATGAGAGCAATACGCGGACACACAATCTCTATGTACATAAATAGTGAGTTTCGGATCTTTACATCCTTTCTTCTAGGGAATTGAATAGTTTGTCATCATACTGTTTGATATATTGAATAATTGTCTGTATTCGATCAGATCCTGGCTAGCTGTGAAAATAGGTGATAGCTTATTTCAAGGGGCTAGACATATATAAACCATCTACCTAATCTTACCTTCCTTTATTATGCGGTCAACTCTATCTAATATCTTAGATTTAGTTTATCTTTCAAGTTGCTGTTTAACACAGGTTTTACTGTATCCATGATCAGTTGTAATAAGGGGGGCAACTTCTCTAATTCAATTTGAATAATGATATGCTATTCTGAGTGAGCCATTGTGGGCTGCATTTACTGTTACGAGATGACATAGTGCGCTTTATTAAACATGAAGAACGCTAAAGTAAACCATAATATCTGAAAATTCAACATACAATATTTTTCAATGTAAATATTTTTCAGTAAATCAAGGGAAGTAACTTTATAATAGATATATTGCTGATTTAAGGGATGCAATTCTTTCATTACTTTGAAACTGAGGAGAAAAAAGAATGTAACCTTCAAATTTAAGTTTCCAAAAGCGTTTTAAACCAGATATTATATGCTTGTAGAATTGAAATGAACAGTATAATGTCCAAAATTGGGCTCTAAGAGATAAAATTCTGGTTACATAATTTGTTCATACATGTCCCCTATATTTAGCGATTTCTTCCGTATAACTAAATTCTTAAAAAAAATAACTAAAAATCCAAAAGTAATTCCACATGTTAATATTTTGTAGATCTGTTATTATATGGACATATTTACAATAATTCATCATTTTGCATGAGAAAATCTATGATAAAATCCATCATATAACCAGATTTTATTCCCAACATGATATTTGGCGGCCATATTAGACGCCATCTTGAATTATGAGAAATGCTCAAGGATGACAAGGTGTCATCATGCAGATTCTGCTTAAGTAATGCCATGACAACAAGAAAATGAAAAAACATTTTCTATAGAAGACATTGCACGCTCCATCGAATTATCTGCCGGACTAAGAGGAATAATACCTGAGAACGTAATGCTTGGTTAAAGGAATGCGTCGGTTCAAACACATATACTAATCCGGTGATTTATCACATGAATCACACATACCAGTATCTAGATGAATCTAGATATAAATAGTGTAATAGGAAACCCGGTATTCATATAATACATAGATCACACATGTAACATCCAGCATCTAGATGAATCTAGATATAAATAGTGTGATAGGAAACCCGGTATTCATATAATACATAGATCACATATGCAGCAACCAGCATCTAGATGAATCTAGATATAAATATTGTTATAGGAAACCCGGTATTCATATATTACATAGATCACACATGTAACATCCAGCATCTAGGTAAATCTAGATATAAATATTGCCATTGAAAACCCAGAAGTTTTCTTGTATTCCAAACGAAATCACGTTTAGAATGGAGAGATGTCTCGCGTTTCTGAAAAGAATTTATCAAGATGTCATAAAGGGCAGTTCCGTTCTTATAGTCCTATACTATTTGTTTACCAAAAAGGGCAAAGTTCAAGAAAGTAAGGCAACTTTGTACTTGATTGCTTATCAGAATGTTGCAGTTTTCGAAATCAGCGTTCTCAAGTTCTTACGGATTCAAGTGGAATCGATTTCGTTCGTGAGATGGCTTGAGAACGGCCAATATTTATCGTGTTTTACCTAAACCTTTGACACGAAAGTCAACAAGATGGCAAACACAGGAAGTGTGCACTATTTTTAATCAATTAACAACCATGATCTGTATTGACATGCAAGCAGTTGCATGTAAACCCTTAGAATGCTGGATAATTTTCTAAAATATTTTTTTTTGTGTCGTCTGCTTTCTAAAACCTTAAGTTTTGCTTTTATATTGAAGAGAAAAGATACCCGGAGTATCAAACAGGTTAGTTCACAGGCCAGCCGCCAATTTACTTGGCGGCTGGTCTGGATCCGACCTGTTTGCATAAGCATTTGGTTTCAGCACTATAAGGGTAAAGACCTCTCGTTCAACGTGATATTCTTCTGTAATGTAGTTTTTACATGCTTTGTGCTAACACCATTGCCTTTACAAATAGAAGATGCGTTATTTTAATAACAGAGTTAACAGTTTCACCTTTGAATCGGTACACCATGTGTGTTAATCAAAGAATATCTCCCCAATATTACCACTTTGTCACAGCTGATGACATCGAAAAATGTTTCTTTTAATAAATTTGTATATAGTGTTCTCATTTGAGGCTTGATTTTTAATACTTTTGACATTTTCGAGATTTCTTTTTCTTATTAATTAGTTACCAAGTTCGCCTTGACATTTCATGGCTAATTTCCTGTATCGCAATAATTCTGGTTGTAATACTGTCTCTTACACAAATATTGGCAATGTACAACATCTGGTTGATACCTTTCAGATAATGGAAGAAGTAAGTTTCATATTTCCATTTAACAGCAAGCGCTGATTAATCCAAAGAGATGGAATCCTTTGCTTAGCCATTCCAAATAGATGGAATCCCTAACATAGCTTCTGGTGGGTAATAGTTACCAATAATTATTTCATAAAAACAGGACTTTTTGTTTCAATGTTCTTTATTAACTAATTGCATACATAAATTATTTTGAATACAAGATAAACTTGCATCATCGAAAAATACGTAAACAGCGGATGTTGAATTAATACAAGAGTAATAAAAAAGATAGCAGCCAATAACGAGTGTATCAATTTCTATTTCCATCATTTTCTTCTTCAAATGACTGAATATCAAGCTGTTGGCTTCAGACAGTACAAGTGTCCTTTTCTTAAATATTGTCAATCCGATTGTAATACTGACTCATCGAAATATTTAAGAATTTCCAATGCCAAGCGGAATTACAGGACAAACATGGAATGGGCAAACATTCCATAAACGTTACTCCGTTGCTTGGAGACAGCACATTTGTGATGATTTACGGAACATAAGAGCACATTAGGAAGCGATTATTCTTCCACATATGAAGTGGAGGGACAATATTGGACCACTAGACAAATTAACCGAGTCGATTCATGGATACAATATGCCAAGTGGAGTCATTAGAACAATGGTTATTAGTAGTTGTCATTTAAAGACGAAGACGCCAAAAGAGTGGTTGCCCCACATGCATTAGACCAAACCCGGGATCACGTGTGCGGGGGCAGCTTAATACCCGAAAGGCAGTCTAGGAAAGTGGAACAGGGTTTCAGTGTTGGCCTCGGGACACGTTGGTCATGGCTCCGAATGTTGTGAGTAACGGGATTCTTCTTCCGACCCTGCATTTGTTGATATTTGGCGCAAATATACTGCTTGTGTATCCAGGAGAGAGAGAGAGAATGAACAATCTAATTTGTAAGAACTTGTCTAACGATCGATGATAACAACTATGAAAATCAAACACAAGAAGCACGAACTGATCATACGATACATAATGCTTGAATTTCGAATGTTTTTTTTTTAATGATTATCATTATTGTTTAAATTGTTGGCTCTCATTCGAATCAGTTTTCACATGGAAACGACACGAATTTGAACCCACACAACTTACAGGACATTAAAGCATCATAAAGAAAGCAAGAATTTCCTCATATCTGAACATATGGCAGATAAACTTATGAAACAAGCATGCGTGACACAGTGATGTACACGTTGGAAAGTATACCATGTTATGTTAGCAAACTTTCATAGAGAAAATGGCAACCGTGGCTTTCGTCAAGTTGATTTCACAAATACTAGGATTGATGGAATTATTCCGATGAAAAATCACTTATGAGAATAGAACAGTCCTAGAGCAAAGACTTATACAGCGGAGCTGCGTTTATATAATCGTCGATAATGCGGAAACCTCATAGTCCGTAGAAAGATAACAGGGAACGGATTTAAAATGCATTAATTTTAATGTTTTAATCGGAAAACGAGTATTCCGGATGGGGGCATTCAAGACCAGGAACCAAACTCAAATTTGTACATGATAAGTACATCTAAACCGGCAATCGTATCTTCTCGGCAATCCCCGGCACAAGTCGGTAAATATATTTTGAAGAAATGGCCGAGGTGTTCCGATTGGTAAACCGGAAAACAGTATAATTGATTATTGTGCGGTTACAACGTGCATTGATGATACAGTTTGCATCGGAACAATTCGGTTAGCATCAGTTATCAAAATGTTGCTTTATCCTTACATGTCTGGTACCGTTTCTGTAAATACATTGCATTGAGGGTTTCCGTTCAATGATTTTTATTGTCAATAACGAGCTTTTTTTATCAAGAATACATGGTGATAGTGCTCCTTTCAATGTTTGTTTTTTATGATTAATCAGTTCTAGGCAAAGAAAAAGCACAGCTCTTCATGACATTTTACAGATTTTTTTTATGATTGAAACGCTGAAATCTGGAATGTAACGCCCTATAGTAAACGGGTCAGACTTAACATTGAAACGATCTTGAACACAAACCTGAACAATAAATGTTACCGAGTGTCGAAGGACAATATTTTATCGTCAAGTTAGATGCCAATTTCCCTATGACGTGGTTTTAGTTTATTATTTTCTTTTAAACGGTGACTGCTGATGATTCCTTCTTGTGGGTCATGTACGATTCTGGATCTTCAACCTGAGAAAAGCAGGCGGGTAAAACACGTGACCAATATTTGTGATCTTATGCCCGACCAAAATGGCAGTGTCCAGGTATTGTTGCTGTTTTTTCACCTTCCTTTGTCAATGATAGCGACTTTGTGTACCCCGCAGGAGTTGACCATCTTCAACTTTCCGGTTCTGTAGGGATATGATAACCCATGTTTTGTAATGGCGTTACGTCTAACACTCGGCAGAGAAATCTCAATTGGGTGCGAATGACCTAAAGACATCTGAGATCTGTTAAAAAACTGAGATTTTCTCTGTCGATTGTTAGGCGTAATGCCGTTCTAAAGGAGGGGTTATCATATACTAGTATACAGTCTAACTTGTGTTATGCAGCCACCCTTTTAAGCAGCCAACCTGCCTTAAACAGCCACTACAGAAAGTCCCATTGTTAGTTTTATAGTGTAAATCAATTTGTGTTAAGCAGTCAACCTGTCTTAAACAGCCAATTTACTCTGTCCCATAGGCTGACCTCTTAACACAAGTTTGACTGTATACATATAACACCAGAACTAGAAAGGTGATGATCAACTCATGCGGGGTACACACTGTGGCTATCATTAGTAAAAGTAGGTCAAAAAGCAAAAAACATTTTCTGTCATTGGTGCAGCCATTTTGTTTGGACAATATATCTTAAATATTGGTCACGTGATTCCCACGCATGGATAGTATTACAAGATAATTATGCTGGCAACAAGCCCTATCACCCTCCTTCAAAAAGTAATTTTGTGATTCAGAAGATAGTTTTGCAACATAAAGGTATCGTTTCCGAACAATCTAAATTTAAATTGTCTGAAGTACCGAATGGTACCAGGTGTGCTCGTTTCTTATTGGTATTCCGAAACTCTAATAAAACACTCCAATTACGCGTTGCTTCAAATGTTTTATTGTTCTTTCTGATTAAAACGAGAAGAACGATATATGTATTAACCCTTATAATACTTGATAATTTTCTTAAAACAGATGTTTGTGTTGCCTGCTTTCCAAAACATTAAATTTCAGGTTCATTTTGATGAGGAAAGATATTCAGAGTAGCAAACAGGTTAGATCACAGGCCATCCGCCAATTAAGTTGGCGGCTGGCCTGGATCTAACCTGTTTGCATGAGCATAATTTTGATTCCAGCACTGTAAGGGTTAACGAGAAATATGTAGGAAAAACTCATCCAACCCTGTCTTCGTAAAATGTCATCTTCAATGTCCTTGGTATCACACCACCAATTTTGGACTTCGTGACCGAATAAAACCGAAAGCAACAACGGAAGGTACTCAATGAAAATACAACTTTCTCACTTTGAAGATGATCAAAATGTATTGTTTCAAAAAGGTAGAATTATTGGTGACAAGTAATTACTTTTTTCAATGAATGATTTGACAAATATTCCAATGGAGGTGAGGGAAGTGTATAACATATATTTAGGTAATGGATTACGTCAAAAGGTTACTCTTCTCTCATTAAAAAAGGAAACATGATAGATTTTTGTCTTTTTTACAAGTTGGACACGTTTTCTGTAGTTCTTGGTTAAGGTAGAATAATCCGCCATTTTGAAACATTTTCTTTCGTTGGACTACTTCTGTTTCTCTTGGTATACATCGGTCTGAGATCTGATCTTATCGGTCTGATTCTCATTAACCCGAATAGTTTCGGCCCGACCGGTTTATGCCGAGAACGACCGATGTAATCCTTCGAAAGAAAGCAGATATTTTGAAAATATCTGATTATGACTTTACTACCTCAAAGTCAATGACAAGCCCTTTTAGGCTAGCTTCTTTTATTTGCGACCTTTACATCACTGACAATAACAACAATAACTACCTCGGTTCACAACCTCACTGACCACCACATCCATGCTTTAACCCTTTACCAAGCATCAAACTTTCGACTGTCTCAAATTGAAAGGGTTTGCAGACAACATTCCAAAATGTGATGAAATTGAAAGACACTCTCCTGATAGGATAGAAAACATTGTAGGAAAAGGAGAAATTGCTCGTTCAGAGCAATTTCTCCTTTTCCCACAATGTTTTCCAGAGTCGTCTGCAACAAACTGGTCAAACGTCGTTATTGATTCGTAATGGGTTAACTCCAGTACGTCAATCCGCAAATGTCGTTAAGTAATATACACCAGTCCGTGTGAGAAGGTATAGTAATGAAGTTAATTTGAGGGGTGTGTGTTGTAATAGGGAGAAAATATGAGGATTACCGGTTGACGAACTTACCATCTAAATCTAGAATACATTATTAACTTACTTATTAAAGGTGCTTGTTCACAGAAGAGAAAATTTGAACCGCAAAATAGAATGTCCTTGAAACAATACAGTTTTTGTATTGATGTTTTGATATAGAATTAAAAAAAAGACATTGAAAGTATAACTTATTCAAGATGCGTTAATTCATCTAAGTGTGTATAGTTTGTATACGGTAGGCTAAGAAAGAGATATCATGCTTTTGGATTAAGATACATCTTAATACATCTTAATTCAGGGTGTTCACACTTTTAACAATCGAAACCCATATCATGTTGTTTCCAATGACTTCTCTTCAGTACGCATTATGTTTTTTAACCTCCAATTGTCCTCATATGTGTGACGAAGGTCCTTTAGAACATCGGAAAGCTAATAGGGCCGGTTAGTATAAATCGGACAATGACTTCAAAGATATTTACTCAAGTCGAGCTTTTAAAAAAAAAGAAGAAGAAAAAACGTGAGCTGCACTATGAATGATGCTTCACAGCTACATGTACATATTAACATGGTCATTAGAGGACCAGATTGGGAAACAGATCCTATCTAAGTGTTGTATTTATTGCCAATGCTATATGTGATGTGGTATATTGAGATGTAAGAAGAAAAGGAAGTCATTTACTTGCGGATATCGTTAGTGTGTCGTGCGTATATGCATTAAACATCATTTTGTTTAACAAGGAAAAATAAGAAAGGAATTATGAAGGGCAAAACGTGTTCTGGTTGACTCTTTTTTTATCTTGGTTCCCTGACATAACTGACTAGTCCACAAAACACCTCAAAATGAATGTTTATGACGGTTTAACCATTGAAATTGTTGGCAACTTTCCGACAAATTGCACACTAACATTGATTTAAAAAAGCTCCTGTTTAAGGTTCATTGCAAGACTAGAGTAAGACTTTATCACACGGGTGGGACCTACAACAGACCCTCAAATCTTGAGCAACTTTCCAACAAATTACACACTAATATTGTTTTTGATAGCTCCTATTCCAAAGTACATTGCAAGACCAAAGTAAGTATTTAACAAACGGTTGGAACTTACTCTAAACCGTCAAATTGTGAGCAACTCTCCGACAAATTGCAAAATGATATCGTTTTTGACAGCTTGTTTTTTGGTTCAATGCAAAGGAATGGACTAACAGTCTTAACTCTCAAATTTTGAACCAGCCTCCGGCAAACGGCAAACATTGAGGCTAGGGTTTTGTCGACGGTCAACTTTGTTGTTAAATCGATAATATAAGGACACCCTTTTCTGTGTTAGAAAGATGATGGCGTACAGAATTAACGGTGTTTATGTTTATGTTCAAGGACATGTATTCGGCTATTGTTGAGTTTTTATCGAGTCTTTGACTTGCTGAAGGTCGAATGGCAAAGGTCTTGGATTGATCCTTTCCCAAGCAACAAATTCTCGACTGTTCCAAATTGAAAGAGTTTACAGGCGACATTTCAAAATGGGATGCAATTGGAAAATAATCTTCTGATAGGGCGAAAAACTTTGTGGGAAAAGGAAAAATTGATTGTTACGAGCAATTTCTCCTTTTTCCACAATGTTTTCTAAAGTCGTCTGCAACAAAGTGGTCAAATGTCGTTATTGTTTGAGAAATGGTTAAATGGTCGGCTTCAGGTATGGGGTCGATTCCAATTGGTTGCGCTATACACCTTGTGACTTTTCCTTAATACATGGACATAACGAATGCGAATATGCCTTCGTTAAGGCATTGGCTTATAACGGTTTTATGGAAAAAAAAAAATTGCTCAAATCTGTCTTTACCACAATCGATTCTAAATTTTCCATTTGCAATTACGACAAAATAGGTATTATTGGGTTAGATTAAAGATAAGTTTATTTTTTGTTAAACCATTGGTTATGTATAGGATTCTGTCAATGTTTTCAATACCATAATGACCCCCAGTGTTCGGTCCGTTTATTGAATATCGCAGGGTCAGACCATCGGCATAAACTCAATTGTAGTGATGAATCCAAATAAAATGTAGAGCATTACAGCTTTCCGCGAATACGCGGTTATATATGGAGAGGTTGTACTGTTTTAAGTGAGGCATTTTCTTGAGATACGTTGCGGCTTTCTTGTAATTCACCAGTGCTTGACAGTAGACCTTGAGCCAGAAAGGGCCCTGCTCCCATAGGGGGGAATTTTAAAAGTTATGTTTACCTGACCCTCTAGCTATAAGGTAGAAGCAGACGTACTAATCATCAAAATTCTAGGATAAATGGATATCAAGAAATATTTGTCCCATCGGTCTTGATTTGAACAAACTTGGTAGAGAAACAATATATGATGCTACATACAAAACATCAAAGCTCTTGTCTTATGGATCCAGGGGATTTTTGTTTTTAGATTTTCTTATATAAGGCTATATATTACTGATAAGCCCATTTCAAAGTCCCATAACTTCGTAAAGCCCTGACGGAACTTTGCAATATTTCGTCTGTTTATGTCCTACAGCTAGAGGGTCAAGAAAAACATTTCCCCAGGAGGGGGGCAAAAGTGTTCTTGGCTCATATTTCTTCTGTACTTTGTTTCTATAGGGTTTTAAAGTGTTTATCAAAGAAAATTCCAGAGAAGCTGGCTGTACTGGTGGGACTCGAGCCCGTCTTCCTCCGAGCTACAACTCCTTTTCATTAACCCTTTTAGCGCTGGGACCGACATCATGCTTATGCAAACAGGTTAGATCACAGGCCAGCAGCACAATAAATTGGCGGCTGGCCTGGGATATAACCTGTTTGTTACTATTAATATCTTTCCTAAAAAAATAAGCAAATATTTAATGTTTTTGAAAGCAGACGACACAAGGTTCTATTTTTAGAAAATACCCAGCATACTACGGGTTAACCATCGTGCCTCGTGGGACCAAGGTTGTATTGGCTGATACCTCGGGACCATCGAAAGGTAAACTATCGTCGAACTAACAAGTATCACTCAAGACGACGATATATTTCATACGGAATTCTGTGATTTGCGACTTTGGGACGACTGTATCGAGTATTTACGTTTTTACACCAAGAAACCAATTTTCTCTGGATTGCCGAATGGCTGTGTGTGGGTTCCATTACTGGTGTGGCTGAGTTATGGAATGTCGATGAGGACCAAGAAGGATTTACGAATTTACTTCGAGCCATTGTCTTAAAGCCGGATCTTGCACACCAAATGGAAGTTCTCAAGGATCTAAAGAATCTATAATATGTACATGTGTATGTAAAGGGTGGTCCTTTTAAAATCTACGAAAGCTCACCGGTACATCATGGTGCATGTACCAGGTCGATCAAGTATACCATTTTGGCAGTGAAGAAATTCTGTCTTCTTCTCCAATACCTGCAGCTTACGGAAAATTCCGAAAAAACACTGTTAAATCCATTTACCTAATAACGACATGCGTGACTGGGTTCAA
This sequence comes from Cerastoderma edule, assembly GCA_947846245.1. Classification (NCBI taxonomy): domain Eukaryota; kingdom Metazoa; phylum Mollusca; class Bivalvia; order Cardiida; family Cardiidae; genus Cerastoderma; species Cerastoderma edule. Next base: position 49,816,668 of record OX401404.1, on the reverse strand, counting down.
ATTGAAAGTAATATAGAGTGTAAAAATGTAACACCATTAAATATATAAACTCTTTTTGGCATACACTAGAGATCGTTGTGACAAAATGATAAATTGCTTATGATAAACGGTTTAGTTCTTGTCATAGCGATTTCTTAACACGGATGCGACAATGTGAAGTTATATGTAATAAATGGTTTATATTCGTTTTTATACACCTTTGTTCTTGCTGATCAGGATTATGTGACAAATAACTTATCAAGAGAGAGGGAGAGCTTTAGTTTCTGACCCGTTCTTCTTCTTAGACCTAATAGAAAACCGTTCCTCAACGTTCTCAATAAGGAGAGCCTTTAATCAAATGTTGGGATGGCGGTTAGGGTAAGATCAAAGTACCAATGCAGCATTTGGCGATGCTCCACACGACGGCAACATACTGGATGGCGAATTGACGCAACAATAATCCTGTTCAGCGATTGGATGACTATTCCATCTATGTATCCCAAGGTAGGAAATCATCAAGACGCTGGGTCTGCTCTTGTTTAGAACGTTTTAATTACAAAAATAAAGGCATTTCAAGGTTGACCACATGTTTTATAACTATAGAGACAATTAACAATTTCACATGTGTGTTATATAATGATAAAAGTAATTCAATACTTTGTTATAGGAATGTAGTAGATTTAGGTAGTCGGTGTTCATCTTCAAAAGGTTGTTCTACAGTGGTGTCCCTGAACTACATCATTGTCTTTTTGTTCATTTTACACTTCTTTCAGGAGCTCAATAAAGAACTCGATCTGAATATTGCAAACAGGAAAATAATTAAAAAGAGCCTTTTCAAAACCCATAAAAACGATGTGATAGCTAATTAACAAACGCAGGGTTACACCCCGCTTCTAGTTATTTAAAAGTATAATATCTAACGCCTGATTTCTGTTTCAGTTCAATGAAATAAATAAGTATAAACTGTCAATTTAATACCGGTATCAGTGGAAATAAACATGAGATTCAAGCTATATTTAGATCATGTAGAAAAGTCCTCGGTGTTGTGTTGTGTATTGGGAGTTCCGGTCACAGAATCACATCACAGGATAGCGAAAACGACATTCTGCTCGACGTCTCCAATAAGACGCGTACTAGGACCTCCGGGGTGTCAGAGATTTTGACACATTTCAACCATTCTCGTTGGAGCCCGTCCACAACAGTCCTTATAGAGACTTAAACTATTATAGAGTCTGGCACAGAAGTAGCAGCGAGTGTGTTCGCTCTCGGAGAAGCTGCAGTACCCCTCGCGGAGTGATTTCGTCTGCTCGTGGTAACTCCGCCGGATCTCCACGGACGGAAACGTCAGTACACCGGATATGGCTATGATCAGAAGCTGGAGGGTCGTGAATGTAAACATGTTCTGTAACGAGAAAATAGCGAAATGTTAATTACCCGTTTGGAGAGAATTAATACTATCGCTGCCTTTAACAGGCGAGCAGACGACAATTATCGTTGAACTGTTTTTTTAAAGATTAGTTGCATATTTTGTAGGAAGGAGATCCTTGTTTATCACGTTAACACCTAAAGCCACATGCTTGCCTCTAGCAGCATACAACTTTCTTTCAAAAAGGATTGAGGCAAAAGGAGGAATTGCTTGTGACAAGCAATTCCTCCTTTTGCCTCAATCCTTTTCAATCTACTCACATATCCCTACAGCAGAACGTAAAGGGTTTTCACATGCTTACAAGGCTTTATTAAAGACGTCTGCTTCAAGTAACAAATATATCGTCTGCAGGTGGTAAAGAGTAAACCCCATATTACTCCTTGGTTCATTAGTTTTTTCACAACTGATGCAATATATTTTAGATACATCTTGAGCAATATATATTTCGGTCACAAAGGCTTTCGTTCATTGCGATATGTTTGTTTTCCCTTGCTTTATCTTTTTGCCAGCGGCTCTTTTAATAAGGACCAGTCAAAAATTCCCATATATGAAATGGGTTGAAATATGTGCTCACATATGTGTTTCCTAGGTTGGATGTACTCTATAACATAGTCAAACATAAGATAGCGTCTTTGCTTATGTTAAGTAAAACTAGAAATGGGGATCGATAAAAAATGATAAGACAAAGCTTTGCAAAAGAATCTAATTATACAGTATAACAAAAATCTTTAATAATTGTTACAGTCAAAATGTTTGAAGCCATTGTTGGTAAGTGAGAAAAGCTCATGTGAGGAGTTATTTCCCTTACCAGCAATGGTTAATATACTTTATGCTTTCTAAAAGAGCTGGGTATCGTTTTACTAAGCAACTCGAGGAAAATATTTGATAAAGTCAAAACTGATAAACAACCATAATATCTAGTATCTAAATATAATATTGCAATGTGACACGTCATTGGAAGCGTCTCGGAGAGAAAATTTCTTAACCAAATGGAGGAATTAAAGGGAATGTTGTTTTGAATTTATACTAATTTTTAGCAGAAATGTTTAGTGTAACGGTACCCTGGTGATTGTGCGTCTTGAAAGCGCTCCCTAGAGTGCACCAATTGTAGAATTTAAGAGAAGTTTTATTGCTGGTGTATGTCAAAAACGACAAAACACGAATAAAATTGAAATAAACTATGATAGGTTGTGACGCTTCCTAAAAGGAGCGGCCATTGGAATATCTAGGAGTTTTTGTTTCAAACCTTATATAAACGCTGTTACACAATAATATTAGTTTCTGAACCGGTTTCATGCTTAAACAAACAAATCAGATCCAGGCCAGCCGCCAAGTAAATTGGCGACTGACCTGTGATCTAACCTGTTTGCTTCTCTGAGTATCTTTCCTCATCAAAATTAAGCAGAAAGTTAAGGCTTTTAAAAAGCAGACGACTCAAAATAATATCTATAGAAAATAACCCAACATTCTTAGGGTTAAGAGACAAGTTTTAAGAATTATAACATTCATTAAACATATATTTTGTCACTTGGCCAGTGTAAGATATTGTCTCAAAAACCTCAACTGTTAAGAATCTCAACTAGCATTAATCTGGTTTTTGATTGGACGGTGATTAACTTAGAGTTTGAACAGAATCATTTAACTTTGCGATTTCGTTTCGAACTGAGTCTATACAACTTCTGATTACATTAGAGGAATGGTTCATCAATGATTTAAGCGATTCATTATATGACTGTGCAGACACTCATTCGCAAAAGAACGCATATCAACATTAATAAGTAAAGAGTTATATTTACTTATTTTCAAAATTAGAATTTTCATAAATTTTATATTTACCATAACAATATTTCACTTAAATACATCTACGATTCAACGTCTGAGCAAATAAATCTTCTTTTTTCACACAGGTTTTATTTTATTTCTTTAAAGACAAAATGTTTTAGATAATCTCAGATAACTTTCTCAAGACCCGAGGTCGTATCGTCTTAAGGTAATATATCCGAAGTGACTGAATATCATCTCATCGGATAACTTTTATATCTAGCGAGTGACCGCAAGGAGTGAGAGATGAGTTATGTGGATAGAGACAATATGCACCCTTAACCCATTACCAAACAGTACCGACATTTTACCACTCTGTTGCAGACGACTCTGGAAAACATTGTGGGAAACGGAGAAATTGCTCGTAACGAACCACAATGTTTGCTACCCTATCAGAAGATCATTTTCCAATGACATCACATTTAGAAATGTCGTCTGTAAACTCTTTTAATTCGGGACGGTCGAAAAATTGACATTTGGTAAAGGGTTGACTGTTAACCCTTCTCTTCTCAAAGCATATCTATGACATGAACATTTTCAAAAACATCGTTACAAAATGAAAAATTGTTTGTTTACGAACAATTCCTCCTTTGGTCACGAGTTTTTCTAGTACATTTCTATTTTCCAATCTTTATAAGTTTCTCATTCTATTAATACTGGTAAAGTGAATCCGATTGGATACGTGATTGCAATTATAGGCACTTCTCATTCACTTCGATTGAAATCTTTAAGATGTAATCGTTTCGGCAAAAGAAGTAATTGCTCTTATTGACAATCTCGATGTAAAAGTTCTTCGGTGGCATAGTGGGAGGCATTTCTATGACAAGTTTTGACAGATTTGTGTCTTATGTATTCTTTCACGTTATTTCAAAATATCGTCTACGAACCAATCATACTTTATCCGTTGAAAGAGGTGTCACCTTCTGTCCGATATACGTCTAAAATGGACTCTACCAAATCCCAAAGACATCATGTGATAAATGACAAAAGAGAAACTTGTTAAAATAAATGAGATCCATATATTGCTGAAAATCCTCCTTCCCGTAATGCGTTTTGTCAGATATGAACTACAGTGTATATCGTGATACAATGTACATTATCTAAGTGATAAACTAGAAGCTATGCATATCAGGTATCTCAATTTGTATTTTAACCCATTACCATTAAAATCGACATTTGATCAGTTCATTACAAACGACTCTGAAAAACATTGTGGTAAAAGGAGAAATTGCTCTTAACGAGCAATTTCTTCTTTTCCCACAATGTTTTCTGCCCCATCAGAAGATAATTATTCAATTTCATCACAGTTTGAAATGTCGTCTGCAAACTCTTTCAATTTTGGACAGTCAGTCGAAAAGGTGTCGTTTAATAAAGGGTTAGCCATAATCATGTCCGTAATTTATGGCCATTCTACGTTTCATCATGAAGTACCGTGATCGCAAGGTCAATATCAAGGACACCCAGTTATCTATCATTCGTCCGGTTTGATTCGGTTGTTTCGCTCTTCTTTCACTTGTTTGAAGGAAATCTGAACTCATCAGGTTAATCCAATGAAGACATCTCTGGCATAAAATGGAAGCCACCATATTGCTTCTTACAAGACAGTTTGAACTGATATTCAACATTTTGATATACGTTGAACTTCTTAACGTGGACGCTCATAGGAAATGTTTCATTAGATAGGAAATTTGTTACAAAATTCATAGCCTTACACTTGTATACGAGGTGAATTTCTCAGGTAACGGAAATTCAAGAGTATTTACAATCACTTAGGTGGCGGAATAATCGCTGTCAGTCAAAAAGTTTGTAACTCCTTAATTGAAATGAAGGAGTTGCAAACATTTAGACTGCTAATTCTTATATTACTACTTTGAAGTTCTCTTTCTCGAGATTCACGTTCCAAATTGCACATCATGTGCATAGGGCGAAAAAATTTGGGGATTTCCCCATTTGATTTAAGTACTGACGTAACTAATAAGTTTGTACTTAAAAGCAATTGCGATATGCGTTACAACAATACCGCTTTGTTTTCGTCACAAGTCATCAATGGTAAATATAGTTACAGTGTACCCTTTTAAACTATAAAATGAACGTTTGAGTCCTTCCTCATCAGTATAGGTTCGACGTGTGTCATAAATAAGTGCATCGGTAGTTGTCAGCGAAATGGATCAAATTACGAATTCAGACAAGAAATGTCGTCTTAAAGAATATTTGAAACGTGTTGAAGCATGGAATCCGATGGTAAAGAGGGATGTCCAAAACGTCCAAAACGTTGAATACTTATCGCTGAGACAGGAAATAGCGAAATGTGTTTAACCCTTTCCCAAACAATAACATCTAACCATTTCGTTGCAGACGACCATTGAAAACATTGTGGTGAAAGGATAAATTGCTCGTGACAATGTTTTTTGCTCTATCAGGTTATTGTTTATCAATTTCATCGCATTTTGAAATGTCTTCTGCAAACTCTTTCAATTTGGGACAGTTGAAAATCTGTTGTTTGGTAAAGGGTTATACGGGGCGTCAGCATTCCAGTTATTGACCTTAACGCACTCGTATGTCGGAGGGCTTATCACAAATAGTACAATACTCGTGTGATGGTTCCGCAACATTTGGGACGCAAAACCGCCCGTTTACTTAACAGAGGTGCTTGGAATGCATTCGGACACCTCTGACACTGGCCTACTTAACAGAGGGGCTTTCAATACATTCGGACACCTCTTAAAACATATTGAGCTCGAGTACGTACAGTAACGGTGGTATTTTTTGTGCGGGCCCTCAAGTGAAGTATGTTTTCTTCATTTTATTTTAACCAGCCGTTTCAATATGAAGGCCTCATCAGACGGCTTATTTTGGTTGTCATTGGTGACACCTCTTTATTTCGAGTTTTGTACAATGTTAAGACTATAGTGCAAGACCATGCTACAATTCGAAACATTGATAATTGAAAGTCTTTTGTCGTATATTTTCGAAATATTGTAATTGTCATCGGGTTTTACATAATGGAAACGTCGCATGAACGAAAGTCCGTAGCACTTCATTAACACGATATATTACAAGCTTTTAATCTTGTTTAGCATTTTTGCGAAGCGTTGATATTTTATTGTCTGCGGTTACGAAAATATGTTTAAGTTTTTCGTCAAATTTGAATGAGTTATCTTTTGCCACAGCACCAATTTTATTTTGTTTGTGATTTGTCGTCTGCGGAAGACGGACATAGTTCGTGTGATACAAAGCTATCATTCGTCAAAATATTCGTAGTCACACAAACAACCGCGACACTAGTCTGGGACACGTGCGCGTGTTATTACGACAACAAACACCTTTTCACGTGGACAATCTACCCAAAGCCGACACATTTTATTCATCACTTTTTGTAGAAACTATTGTGACAAATGGATGAATTACTCTATTTGCTGCATTATAGAATAACAAAAAATGACTTCTCTTACATGTTAGACTTCAAAGATAGAGCAGTCCGTTTAGTTTAATTATATGTATGTTAACTGATCTGCATTTCGGATTGTCATGTATTAAACGGATCTTCGCAAATATATCGGCGTAAGAGCGTCAATGAAGATGGAACAGCTTTATGTGTTATACAGAACGATTACAGCTCCAATAACACTGCCATAAAGTGCAATCAGTCAGCCATCTCGAATCGTGTGATGCTTCCAATTTGAAAACGTCAATAGAAACGGAAATACATAGGTAGATAAAGACATTTTACATAAAGCAAACGTATTCAAAATCCAGGAATGTAATTTTTAAGTTTGAAGTGTATTTGTCAGTCGTTTTCAATAGCTCGTTTGCTGCAAGAAAATTATTTCAATTCCTTATTATGAAAGATACGTTAAATGAAGGTTTTAGTAAAATACAGTCAATACCTAATCCCTTCGGGTACAGGGTAAGATATCTTTATATCTAGAATGTTGAAGGTCGTGGAAAAGCACTTATATGTCCAGTCCTTGAACGGAAAAATGGACACAAACAATTCATCGTAAACAGTCTACGGGCAAGACCCATGTACATTTTGCAGTATGGTCACACACAAGGCCATGTTATTCAGACCAAATTTCGCAACAGACTTGTGAAAATGTATGATATTGGCATGAAATTCGGGACAATTTCGGTCTATAAAAAACCCTTCCTTCTTAATTTAGACAAATATTGTCCATTCGGAAACCAGTAATATCAGAGCTTTTATATTAATCATTGTTACAAGCACTTTAAAACTCAAGTGTTTATCTCAAACGTCCTTAAAGAGGGCTTATCTAACACGAGCCTAGCATGATTGGGTTTTAATGCACGAGCACTTCTCTACAAAAGAAACTCATGCATTTGAAAGTATTGTAAAACCAAAATCTAGAAAAGCATTTTGACTAAAGAATTCTATGTGTATGGTACACCTTTTTATTCCGTTGTCGGCTTGATGTTTATTTCTTTTGCGAGTGTTAGAAAGAGATATCCATAAACATGTGTTGTACTCTGATATATTCTATCTATTCCGTCAAGATTCATTGTCATGTCCACAAACTAGGCTATGAGAGGTGACGATATCTGGGCTCTAGTCAAGGTCGATATATAGCTGGTGTTTACAAAAATGGCCTTCATTCATTTTTCTTAAATTTCCAGCAAAATTATCAGACAAATCAAGACATACTCAGTAATGAGATTTGAGTATGCCAAAACCGATTTTTCGTTAAACCTTGTTAAGGCCTGGAAAAACTCCAATGTCATACATCAGACTACACATGCTTGACAGAGAAATCTTCATCGGGATTTCTCGTATATATGTTGCAATTGATTAATAATATCATAATTGTTTTGGTTGGTTTGGGTTTTGCTGGCTTTTCGATAACGTGTTAACCTAACAGCAAACATGAAAATGACATAATCATTTCATATGTGCGATGTTAATAAAGGTTAATAGATAAGGAAATGAATCACGAAATGGAAAGCCACATCCCGCAAACACTACATGGTTAAATTCTACATATAGACTATACTATAACACACTAATCAGCAATTTCATATTTGCTTTTAATGATTTCACGTAATTCATAATTTAAGGTCATTTAAGTAGTTTGTGTCGGGATAATTGCTTAACCGAATCCCTAAACATGAACATGGTCCAAACAGAAAGAAAAAACACAGCAGACATCCATTTTGAATTAAAGTACACGTAAAAGAAGAAAAATCGTACTTTTCGAGGTGTTGACTGAAAACGATTTTAACGAAAGGAGAAATAGTTCGTGTAGAATAATATCTTCTTATGTCAAATTGTTTTCTCCATAATCCCCTGCATGCAAGTCAATGTGCGCGTATTTCATGAGGTAATGTTTAATCCTTATGACGTTGGGTTATTTTCTAAAATAGATGGTTGTGTCATCTGCTTCTCAAAACCTTGGTTATCTGCTTAATTTTGACGAGGAGAGATACCCAGAGTAGCCAGCAGGTAAGATCAATTTACTTGGCGGCTGGCCTGGATCTAACCTGTTTGCATACACATGAAGTCGGTTCCAGCATTATAAGGGTTAAAAGGTAAATACTAGACACGAGATATTCGCGCCTGTGACGGAGATATACCTTGACACTGATTGTAGTTATATGGGGCATCTCGTAAACGCCTACGGGTAGGCCCAGTGTTTTATGAAGGTCACACGAACTCGTCAAATGGCAACAACAACGACAAACACGTGTGTCGAGGGACCTCGAATATACACAGGGTCGCTTTTTGTCATTGTTGTCAGGTATGCATTGTGATGGATACAAGAAACTTAAGGTAGAATGACCATAACCCGCCATTTTGAATATCTTATCTTCGTCGGATGACTTCGGTCTTCTTCGGTATGCTTCGGTCGGGACCGGAACTACATGTATTAGGTGTAAACCGATGGATACCGAGAACGAACATAATAATCCGACGAAAGAATGAGTTTCAAAATGGCGGATTATCGGCATTTTACATAAAAGGAAATTGATTCTATTAGTCCCAGCATTTGTCGACCCAGCTTTGGGTGCATCCCTGATTTATGAAAGAGATCAATCTTTTTGCCACATTCTCAATGGACATGCATCTCAATGGATTTCGGATGTATAAAGGGATTGTTGTTTTATCAAAAATCCACCAAACATGCATTGCGGCAGATAGCGGATGTATGAAAGGGGTCGCCATTTTCGTCATCCTCATCCATCATGCATTGCAGCGGATTGCGGATGTAAAAAAGAAACACCATTTACCTAAACATATCCGTCATGCATTGCTACGTGTCCTGATTGTATAAAGCGAAGGCCATGTTCTTTGTCACACATATCCATAATGCATTATGACGGATCCTTTATGTAAAAAGTGTTTCTCTATTTGTGTCAAACACATCCGTTATGAAATGCGGCGTATGTTGGGTGTATGAAGTGTATCTTTTCATTTTGTCAAGCACATCTAAATGTACAATGGCGGATCCCTTACGTATAAAGTGTACCACTAATTTTGTCAAATGCATCCATAATGTATTGACAGAGACAGAGACAGAGATAGACAGAGAGAAACGGAGTGAAAAACAAGGACAGAAACAGAGACAGGGACAGGGAGACAGCCAGAGACAGAGAGATAGCCAGTGACAGAGAGATAGCCAGAGACAGCCAGAGACAGAAAGACAGAGACAGAGACCGGCTAAGAGAGAGAGAGAGAGAGAGAGAGAGAGAGAGAGAGAGAGAGAGAGAGAGAGAGAGAGAGAGAGAAAGAGAGAGAAAGAAAAGAGAAAGAAAGAGAGAGAGAGAGAGAGAGAGAGAGAGAGAGAGAGAGAGAGAGAGAGAGAGAGAGAGAGAGAGAGAGAGAGGGGGAGAGACAACCAACATTTAAGGCTTCTTCCAAATCTTCCAGAGACAGCCAGCAGGCAACAAAGAAGCAAGCACATTAATTACAAACTTTACATTTGCTTGTGTCACTTTTATATCGGAATAGTAGAGCAACACGGAAGTCCATTATCATTATCGCCTGCAGATGTTATAAATCTCTCCTTTAATTAAACACGCCTACTAAATGTATCAAATATAAAGTTATATCTGATACCTACAAAAACAACCCATTTTTTTCAGAAAATGCTTCATGTTTTCCTCAAACAATGATTAAACACGGCAAAGAAGTATTTGAAAGAGGGAATGAGATGTAAAACTCGATTAGAAAAGAGTTGCTGCAAACTCATGTGGGTGAGAAAGAAGGTAATTGAAAGAGTAAGAAAACAGAAAAACAGATAAGGACGTAAGATACTGACAAACATGTACAGTTTGCTTGCGCAATCAGCATAATTAAAGAATGAACTGGAAGTTGAATAACCACTGGTCCAATGCGTCAATGAGGTAAACGTCTGAATACGCCCAGTCTAATTACATAGCATGAAGGTCTTCGACAATATTAGCTTCATCTGAACCGTGTTGCCGCAAAATAAGTATTTGCGCAATCGTATCTACTCGGCAATCCCCGTAACAAGTCGGTAGTTATACTAAGAAATGGCCGAGGTGTTCCGAATGGTATTTGCGTTGAATTTACGATAGGTTATATTCCGAATCTAATAATACAATCAGTACATACTGATATGTATGTTAATGGTTTTCATAGTGCATCTCTGTTCAGATGGACTAATGGTAAAGGTTCTCTTGTTCACATGGGATTCCACAAGTTGGCTATACCTTTACAATCGAACCCAAGTGTGCATCCGTTATGTATCCTTTACGAATGAAGATTGTGAAATAGTGTGTCTCTAATGCCGGTTTATTTGTGGAAACCATCGTTTATACGAGTAACCCTTTTTTTCTTTCATGGAGTTTTATGATTCACAAGAAAATGGTTAACCCATTATCAAACAATAACGAAATTTGACGAGTTTGTTGCAGACGACTTTTGAAAACATTGTTTCTAAAGGGGAAATTGCTCTTAACGAGCAAATTCTTCTTTTCCCGCAATGTTTTCTGCCTATCAGAAGGTTAATTTTCATTCCATCACATTTAAAATGTCGTCTGCAAACTCTTTCAATTTGGGACAGTCCAAAATTGAACGTTTGGTAAAGGGTTAAAACGAAGAAATTTGAACAGTTTAAGACTCACCACCGGTTCGACTGTTCTCTGTGAACTTTTTCAACTCGGAAGAATGACAAAGTAAAACCCATCGTTAAACAGAGTACCGCCTAAAGCCACAGTTTAGCGCCTAAAGCATATGACTTTCAAAAAAGGTATTGATGTCACAAGCAATTTCTCCTTTTGCCACATTGTTTTTCAAACCTTTTCACATATTACAACAGCAGAACTGAAATGCTTATCACACGTTTACAACACCTTCTAAAGTCGTCTGCTTCAAGTAAGAAAATATCGGCTGCAGGTGTTGAAGTCTTAAATTACCATGTAGGGAGCGTTTCAGACGTAAAACATACGAAGAAGTCAATTAGCCCTTCCTAATTACCATCGTCAGCTATGACACCGCAATAACGACCTAACATCCGAACGTACATGCTACCAACGTGTCTTGGTTGTATGTGACGGTGAAAACAGAAGTTAATACATCGAATTATTCTTGGTCAATTTTGGCATTCTTTATTTCAATTGTTTTATGACGTCGTATTAATTGATATGCTTCTATAGAATATGCAAGTATGTGTGGTTCAGAGGCCGTCTTCAATAGACGTTTTTAATTGAAGAGTTTTCTAATTATTACCGATTTTCTTCTTTCACTTTAAGGATACCGATCTTTCCAACATATTTAAGAAAATTGTCTATGCTTACAAGGAAATACTGTTTTTATATTGTATTCAATAGACGTTTTAATTGAAGAGTTTTCTTATTCTTAAGGCAATGTACAATTGTATTAGTATATGTGTTATATATCATTATTCCAAATGCTAAATCGATAATATTAATAGAATAATTACTCCTCAGATAATTTGATTATGTACTATCAGCGTCGGCAGAAAAAATCGGTCGTTTGATAAGTATTCCAGTTCCGAGAAAACGTTGTTTGTGTTTCATATTTTCGTGATAAAAGATTTTAAATCATGCTTTGTTATGATTAAAGTTTGTCTACCGTTGTCTCTGAAGTTAACCCTTATAGTGCTAAAACCGACTTTATTCTAATACAAACAGGTTAGATCAAGGACAGCCGCAAAGTAATCCGACATGTTTGCTTCTCTGAGTATCTTTCCTCGTCAAAATTAAGCAGATTTTCCAGGTTTTGGAAAGCAGACGACACACAAATTTTCTTTAGAAAATTCCCCAGCATTTTTAGTATTTAGAATGGCGTGACTTCGCGCCGACTCCTCGATCCGGCGAACGATTCCTGTTTAAAGATATCAATGGTCTTGATCTAGACAGTTTGTCTCATAATGTGTTGTCGATTTTTCTTCGGAAACCATTTGAAAGATCATCAATTCATCAATATAAACGGTAAGTAAAATGATTCCAGCTTTGATCTATCAGGCGTTTGTTGCATTAACAGTGTTTTCATTGACGAATCGCTGTCCGAACAGTGTTCATGACAAGTGAAAATGACCCGGAAGTTGTTTTTAATCTGTCACTGTCGGGCGATATTTATGAATATCCGTTACTAAAGATACACAGGAAAGAGCCTGTCAGCCTTAACTACATGAGTTTAAGAGAAGAAAATAAGGATAGGATTATTACAAAGAAAGTTCTTAAGTTGCATATTGGATACTACTTAAGATAAACACTACTATCCGTAGTAAAAATGTCTTATTTGTGGATAAGGCCAAAAAGAAACTTTTTTTAAAAAAGATACTTTATCAAATACAGCTCCGTTCAAGAGGAAAATATGACCTCAATTTTACTTATGCAGAGATCAACACTTATGCTGTGTATTAGGATCAAAATGGATATCTTTACATCTACACCAATAAGCCTGTCTGCTCTTCTTCTCTTTCCTTTCTTCGAAATACTGGGTGTTAATGTTCATCCAAGAATAGGACATTCTCCCATGTATAACATTGCACCACCACAGATGGGAGGGGTAGCTGGCAACATCTCGCTTGTATTACCCAACATATGCTGTTCTATTATTGGTCCATACCAGACCCAAAATACCTTAACTTGGCCCCAAGCAGGTCTTGACTTATACTGACCATCTTTTCATGTCCGATTTCTTTTCTCTTATCTTACCATATGACTTCGTGTTGGTCGATGCAAGCTCTTAACCCTTATAGTTCTGGAACCGACTTCATGCTTAGACACACAGGTTAGATCCAGGCCAACCGCCAAGTAAAAGTGTCGCCCTGTCTGTGATCTAACCTGTTTGCTTTTCTAAGTATCTTTGCTCAACAGAATTAAGCAGATTATCAAGATTTTGAAAAGCAGACGACACAAGAATATATTTTTAGAAAGTGACCAAGCATTCTAAGGGTTAAACTTTTCATGTCCGAATGTTTGTCCTTACACTATCCATTTGCCTTCGTGTAGGTCGATCCAAGCCCCTTCGTATATTGACCAACTTACGATGTCCGATTTCTTATCCCTTATCTGTCCATACGCCATTACGCGGGTCCCTTGCAAGCAAGCAACCTATAATGTCCGGAATTTTGGCCCCATCCTTGACCATATGACTTCACAGGGGGCCAAACAAGTCCTATACTGTACTGATTCACCAGCGGCGTGCCAGTTATTACGACAGAAAATGATAAGACACATATTTCAGCAATTTCAAACGGGCGATCCCATTATCACAAAGTTTCTAATTAAAGGAAAATTCTCATTTTGTGATTAATCCATTTTGCCTCTTTGTAATTGTTTATATCTCTGTTTGCAGAGAAGGTATTCATAAATACTTAAGATCCTCTGTGGACTATTAGTAACTAATATTGAAATCACAAAACAGCTCTCTGCGTGTGTTAATGTCATAGAAGAGATACATGTAAATTTAGTCTTATGGCCGACCTACGGAATGTCGATGGTTCTTTCGGTATTGTCCTGCCCTTGTGGACTAATGATGAATCCGGGGTCCTCCTCAATCAATATACAGTCTAACTTGTGTTAAGCAACCAACCTTTTAAGCAGCCAACCTGCCTTAAACGACCGCTACAGAAAGTCCCATTGTTAGATTTATAGTGTACATCAATTTGTGTCAAGCAGCCAACCTGTCTTAAACAGCCAATTTACTCTGTCCCATAGGCTGACCTCTTAACACAAGTTTGATTGTACCATGAGGGAGAAATTGATTATGCGATGATAAACCTAATTGAAGAAACAAACACAAACGTTCATGGTTGAAGACGAATTCAGACAACCAACAAACCAACAAATCATATTAAAGGCCACAGTCATGTCACTTTTATATCAAAAGGATTCATCCTTTATCACTTTATACGTTTGAATATGTTCACATGCATTCATTCATTCATTAAGGTGGAATATTTTTAATCCGCCATTTTAAAGAAAAAATCTTTATTCGGTTTACCTAGGTCGTTGTCGGTATACATCGGTCGGAGCCGGAACTATTCTGTTTAATTTTCTTTAACCAAAGCAAAAACAAGTTTTCCATCAGGGGTGGAATACCTTAATCCTTAAAATGTTGGAACCGATCTCATGCTTTTGAAAACGGCTAAGATCCAGACCACCCGCCAAGTAAATTGGCGGCTTGCCTGTGATCTTACCTTTTTGCAACTCTGAGTACCATTTCTCATAAAAAGATAAACAGATATTTAAAGTTTTGGAAAATAAATGACACAGAAATCTATTTTTTGAGAATTACCCAGCATTCCAAGGGTTAAGCGACAATCGGATATTACAGCCATAACGCCCGACATCTTATCTCCGAGAAACAAGTAGCGATATACCATCCACTCTCATCCAAAATGTTTGAGACCTTTCTCATTGACAATCTATTATTCAAGGCTTCCCCCAAATCTATGGCTAGCCATGGGGGCTTACACAAGAAAAAAATCCCAACGTGGCTAATAAAACAGTGTCAACTATCAGGGCGCGAACACTGGTTATGATCCAGGAGGCAGAATCAACAGGGATTTAACTAAGTTGTAAGAACTTGTTTCAAAATCGATGGCAAACAAATAAGTTTAAACTAACTAATAGGGATTTCTTCTCTTGACACCGATTGATTAAGTTCGTGTGGTAAAGCAGTCCGTTAATAGAAAATGGTATTATGGGTTTCTAGTTAGGAAATACATGGGTATCATTTTACTTAAATTGGTATGCTAAAAAGTAATTGCGTAAGTTCAAAACAACATCCCATCTTATTCCAATACTGGGCTAAACAATATTGTAAAGTAACACATCACTGAAATTGTCTCACCGCTTTCAATGAAATATCACAAAAATTGTACATTTATTTAAGATATTATCCATATTTATCAGTTTTGACTTTCGCCATCATTTTCTTGAAGTTGTTTAGCAAAACGGTACAAAGGAGCATGGGAATGTCCGTTGATCTACTTGGTACGAATGAAACATTGTTTAAACTATTACCAAACAATAACGACATTTAACCACTTTGCTGCAGATTACTCTGAAAAACATCGTGGGAAAATGAGAAACTTCTCGTGACGACCATTACTCATTTTCCCACAATGTTTCTTCCCCTTCTAAATATTATTTTTCCATTTTGAAATTTCGTCTGTAACATATTTGAATTGCGGACAGTCGAAAATTTGGCGTTTGGAAAAGGGTTAAAACAGCCTTAATTAAAACTGAAATTTAATCAACGACAATGGGTATGAGTGGATTGTTATCTTATCATGTGAGACAACATTTGCCGACGTCCCGTCTTTGTCTGGTCAGCAATGAGAATCTGGTTTATGGTAAATGATCGACCTAGCCTTGTGTAAAAGGGGCCTACAAGTAACGTGTGAACGTCATGAGATCAGGAGAGTGTAAGGCAATTTGATCTCACCAAGTTCAGTTTAGTTTGTATGGTGTTTAACACCGTATCAACATTTTTCAGTTATGTAACAGCTTTCCTGGATATACCAGTACTTGGCTAGGGCTCTGGGGTGACTTTCCAAAGGTAACTGCCAAGAAACCAGAAGAGTCCGTGGGGCTTGAACTCAGGTTCAAGTTCAGATTAAAGTACGAGATGTATTTGTAAGGATCGGAAAATACGCGAGTAGTTACGCTTGAGTATTTGGTTGTAATATATAAGTTTAAACGAGTCGTTCATAACTGATATTGGCAGTCTGGAAACGATAAATGGTGACGGGCCTTGGACAATATTTTTTATTTTATATTTCATTTTTGTTTCATAAAAAAATACAAGGTCGTTGTCGCAATGTTCCAGGAAATAAATACGAAGCAGTTGATAAGTGTACTTTTGGTCGTAATGTAACTGGAATATTGTCAATAACGGTAAGAACCTTGATGAACCCAGGCATTACCAGCCGATGCGGATCGTGGGTCAGATACCAAGCAGATAACACTGAAGTAAGGTTTTCGCGTGTATCCGCGGTTCGAGGGATGTTCGATGGACGTACTTCCCCCCTACATGACATTTTGACATAAGGAAGCCCCCACTGGCCCCCACTGGCTGAAAACCTCGAAAATTGTTCTGTCAGACTATTCGTCTAACCATTTTCTGCTCGTATGGGCGACCTCTTGATGCACTTAAAGCAGAGGCCATTGAAATCAAGGTGACAAGTGAATTATTTGCTCTTCACGAGCAACTATTACCATTTTTACAAAAATGTTAGCATTTAATCAATTAATAGTGTTCACCAATTAATGATGTACACGTTATTCTCGCGTAAATTCTCCTTTTCGTCTTCGTGAATTACTTATTTTGTTTCAGGGGCTTCTTGAAGTGTTAGCCGTAGGTTCATTATAAAGGGTTCCTAAACATGTAGTTTAACATAAGGTGTACACCAAGGAGAAAATCTTTCAGATCATCCCCTTGTTTATTTATTACGTATAGGACCAGAGATAACGCAACTCATGAGATCATGAAGTCATTACTGCGACCCTGTACTCACCCCGACCAATGGTCATTGATGCAAATATAGAGATATTTTCCGAAGAGAGTTCCATATAGAGCCAGTTCACTATTGCCACGTTGATTTACAGTATGATTCCCAATTCTCAGAGAGAAACGAACATGTAATTTGATATTCTGTCTGTCCCTTTGAGTATAAAGCGATGTAAGGAAACACTACAATGAAAGAAGGATGGAAAGATATTTCAAATTCCTAGGTACTTGTAATGATGGTCATTTAAATCTTGTTCAAACAAGCAAGGTCAGGATTTAGAATACCCCTTTGACCACGGCATGATGAAAAACTATAAAAACGATAAGCTTGGAGTTACATGTATACACAATTTTCTATGGTATTTCAGTCACCTCACATGTATTCATACTCCTGATATTACCCAGGGGTTAACTGAATGCTTTTCCATCAAAAAATATTTCAAGCGACATCACGACATGGAAGTATGCGATTAGAAAGACATGAACGAGTATGTATCTTATGCAATAGAATGGACATAGAAGATGAATATCACTTCATCTTGGTATGCCCATTGTATCTGCATTTGAGAAAACAATATATTAGGCCTCACTTCCATAATAAACCAAGTATGTTCAAATTCATTGAACTTCTGAAGTCTGACAATGTTGGAATACTTAAGCTTCTGAGTAAATATATTTACGAAGCATTTATCATTCGTAAGACAGCATTCGCCGGGATTGAGTAAGTTCATCCTCCAAAACTTACACATTTTTTCCCGTTCCTTGACGTATATCTCATAGTAATATCGTGGCCTTGGTGCAGTGCAGTTGTTACTACAGTTCACATGAGCTGTGGTTGCGATCGTTTTGTACTAGGCCCACGATATGTTCCTTTTTTTCTTTTCATTACTTTTTTCATTACTTTTTTCATGATCTGTACTATTTTGTTTGTATGTAATATGTACGATGATGACCTTTCAAGGTCAAATCTAATAAAATGTTCTGATTCTGATTCTGATTGATCATCCAATCTAAATGTCCTTTTCGCTTAAATACTAGTATAATTTGACTTATATTTTAAAGGCATATGTGCAATACTTCACAGACTTCATTATCATATTTAATGATATACAATGTATATCATTTTTAGCGACTAAGCTGAGGTTGTTTTAATACATGACGCAAGTCATTCAGAAAACTTCCAATGGAACTTGTATTACATGTACGTGCGTCTCTATTAAGCCTTTACGTATCATTTGCACCACGATTTTGTTTTGATTTACTATGGACGCTAAAAAAGATTTGATTTATCAACACAAAACATGACCCGACCATAAAGACGTTTGCTCTTTACAATCAACTTTGTTTATGCATGCAACTTTATAGGCCGAGGTTTTCTTAATACAAGACGGAAGTCGCTGGCGTCCAATTGATTTTTTGGGTTGTCTTTTACATCGTAATCCTGTATGCCTTTACCAAGGCCGCTTGAAATAAGACCACTGGTAGTTTTAATGATGTGCGCGTTGCCCAGAGATGTGACCATGAGTTGGTGCCTTTTCTTCGTTTTCCCGTAGTGCATCGCTCCGAACTTCCAGCCCCAATGGTCGCAAAATCGATGATCATTTAACCCTTTACCAAACGTCAAAATTTCGAGTGTCGCAAATTAAAAGAGTTTGCAGACGACAATTCAAAATGTGATGGAATTGAAAAATAATCTGATTTTAAGTTAGAAGACATTGTGGGAAAAGGAGAAATCGCTCGTCAAATGTGTCAGAAGTCGTTTTTGTTTGGTAATGGGATAAACTGATTCATTTTAAGCACGTTAGTAAGGTGTTTGCCTTAGGAGAAGAAATACCCATAAAGACCTTTCAGGGTTAACCATTTACAGTATAAGTCAGAAAGAATAAATTCAGGAACAAAAACATTAGAGCATATAACTTCTTTTTTCCTATATATCCTCTTAAACAAAGTATACTTTTAAAACGATTAGTCCTATCGGAGAGAATTGAAAGTGCATGGTTTTAATATGTACATTTGTGTATCAACGTGAATTACGTCTAATTAGAGAAATAGAAGAATTGACTATCAATTATTCATAAAGCAGAGCAGTTTAGCTTAAATCAGTTGAATAATGAACCGAATACATCAAACGGATGTTTATACTGTTCAAAAGTGAATGAACCGAATTGCACAGTTAGCATATAAACATTTTTACAAGGAAATTAAGTGAGATAAATTGATACATACACAGAACTCTCTCGTTAAAAGTTATTGTTCATTTTGTTCTTAAATGTTTCTTTAAATGTCAGCTGAAGGCACGCTTAAAGAGAATGTTAGAACTACTGAGTAAAGTCATTAGTATAATTAGTTTTATCCTGTCACCAGCGCAATGAACGGACCGATAACAGGGTGCCGTATAACATTTGTGATATCCGGCACTAACCATATATCACACATTCACGTGCGAAATAATGACGTCATATATGCGTCATGGCACATGACGTCATGTGTGCATCATTCTCTTCTTGTTTTCTGTCTTTTGTTTCCTTTATTTTGTATTTTGTTTTCAGTTTGTTTGTTTGTTAATAATAATCCATGAAGGTAACAGGATAAATAGAATAGATGGTTGGTGTCTTTGAATAGGAAAAGTTATTGGGCTCGGCATCGGAATATTATCCGTTTCGCCTTCGGCTCACCGGATAATATTCCTACGCCTTGCCCGATAACATTTCCGATTCACGACACCAACCATCTGTTCTCTATATCCAACCCTTTCCCTTGGCCCTCATGAAACTGGAAAGACATTAACACGCCTCCATTCTGCGGTATGTGAAGCATATATTCGATGGGATCATTCTAAGATTGAACATTCAAATAAAAATAACTTTGTATCAAATTATTTGCCATTCAGCAACGTTTGCCAATCACACAACATCACCTTTTATACAATTGAAGGCAAACAACTTTAGCCATACCTTTTTACATATATGACAACATAATTGATATTTCTATTTCAATTTTCAACTGCACACCGGCCTGATGATAAATATAGTGTTCTGCTAACGACGACCGACTAATTGCATGCGTTTGATCTTTTCTGCTGCTGTCAATGTATAACGCATTACTACCTAATGACACATTCTTGCGTTTTGCAAGAGACGACTTTCAATAAGTCTGTTGCTTCTATGTTTCTGATCAATGTGTCTAAATCCCATAAAACGTAAAGACAAGAAGTACCCATTTAATCTAATATTTTGTGTTTTAATATTTTCTTACAAAGAGGTGTTCTAACCCATATAGTACTGGAACGGAACAGACATTCATGCTTATGCAAACAGGTTGGATCCAGGCCAGCCGCCAAGTTAATAGGCGGCTGGTCTGTGATTTAACCTGTTTGCTACCCTGAGTATCTTTCCTTAACACAATTAAGCCAATATCTTTAAGGTTTTGAATAGCAGACACCCACCATTTTAAGTGTTAAGACAATTCTTGAAGCCAAACGGGCTTTCATTGCTAAAACGATCATGTTTTTATTTCAGAATTATTTGAAGCGGTCTTTTATGGTCTTTCCAGACTGCCCCAAGACAGCATTTGAAACTTATCTCCTTTTCTCTGGTACATCTGTATAGTTCAAAAGCCTTCCTGTTATATGAGCAGTTATATAACATGGTAGTTACGAAAAACACCCACCGCAGACAGGATATTATTAAAGGGCAGTCGGGCATTAAATCACGGTGTAACCAGAAAAGCGTATGACGTCGGTTTTCAATCAAGCTCATACGACTTTTTTGTCTCACAGCACTTGGACGACTAAATCCAGGACAGACACATTAACCCTTACAGTGCTGGAACCGACTTCATGCTTATGCAAAAAGGTTAGATCCAGGCCAGCCGCCAAGTAAATTGGCGACTGGCCTGCGCTCTTACCTGTTTGTTACTCTAAATATATTTCCACAAGAAAAACTAACCGATATCTAAGGTTTTGAAAAGCAGACAACACAAAAATCTTTTTTTAGAAAAATTACCAAGCGTTCTAAAGATTAAAACCCCGCATTTAAAACCCGTTGGTGATCTACGTATGGGTAACGTCAGATCGCAAATGCGTCTGATTTGATTTAAAACCTGTTCAAAGTGAACATGTATTCAGTGTAAACGTATACATTTGAATGGGAAATCCCCATGAGTACACGTTAATGGACCTTCTGAAATGTAATAACGCATCTATACAGCTTTAAAGTGTCCCCCGGGACGGCAGGAAGCTGTCAATGAAGGGATGATGGGGGGGAGTTCCAAACGTGGGGATTCGATGATTGATATGCAGAAGGGGGGATCTCCTTTATTATCAGAAAGGGAGATATCCAAAAGTGTGTTCAGATTGCAACCCACTAAGATGCCACGTATTTTATACAAAGCCATTGTGTCCCCCTTTTGCGACGAAAAGAGCATATACCTTAAGTGCTTTATCGCATTTTAACAGACTAATACGGATTTCCGCAAAAACATCTGATAGAAGTAATACGATGGCGTCGAAAATGCGTCGACAATTTTGAGAATAGGAGAAAATGGTACATTGTCGTTAACAACGATGAGTCCATGTTAGTTTTGACATTAAAGGGACTATCTCAAAAATGAATATTTTGTTCTTTTATTTTTTCTTTCTACACAACTTTCTATAAATGTAATAACATTACAGATCTATAATGTTACAGAAAACTATATTATTTATGTACCTCTCATCTCCTTTCAAGACTGTTTTATATTATGACATGTTTGTCTTGCAGATTTGGAAATCCGTTTAAACGGTTTAAAAAGTAAACAATTATCTTTTATTTCCGTTAGACAAATGTAATGGTCAAGAGTGTCTTGGACCAAGATAATAAAACAGGTCGGCCCTCTAATCAAGAGCGTCAGAAAGGAAGTCATTACTACTAATAAACCAAACTCTCCAACCAAAGCGTTTACCATAATACTCGATTCATAATTATTCAATGACAAGACAGGTTTTCATCATCTTTGAAACTTAGGTATTAAACGACCAGTGTGACTTAAGGAAACACTATACACTGATGAAAACTTAATCTTTTTTCACAACATTTCCTCTCCTCAATATCTCTCGAGAGGAACAACCAATTTCATACGGATAACAGAACAAATTTGTTGTACAAAGCGAGAAACTAACTCTTAATCGCTGGTCAATGTCACGTTTCACTATAATAAAGATCATGATTGTAACGGACGTAGTTGCTGTGAGGAGTTTCGGCGCGAAGAAACAGCCGTATTAACCCGTAGAATGCTGAGTAATTTTCTAAAGAATATATTTTTGTGTCGTCTTCTTTCCCAACCGATAAACATCTGCTTAATTTTAATGAGGAAAGATACTCGGAACGAATCTTTGGTGAGCAAAGAGGAACGCAATTTCGGTCTTATGTTCACTATGTAGGGTCTCTTCGAGGTCTCTTGTAAACATGAAAACTATATTTAATTATCAATCATAATTGTGTTGACTGTGACAAGGCCTGTTTGACCTTATAAGACAAACACGTTTATGAAATGGTCTCTTTTTATATCCCAGTCAAATGATTAAACTGGTCCCCGCTATCTACTGGCTGTGTTATATTTTACAAGATAGAGAAAGGACAGCCTACAAAGTCAATAATTTGATTGGACAGAATGCGACGTTCCAAAATACAACAACAACACCAAAAACATAAGTTTATTTCCCCCTGAATCTTAAATAATCAATTCCCGAAGCAGACAGCCCTTTATCAGACTTTAATTTTCCAATGATTTTTTATCAAATGTTAGTCAAAATTTCAATTTCAAATCAGAAAATTTCGTATCACCGCCAACCGTTTGTTTGGACATGCAAACGTTCATCTCTCAGGACATACAGTAAGCTGTTTTCGGTATCTCATTACCAGCCAGATTTTTACCTGATATATTTGTACCATACTGGTCTCTATATTCTATAGATGAGAGGCCGGTTCCCAGTCTATCAAACAGTAACCATAAAAAAACTGCACTGGAACATTTAAGAAATCGTATTGTTTCTTGGTTCTCAAGAAGATCATGAGCCATTCAGCCGCCGAGTGTAGGTGGGATTTGACTCCTTAAATGACAAAACATAGCCAGAACGAAAACAGAACAATTTTTTAAATATAAACAAACCAAAATATTGCGTCCCGTTCAATACTTATGCGCGACATTTCGACATTTATTTCATAAACAATGTTATTATGACTGAGCGTGTTAAGAGAATCAGCGTCAGGCGACTTTCGGAAACATGGTTTGGAAAACGAGCAAATGCTACCTTTCCAATAATATATGTTTTTCCGCAGAAGGAAACTCTGCTAGATTTGAGATAGTTATGATTGTCGTTTGTAAGTAAAATGTCCGATATTGGGACAATTCAGACTATGGCAACATTGGCAAAGAGTTAATCGTCTGCAATGACGCAGTAACACACCCCAACATGTCTGTTTACGTACTCGGGGACATTCCAGTGGTAGTTAATATGATTTAACACCAAGGACCAAACGCGCTTGATGTAACACTCGTAATGATTGCATTGTGTAGGCGACAAATAGTAGCATCCCGGGCGATATTTGATTCATAAATGCTCGGCAGTTTTCTAAAGATAGATTCTTGTGTCGTCTGCGTCGTCTGCTTTTCAAAACTTAAATATATACGTTTAATTTGTATGATGATAGATACTCAGAGAAACAAACAGGTTAGATCCAGGCCAACCACCAATTAACTTGGTGGCTGGCCTGGATCTCTCATGTTTGTATAAGCACGAAGTCGGTTCCAGCACTATATGGGTTAATGTGATACTCGCTTATGCGTACTTGATGTAGGCGACGAATAGTAGCATGCTCGGCGATATTTCAACCGACAAAGAATTAATAATTTCATTCATACCCTTTCCGCGTATTTGCTTTCGGGATGCGTCCGAAATTGAAAACATTAGCAAATGCAAATTAACATGTATGTACATATTTCTGTAAGTTTACAATAACATTTGCCCCGTTGCTTTTGCAAGTTCTATGGCATTGTGGTTAGACTTAAGCAAAAGAAGCATAAAAGCATTTTGTTCAAATGCGGCTATCACTTCTGTTTCTTTATACACGTACACTGTACTTACAACAGTCATTTTATTTCGTGTGTGTTCTGATTCTAACTGAAAAGCCGCAGCTTTCTTATCTGGGGGAGGCAGCAATCTCTCCGACATTCCAATCGTTTATATCATTACCGTGTGTTAGTGTCAATATATAAATCTAACTTGTCCTCTATGGACAACAGACAGACAGTTTACTACAGATCGAATTCTTTTTGAATATATATAACATTGAAGTCGAATTTACATGGTTCATGTAAACCTCTTGCTCAATAGCACCTAACTGTCGAAATACTTAATAAATCATCGTGACTAAATGATAAATTACTTATAAAGATTTGTCATTAATCGACATTAATCACACTATTGAATGGAGTCTTTTTATATGGCTTATTCTGATTTTAACAATATATAATAGTGAATATATCGTTAAAGTAAAAAAATTTCAGAATAATTTTCCAAAAATAGATCTATATCGTCTGTTGTACAAAACCTTAAGTATATGCTTAATAATGATGAGGAAAAATACTTAGAGTAGTAAACAGGTTAGATCACAGACCTGCCGCCAATTAATTGGTGGCTGGCCTGGATCTAACCTGTTTGCAAGAGGATGAAGTCGGTTCCAGCACTATACGGATCGGGCTTAGATCATTTGCGCTTTCTAATACAAACTTTCCGACAGAACCTCTTCGGCAGGAGATAACCCACCATTGTTGGCAAATTGGGCTCAACTCGGCTGTCAGAATAACAGCTGCAGTTCTGTAGATACACATTATAGGTTTAGTGGAAATAACAGCCTTGAGGACATATATTTATGGTGTCGAAAAGCTAACAGACGCATCCTCGACACCTACGCTAATCACTGCCCGGATATAGTGAGTAATGTCGCATACAAGGCTTGTAATCATTCCGCCTGTGTTTAAAGGTTGCTGTTCATAGAAAAGAAATTTGAAAGTCAAAATATAATATCCGTGAAACATTTAATTTCTGTTATTGTTGTTGTTAGATATAAAATTAGGCATAACTATTGAAAGCATGATCAATTCAGGAAGCGTCATTTATCCATTGTGTACAATTTATTTGCAGTGGATCTCAAAAGCGATGTCACGCTCATCAAACGCTTTTTAATTGAAATGCATGTACATGACTATTCTTCAGTGGGTATCGCATAACAGCAGAGTCGATGTGCATTCTTGAAGAAATTATTTTTTCATTTTCAATCTATTCACCTTTTAAGAAGAACCCCTAAACTGAACTATAGTAAACCATCGAGTACCATCCATCCCTCCTAAAAGGAAAGAAGAAGTAACATATAAACTTTCTTTTTCATACTGTTGGTATTAGCCAAGTTTCAGGGGGAACACAGTATTTGTCACATTTGCATGTATTTATCTTCTGATTACTCCAATTAAATT
Source organism: Cerastoderma edule (assembly GCA_947846245.1). Lineage (NCBI taxonomy): Eukaryota > Metazoa > Mollusca > Bivalvia > Cardiida > Cardiidae > Cerastoderma > Cerastoderma edule. Next base: position 49,790,965 of record OX401404.1, on the reverse strand, counting down.
AATTCCTAATAAAAGTGCATTTAAATCAAAGAATTGCGTGAATATATTGGCATCAGATATCGTTCAAAAATGAATAATCGTACCAAAATTATTCCATCAAAGTCCTTATGCGCATGAATTGACCAACAACTTTTCGGTTTTGATATTAAATGATAACCCATACTTTATAACGGCGTTTCGTCTAACACTCGACAGAGTAATCGGAAATATGTAACTTTTTTTTCATTCATTTGATAAGGCGTAATCGTTTTTTTTTTTTTTTTATTATTTTTCATAATAGGGCCATATACTGTCATTTAATTCATTCGCGTTTCCTGGTCTACGTCTATTATCATGTCGTTTCATTCGTTTTCTCTCTGGGTCTGCGCATGATATTGTCTTTTAATTCGTGTATTTATGAATATTTGCTTAATATCTTTATGTCGGTTAATTCGTTCTTTGTAAACGCTTCTTTTTGTTGACTTGGCTTTTCTTTTTTCTGATTTAAAATGATTCATTTTTCTGATTGCTTAATATTGCTTAATCTTTTTTTTTTTATCTAAAATCCACTAAGTATTCTCGCTTAACCCATTACCAAACAATAACGACATTTAACCACTTCGATGCAGACAACTCTGGAAAACATTGTGAGAAAAAAGAGAAATTGCTCTCTAAGAGGAAGATTATTTTGCAATTCCATCACATTTTAAAATATCGTCTGCAAACTCTTTCAATTTGGGACATTCGAAAATTTGTCGTTTGGGAAAGGGTTAATTCATATTATGATTTTGTCTTTCGTGTGGATGGCAAGTTCTAGTGAAACTGAATGAAACGTAAAAACTCGCATGAATAAAACATGAATTTAATACGAATATCGTGCCTCGGGTCACTAAAATCATATGATAACCAACAACCGTTTACCGCTTGAACATTTCCTTCTTTCATACGCGTGGCAACGCACATGTATCAAACACTTGGGGAACATTTATGAAAAAAGAAGGAATTTTTTTTGCGTATAATTCTGCGTTTGTTTAGTTATAATGAGTTTCGCTCATTTTTCACTTAAGAAAGTTCATGCTTGTTACTTAAAGACCGCTGTGATCAATTGCTGTCAAATTTAAACCAATCCTCAACTCTTATAGTGTTGGGTACTTTTCTAAAAACAGATGTTTATGTCGTCTGCTTTCCAAAACCCATAACTCATTTTATTTTGGTGAGGAAAAATACTTAGAGTAGAAAATAGGTAAGATCACAGGCAAGCCGCGAATTTACTTCGCGGCTGGCCTGGATCTAACCTGTTTGCATAAGCGTTAAGTCGGTTCCAGCACTTTAAGAGTTAAATGCCAAAGGAAGGAATTAATTGATCATATTAATCTGAGATTTATGGCAACACTGCAGACGATTCTTTGATATTTTTTGCACAAAGGAAAATACCGCGACAGACAGGTTTTAAAATTACGATGGGTAAAAGAAAGAAGATTGTTTTTTCTTTTTCTAAACGATATCTTCCATCTTACAGACACTCAAATCTAAAACGTATGAAACATAGTAAATAGCAAAACTTAATGTGTCTTTACCTTTGTATAAATATAGAATGTGTCCTCTTTCTTCAAGTCTGTTTTTGCTTTTTGTTATTGTAGTGCTCCCTTTTTTACTTTCTCTTTCTTCTTATTTTTTTCATCAAACTAGATTTATTGCAGATATATGTCCTACCTGACTTACAAATTAACCATAGTTTGAATTGGATATCAAATAAGATGACGATCTCTATATGTGCATGGAAATTGACACTTGAAAAATAAATTGTCTTTTTTTTTACATTTTTGTTTTGACTCTGCATATTTGTACAATTTGACATGATAATAAATGAAATGGTTTAATAAAAGATATACCAGCAGCAGCTGCGTATCCTCGGACTTGTACCCACAACCAAAGGACAATTGTGTTGTTAAACTTCAGTTGTAGGTGAAGGAACACGACTCCCTATTTGGTAATGGGCACCTAAGTATATCACACTATACGTCCAATGCTAATTCTCTACGACAGTACAGCTTATATTCAGCTAAAGATAAAAATGTTAACATAAGATATAGAATTTGAATGTCCAAGTTACCTTTAATCTGTGACAAAGCAGCTTTAAAGGTTATCCGTTCTTAGAACGAATGTAGGCACGACCGTCTGGTTTAAACAAAAACACCATGTGACATGTGTAGAAGCCAATGATAAAGGACGTGTCAAAAATTATAAGCAAGAATAGAAGTGAAAAAACACTTGGTTGTAGAATACAACATAAGAAGTTGTTTCGTCACAGATGAGAATGGCTTTACAATAGCCCCGCGCTTAGTCGCAGACTTATCTATTAAGCATCCCCCTCAATTGTTTACTGTTTTGTGATGCTGTCAATGGGGATGAACGATCGTCATATAATGGCACCAGGTTCAATGTCGGGGGGCGCTTTCAATGGATGATAAATTATGATAGTTGTGTATGTGACGCGTTCCCTCGAACTTATTTAGAAAGGTTGTAACTCGTTTACGCTAATTAAAGAGATACGATATCATAGAATGCACGATGTTCAGGTTCTGACTATTTTCCTCTAATTGAAGAGAAAGGATAAAATAGAAAGCATGATATTTAGGTTGTAACTCTTTTACTCTTATTAAGGAGATATGAAATTATAGAAAGCACGACATTCGGGGAAAAAACTGACACTGCTCCTATGAGTTAACTCTTTATCAAACGCCAAATCTTCGACAGTCCCAAATTGATAGAGTTTGCAGACGACATTTCAAAATGTGATGAAATTGAAAAATAATCTTCTGATAGGACAAAAAGACATTTTTAAGACTCTCGTTAAGAGCAATTTCTCCATTTCCGACATTTCCAATGTTTTACAGAGTCGTATGCAACAAACTGGTTAAATGTCGTTATTGTTTGCAATGGGTTAACATTAATAGTTTTCCATGCAATCTCGTATCATACATAGGTTCAAGGCATTTTGATTGCGATGTCACTTTGTACCACACAGGTTATGTCCACTTAGGACTAAGAGAATATGTATATATATCATACTTATCATTTGATTAAATAACATGATGATTAATTATACCACGTAATGTTCTTGTTTTGAAAGGATCAAGGACAATTGACAACAAATAAATATCAGTAAAATAGCCCTTTTCAATTAAGCCTGATGAAAGTTTATGAGTTTATTGGTACAAATGGGAATAATGTGTGTCCATAAAGGTCAGACCTGCGTGGGCAGTGAGTTAGTGATTGTGTTCATGTTAGGGTAGAATACCCATAATCCGCTATTTTGAAATTCATTCTTTCGTTGGAATAGTCCGGACGTCTCGGTCTCGGTATATATCGTTCTGGGCCGGAAGTTATCGCATTAAAGTGAATAGTTCCGGTCCATACCGGTGTATACCGAATAGGACCGAGGTAAACCGACGACATATGAGTTTCAAAATGGCGGATTATTGGTATTCAACCTTAGATGGGACATACAAACTTCCTATTATGGCGTACAGTACAGTTGTCTATGTATCCACGTATCAAATTAGTACCGTTCTATTCAACGTGTCTATTTATCAATACGTAGATTTTTACAGTTTACATCAAAGGTGCTTGGAACAATCTTCGATAATGTCCCAATATATGCAGTATATACTATATAGTATATAGTGCATATAATGGGATATCGTCGAAGATTGTTTCAAGTACCTGTGGTTTACATGGTCTTACAGTTTGATACTTTTACTATCGAATTTCCTTCCTGAAATACGTAACCAATTATCCTCCCGAGTGTGAATTGATTTAAGGTAAAAGAAAAGCGTTAGATACACCCCCGTCTGGACCAGTCTGTCAGATGTTAAGATGAATAAGCGAAATATTTGCAAAACAAATTAAGACAATGTCTTATCAATAAATATCACAACTTCCAACCTACATAACGGTATGCTATTGTACATTTATTGTAGGAAGGCTTTATTTAGATTTATATTAATTCTTGTTAGCATCAATGAAGCGAATTGCACAAGGAAAGACTCATATAGTTTTGGAAATATAAAACCCCTTTCCCGCATGGAAGACTTAACCTGTATATGCATATTTCTCACAAACGAAAATGCATTGGGAATTTGTGAAACAAGTTCGCAATGAAAGTTTTATGTCATCATTCTCAATTTAACTTACATGTTAGATAACGACAAAAAGATATTTGAAATCACATCACATGTGCAAGGTATGGTTTTAAATAGTGTACATGTGTCTTCTATTCAAGTCCTTGTATTCTCTTTATGTCACTTAAAGCCTTTCAGAAAATGTACCGATTTAAAAGGCCAACTTGCGACACTTCACTGTAGAAAAAATTGTTTAATTTCGCCACAAATAAATTCAATAGGACCAAATGGAGTTTTTCTATTACAGGAAACATTTCGAATTAACACGTTTTCAATTGATACGGAATTTGTCTGAGAGAAAAACGTCTAGCCCGAAGAAAAAGAGTTTAAGGGAATCGCAAGTTAACAAAGAAATAACATGTTGTATCTGATCTCCCCGTGTATCTCGCACATGCTGATCCGTAACCTTGATTTTGTCTTTTTTACAAATTTGTTTTGTTTGTCCGTCTGTGATGTTACATGGTTTTCTTAATTTTGGTTCTTTTCATGTCACCATTCTAATTGCTTTCCACTGGTCTATCCAGGACATTTGTGTGCATATAAAGAAAAAAATACTGGAATTCAAAATAACACTTTTGTCACTCTTACGGTCACAAATTGACTGGTACACACTAGCTAGTCAGAAATTACAAAAAGCTTTATCTTTCAATTTATCCCACACCCTTCAAATATTGAGGTTAATATGTGGAAAGATACCCAGAGTAGCAAACGGGTTAGATCACATACCAGCCGCCACTTTACTTGACGGTTGGCCTGGGTCTAACCTGTTTGCATTACCATGGAGTAAATTCCAGAACTTTAAGGGTTGACATACACAGACCCTTTGTTTGTAAGACTATAGTACAGATATGAGCATAATCATACGTAACATTCACAAAGCTACGTTACACTCATCTACGTGGTCATACCTATCGCAAACTTAATTACAAGTTCTTCATTCCAGATAAAAATCGGCGTTGACACGAATAGCCATTTGTATCAATTACAAGCTCGCTATATGAGAGGTTACTTCGCACCTATCTGACGAGTAATGTCTATTTCTTACGTACCATTAGTGTGAAATGCTATATCACATTTATCTGACAAAATACTTTTATCATTTACAAACTTTTAGCACGAAATGCTACATTACAGTTATCTAAATAGTTATATATATCATTAATCAACTCTTGGCACGAAATGCTTTATAACATTCAACTAGCCATATCTTTTATAGACAGATCCTTTTGCGAAATGCATCGTCACATTTACCTAAAATAGCCATATTTTTAATGTACATATCACAGTGCGAAATAATTCGTTATATTTATCTAAATAGCCATACCTTTTATTTACAAACTCATTGCGCGAAAATCCCCGTCACAGATGTATTAAACAAACTGTTTTGATCATTTAGACACTCTATGTACGAAAAAGTTTGTAATGGAGATCGCCACATTCGTTTCTATTATTTGCAACTCTAAGTGAGAACGCGTTCGTTATAAATGCTGATGATCTTTTGATCATTTCAAGAACTTAAACATTTATGTTCCCTTTAGTAGCACACAAAGTGCAAATATTTATTTTATGTAACTTTTTATATATGGTACATTTACTTGGCGAATCATATTGTATACAATCGAGAGATGGTAGGTAATAGGAATAGGCGATATATCTGCGAACGGAATCGTGCGTAAGAAATAAGATCCAATGAGTAGACAGTGTGACGTATAAAGTATATTGGGTTCGAATTGGAGATATTTGAACTTAAATTCTTCTAGTATCAGCACCCCGAACACGAACGGAATCATTCGTAAGGAATAAGACCCAATGAGTAGACAGTGTGACGTATGAAGTATATTGGGATCAAATTGAAGATATTTTAACTTAGATTCTACTAGTACCAGCACCCCGATCACGAACAGAATCGTTCGTAAGAAATAAGATTCAATGAGTAGACAGTGTGACGTGAAGTATATTGGGTTCGAATTGGCGATATTTGAACTTAAATTCTTCTAGTACCAGCACCCCGAACACGAACGGAATCGTGCGTAAGGAATAAGATCCAATGAGTAGACAGTGTGACGTATGAAGTATAGTGGGTTCGAATTGGAGATATTTGAACTTAAATTCTGCTAGTATCAGCACCCCGAACACGAACGGAATCGTGCGTAAGAAATAAGATCCAATGAGTAGACAGTGTGACGTATGAAGTATATTGGGTTCGAATCGGAGATATTTGAACTTAAATTCTACTACTACCAGCACCCCGAACACGAACGGAATCGTGCGTAAGAAATAAGATCCAATGAGTAGACAGTGTGACGTATGAAGTGTATTGGGTTCGAATCGGAGATATTTGAACTTAAATTCTACTACTACCAGCACCCCGAACACGAACGGAATCGTGCGTAAGAAATAAGATCCAATGAGTAGACAGTGTGACGTATGAAGTATATTGGGTTCGAATCGGAGATATTTGAACTTAAATTCTACTACTACCAGCACCCCGATCACGAACGGAATAGTGAGGTTCTTGGCTTCTATTGTAGTTATACCTCTTATCGATCGACAGCTCGTTCAATGCTTAAAGGGACTATTTCATAGACTGTAGCATTTATGAAAAAGTTGTTTTGATAATTCCCTATAAACTAAACAAAGAAAACATTTAGTGAACCATTCTAAAGTTGCCAAGCATTTTTATGTGGATTACTTTTTAACCTATTACCAAGCAATAACGACAAATAACCAGTTTGCTGCAGATGACTTTTGAAAAATTGTGGGAAAAGAAGAATTTGCCTCAAATTGCTTCCAATGGGCAATTTCTCCTTTTCCCACAATGTTTTCTATCCTATCAAAAAACTATCTTTCAATTTTAATTCTTTTAAATGTCGTCTGCAAACTCTTTCAATTTGGGCCAGTCGAAAATTTGGCGATTGGTAAAGGGTTAAGTGAAACAAGCTCCCATGGCTTTCAGTGCCTTATCCATACTCTTATCCATTTCGATAATTGTTTATGACGGAAATAAAGTTTACAAATCCAGGCACGAATGTTATCCGACCAACATGATGATGTTGGTTTCATGAAATAGCACCGCCTACCGATGGGTAATTGAAATTTAGTTTCAAAATAACCCGTTTAAATGGTGTTCTTCATTTGCAACAAAAATGAATTATATCTCTACCACACGATCATACAGTTACAAATGTATCAATAATTTGGTTTTATGTCACTCTACAAATATGTGAAGCCATTCTATCCGTATAAATTTTATCTTTAAAAGAATAAATCTTCAAACTGTGAGTAAGTCCTTTAAAAGATCGCTTAATCCACTTGAGTCTGACCGTATACTAATCGACAGTAGCTTGACGAACTATGGAAAATACTGACGGAAAACCATTGCTCGTAAAAGGATAAATTTCTCTCTGTTAGCAATGTGTTCATTTGTTCTGGTGGTTTCTTGGGTGATCTAGTTCAGGGGAGCGTTTTATTAAACACTTTATGCTTAAAATGTACGTAAGTTCAAAACAATATTATTCCATTTTATTGCAATACCGAGATACGCAACATTGCAAAGAAACACATTTGATTCACGCTTCCAATGATGTGTCACATGACAATAATATATTTTTATTCACACGATATAAGTGTATATCAGTTTTGATTTACGAAAATATTTAATCTGATGCGTGAAGGAAAATTGTACACTGGTCCGTAATATGGCGCGTACGTAACGTGCATATTGCTTCCTGTTTAACTGTATTAACCCTTTACCAAACGCCAAATTTTCTACTGCCCCAAATTGAAAGAGTTTGCAGACGACATTTCAAAATGTAATGGAATTGGAAAGTTATCTTTTAAAAGAGTAGAAAACATTGTGGGAAAAGGACAACTTGCTCGTCTCGAGTAATTTCTCCTTTTCCCACAGTGTCTTCCAGATACGTCTGCAACAAAGTGGTAAACTGTCGTTATTGTATGGTAATGAGTTAAACAATACGAAATGATTACTCTATATCGATTTGAGGGGACTTACAGTTTAATGTCTTCATGCTCACATATCTGGGAAACCCCAAAACTTCGTATGGAAGTTAAAACGAAAGTGTAATCCAATTAAGCACAGGAACATGAAATCGACGTGGCGTTTTACTGAGCATCTTAGGCTCGGAACTTACGTAGATTCATGGATTCATAGCAACATTCCCTCACAGTTCAGTATTGAGAAAGGTTATATTACGAGGTAACACGTCATAGGAATCGTCACTCCGAAACGCCTCAAATGAAGCGCCGCATTACGGTTTTCTTCTTTTGTTTAACTCTTATCTGGAACCGACCTCATGCTTATGCAAACAGGTTAGATCCAGGCTAGCCTGGTGAATTGGCCGCTGGCCTGTGGTCTAACCTGTTTGCTACCCTGATTATCTTTCCGCAACAAAGGTAAGCAGATATTTAAGGTTTTGGAAAGCAGACAACAAAAACATTTCTTTTTTGAAAATTACCCAGGGGTTAAAAGTTAAACTAATTTACTCGACTGATCTTGCAATAGTTTGCATTAGATGTTTCCTAAATATATGTGACAGTAACACTCATTAAGTCAAACCAAAGTGCATGTAACTGTAGCTCTGCGTTTGGTTTCGATTTTGTTTTACTGTGATACTTACTGTGAAGTCAAAGCATATCTTGTCATAGAGTGATCGCTTTTTAAAAGTGGTGATATTCATGCATCTTTACCACTATGCTTGATAAGTTTACCGATGGGCAACAATGGTACATCGACCAGCTGTACCGAGGGTGACGGACTCGAGCACCGTAAGCGCCGATGTGAAAATGTCAGTACTTAGGCTACCGTCAAAACGGTGCGGGTACTGCTCATACACCCAGGAAGCAGTCATTGCAGGTGAATGAAATAAACTTTAAACTTCCATCACATTCGATGTAAACTAACGAGAGTACAATCCCTCTCCAGATCGTATATCTAGCTAAATAGTAAGGTGTAATCTTTTATTTAAATGTATTCACCATATTTTCTTAGAATAAAAAGGACATTCCATCCTATACAAGTCAATTAGATTCTGCATCAAGGATACATAAATAGTAGTTAACACATCAATTGATAAACAGCAGCGAAATTAAGCAGGGTTATCACGGGATTCGAACTTCCCTTTACACGTCATTAAAGCCATCGTAAATATAAGTATAAATATGTTTACGGATACTACCTTCTCTTATCATATGTGGTGTTAACATAATATCAATAATTCTTGTGTCGAATTGTACCCTAAACGGTTTCATTTTATGTGGTGAAAACTAAAATTTAGGCACAATTAGAAAGACAATAAAGAAGTAAATACAAAGAAGACGCGTGTTAGAAAGTTCTATAAAATAATGTAATAAGATTGAAGCGACTGGTGTGGATGAATATTCTTTATGAGCTCTATCAATAGATCGTAGCTTTAAAATTTCTTAACTAATTACCAAACAATAACGACATTTGACAACTTTGTTGCAGACGACTCGCGAAAACATTGTGGACAAAAGAGAATTTGCTCTAATCGAGCAATTTCTCCTTTTCCCAGATGTTTCATGTCCATTCAGAAGTTTGTTTTTCAATTTCATCACATTTTGAAAAGTCGTCTGCAAACTGTTTCAATTTTGGACAGTCGAAAATTTGGTGTTTGGTAAAGGGTAAAGGAAGCTTTCGTTTTTTTTTAGAGTGTTAAAAACTTAACATTTCTAAGAATACCTATCTGGTTACCTGTATAATGTAAACGTCAACTCGAGCGGCATTTCGCTATCAATAAATCATATACAGTGATTTCTCGTTAATCCGAACACGTCCGTTCCCAACAAAATGTCCGGATTACCGATTCATCCGGACTAATGAAGTAGCGCATGTTCTTATACACATTAAGACATAAACGGTCTGTATGCACGTGTATACTTATAACACTTTAGCAAACGCCAAATTATCGACCGTCCCAAAAATAATCTTCTGATATGACAGAAAACATTGTGGGAAAAGGAGAAATTGCTCGTCACGAGCAATTTCTCCTTTTCCCACAATGTTTTCAAAAGTTGTCTGCAACAAACTGGTCAAATAATTCCGTTCCCTTACAATTTCGTTCGGATTGCGAGACATTCGGATAATCGGGGTCCGGATAAACGAGGCTTCACTGTACTAACAATAAAATAAAATATATATAGCGGCAATAGAAGTAGTAAAATTATCGCCACAAAAGGACAGCGTACTTACCATGGCGTCGAAATTTGAATCCCGATATTTGACTAACTAAAACAGTCTCACAACCGCTTGGTGTCTATTAAGTAAATGGACGAGGGAAGGTATCTCCACAAGTTTTATATGCCTGATAATCGAAGAACCACACGTTCAAAGCACGCGGTTTCCACACTCCCACGTGATTAACACATGATTGGTGACGTCATTGGTTTAATCCCCGGTGCTTCGGTTAAACCAATAGTGGTATCAGAGATTAATTTCAATTCGGAGACCAAAAAAAATCTGTTAAACGGTGTCGTGTGAAATTCCGCGGACTTCCATATCGACACGTTCCCCGTAATGGGGGATATCCCAACACTGATGGCTTGGCAAACAATACTGTGCCGACCTCTTACAAATAACAGATGCCATGTGAGAACGGTATGCAAACACGCTTTGGGCTTGGATTTCGCGAAGAGCGCCAAGCTGGATCAGCCTTTACGTATTCCAACATCGGATCCAAGGCGACACTCTAAATCTGTGAGAACGGTGTAATAGAGGTTGACTAATGCTAGGTAATTTTCTAGAAATAAATTCTCTTGTCGACTGCTTTCCAAAGCCTTGAATATCGGCTTAATTTTGTTGAGGAAAGACACCCAGAGTAGCAAACATGTTAGATCACAGGCCAGCCACCAATTTACTTGGCGGCTGGCCTAGTTCTAACCTGTTTGCATAAGCATGAAGTCGGTTCCAGCACTTTAAGGGCTTATCAATGATTAACATACTCAGGGTCACGAAAGTTTTGCCACGATTCTTCATGCATGTATGGCACAGTTTGTTTCACAACAGATAATCCGGCGATCTCACATTAGGGCATGACTGACCATGGTGCGGCTGTATAGAAATGATACTAGAAAGACAGGGAGGAGTCAAACGGCCAATATTGGCTCTAAACCATCCCTCTAATAGGCAGGAAATCTGAACCTAGCTCTAGACGATGTCATTACAAAGGTTATTGGTATCTTGGCATCGAAACATGTACACGTAAATGTGTTTTGAACGTGAAACAGGTAAATGCGTTGGAACGTCTATATACTGGTTAATGGTGACAAATGAGTTATCATCCCACAAATTATTTCTTTTTTTTTTTCAAATATTAGTGGTCATTCTTTTTACTTGATATCAATTTCATTCAGTAATTCAACATATGAGATTCTAGAGTTTTGAGTTCATTGTTTTCAAGGTCGCTTTCGGGTAAAGAATTCCTTTTTTTTCCATTGACCTTGTTGAACGTAAAGCTATGTGTTCTAGTTTGTGCGTTTTGAGATTCCTAGGAATATTAAATGAATTCATCCGTAGAATTGTCAATAATCAAAATTCAAGAGATCCATTATGATAAAAAGAACACAATCTGTCAAAGAGTGAGTTTTTTTATTCTGTTATTACCTTTTATGTTGAATTAGTAAACTAAAAACGTACAGATATAACATAAAATGGCATAAAAAAAATATCAAGCGATTGCAGACAAAATGTGTCAATTTGAGATAGGATTAAAATAATAAACATACTTTTTCATGCAAACGAATCGTTCAATTTACAAAAGTGGACAATTAAGAACCACTTGCAGACAAAAAGTTCTTTCTCAAATTATGAACAAAATCTTACTTACTATGAGCCATTTGCAAACGTAAAGTTCTTTCATGAATTATTAGCAAAATCTTACTTACAAAAATTAAATTAACGTTTCCAATTAGAAGTCACGACCGAGAATTCGTTTTTACTACAGCAGAAGATGCTTTACAACATTGTAACATAATTATTCTTTTATTCAAAACGATTTCACCGGTTGGTATTCGATACTTGTTCATTGGTATTGAACATAGTTCATTTTGTAGTTTGCTTAGTCTGCAGTTGATTCCTGGAGGCGGGTGAAAAGTTCAAACGACTCGACTACTTCTAGTATCATCATATACGAAGTATCTCATGTTACCATACTGAGGGCATTGATTGGGTGTTTCGGGTACAGATAACTAACTCCATGGCAACGACTTCCAAACAGCTGATGACACTTATTAGAATGCTTATTATACAAGCGTACAGCCGATCCTGAATGTAAAAGCCCACAAAAAAATAAATTAATCAGGACAGTGATGTTTTAGACAACTATCAGAGGCATAATACGGACGCCAGACATTCAGAAAACTCTAGCAGGAGCTTTCTGAATGACTTGTGTCCTGTATTAAACTAGCCTTTGAATAGATTACCCTTCGATATCTACTATAGAATAGTCCCTTTAAACAAGATCGATTGTACTCACAACATTTCCACGAGTCCTCCATATTCCCCTTTTAGCATTTTATAAATGCATCGTGTACCATGGTGTCCTTCCAAGATCCGCGGTCGTTGTTCCCAAACGATGTCAGTCATAACCATCGTGGTATGAAAGAGTTCAATTCCAAGGTCATTTGCGGTTAAAGCGGGTGTTAAAATCTCGGACACCATCAAACGGTCGTGTTTAGCAGCAAATACAATTCTAGAACATGTTATTACCTCATGACACTACACCATAGCAACACATATTACGACGCCATGGAAACATATTTTCGAACAAAATGGGCGACACTTCCATCATAAGCAAGGGCGTGGAAGTTTTCCTTTAATATTTTATATTAGTGACGAGACTGGTCATACTTTGGGTATGAAATGACGTTTTCAAAATTTGAGTTGCCAATATTGTTCTTCTGAAACATTTGTGTATTGTCCCATCAAAACAATTTAAAAGGTTGTTGTTATTTATGGGCTTTTTGCGAGATAACCTTTTTTAGAATACGACAAAAGCTCGTTCTATCGATTCAATAGCAACCATCTCAAGGAAACGAATAAAGAACTGTTTTTATTTTTATTCATTGCTGTTTCGATTAAACCTTAGTGCGTCGTTATAACATAGTTAACTAAAATGAGGTTTTTCCATGATTTATTGCCGCTCTGTACTAGAAATATGTTGACGTTAATCTCTTGGGAAATAGTTAAAAATTATCGTCATGTTCTATAATATTTCTTATTTAGGGACTTTTAAGGAAGGATATCAAATCGATACTTCTGCGTGAAAATAGCAGAAATGTGACAAAAGAATCAATGTGTTTTTTTTTCTTTTCTTTTGTTAAACAAGGCTTAAGTTGACGACGCGTTTTATCTTTTTTTTTCCAAATAAAACATACTTTTTTAAGCTGCTTGTTTACAGATGTGTGGAAATTTGGAAGTTTATATTTGATTTTTTTGAAACTGCCAATAAGATGTACTGTTATATGACACCCACCGACGATAAGTCATTGGAAGCAGTCGTTTATAATTCTTTGTGTAAAGTGTGTAAACATGTATTTTAATCAAAATGAGAAGCGTCGCTTTTGAAATAATCGGTGCATACTTAGATAAGTTGACGCTTCCTGTATTAATTGTGCTTTCAGTAGTTACATCTTATTATGTATCAAACAAAAATACAAAAACCGTATTGTCTCAACAATTTCTATTTCACTTTCACATTTCACATATATGGGTTATCATGAAATTATCCCATCCACTTTTACATATCCATTTATATACAGTGAAGCCTTGTTTATCCGGACCCCGATTATCCGAATGTCTTGCAATCCGAACGAAAGTGTAAGGGAACGGAATTATTTGACCAGTTTGTTGCAGACAACCTTTGAAAACATTGTGGGTAAAGGAGAAATTGCTCGTGACGAGCAATTTCTCCTTTTCCCACAATGATTTCTGCCATATCAGAAGATCTTTTTTGAATTTCATCACGTTTTGAAATGTCGTCTGCAAACTCTTTCAATTTGGGACGGTCGACAATTTGGCGTTTAATTCAGTGTTATAAGTATACACGTGCATACAGACCGTACATGTCTTAATGTGTATAAGAACATGTTCTGCTTCATTAGTCCGGATGATTCGGTAATCCGGACATTTTGTTGCGACCGGACGTGTTCGGATTAACGAGACATCACTGTATACATTTTGTATGATAGAGTAGGTATAGTGACATTTATGGAACAGAACCCATGGCCTTATGATTTGACAATTTCTTATCGACTATAGTAATGAACTAGAATAAATCAGCCTAAAATGATACAACCCTTTTGGTAATTTACTGGAAACAAAACAGATAGCCGCAATGACAAACCTTTCTCATTTGTGTTTTGATCATGTTTGTTTAGATCTATATACATGTAGATATATTCATATTCTTCTCAAATATATAAAATTAAGAAATTTCAAATTCTGAAGTCAAATACAAACTATTTCGTTAAGAGTTGTCTTTTTTCAGCATTTGTTTCCCAAGTAAGACTTACAGGCGTTGGGGTTAGGTGAGCCAATTGAAAAACAGATTACAACGGACAACCTAATGGATCTTTTGGGAAAACGGAAAACAGGAACGATGCATATGGGGCACAAAGTCTGAATAAGAATCAAATGTGTTTGATATGCTTATTCCATCCATTGAATGTGTTATTGAGAAGTCCATGGTTTGAAGGATTACGGTACTTTTGACATGTTGGGTGTTGGTTTTCAATGTGCATAGTGGCCCTTACCCATCCATATGTTCATGTGGATTGCCTGACATGTAATGACAATCATAAGAAGCAACCGTTACTTAAAGAAAACCCAGCTTGAGTGATGATTGGAATCCGATTTTCCAACATTGCTTTCAACCTGATATCTTGATGAAGTGATATGTGTCGACTTCGTTTTTATTGTCTCATTTGCTCACAAGAAATTAGTAAATTGAGATGCGTTGCTCATATTCGTTGAATTTCTTTTTCAGTACTCATAAACAAATACCATTGTTCGTACAAAAAATAATATTCCAGATTAATTGTCATAAACGTGAAGAGTTCACAATCAGTTATTGGCAACAGAGTGCCTCCGTGGCCGACTAAATAACGATTTCAGAACTAGAAATCACGTGGTCCCTTTCCACGTGGGTTTAAATACCGGTGATGACATTTGAATCGTCATTAGAGGTTCCCTTCAGACTGATAGACGGAGTATCGATGGTTTTATCCGGTTTAACCTGACCTTATAGGCAGTTGAGTATGGTGTCGGCCTCCATCATTGTGAGTCAGGCATTGCAACAAAACAGAATTAATGTTGAAGTGGTGTAAAATCCACATGAACATTCATTGGCAACAGAAAAGGCGAAAATGATACCCAACTAGTATTTGAGGGAAAAGGTGAAAAGAAGTCGCGGTGTGGTAAGAATAATACAAAAGGTGTAAACTAATGTCAAATACAATATCGAATTTAAGATATGTGTTTGTATGCGCGTTCAAAGTCTTCGTGTTTCACAAGTCACATTCGAACGACGTTAACCATTAAAACTGTTTTATTAGTTTGCTATAGATTTTGTTTATTTTACATCGATTGTGAAACAAGTTCTTACACCTAAGATATATTACCCCCAATTCTACTTCCTTGATTTAAAAAAGGATGATTTATTCAAAAATGTGTTCTTGATTTCTTATGGTTTACAACAATAGTTCAATTAAAATGCAGCAAAAGGAGGCTTATCAATTTCCCTTGATCCGAACCGTAATAACCCTTGTCTTTACTAAGAAAGGCTCGTTATATGCCATGCACTACTCATAACACATAGTGTCGTGGACGGAAGCTAATGCTGTAATTGTGTTATGGTCATTAGTATGTTAGCGTGACCCGGACCTACAACCTTCCGGCCACGAGGCAAATACATTTCATCCACATATATAAATACAGAATACAGAAAGTCTGATTGAAAACAAAGGCCACTGACCAAAATACAAGATAACAGAAACAAAATGCAATACAGAATAATGATATCAGTATTCTAGGCCCCATGCACATTTATGAACACATACGTGAATACATCATTTCACCGTTAGTAAGAAAAACATTATTATAGGAACAATAGAGTAAAATTAAAATTGAAATTGATGGACAAGTAATTGGATTACGGGCGCGCATGTCCAAAACAGTTGGACTTCAACTTTGATTTCTTTGCCGAGTGTTAGACGCAACGTCGTTATAAAGCATCGGTTATCATATACCTCCAGTACCGGAATTATGGTGGCCAACTCCTGTGGGGTACACAGTGTGACTATCAATTGCAAAAGTAGGTAGAAAAAAACTAAAAATCTCTGAACGCGGACATCTTGTTCGGACACGAGGTCGTAAACATTGGTCATGTGATTCCCCGCCTGACCAATGCCCTAAATAACTATGCAACTTCTAATAATAAAAGTTAAAAAAATGACTTCATGATCAGTCGAAGTCTAACGTCTAACACGATCCGATTAAATTTTATTTTAGTGAGTTGTGGTCTTCTCCATCCTGTCTGAAGGTACACTTCCTTGACGTAATGCAATCCTGGACACACAAGCAAAGATGAAATTCAGCCTTGACAACATGTTTGAGGCAAATACTCTATGTTCTGAACTAAAAATCAATATTTGATGTATCCTTTCTCTAATCTTAAACAATGATTTGAGCATTTAGAATTATATAGCATGCTTATATATTTTCTGGATGCGAGGATTATTTTAAATCACCGTTCGTTACTCATAGAACGTAATCCGCGGGAAGGCCCCTTTAATTTGTTTAACCTTTGGATCGATTTAAATTAAGTTTACGTATAGCTGAATGCTGTCAGATTATACTGGGAAAATTCCCTCGAGTTGATTCTGTTGTCTGTAAAACGTAAACAAAAACGGATGTCTATCGTCTAGTCCTAGATCAATTTTGTTTATCCCGAAATAATCATAAGTAACACAACACACGTTACAAATTCCCTTGGGAATACTACGTTCACTCGATTAAAGTTCACTCGAGCATGTATTCTTACATTTACACGTGTAATTTTATAGAATCTAGCAAGGTATTTCGATATCGTACTGAATGCAGTGTAAGAAAGTCAATACAATAGTAAGTATATGGAAGTGAAGAGAAAACCCTTGATATTTCCCTTCTATTTCTAATGCAGTTTTCCTTTTATCCTTTTCAACTAATATTTTCTTCTTTTATCACAAAGAGATATTTTATAATTTCAAACTGAATATTTCTATCGTGTGGTACGCCATTGACGTGAGCACTTGCGACAATGGAAGTCTAAATTTAGATATTTCTTCAACAGAAATGCGAGCTGTGAGACCGAATGGTGAACTCTTTGTACTTAAGGCTGTCACGTGATAAAGTAACAATAGGGTAAAGAATGACATAATTCCTGTTAAGCCTTTCCCAAACAATAACGACATTTGACCACCTTGTTGCAGACGACTCTAGAAAACACTGTGGGAAAAGGAGAAATTGCTCCTAACGAGTAATTTCTCCTTTTCCCACAATGTTTTCTGTCCTATAAGATTACTTTTCAATTTCATCACATTTTGAAATGTCGTCTGCAAACTCTTTCAATTTGGGACAATTAAAAGTTTGCCGTTTGGTAAAGGGTTAAGACATCAGGGAACAGAGTTGGATTCTACGGTTGTCAAATAGTTTGCTCAACGTTTGAAATTAGCGAGGCATTTCGTATGCGTTACTCACCAATGAATACGTGAATCAGTGTTTAGTATGTGTAAATCTATACAAGTTGCATTTATAGCTGACTAAGTTGCCGTTTTATAAATAGTGTATTGTAGAAGTATGTCTCAAAACTCCAATCGAATCGCTTATAATTCACAGTTCAGTTCATCAAGACACCATCGTTTCTTGAAGCGTCACTTCATACAGAGATTGCCTGCTTTGCATTAACCCTTTGAATGCTGGGTAATTTTAAAAAAAGATTTTCGTGTCGTCTGCTTTTTGAAACCTTGAATTTCTTCTTAATTTCAATGGGGGAAGATACTCAGAGTAACAAACAGATTAGATCACAGGTCAGCTGCCAATTTACTTGGCGGCTGGCCTTGATCCAACCTGTTTACATAAGCATGAAGTCGGTCCCAGCACTATGTTAATTTGTATTCGTGCTGGAACAACTCGTGCTTCACCACCCGATGGCATAACCTAGCAGAACAATAATGGAAAGGCATTTGAAGCCCCGCTTTCACTGTTAATTGTCGATAAATAGGCGAACGAAAAAGCACCGTTAATCTATTTGCCCAGTGTTTTAAACCACACGTGGAAGTATTTATTTGGTTAAAATACTCCGCGAAACTTATTGCCAAAGGCAAAAACCTGCTGCGAACATCTGCACACAAATTAGTTCATGTCACGTTACCCGTAGAGTCTCAAGCAACAATGCATTTACTTATATCATAACTTTAGATAATTTTATTTTGGCACTAAGCACACAAGCTCATAGTCAAAATATTTATAATTACACGCAATGGTTATGTTAGTAAATAGTAGTCAATATAAGCACATTTACATGAAACCAGTATCATTTTAAAAAAGGAAAATCGAACTAAAATAATGCCTAAAAGACGAAAATCGAAAATTTTGACCATAAGGTGGTTTTCTCACGACGCTCCCCATATATATTCACAGAAATTGCATCAAAAATAAAAACAAAGAAAGGAAAAATATAGAGAAATGAGAAAATATATCAGATGCAACATTGGCCGATAATACATGGCGGGAAAACACAGATGTCTGGTCTAAGTACAGAAGGCAAATTGGTGTCCTTACATTCTCAATGGAGAATCACATGAAATATATATTCAGTTTAAAACTGACATACATCTTGGCTGTTCTGTGAATCAATGGACTTGAAAGGTCTCGAGAAAATATAACAATTATTATACAAACTTTGTTTATTGACATAAACATTGCTCTCTGCAAATGAATGTAACCAAACGTCAAACATCAACCTGCAATCAGAAATACAGCTTTTGGGTAGTTTTGTTTGCAACTTTGCAGGAATAAGCGATCCGCAAAGTACAAAGGGTAACGTCTTAGTTACTGCATGCGATGTATATAGTAGGCATAACAGTAGGTCATTTTACCCTTTATTAGACAATAACGGGAAGTTTCGCTTTTCTACACATACTCAAGTATCAACGAACATTTATGTGACAAGACTGATTAGATAAAAGAGGAAGACCTTTGTTAAGAATTATTTCAAATACCGATCAAAAATGTTTTGAGTTCGTTGGGGGTTTTTTTCGTACGTATTCGATACCGTCTACTATTTTGCATTTAACGTGCACAAAGGGCAATTATGTATAATAAAACAAACTGTGAGTAACCGTTTGTTACAAACAACGTTTGGAATTGTATCGACAGAAAAGTTAACTATTCAAATGTGTATTTATTCCTACAATGTAGAACAACCTAGAATAACCAAATATAATCTTAACCCTTTAAGCGCCGGAATTTTCATCATGCTTATGCAAATAGGTTAGATCAAGGCCAGCCGCCAAGTAAATTGGCGGCTAGCATTTGATCTAACCTGTTTGCTACTCTCACTATCTTTCCTCATAAAGCAGATACAATATATTAAAGATTTTAAAAAGCAGACGACACTTTTTTTGAAGATTACCTAGCATCCTAAGGGTTAAATTATCGTGTCTGTATAAGACAATAGCCAACAGCAATAAAAGGAAAAAATGTACATTCAAAGCAAGACAAAAGGTGAAACCGCGTAAATTGTCTCCCCTACCAGGCGTCTGTATTTCCACTCTGATTGGCACTTTTGTTGTCCATCTAGTATACCAGCAGGGCATCTAATTATGGCAATATCGCGTGTCGTCAGCCAGGCAGTGCGATAAGGCTAAGTATTACGTGCGGAGTCACTAGAGGTCGTCATGTAAACGTAATCGGTCTTTGTTCAAGCTTTGCTTCCGGTTCCAGCTCCATTGCTAACATAGATGGCCACCATATTGCATCCGAGAATTTGTTCCTGACAAATTCGACACAAATGTTGTGACGTTATTTTTAAACGAATACATCCCCTATCATTTCCTCGAGCCGAGGTTAAAAACCAACAAAACACTTAATGATGAATTTAGCAATTGTTGTATAATGTAGACTGAGTATGGGGTTACAACATCTCATATGATATCTGAGATAGCCTGTCGATTCACATTATCTCAATACCCTTTCAAAAATACTTCCAATGTACGATAATCAAGCCAAATACTAACAGTGACACGACAAGACAGATACTTAATGTGACAGGTCAAGCTAAGTTCTTACGGTGATGGATCAAGCCAAATACTAAAGGTGACAGGTCAAGTCAAGTTCTAAAGGTGACAAGTCAAGCCAAGTACTTACGGTGATAAGTCAAGGCAAATACTAAAGGTCCAAATACTAAAGATGACAAGTCGAGCCAGGCACTTGTGGTGACAAGCCAAGACAAATACTTACGGTGACAAGCCAAGACAGATACTTACGGTGACAAGCCAAGACAAGTACTTACGGTGACAAGCCAAGACAAGTACTTACGGTGACAAGCCAAGACAAGTACTTACGGTGACAAGCCAAGACAGATACTTACGGTGACAAGCCAAGACAAATACTAACGGTGACAAGTCGAGCAAGGCACTAACGGTGACAAACCAAGACAAATAATTACGGTGACAAGCCAAGACAAGTACTTACGGTGACAAGGCAAGACGAATACTGACGAAAACAAGTCAATCCAAACACTTACGGTGACAGGCCAAGACAAATACTAACGGAGACAAGTCGATCCAGACACTAACGGTGACAAATCAGGCCAAGTACTTACGGTGACAAGCCAAGCCAGATACTTACGATGACAAGTCAAGAGAAATACTCAAGGTGACAGGTCAAGTCAGGTTCAAAAGGTGACAAGTCAATCCAAGTACTTAAGGTGACAAGTCAAGGCAAATACTAAAGGTGACAAGCCAAGCCAGATACTAAAGGTGACAGGTCAAGTCAGGTTCAAAAGGTGAGAAGTCAAGCCAAGTACTTAAGGTGACGAGCCAAGATAGATACTTACGGTGACAAGCCAAGCCAGATATTAAAGGTGGCAAGTCAAAACAGATAGTTACAGTGGCAAGACAAGACAAATGCTAACGGTGACAAGCCAAGACAAGTACTTACAGTGACAAGCCAAGACAGATACTTACGGTGACAAGCCAAGACAAATACTAACGGTGACAAGTCGAGCAAGGCACTAACGGTGACAAACCAAGACAAATAATTACGGTGACAAGCCAAGACAAGTACTTACGGTGACAAGGCAAGACGAATACTGACGAAAACAAGTCAATCCAAACACTTACGGTGACAAGCCAAGACAAATACTAACGGAGACAAGTCGATCCAGACACTAACGGTGACAAATCAGGCCAAGTACTTACGGTGACAAGCCAAGCCAGATACTTACGATGACAAGTCAAGAGAAATACTCAAGGTGACAGGTCAAGTCAGGTTCAAAAGGTGACAAGTCAATCCAAGTACTTAAGGTGACAAGTCAAGGCAAATACTAAAGGTGACAAGCCAAGCCAGATACTAAAGGTGACAGGTCAAGTCAGGTTCAAAAGGTGAGAAGTCAAGCCAAGTACTTAAGGTGACGAGCCAAGATAGATACTTACGGTGACAAGCCAGGCCAGATATTAAAGGTGGCAAGTCAAAACAGATAGTTACAGTGGCAAGACAAGACAAATGCTAACGGTGACATATCAGGCCAAGTACTTACGGTGACAAATCAAGCAAAATACTTAAGGTGACACGTCAAGCCAGGTGCTGGAGATGACAAGTCAAGCCTGACACTTACGTTGACAAGTCAAGCCAAAGACTGAAGGTGACAAATCAAGCAAAATACTAAGCTACTGAGAGTGACACGTCAAGCCAGGTGTAAAAGGTGACACGTCAGGCCAGATAATAAAGGTGACAAACCAGGCAAAATACTGAAGGTGACAAGTCAAACCAGATATAAACGCTGACGAGCCAAGCCAGAAACTTATTGTAGCTAGTAAGGCCAGATACTTCAAGTCAAGCTAAACAGTTAAGGTCACAAATCAACCCAAAGCCTTCAAGTCAAGCCAAATACCGAAGATGACAAGTCAAGCCAGATACTAAAGGTGTGACAAATCAAGCAAAAAACTAAAAATGACACGTCAAGCCAGATATTAAAGGTGACAAATCAAGTAAAATACTAAACGTTACACGTCAAGCCAGATATTTAAGCGGAAAACATAATGAATACTAACTACATCTTTTAAAGGAAATCGATATCAATATTCTGATATAAGAATCATCTCCTCAAGGTGGAACAGTGGTCTCTATTGATGTTTGTTGCACTTTTAGAAGTCTCTAATAGATGAAAAGGATGTCTTTGAACTAATATAAGGGCTATCAATTGTCACCCGAGATTGAAGCACGTCAATGTCGCATACTCGCTATGTTAACCCTTAGGATTCTGGGTAATTTTCAAAAAATAGATTTTTGTGTCGTCTACTTTCCAAAACCTTAAATATATGTTTAATTTTGATGAAAAACATTACTCAGAGTACCAAACAGGTTAGATCACAGGCCAGACGCCAATTTAATTGGCGGCTGGCCTGGATCCAACCTGTTTGCATAAGCATGAAGTCGGTGCCAGCACTAAAAGGGTTAACACAATTCCTCGTAAATAGCTATAAGAAGAGACCTTGTTGCAAACACCAATTTACGGTTTATTTTCCACAGCTTTTGTTACGTTACCTGCTTTAGGGGCGTTTACCTCTTGCACTATATTGACCTTCACCCACGCATCGGTAGCGGAAACCAAAGATCATAAAGAAACCACTAACACTTTAAAAAGTTACGATTAAAGAAACCAAAATAAAAAGTAGACAACCAATGTCGTAAATCGGTAAATTAGGGATTCCATAAACTGCGATTCAATTGATCGCAATTTGGATATCTTTAATATCCAAATTTCCTGACATGTGTAAACAATCATTTTTGAAACCATGCATTGAAAATAGACACCAACCATTACATAAAAACATGAACGCTGTTTATCTGTCAGGCTATTTGCCTTACAATCTTCGTTTAACATACAAGTCGTTAGTCGTATACCCCGGGTTTTCTTTTGTTGACATTGTGTACCTTTGTACAAAGCACGCGTATGTGGACTTCTCTTTGTTATATAAAGTCAGAAAATGAAAAAACATGGAGAACGTGTATATATAAAAAACGTGAAACCAACACTCCTTTTCATCTTCCACTGTTGTTTGGCTTTAACAAGTGGATTAGGGCAATTTGCAAAAAGCTGGTCGTTGTTCTTTTCACACACGAAGAAAGAAAATGATGCTACATATTTCGTAAGCAGAGCACAACAGACTTTTATTTTACGACTTGTATAAAGTACATCATGATACATACATAGCATGAAAAATGAATATATCACATGGTGTATGAAAACATAAACATATCATGAGGATGAATTCATAAAAACAAAACAAATGAATTTCTAAGATAAAATGCTTCATTTGTGTATTAGTGTAATTTTATTTGTTGATTTCAAAGATTCTATAAATTTAAACATATTTGGTTTGTTATAGGAATAAATTATTCAAGTCCTTTATCCGTTGATTATTAAAAACAAATACAGACACAAATAAAGTGGTTTTCATTTTCGATGTAATTTGAATCACAACATAAAAACATCGTTCATTTTATGTTAACCCAGGGAACATGCAAGCTACTAACCCGAGAGTCAATCGTTGGTCGTATATTTTCGCTTCGCCGGGTTGTTTTTTCCCTTGGTTGTTTATATTAATTATTTCTAGATACGTTTTGTCTTCTGGTGCTTTCAATTTGGACAAGACCAACCGTCGCATGTCAATTTCGTGTTATACCATTCATTTATTAATATGGGGTTCTACATCGCGTCAACATTATTTCAGTCATGTTGCGATGGAGGAAGTCCTAGTACTCAATTACCATATAAGGGCTAGTAAAGCCGGGTAGAACCATTGGCATTCCATAACTCAGCAGGGAGACTGTCTCTTATGAAGATCGGGATGCCGTCACCAGGCTTTGAACCAACACGGAGAGGGGTCATGTGAAGTTCTGCTAAACAACTTACGGAAAATGATTGCGTAAGTCATAATTGATAAACATGGATAGTATCTTCAATGAAAGTACAATGTTGCAATGTGGCACTTCATTTGGAAGCGTCTCGGAGAGACGATTCCAATGATGTGTCACTTTGCAATATTGCTTCGTCCAATATTGAAATAAGAGGAATTGTTGTTTTAGACTTCCGCATATCTTAAGCGTAAACTGTTAAGTAAAACGGTACCCTGAACTCTAATAACTAGACCGCGAAGGCTTGTGTAACATCGAATTGATCAGTTTAAAGGTTCGCGGAAATTTTGCTCCAGGTATTCACGTTCATTGACTTTAAATGTACAGTCAGATGACAATACTAGCCCTTTTAATGTGGAACCAACTTCATGCTTATGCAAAAAAGCGGCTGGTCTGTGATCTAACCTATTTGCTTCTCTGAGGGGTTTTTTCCTCGTCAAAATTGAGCAGGTATTTAAGGTTTTGGAAAGCAGACGACACAAAAATCTATTTTTAGAAAAATTCCCAGCATTCTAAGGGATAGTTGTATGTATTTAGGTCACTAATTCCCATGATAATTATGTCTCTAAGGCTAATTATGCCGTCAAAGCTCGTTAGCGGAACGTTTAACAGAGGAAGTAAATTGCGTAATTGCCGATGAAGGTCAATACAAAAACACAACGAATGTTTTGATAAACAATTTCTCCATACCAAAACTTATTGTCAAAGCCGATTTTTCAAACAGAAAAAGAAATACACACAGTACAATTGATACATACGAATGAACAATTAATTAGCAATGTCATATTCAACCAACACCACCGTTTAAGCAGCACTATTACTCTATCTTTCCTTATGAGCTTACACTGTTTCGATTAAATGTTTTCCCATAAAAGTTTATCAATCACAATAATGGTACGAATTTGTCACGGCAAAACACTTCTTAACCCTTATAGTCCTGGAACTAACTTCAGGCTAGTGCAAACATGCTGGATCTAGGCCAGCCGCCAAGTGAATTGGCGGCTGACCTGTGATCTAACCTGGTTGCTACTCTGAGTATCTTTCCTCATCTAAATTAACCAGATATTTAAGGTTTTTGGAAAGCAAACGACACGAAAATCTTTTTGTTTAGAAAAAATATCCATCATTCTAAGAGTTAACCCGACTTTGAATGAGAATAAACGTGTGGTTGAGTAAAGAAAATAATGTATATATGACACATAAATGTCCAACTTAATAGGTTGCCTTTCTTTCCTCTTTGTCCTATGTACCTATTCAACATTCAATGTAACATCAGTAGAATACCTTATAAAGACGCCACTATCACTAAATACATCAGTCATCACGAAGAAAAGTGCTTTCCTTTTGATTTCTTACAAACGTAGTATGTGTGTTGAAGTTGAAATGAATTGACATTGGATCAGGGCAAATTTCTTCCAAATAAGCAAACGCTGTGGAATATCTGGGAGTGTGAATTGGCGACCTTACATATGGAAATACGATGTTTGAACTATGTATGTAATTTACCCGAACTGAACCAACCTGACTGTTGCAGAAGGGATGGACAATTTTCAAATACACGCCAACTTCCCCTCTACTAAGGATAATGCCTTACCCTATCAGTGGAATATTAAACATGTACTATCACAGTTGTAATAGTTGTTTTCCAGATGGTTCCTTTTCTACTTATCCTCGGAAACAGATTGAAAAATGAACAGAATAAGTAAGTCAAAGACTAAAGAGAGAAACATTTAATCGTGTTTAAGCGCTCACGATCAAACAGTGAGTGAAAATGTGTTTAATCTATGGACATCTTAAAACAGGCAGTATGGTACTCGGATAGTGCTTGCTGGAGGGTTGTTGGATGACCATCGTCCCTATCCAGTCGTGAGTGGTCTTATACAACACGAGTCTGTCTTCTTTTACGATGGGAATATCCATAATCCGACATTTTCTAAATGTATTCTTTCATCGGAGTACATCAGTCGTTCTTTGTATGTATACATCCAGTATGGCCATAACTATTCCGTTTAATGCGAAAAGGGTCGGCCCCGACTAATGTATGCCGTAAACGACCGATGTATTCCGACGAGAGAATGAGTTTCAAAATAGCGGATTATGGGCAGTCTTCCTTAAAACGAGATTAACGGTACAGCTTCGTGTCATATTAGCAGGTATGTATCACCATATTCGTGTAATTGGCAAGGTAAAAAATACATGTCACGATACATACACATCTTTTGAAATCGGAAGATATTCAATGTGGTTTTGAAATACGTTTGTTATACAACGTTTTTTCTTCTTGGGGGCCCGGTTTACTAAACAACTTACGGAAAGTGTTTGCGTATGTCATAATTGATAAACATTGATAGTATCTTCAATGAAAGTACAATGTTGCAATGTGGCACTTCATTGGAAGCGTCTCTGAGAGACGATTCCAATGATGTGTCACTTTGCAATATTGCTTCGTCCAATATTGAAATAAGAGGAATTGTTGTTTTAGACTTACGCAAATCTTAAGCGTAAACTGTTTAGTAAAACGGTACCCAGTTCCCTATCCTGCTTCTCAATGAACTATTTCATTTCTCATGCGTCATAAATGCTGTCTTATGAAGCTGACAGTGTGAACAAATACGGATGCGCCATCTGTTTGTTCACATATATGAGGGACTGTTAAGATAGAAATTTCTTTTAAACTGTACAACAGTAGTACTGTTGTATAAAACGCTTTTAAGAAAATCCAAAGGAAGTAATCTATTTATTTATCGTAAGTTTTTGTAATTTTGTAATTTGTAATGTTTCTTTCAATTAGAATCGGTCACGATCTTCTTTTTTTGGGAAGAATGAGGTACACAAGGTAATAAACCGTGCTGCATACGTGCTAGCTATTTAGTACAGGCGAACTGACGAATACAGGTACATACTTGTATAGCTTTCAATGGGAATAGAGATTATTTGCTTCTAAAATTGATGTCCTTTTAGAAGCTGTATCACCTTGCATTCGAGTGGAAATATATCGTGAGAAATTTGGAACCTGTTCGCAAGACCGATGGCATATTCTGCTTGGAAAACTTTCGTCTTGTGTAATCTTGGTAATGAAACATCGGGCCCACTCATATTTGTATGAACGCAAACATTCATCCTTGTCAAGTGTTACGAAATAGTCATAATAAAAACGTCGGTTCGAGGACATTGGTACTTTACACATGACACCAGAGACCTAGCAATGAGCTGTCTTATTAAATTGTCACGGATTAAGCAGTATATTGATCGAGTGAATAAAGATCGAAGCTAGTCCAAGAATTCGACAAGTTGTCATGCGACATTTTGAAATGTTGATTCGCCCCCGTTGAACTCGTAACTAAATCCTTGAGATAATATTGACTAAGCGGACGAGTGACGTAGCACAAGCAAACAGATCGGGGGTGGGTACTTGAGAGATGGCCAACAAATAGTCAGACGGCGTGACATACGCCCTGTCCAGTGTGTCCATTCGCCCCTGTGAGTTTTTCTAGCAAGTCGAAACTGTAAGAGACTGCAGACAAAGGCTCAATGTATCCGTTTGTTTTGCGAAAATATGAAGCAACCATTGCGACAACAAGAGAAATTGCTCGACGAGCAATTTCTCTTGTTGTCACAGTGGTTCGCTCAATATTTTGCTGCATATGTGTTAATACGAGCCATTATGGAGTAAATGGTAAGCCTTTCACCGTTTACTTCTATAATGGCTCAACTTGACCCACTTCAAGTCGATTACTTTAACAAGACAATGTGTAAAAAACAATTGCACATTACTAATCGTGCCTGCTTTTTGTCACAATGGTGTCTACCAAAAAAACTAAATATAAATGCAAACTGTTGCGGCTTTTGAATAAGCCTAGCGACACACAATACATTAGAAATAAAACAAGATATGCTTAACATAATTTTGTTTTTTTAACTGTGTTAGAAAAGGAAAAAGTCTTGGGATATGGTATATTCACCAAGGCCATGTGTACCTGTCCTGATAATTCTTCTAAAGAAACGTTTGCATTGTGCATCGGTCTTGGATAGGGATTAATTTTCCAGCTTCCATCTAATTGAACTTTACATAAGTTGTAAGTATAATTATACCCTTTTTAAGGCAGAACCGTGAAAGACAAGGTGGATTCCACATTGCATTTTTTGTTGTAAGAACAATGAACATGACTGCTAAATGCATCTGGGGATTTGGGTTACACGATTGTTAAACCATACCTTTAAATGTGCTTGTTGACAGAAGACAAAACTGAAAGCCAAAATAAAATATCGTTGAAACAATACGGTTTACGTATTGCTGTTTGACACTCAATTAAAAGGAACTATCTAAAGCATAATTATTTCAGGAATTGTAAAATTTTCTTAGTATGTATGCGGCAGTTCTTAAAAAGCGATGACACGAATTTGGATTAAAATATATGTGTATTTGCTGTTTACAGACGTTTAAAGAATACAAAACGATTCTTTTTGCTGAAAATGACTGTTCTTCAGTGCATGTTATATAAAAAATATAGCTGTCCAAATTCCCTCACATCTGCGACCAAGCACCTTAAAACATTTACCCACCCTTTATGTCATGAATAATATACTTGTTTTAACACTACAGTGTATGGTCAAAGAACCCACTGTTGAAAAAATGGGATCTCGAAACAAATTTATTTTATTATAACTCAGTGTTTTACTCTTTACGATCTCCTAATACATGTATACAATTGTTGCATATTTATCTGTGATATGTTGAATATTCATTTTTGTACACTATTCTTTTCGTCTCCTGCGTCTCTTCGTTGAAGATCAATTAGTAAATCTAATACAAGGGTATTCGTTATTTTTTTTTTTCTTGAATACAGAAAATCACCGAAAACACCAGTAGTGCATTGAATTCATCACTACATTTATCGAAGAAATAATTATATTTTTTTTCGTTTTTCTCTACGTATGTTTCTTGTTAAGATTAGCACTTTTAAGACAATTAGGTAAACAGATGTGGTGTAAAGAGGTAACCTTTACAGGGTATTACTTGAGCATTAAAAATATCAGAATGTTTGTCTATTTCATTAACCGTCTAAGGTCGAAGTCAATCAAAATTGACATCTACACATTTACCCTCTTGTGGAAGTTAAGATTTATTTACCCATTACCAAACAATAACGACATTTAACCACTTTGTTGTAGACAACCATGCTCGTGACGAGCAATTTCTACTTTTCCCACAGTGTTTTCTACTCCATCAGATGATAACTTTCCAATTTCATTACATTTTGAAATGACGTCTGCAAACTTTTTAAATTTGGTTCAGTCGATAATTTGGCGTTTGGTAAAGGGTTGAATTGAAAGCAAAAACAGACAGCAACCATTAATTAGAAAAATGGCTTGTTGTATTTGATGAAACCGTTGGGACAAAGAATACATTGCTCATAAGAAGCAATCAATCCTTTTGTTCAAGTGGTTTCTAAGGAGTTCTAAAGAGTTCTGAGTAAGCATTAAGAATCTGAATTATGAAGTAAGGGGTTATGTCGACTCCATCTGTTATGTTTTTTCAAAGAAACCACATGTCTTATCGGAAACGGATTAAGTCTATTAATTCTTTACCAAACATTGCTGGGAGTTGGTGGACGAACTTTGCAAACTTTGGAGAGGATGAAGAAACTTAACATTTAGTACTTTTATTCCTCGTCTTAAATTTAGACATGTTCTAGCGGAATATTACACGTCGAATTAACGGTAATTCGTTGACAAATGTCGTCTGTGGTTCAATTGCAACTGAGTGTAACTCAATTATTATTTTTTTCTCGTCTGAAACAAACAAAAAAGTATTCCTTGCCATGTTGGTATAGATGCTACAAAGATGCCTGCCAGGATCATTTGATGTGACGTCAGCTGGCGACGTAGAGGACAGTGATCCAGGATTAGAGCGTCGGTCTCAGGACGCTAGGATCGCGGGTTCGAATCCCGTGAGTAGCAGGATCTGCCTTGCAAACTTTCATTCGTCCTAATTCGGCGCACGTACATATTATGTGTCCTGGAAGCAGAATCGAGGATTGATCAAGGTTGTAAAAACCTGTCTCACACTCAATGTAGAATTACCAAATTTGAACTTAGCTTACGATGTAAGAACTATAGAGATAGATATGTATCAAAAGGTTTTCAATAGCCCACCAATGTTTGACAAGTAAGACATTTCCATGCTAGAATTGTTCAACAATACTTCAGGCGGCGATTGCGTCTATCAGGGTTTTTTTTAATGAAAACAAATACTATATATACATACCATTTCATTTTGGGTATTAGTTGAAAATTTTCAAGAAACCAGAAGGTTGGGCATACAGTGATTTCTCGTTAATCCGAACATGTCCTTTCCCAACAAAATGTCCGGATTACCGATTCATCCGGACTAATGAAGTAGCGCATGTTCTTATATACATTACGACATAAACGGTCTGTATGCACTGTATACTTATAACACTTTAGCAACCGCCAAATTATCGACCGTCCCAAAAATAATCTTCTGATATGACAGAAAACATTGTGGGAAAAGGAGAAAATGCTCGTCACGAGCAATTTCTCCTATTCCCACAATGTTTTCAAAAGTTGTCTGCAATAAACATGTCAAATAATTCCGTTCCCTTACAATTTCGTTCGGATTGCGAGACATCCGGATAATCGGGGTCCGGATAAACGAGGCTTCACTGTATACTAGCACTATGCCAAATACAGTACGTAAGTCATGTAGATCTAGTCTATGAACCAATGCCAGTACTTTTCCTTCTTCGAGAATACAGTTCATGTTTTTATTAGAATTCCTGGGTAATATGCAAATGAATGTTGCTATGCCGAAGGAAACGCTTCATTGATACAACTAGCTGCGCTGCGAACAGAGATACGATATTTTTGGAAGTGCAGTGACGATTGGGATTGAAGCCTAGATTATTAAATAAAAATAGGGTCTGCATAATATCATACTGTATTGAAGTGTGAAGAGATATATCCCATATACACAGTCAACTTTGTGGTCTTCCTCTATCTTTTAGAGCCAGACATCGCAACAATACTAATATACTGTTGACGAGATGTAAAACCGTTTGTGTACGAGTTATAATAGAAAGGAACTGGTTGTCCCAGATTAACATTCCTCTTTGCTTTGTTTGCTTTGAAATGAATTCACATGGGAAATCGATATATAACATAACATAACATAATTTTATTTCAACATTAAGCACATAGGCTCATAGTTATTACATTTATATTTGTACATGTATGCTATGAAAATGACATGTACATTTACAACTTATACATATGCATAAAAAGCAAAATTTGATAAACATACAGGATGAGAGTGACGACTTAGATAAACTTAATACAATTCCTGAAACTATATTTGAATATATAGAGACTACGCTAGATAAAGAAATGTAAAAATTTCCTTGGTGCTTTTTTTACTTGTCACTCTCTTTCTAATTAGATCTGCAATACTTCTGCTATACGTTTCTTTCCAAATTTCCCCTATACTGTTTAACCATTGTAGTGCTTGAACCGACTTCATGCTTATGCCAAAAGATTAGGTCCAGACCAGCCGCCAAGTGAATTGGCAACTGGCCTGTGGGCTAAGCATTATAAAAAAGATCTTTCATGTGAAATTGGGTAGAACACATATCTTTTTTAAAGCATAAACGTCAGAGCAATTCATTCATACACTACTTCAACTACCACAGATATCTATATTCAATAAGTGCTTTACGGTGATGAATATAGGCTAAAGGGTAAATTAATGAAACGTTTACATCCGGGAAACTGACTGCATGGCGCCTCGTATATAAGAGAAGACATATAGAATCGTCCATTAACGAGATCATAGTGGTATTTGCTTTGTTCCGTATTCCGTAGGCCTATCCTCAGGTTTCAACTTGATACCAACATTTGTGAACCGATGAATATCCATAAAGTGGTTCATATCGGAATTCCTTTGTGCCAGATCCCGTATCCTTACAGGTCAGTTTGCTACCAACATTTGTGAACCGTTGAATATCCATAAAGTGGTTCATATCGGAATTCCTTTGTGCCAGATCCCGTATCCTCACAGGTCAGTTTGATACCAACATTTGTGAACCGTTGAATATTCATAAAGTGGTTCATATCGGAATTCCTTTGTGCCAGATCCCGTATCCTCACAGGTCAGTTTGATACCAACATTTGTGAACCGTTGAATATCCATAAAGTGGTTCATATCGGAATTCCTTTGTGCCAGATCCCGTATCCTCACAGGTCAGTTTGATACCAACATTTGTGAACCGTTGAATATTCATAAAGTGGTTCATATCGGAATTCCTTTGTGCCAGATCCCGTATCCTCACAGGTCAGTTTGATACCAACATTTGTGAACCGTTGAATATCCATAAAGTGGTTCATATCGGAATTCCTTTGTACCAGATCCCGTATCCTCACAGGTCAGTTTGATACCAACATTTGTGAACCGTTGAATATCCATAAAGTGGTTCATATCGGCATGCATTTCTTTGTGCCAGATTCTGTATCCTTACATGTCAACTTGATACCAAACTTTGTGAACTGACGATTGCACAATAACGTATACATATCGGCATTGCTTTTGTTCTCAATCTGTATCTAAAAACTTCAGTATCGTATCAGCTTTTGTAAACTGATGGTTGCCATATAACATATACATATCGGCATTGCTTTAGTTCTCAATCTGTATCTAAAAGCTTCAGTTTGGTATCAGCTTTTGTGAACTGATGGTTGCCATATAACATATACATATCGGCATTGCTTTAGTTCTCAATCTGTATCTAAAAGCTTCAGTTTGGTATCAGCTTTTGTGAACTGATGATTGCCATATAACATATACATATCGGCATTGCTTTGGTTCTCAATCTGTATCTAAAAGCTTCAGTTTGGTATCAGCTTTTGTGAACTGATGATTGCCATATAACATATACATATCGGCATTACTTTAGTTCTCAATCTGTATCTATAAGCTTCAGTTTGGTATCAGCTTTTGTGAACTGATGAGTGCCATATAACATATACATATCGGCATTGCTTTGGTTCTCAATCTGTATCTAAAAGCTTCAGTTTGGTATCAGCTTTTGTAAACTGATGATTGCTATATAACATATACATATCGGCATTGCTTTGGTTCTCAATTCGTATTTAAACGCTTCAGTGTCGTATCAGCTTTTGTGAACTGATGATTGCCATATAACATATTCATATCGGCATTGCTTTAGTTCTCAATCTGTATCTTAAAGCTTCAGTTTGGTATCAGCTTTTGTAAACTGATGATTGCTATATAACATATACATATCGGCATTGCTTTGGTTCTCAATTCGTATTTAAACGCTTCAGTGTCGTATCAGCTTTTGTGAACTGATGATTGCTATATAACATATACATATCGGCATTGCTTTGGTTCTCAATCTGTATCTAAAAGCTTCAGTTTGGTATCAGCTTTTGTGAAATGATGGTTGCCATATAACATATACATATCGGCATTGCTTTAGTTCTCAATCTGTATCTAAAAGCTTCAGTTTGGTATCAGCTTTTGTGAACTGATGATTGCCATATAACATATACATATCGGCATTGCTTTAGTTCTCAATCTGTATCTAAAAGCTTCAGTTTGGTATCAACTTTTGTGAACTGATGATTGCTATATAACATATACATATCGGCATTGCTTTGGTTCTCAATCTGTATCTAAAAGCTTCAGTTTGGTATCAGCTTTTGTGAACTGATGATTGCCATATAACATATACATATCGGCATTACTTTGGTTCTCAATTCGTATCCATACGCTTCAGTTTGGTATCAGCTTTTGTGAACTGATGATTGCCATATAACATATACATATCGGCATTGCTTTAGTTCTCCATTCGTATTTATACGCTTCAGTTTGGTATCAGCTTTTGTAAACTGATGGTTGCCACATAACATTTACATATCGGCATTGCTTTGGTTCTCAATATGTATCTAAAAGCTTCAGTTTGGTATCAGCTTTTGTGAACTGATGGTTGCCATATAACATATACATATCGGCATTGCTTTAGTTCTCCATTCGTATTTATACGCTTCAGTTTGGTATCAGCTTTTGTAAACTGATGGTTGCCACATAACATTTACATATCGGCATTGCTTTGGTCCTCAATTCGTATATATACGCTTTAACTTGATACCAACTTTTGTGAACTAATGGTATTAACTTAACCAGTTCATATCGACATGCATTTCTTTGTGACAAATTCTGTATCCTTATGGATCACATTTGAACCAACCTTTGTGAACTGACTGTAGCTCTTAACGGGTCAGTAATGCTTTGTTCTACATTCTGTAAATTTTCACCCCCTGTACACAAAACGTTTGTCATCGAAGGGGTTTACTTTTTTCGTGTCTGGTACAATAGGCATCTGATCCAATTCTTACGACACATTATTGGATACGATCTTCGACATGTTTTACACTGCTTCCTCGGCCTTCCATACTTTGGTTGAAGGTCACCTTTTGAGCATATCAAACATCTGTTCCAACCTTGGTGACAAATGTGTAAGATTTCCTTTTTTTTCCCTGTACAAACAGTAATGAGTTAACCATGTTTACGAAATATATCAAATGTTCAAAGGTGTTTTTGTGAATGCATACGTAATCAAAAAATCAAAATTGCCGGCTAAATGATATACGTTTGCATGTAGACATGTAGAAATGAAGCAAAACGTGGTTTTAAACAATTGGATTGTACATATACAGTAACTTATGCCAAATAAAAACGAACATTCCAAAAACTCCCTTGCGATTCGATTTTCGTGCACAAAGCTGAATAATCGTTGCTATCCGCTTTGAAGACAAATCGATTGGTTTTCCCTTCTTTGAATTGTTAGAAATATGAAATAAATTAGGCTTTTCTTTGGATTTTCTCAACACCTTGGTTGGATTCTCCTTTTTTGTATTGTATTAAATGGCTAATTTGACCTTCACGAATGTTCCTTTTTAATTTCATGAACAGCTACTCATCTATTCACGACACGATGGGGAAACCTTCGCGAATTCGTAGGGATTTTCTTTATTTTGTGACGTATAAAAAGGTTGTCCAAGCTTAATGACACACTGGTGGTTTTCCCTTTGAATCCTGCACCATCTAGAATAGTTCCTCCAGACTATACGACATACATATGTATCCCTTCTTTGTTCTGTATAAGAAATCATCTCCACATTTTACGGCAGACTGATTGGTGTTCCCTATTAAGAAAGCTTGTCTAGCCTGTACTAGAGAGCTATAGAGGGCTTTACTATAGTCTTGTATTGAGTCCGCATATAGAGTCAGTTCTCCTTTCGTCGAATGGTTTTCTTAAGTCTTTACCACCTGACGACGACATTTTCTCCTTTCAAGCAGACGACTTTAGAAAAGCTTTATAATCATATGAAAAACGTTTCAGTTCTGCTGTTGTGATGTGCGAATAAATTGAAAAGGGAGTGTGGCAAAAGCAATTTCTCCTTTCGCCACAATCGTTTTTGATTGGTTTTTTAATTGTTTCTGCTGCAAGACGGAAAAAAATGTGGCGTTATGAGGTATTGTGTTAAATGTATATTTTTAGAGGACATTTTAAAAAACGCGAAAATATGAAAGAAAATGGGTCAATTGACAACACAATGACACGTTTCAGATAACTTGGAAGCGCATCTGGGAAATGAGTGGAAATATGATATCTTGAACGCTTAAATCACCATTTCCCCTGAGTTCTAAATCACATGAAGGAAAGCGCGCCTGGTGTAAAACAAATAAGGACGAATAGCTTATACTTTACAAGACAATAAGCGATATTTATTACGATTACCCTTCTTTTCTATAAACCAACTATTGAACGAGCTTAACCCCTAGAATGCTGGGTAATTTAAAAAAAAAAATAGATGTTTGTTTCGTATGCTATCCAAAAATTGAACTCAAATAAGGATATCACATCTAAAAGCATTGTAGAGTTTTTTATGTAAACAAGTACGAGTCGTACAAATAACAAAAAACTGTATATTGTTCTTTATAGTATAATACACATTTTATGTTGCTGGTCTCTGGCATTTTTATCTTATACTGACAAAATTCTGAATGACAGTGGTGCATTTCATTTTCCCTATTTTTGACAGTTATTTTTAGCCATTCTTTGTTGGACGGAAGATGGTGTAGAGCGTAATTGGAGGTAGATAAACAATTTAATTACAGTGCTACATTTATTATTTAAGATCCACTCGGATATGTTATACCTTCGTGTATTTCAATGACATAGACATAGACATTTTATTCCAAGTACAAGGCCAGCGGCCGATTATGCAGAGTTACACATTGTCGACATTTCAAAGCAGAACGAGTAGGTTGGCATAAAACATTAAACAATTATTGTAGAACATGCGCGGTTGGAAAGAATACGTTCCTGTTGTGTCACAATACCTTAATATTCAACAGCGAAATAAATACAGTGATGTCTCGTTAATCCTAACACGTCCGTTCCCAAAAAAATGTCCGGATTAACGTGTATACTTATAACCCTTTAGCAAACGGCAAATTGTCGACCGTCCCAAATTGAAAGAGTTTGCAGACGACATTTCAAAACGTGATGAAATTCAAAAATAATCTTCTGATATGGCAGAAAACATTGTGGGAAAAGGAGAAATTGCTCGTCACGAGCAATTTCTCCTTTACCCACAATGTTTTCAAAAGTCGTCTGCAAAAAACTGGTCAAATAATTCCGTTCCCTTACAATTTCGTTCGGATTGCGAGACATCCGGATAATCGGGGTTCGGATTAACGAGGCTTCACTGTAGACTGGAACAGCTCAAAGTTCTACTTGGTTTTCTTCAACAGTATTTCAGCTGTACCACGTTGGTCAAAACAATACCAATATCAATATCTTTGACTACTTGACTACAGAGATCAGCTTGTTTGGTGGAAGCAACCTTTTACGTCAGAAATACGGCGCCCAAGAGGAGACCCATGTTCGAATCAAACCCCCTACCAACCGACCTGTTCAGTAAAAACATCACCACCAAACGACACATGTTTGCGTTTTTCAGCAGATGAATTTCGAAAAGAATTGTGGCAAAAGGAGAAATTGCATGTCACAAGCAATTTCTCTTTTTGCCACAATGTTTTTTCAACCTATACTAATATACCACAGCCACATAACTGAGAGGTTTTTCACAAGTTAACAAAGCTTTTCTAAAGTCGTCTGCTTCAAGTAAAAAAGATGTCGTATGCAGTTTGTAACGAGTAATGTGATTCAGAAAGAAGAAATCGCAGCCTTCGATGAACCGGATAAGCTACCGTTTACCCTATGAATGCTGGGTGGATCTCTACAAATAGATTGTTGTGTCGTCTGCTTTCCAAAACCTTATATATCTTCATAATTGTGTTGAGGAAAGATACTCATAGAAGCAAACATGTCAGATCACAGGCTACACGCCAATTTACTTGGCGGCTGGTCTGGATCTAACCTGTTTGCATAAGCATAAAATCGGTTCCAGCATTTTAAGGGTAAATACCATTCAAGCGACGCATTACTCAACATAGATCAAATAAAATCATTTTTGATGCTTGTCAAAACTCCGGGGAAAGAAATGGGTTGAATGTATACAAATGATACGGGTTTTTTGATAGCTTGATTTCCCATTTGTATACCAACTCACTGATTCCCGAAAAAACATCTATCAAAAGTCCAGTAAAATGTCAGCTTTTGCTACAGGCCTTACCTTGAACAACGAACGGCATTTGAAAACTCTCGTTAACCTTTTCTCCAAAAAGGAATATTTCGAGTAGCAGACGACAGTTCTAAAGTATCAAAAGTAAAGATGTCATTGTGGTATTGAGAATAAAGCTATGTGTCAAAAAGGAGAGAGAAAAACATTTTTAATATTTCCGCCTTTTATTACAGTCATTCACTTAAGTCTGTGTATATTTGTAATTCAAAGCAAGCCATTATAAAGTAAGGACATATGATCCTTTAACAGAACAAACCTATTACAGACTCGCCATACACTTACATCTCAGAAACACTGTATTGTCCATGGACAGACTTGTTACAAATACTGCACAACATGTTCATGTCTATTAACCACCTTCGGTCATGATGATATGAAACAATAGAAATTTGTTTGGTCAACTTATAACGTCTTATATATTTCGTTATTTCTACTTGGTTACCATAACTACTTACATGTTCTGACTAGTTACTACGACTTACTAACTAGTTACAAATCAGCAGTACTGTTGTGAAATACTAACAAGACAAGCCGTTAGAACGTATAATGTTTTAATCAGCATCAAACGTTAACAGTAGCGTTTTACAAGAGAGTCCCAATCATGTTATATTATTTCCGGGCGGCATAGCTGCGCCCGGCCCGGAGCAGCAATCCTGGGCGTCCGCTCTCCACTCTCTGACGGTGTCTGTCTGTGACTGTCCGAAACAGGTAAAGACATGGCCTGTTATATCTTGATAAAGCCCAAGGTGGGCTATAACACAACCACGTGGCAACCAGGTGATAAACATATGACGGGGTTGGTCAAGATTATGTAAGTATACCCTTTTCACTACAGTACACGATAAAAGAGAACTCACACATGACCCCTCCGTGCCACCGAACATTTCCATCATTGGATCCACTACGTTAAACCAATGATCTAAATGAGTGTTTTGTGTATTCGTTTATACTAAGATGAGTAGTAATCAATTGGTGATTATGTCATATCATATCAAGAGTGATTCAAACGTTTCAATTCCTTTGCGAAGGCCGAATCGATACAGCTTGGCGGACTCCTGAAAACAATTAATCTGTAATGCATGAATCAATCAGTCGGTAAGAGCCCTTGAACTTCCGGAATTTTTGTCAGGTGATTTCCCAAAACAGTTTGCCCGCTGTCTAGACAACGGACAGTCTACAAATGTTGAGCGATTCCATTGGTCAGAGTAACAAACAGGTTAGAGCACAGGCAATCCGCTAAGTAATTGGCGGGTGGCCTGGATCTAACCTGTTTCCATAAACATGATGTCGGTTCAAGCACTATAAGGATTAAGCCTTCAATATATGAATTGGCATAACCCTGTTGGCTTGTCATCATTGGACTCTATGTGGTCTTTGTGAAACACAGTAAAAGACCATTAAAGAACACGATGTAGTACATGTTAGACGTATCAGGACATTGATAGGTACACTGACTGTCGTGATATGACTGGAATACTGTTAACCCAATCGGATGTGTTCAGATTGCTGTTAACCTTCATCCTACCTACATATTTGGGGCCTCCGTGGCCTAGTGGTTAGAGTACAAACCTTGAAACCACATGGCCCCTCTCAGCGTGGGTTCAAATCCTGAGAGGGATATGGATTTTCATGAGAGGCAGTCTCCCGACTGACTTACGGAATGCCGATGGTTCTTCCCGCCTTGACCAGCCCTTGTGGGCAGTTGAGTATGGGGTCTTCCTCCATCATTAATAGTCGGGCATCGCTACATAACTGAAATAATGTTGATGTGATGTAAAACTCATATACTTTTTTGTACAAATCCTACCAACTGGGGTCCGTTCGGACCCCACTTATATCTTTCTTTATTAGAACAGAAACAACTGTATAACAAAAGGCATTTGCTTATGAAATGCTGTATTGGCTACATACACGTGACAAAAGCACAAAAATAACAGACTAGTAGCCAATGCACTCCCTGGTGAGTCATTTGTTAAAAACAATCACTCCAATTTTGCTTTTTTTCCCGTTATATTGGCATTTGACATGTTCTGAACTACACAATGGCATACTCTTGTACCAAACAGTAACGCAAAATATGGTTAACAAAATAAAATGATTATCTATCATATCGTCCTTTAGGAAAACAGGGTCGGTGCTTATAAAACTTCTCGAGTCTGGGCATGAAATCGTAATCAAGCACCTGATAGGTTAGATTTTTAACTTCAAGCATTTGATTGTCGGATTTCATTTCAAATCTGACCAATCATTTATGCTTAAACTCAAATCTGACCAATCAGATGTTTGAGAACGGTAGGAATTCCAGAGTCGGAGAATAGTATCGTACTCAAGTGATTAATTTGGTCAGATTTATTCTATGACGTCAAATAATAATTGATTTCAAGTGATAGTTATGCATAAGCACCACACGATTGTAATGTGACTAGTCTTCTTGCGATATGGATTAAACAAGAAGCGACCGGGCTTTCGGACCGGGCTGAGTTTAAATCAACAGCTGTACCAGAGCCTTACGCCCCGTTTAGAGGTAGCACTTATGGTTATTTTCATGCTATACATCTACAAACCAATATTGAATTGCCAATTTTTGCTTGGGTCCGTTTGGACCCCAGAACAAAATCCAATCTTACAACCTCATACCCTGTCAGCACCAAAAAAAAAATGCATGCCCTGAAGCAGCCTAGGATAGACCAACAAACTCCTAAAATATAGACTGACTTACGGAATCCCGATGGTTCTACCCGCCTTGACCAGCCCTTATGGGCAGTTGAGTACGGGGTCTTCCTCCATCATTAAGAGTCGGGCATCGCTACATAACTGAAATAATGTTGATGTGATGAAAAAACCCATAAAAGAAATAGGCACCAAAGTGCAGGTAATAGAAAAAATTCATACAAAACTGGGGATCGGACCCCAGTTGGTAGGATGAAGGTTAAAGCGGCGAAAATCTTAAATCCGTTCCATTCAAGCTGAGGATACTAATCGGATTAACCCATTACCAAACAATAACGACATTTGACAAGTTTGTTTAAAACGACTCTGGAAATCAATGCGGGAAAAGGTGAAATTGCGCTTAACGAACATTTCTCTCCATCCCGCATTGTCGTCTGCTCTAGTAGAAGATAATTTTTCAATTTCATCACATTTTGAAATGTTGTCTGCAAACTCTCTCAATTTGCGAGTCGAAAATTTAGCGTTTGGTGAAGGGTTAAGCTGTAACCAATTTTTTTGCTTAGGTGATCTTAACCGTTCAAATGCTGGGTAATTTTTAAAATAGAATTTTGGGTCGTCTGCTTTCCAAAACCTTAAATATCTGGTTAATTTTGATAAAGAAAGATACACAGAGTAACAAGTAAGATCAAAGGCCAGTCACTAATTTACTTGGCGGCTGGTCTGTAACATCCTGTTTGTATAAGCATGAAGTTAGGTCTAGCAATATAAGGGTTAAACGCAATTTCGGCAATGATAAATGTTTCTAACAGCATCGAGACAGAATTAACCAAATTAACAGAGATATCTTTATTTCATTTCAATGAAAAATGCACTTTTGTATAACCAACTGATGTCGTCTGCTGTTACTTAACTAAAACCAGCCGCATAAATCAATTTGACAAAGTATGAATCCCAGGTGTCTTTATGCGATAGCAAAAAATAGAAATTATATCTATGACAGGGTGATAGGCGTATATCTAGGGAATTCATTCAGAAACATTTATTCGTAGCTAATCTATCCCAGATATCTACATCTATGACACCAGCAGTTTTTGTGATTATTGTTGTGAAAGATTTTCTTTGTTCCAATAATGGATCTCGCCAAATATACAAAGAACGTGGCAAATTAGAAATTAAATCCATCAAATTCATAATCTCACCGTTTAATTGAAAACTATTACAGGACATGCTATAAAAGGACACACAGAAACTACTAGAAATGCTTTTTCAAGAGTTACTAAATTTGATATTTTATAGTAAATTCGTGAAGAATGTTGAATGATGCACTTGTGCACTTTGATTAACGCGTAAAAATTTCTTTTGTGCCATATATCAATTTATTTATTCTTTGATAGTAATAAAAATAATAATCCCCTGATTTTTAGACTGTTGTAAAGTGATATGTTGTGTAGCGATGGCCTTATGGGTATATAACATACAACAACATACACATATCAGTTCTACGCATCTGTGTAAAATATGGCCGAGGTATGTCTCTGTTTTCTATGCAGGCTGATCAGAGTGCCTCCATTCCGTTTCAATCAAATTTCGATATCATTCCCCTGTACCTCTAGTTATTAAAAGGAATCACAAGAAATGGCTTCCCTCCACCTTTTATGGAACTCTTGCTGATTCAATCGATTTGTTTGTTAGGGTTTTTCATCACATCAAGATCGTTTCAATTGTATAGTGAGATCTTACTGTCATCTCATCATAGACGGTTGATTGAATAATGTTTCATGACACATCATTATACATGAAAAAAGACCCCAGGCGTATCTGTCTTTCAGGGCTGAACAGAGCCATAAGCATGCCGTACGTCAGCCGGAAGCAAATTGGGTGGTGTATAGACTAGAAAGCCAGGTAGGTCAAATGTGGTTTAGCCCATAGAATACTGGGTAATTTTCTAAAAATATATTTTCATGTCGTTAACCTTTTACTGAAATTGGTGGTTGGCCTGTGATCTAACCTGTTCGCTACGTTGATTATCTTTCCTCATTAAGATTAAAAAGATATTTAAGGTTGGAAAGCAGTTGACACAAAAATCTTTTTTTTTTTAGAAATTTACCCAGCATTCTAAGGGTTAGTCATATTGGTTTCTTTTAAAAGACTTTCTATAGTTGGGGCAAAGCATGGTACCATGGAGTTAGGAGTAAAAAGTATATACAGTGATTTCTCGTTAATCC
This sequence comes from Cerastoderma edule, assembly GCA_947846245.1. NCBI lineage: Eukaryota > Metazoa > Mollusca > Bivalvia > Cardiida > Cardiidae > Cerastoderma > Cerastoderma edule. Next base: position 49,747,940 of record OX401404.1, on the reverse strand, counting down.
GAACACGTCCGTTCCCAACAAAATGTCCGGATTACCGATTCATCCGGACTAATGAAGTAGCGCATGTTCTTATACACATTAAGACATAAACGGTCTGTATGCACGTGTATACTTATAACACTTTAGCAAACGCCAAATTATCGACCGTCCCAAAAATAATCTTCTGATATGACAGAAAACATTGTCGGCAAAGGAGAAATTACTCGTCACGAGCAATTTCTTTTTTCCCACAATGTTTTCAAAAGTTGTCTGCAACAAACTGGTCAAATAATTCCGTTCCCTTACAATTTCGTTCGGATTGCGAGACATTCGGATAATCGGGGTCCGGATAAACGAGGCTTCACTGTAAATGTAGGACTGACTTTAGGAAATAAATCAAAATAACAACAGTGTAAAGTGATGATAAACTTCTTATTGCATTTATAATCTTTTATTTCAGAATGAGCACTTAATGTTAACAAGTAAATGTTATGTGCAAAAATAGTTCTACTAAATCTACGGTCAGTTCAAAAGTCATCTACATTGCCAAACAGCCCAACCATGAGCAAGAGAAATGATATAGGATGAGAAATATGTCATTTTCTTATCCCATTATTTGGAACCTGAAAATAGAGTTGTGTATATTGAAACAAATGGTTCATTGCTTAGCTAGCGGTATTTTCAATCAAAGTAAGTAGCAGTGCCTGGATAAGAAAATGGGGTGCAAGGGAAGGGGAGGGGTTCAGAACTGGATGGGTGGGGTTTTCTGGGAGGGTGGGGGAATTTAAATAATATTCCAATTGTGATGAATCTGAATTGGAATAATTCTAACTATAGTCTGATTATGATACAAACATGTCATTTGGTGTTTTAAAAAAGTCAATCCAGGTTATGCAATAGGTATTCCGTAAGTCAGTCAAGAGACAATCTCTCCTGAAAATCAGGATGCATGATTTAGAAATAACAGTGTTATGCCTACTACCACTAACCCACATAGGGCTTTGGGGATGTCCAAATTACAGTATTAAAGATCTATATTCAATATGAACGAAAAATCTTCACCTTGATATAGGCAAAATGCTATGTGTTGTTCTACATATCAAAAGACAGTTTCTTTAACAAAACAAAGACACATATCATTAAACATATTTTTGTAGTTTCCACATAAGAGGTGAAATAAATGGTTAGTAGCTCGATTCTGCAAAGTAAAGTTAGATCACATTGACAAACTACTTTGTTAATAGTCTTATTTTATACAACTAATGTGATGACAACTTAACGCAAGTTCATAATAAGAAGAAACAGTAGTGCATTAGTTTTAGGTAAATAATTATTGTATCTTCTAGGAAATCAAATTTATCACTTGCTAATACTGTTTCTCAAAAAACATTTACATTAATATTAACAAAACAATTGGGAGGGACTATGGAAAAAGCAAGAATATTCATCATAGACAAGTTCTCCTCTTTTAACCATGTTTTGAAATTTGATTTCGGAAAAAAAAAAATCCTATATAATTTGAAAAAAGTAATATGACATAGTAGCAAGCTAACAACTTCGTTTTCTTACTGAGTTATTTAAAGGTTGCTTGCTATTCCAAAGGCACTTAAATGACAGGATACAGAAATCATTTATAAAAAGGTAAATCATTTCTATCCAATGTATCTTTTTTTTATCAAAAAATCAATATATAATTCAAGCTAATGAAAAACCAATTTTTGCAAAATTTAAAATCTTTGCAATTTGAAATGACAAATTTGTCATTGAATGCATTATAAGTGGCTGAACTGTTTCAACTTTTCAAGTAACTCAAAACAAATTACATCAACATTAAGAGTTTGTACATAACTTTAATCCCAACATAACTTATAACTCTTTACAAAACACCAATGGAAAAAGGAAAATCTTATATTCATCATTAATTCAAATAGAAAATTGTTGTGTTTGATACAAAACAAAAAAGTCTTTACATTTAACCAACCTTTATCATATAAGTTTTACTTTTTAAGAATAAGTCCCAAATCATGACAAATCAGTTGCATGGAATGTAACAACCAATTAATTGTCAATAAAGACATCATTAAATGTTTCATCCCTCTCCATACTAGCAAAGTGTTTAATTCTCTTTTTGAATGAAGAAGACTGCAAAAGTATTGTGATAAGAGAATATTTTGTACTTATCACTTACATATATTTGTTTGTCTTATTGATTTTAATGTTTATCAATAAATGTCGAGTTTGTTGAGAATATTTTTGATATAAACATCCTCAGCTGCAAACAAAATATGAAAAACAGTGAAACTGACAGACAATGTGCCCATTTATTTATGATTAAATACAAACATAACTGATGTATACTCTGCAGCATTTCTTTTGCAAATCCAGCTGTATGATGAAAAGGCAAAATGAATACCAAATTGAACAGGTAATATAAAGAAAATGGAATTACAAGATCAACAAAATATGATCATCAAACAATCAACTCATAAACCAATTAATATAGCACTAAACTCAAATATTACCCTTTCTTGGAGTGATTAATTTATCCTTTCCCCCTAATGATGTAATTATTGGACTTAACCCTTATAGAGCTGGAATCGACTTCATGCTTGTGCAAACAGGTTAGATCCTGGCCAGCTGCAAAGTAAATAGGAAGTTGGCCTGTGATCTAACCTGTTTGCTACTCTGGGTATCTTTCCTCAATAAAATTAAGCAGATACATGAGGTTTCGGAAAGCAGATGACACAATAAACTATTTCAAGTTAGAAAATTACCCAAATGCAGGGAAATCATGGAATCTACATCAACTCAAGGTTTTGTCATGCCAAATAAAATCTTTGCAAATTCTACTATGATAAATGTTCTTCCGATACTTCAATTTCTATTACTGTTTCAAAAATATGGAATGGGTACAGGGTGGTCAAAACACTGACTAGTCTGCAACACATGTTTGACTGTGTGGTTTGCAATATGAATCAATGCCAAAGATACAGCCATGGAATAATAAAAGTCACATACATTCAAATCATACATCAAACTCAAAATCTGAATATTAACTTAATAACTACGCCCAACAATTTCATACAACCTTCCACACTTGACAATACACCTATAACCATTTACCAAATCATCCCTAGATTTCACAAGACTACTGTAGATTATCATTATTATTGTGGCAAAAATTAAACTGTTTGTATGATAAAAGAAATTGTTACTTCCTCTTAACGGAATGTTTCACTTCTGATTTTTAATAAGACTTGAACTTACATTCATATGATATGTGTAAGAAATGTACATCTTAAAACATCATATATCAATAAATGATTGAAATATCAATAAACCTATATAATCAATCAAAACAAATGTGTGTAATGAAAGAATTTCCTTTTGTCTTAGTTAAAATGAAATAAACAAAAAAGATTTTAGTCTACAGGTCCTTGAAACTTGAAACTGCAAAGTCAATCAAGGGTCAACTCTTGGCATGATTTTTTTAGGGGGGTGAATTTTTACTTTATTTACAAAAAAGTTACCTCAGCCAGATTGATATGTGAATTCTAGGAAACATTCAGTGAAAGGCTAACAACTCTTATTCAAAATTCCAGCAAGAAACTGTTATCAATGAATAAATTCGAATATTATCATACACATATAATGCCTATTCCCCTATCTCTAACATAGAGTTTCTTTCACTCAACTATAGCTGTTATACCTTTAAATGATTGATTTGTAGATACAGACGCCGCAATATAGGGCATTTTAAGCCTCTTAACCCTTGTAGTGCTGGAACTGACTTCATGCTTATGCAAACAGGTTAGATCCAGGCCAGCAGCCAAGTGAATTGGCGGCTGACCTGTAATCTAACCTGTTAGCTACTCTTAGTGTCTTTACCTCATCAAAATAGCATATATTTCAGGTTTTGGAAAGCAGACAATGCCAAAATCTATTTTCAGGAATTACTCTGCATTCTAAGGGTTAATGATGCATTATTTCAGAAGCCTTTCAATTAATCCTGGTTTTTGGGTATTCAATAGAATTATCTTGAGGTACTGGTTCTAATGAGTAACAATGATGTAGGGTCTTATAGGTGCTTGTCAACAGATGTGAGGAAATTTGGAAGTTAAAAATCAATTTCTTTAAAACTGCACAGAAGCTGTACTGGTATGTGATACACTCTTATTAAGAACAGTCATTGGAAGAAAAATCGTACAGTTTTCCAATTCTTTAAAGTGTAAACAATGAATTAACATGTCTTTTAATACATAAGCGAGAGATCGCTTTTGAGATTGACGACATATAAACTATACATACTAAGATAAATTGACACTTTGCTGAATTAATCATAATTTCAATAGCTACTTCTAATTGTAAATCAAACGACAATACAAAAGCTGTTATGCTTCAAACAGCATATTGCTTTGACTTCTAAATTTTCTCTTCTGTGAACAAGCACCTTTTAAAACAAGTAAACAGGGAAAATGCCTCTTTTCTGGACCTCTATATATATCTAGTATAACAGATGAAGCTATGATAATGTGATACTAAAATCTGTAGAAATGTTAACTCCTGGTTTTCGTATAACAAGCTCTTTATTGGAACTATTGTACAGGAAGGAGATTTTCTGTGAAGATCCTGAAAAATAAAAAACAAATATTTAGTCACATTGATGTAACATAGAAATACCTTGAAAAAAGTGGATAAAATTTGCTTCACTCTTTTAACCCATTACCAACCAATAACGACATTTGACCATTTTGGTGCAGACGATTCTAGAAAAGATTGTGGGAAAGGAGAAATTGCTGTTAATGAGGAATTTCTCTTTTTCCCACAATGTTTTCTGCCCTATCAACAGATAATTTTTCAATTTCATCACACTTCGAAATGTCTTCTGCAAAGTCCTCCAATTTGTTACAGTAAAGAGTAACAAATCATAGTGTTCTTTGATTTTCGTTCCTGCCATTCGTTACAAACAAACCATGCTATCTACCAAACAGGTTATCATTAAAATGTGATGGCCAAAAACACTAGTAAAATCTAGCTGTAAACAAAGGGGTCTAGATATACAGCAATTACAGAGTTTTCAATATCATCTACTTAAACTTTTTCTTTTGTAACCTGACATTGTCAGAACTTGTAAAGATAACTCTAAAGAGTAAACAAAAACAGATTTTAACATTATCACCTAATGCCACAGTTTGGCATCTTACAGAAAATGAATTTCAAAAAGCATTGTGGCAAAAGGAGAAATCGCTTGTCCCAAGCAATTTCTCCTTGAGCCACAATGCTTTTCAATCTATTCACATATCCCAATCGCAGAACTGAAAGGTTCTTCACATGTTTAAAAAGCTTTTCTGAAGTCGTATGCTTCAAGTAAAATCATTTCTTCTGCAGGTAGTGAAGACATAACCCTTTAAGTGCTGGAACCAGCTTCATCCTATGCAATCAGGTTAGATCCAGTTCATTCGTGTGATCTAACCTGTTTGCTACTCTGAGTATCTTTCCTCATCAGATCAAAGCAGATATTTAAGGTTTTGGAAAGCAGACAACACAAAAATTAATTTTTAGAATATTACCCAGCATTCTAAGGATTAATGGAATTTCATTCAAAAAATACATGAACAAGATTCCTATATGCTTTCTTTTAAGACCTCTTAGGTCTCGTCAGTCAGCCCTCATAATCTTTTCGATAGACTGAACATATTGATGATAAATGTTGGTTTGAAAATAAGTTACCTCCAGATTTCAACAGGGCAGCAGTGGGTGCCTTATTAAGGCCTACTATAACTATCTTCTCCACCCACTCTTTGGTTGTATAACTACCATGCTGGTCTCCGGACCTGTAAACAAGCATACACTATTAATACAACCCTTTATTACATAATACAGCACTTTTGAAACATCTACTGCATAAGGCTTTAGGAACAATTGTGACAAAAAAATACAAAGAATCAACATATCACAAGCAATTTCTCATTTTGTCACAATGCTTTTTTCAATCTGTTCACATACCACAACAGCAGGAATGCAAGATTTTTCACATGTTTACAAAGCTTTTCTTAAGTCGTCTGCTTCAAGGAAAACATGTTGTCTGTAGGTGGGAAAGAGTTAAAGACAGAAGAATTAGCTGATAATGAGCAGAATTTTCTGTCACAACAACCTTTTGTCATTTTTTGCAGAGTTCATAGATTGTTTATTCTTTAAGCTTAGGTGCATTTACAGCCATGATAAACGTTTTGTACATGAAATATATTTTTACCTATATCTAACAACAAAGTAGTTAACAGTTGACAAAACATTTTATCCTTCCGACAGGGTAAGAATTCCTCATGATCCAAAGGTTGCTTTTTGGCAATTGTTTTTTCTGAGCATCCTTTTTCACCAGTGTTGCTGAGTTCATAGCTTGGTTTTGATGTTTTCACGGAACAAAATTTTTTTTATATACTTACTGACTGTGGAATTCATTTCGATCAAAAGTAAATTCTCTCATAATATATTCTCCCTTTCTATAATTAAATGAATGGTAGTCATCTACATATAAATTGCCTTTAGCTGCTCCCTGAAAAATAAAGGAGAAACAAATGATTTATCAGATGTTTTTTTCTAGTATTGTGTTTAATACTATACCAACAAAATTTTAGTTATGTAACAGCTTTCCTGGATCCTACAGTACTAGACTAGGGCTCTGAAGTGACTTGCCAAAGGTCACTCCCACAAAACAAGAGCTGTTAATGGTGCTCGATTTTAGGACTCCTGAGGTCTAAGTCTGCCACCTTATCCTCTGGGCCATGCAAGACATTTTAGCAGCTGTTTACTTTTTCAATTCATCAAGCATAATTTGATCATGTGTACGCTGTTTAATGCCATATCAGTCCTAAGTCTGCCACCTTATCCTCTGGGCCACTCAGGACCCATAACTTGAATGGTTTATGATGCTGTTATGGTAGATGAAAATAGATATCAAACATGGCAAAAATAGAATCAGGAAACAATCCAGAAACAATCAGCATAAACCATTTGGAATTCTATAAGTGGCATCAATAAAAAGACCATCAGTTTCAAGATTTGTTTTTGTATAATAAGAAACAACTATTTTATGTAAAACCATGTGCTTGCCTAAACCAGTATTTAATGGAGAAAAAGAATCTTGCATTATCAAAATACTAAGGGGAAATATTTCAATTACAAAAGAAAACACATTTTGCCATAACCATTCCCTTCATCTTAATGCCCTTCTTACCATTTCCTCTTTTCTTGGACAAAACACAATGCAACAAAAACAATATCAAACATGAAGAAAAGTTTCTCCTTTGTTTGATTGTTCTCTTGTGACTTCATAACATCTTGAGGGTTCAATGCACTACTATAGCAAGTGCTTCATGTTTGTGTGTCTTGCATCAAACCCTCAATCTGTCTGGAGTTACACATTAATATAATCGACTAATTATTAATGGTTTCCAAATAATATACTTACATTTTTATTCAAACATACTATTAAAGTAAATGGATCATTAGCCATTAAGGCAGATGATCTTCTTGTTCTCATCTTTCTAGGAACAATTGAACCGCCCCTTTGGAACACAGGTATCTACAATATAAGTAATTCATTGGTTTTACCACATGAACTTGGTTACACTTGTTTTACTCTTAAGAAAAAGCTTCTAGAATACAGTAAGAACTTTCTGCACAGCTAATATCATCAATACTGATGTAGGATTTTACAACCCTTAATTTCTTGTTTTAACTTCATATAAGACAAGTTTGACTGTGGATTTGCAAAACATGATTTTAATATTAGTTCTATTTGTCTTCTGGATGTCACGGGATATTTTTTTTTTTTTTTGACTTACAAAAACAAAGAAATACACATTTATCTAATATTTCCCCAGAGAAACCAATATTGTATTAGATGAATTTGGGCATTTTCAAGTTAATATAAATGCAATGGCAAGACAACAGAATCTGAATTTAGTGTCAAGCTTTAAATGACCAGCATGTGATACTTAGAATACACACTAAAACAAGCATTCACACTCTTGCACTGAAGTGTTTACATCAAACTGGCTAGAATAACATATGGTTTGCAATGTAAACCTTACACAGAAAGAACAAAGCACCAGTACACTATCATTCGAAGCTGTGGGCCATCTATAAATCTTACACATTGCTTAAGGCATATTCAATTTAACCTTTAGAATGCATGGTAATTTTCTAAACATAGACTTTTGTGTCATCTGCTTTCCAAAACATTAATAATCTGATTAATATTGATGAGGAAATATACTCAGAGTAGCAAATAGGTTAGATCACAGGCCAGCCGCCAAGTTAACTGGCTGCTGGCCCGGTACCTACCTGTTTGCATAAGCATGAAGTTGGTTCCAGCACTATAAGGGTTTAAGCAATGTGTTACTTTAGGGTGTGCATAGGATCTTTTTTATCTGTTCCATGTAACAAGAAGGACTAACACTAGTAAATGATGACTAACCTTTGATAACGGGGCATCAACAGATGATGTTCCACCTCCCTCATACATACCATATGTAACAATGTCATACCAAACCTGTTAAAGGAAAGATAAGTCTTTATACATGTACCTATATAAATGTCTTATTTTCAATCAATGTGTTCATACCTTCATAAACACATTGGTTTAAACCCATTAAATTGTATTGACCCATGTTAATGTAGTTTATTTTCAATCAATGTGTTCATACCTTCATAAACACATTGGTTTAAACCCATTAAATTGTATTGACCCATGTTAATGTAGCTACAGCAGATGCAAGAAACTATTGCTACAAATTCTATCCAGTTAGTACCACAAAAAAGGATGATTTCCGTTCCTTGATTGTTTTGCCTCATGTTACCTTTAAATTGCTTTTGTTTTTACTTATTTACGTTTGTTTAAGACCACATAAGCATTTTCGTATTTATCAACCTTCACAAAAGTGTTGGGAAAATGCTGGAAATTTGATCAGGTTACATCTTATGACACTTTATATCTATGGCTGATTTTATTTGAACCTCGACAGCGAGGAGCTTTGTTATTTTATGATTAGGGTTGCATTGTACTTACCTCTCCTGCTCCTGGGAAGAAAACATTTGTACTTGTCTGTCCTTGTCCTGTGATTGGTTTCACTAATAAGGAATCACCTGCAATTTACAAAGATTTACACATTACATCAAGGCATTCTCTTACAGTTCAATAAAAAAAGAAATATCAATTTCGTACTCAACAAATCTGCACAAGCTATATGTAAGCAGCAGATCACTTTTACAATTCTTCATATCATCTGGAAATTAGATAGCAATTAGGAATTGATTGAAATTACATACTACAAATCTGACAGTTCTACTATTTTAAAACATTTCTGCTCAAAGATGTAACCAAATAATTTTTAAACCCGATAGTTGCATTGTAGAAGAACCACAAAGAAATAAGACACATGTATATAAAGGCTTGACTACTTTATTTAACCAATTAATGAAAATACCCGATATTGTAAAGTCCAAAGAATAATTATCTTGTTCCTGTTGAGTTTTTTTACTGGAAAAACTCTAACTTCATTACTCTACTTATCAAAATATGTTTGATAGATGAAAAAGATGAACTCACCAATTAAATATTCATCATCAATTTTAAATGTATCTACATCTGATGGATATTCCACCCAGAGTGGTCGCATGGCTGGAGTTCCAGTCTGTTCTCCCTCATAGAACAGTGTATACCATAGTGGGAGGAAGGAGTAGCGGGCCCTGATGGCATCTCGAATAATCTTCATGTTCTCCTCAGGCTGTAGATAAGGTTCTCTTCGTTTGGTATCTAAATGGGCGTGGGCTCGGAAAAATGGTTGAAATGCTCCAGCCTGAAACGACATGTTTTTCTTTTTATCTCACCCTCCGAATGCTGGGTAATTTTCTATAGATAGATTTTTGTGAAGTCTGCTTTCCAAAACCTTAAATATCTGCTTAATTTTGTTGAGGAAAGATACTCAGAGTAGCAAATATGTTAGATCACCGGCCAGCCGCCGATTTAGTTGGCAGCTGCCCTGAATCAAACCTGATTGCAATGGCCTGAAGTCGGTTCCAGCACTGTACAGGTTAACTTCGTTTATATCCTTTCAGGGAAATTGACTTTCATTCTGTATAACTTTATGAAGGATTACACCAGCAACTCTTTGACAATGACCACTCAAATAGTGTTTTTTACATAGCAAAACCAAACAAGTCCTTATATATGTTTATACATTTCTCTTCACCCTTCATTTGAAAAAAATAATTTCAAAGCAGAACAGCAAATAAGGTTATCAATGTTTTGTCAACTGAGACAAAGCATCACAATCTAGCTTAACTAAAGAGTCTTCTTAGTTTTCTCTGTCAAATTGTATCAGATCTATTTGGAACACCTTTTATTCTTATATATTTCTTTCTTTTATCTATTTCATGTCCCGTTTCATGACAAACTTCCATACATACTGTTCAGTATTATACAGACTTTATTTAGAGGCAAATCAAATACAAAAGTTCAACCAACCTGATACCATCTTGTTAGCAGCTCAGAATCTGGGTTTTTGAAGAATCCCCCAACATCAGCACCAGAGTGAGTGATTCCCACCAAGTTCAGGGACAACAACATAGGGTTGCTGATCTTTAAATGGCTCCATTCTCCCATATTATCTCCAGTCCAAACCGCACCTAAAGGAAAAAGAATAATTACTGCTCAAACTGGTCTATAGTTTCTTCATATAATTCTCACCCACTAAATATATGACCATTTTCAATATCTATATTTTAATTGAATAGGTATGAAATGAGCATTAGGGCTGAACCCTTCACCAAACAACCATTAATTGTTTGTATCTGCTAATTTTATGAAAAGAAAATATTGTTTAAAAAAATGATGTCTTTAGCAAGCTATTTTCATTTTCAAACCACTTTATACTTATACACAAGGATTAACATAATCTGATCACAAAATAAATTGGAAAAAAGCAAATCCTCCAATTTTGAAAACAGTGCAATTAATAGTCTTTAATTGAAACCACATTTAGGGAATGAAGTTATCAAAGAATGTACATACCATATCGCTGAGAGCCAGCAAAAAAAGCTCTGGTCAAAACAAAAAATCTCTCCTTGTTGTCACTTCTGACCAGCTGTCCCTCTGCGGTAGCTTGGTGCTGAAATACAGCCAGGATTGAAATGAGTTGATAATTGGCATGGAATATAACTATGTTTTCCATACTTAAGATTTGACGAGTGGGGGCAAGGGTGAGAAGACAATTGAGCACTGAATACAAAGGACTTGTCCATTAGTTTTTAGAAATACTGCATGTAACAAACGCTCATAGAGACACATTCTCATGAGTATTGACAATATGGGGTTTAGAGAAGCAATAAAGAAGTAAGCTAGTGAATGTCCCTTTACCTTTAGCTCTAATTTTTACAAATGATAAATCTAGACATATGTATATACATAAAAGTCAATTTTTGCCCTTGTAACTTTGTTTATATGTGACCACTTCTGGTTTGGCAAAAATCTTTTTATAAAATGTAATTTGACTGAAACAAGATATTTTTGCCATATGTTGCATCAGTATTATTTCAATTATATTGCAATGCCTGATTTGAAACCCACCTGGAGGGGCCATGTACTCTAGCCATAGGGTCCTTGGAAAGGAACAATAGCATCCTTAACTGGGATGAAGTTTGAAGTAAGGTAAAAACCCCTGGGTAATAGCTTCTGACAAACACAAAAATTGACAGGAAAGAAAAGGAAGACTCGGATTGAAACTTGACTTTCAGACCCCGATATTAGCCAAGAATTAATAAATAGTTTGATAAACAACTACAACAAAAGATAAATAAACAGGATACGATATGAGGAGAATTTGTATGTTTGAACACTCACCACATACATTCCATACAAGTTATGCACATCTCTGTTTTCCCATCCATTCATATGTACAACATCCTTATGAAATGTGATCTCAGGTCCATTGAACACTGAAGGTTCGTTCATGTCGTTCCATATAAACAAGGAAGGGGTACTCCCCTTATAATCATCATAATGAAACTTGCTCGCCCACCAGGCCCGAATATCGGGATTGGTAAAATCTGGCCAACTTGATGAACCTAAAAACACAATATGAATCTAATTACTTGAAAATTGGTCGATCATTTTGTTTCATTAAATGTGTATTTTGGGCATCTCAAGTAAAATCATCATAGAGAATTGAATGTATTGAGGGTACGATATCTCATTTTAATTCATGTGATCCAAATAGCACTTTTCAAAAAAAAAAACACTTTTCAAAATAGAATTATGCCTAGTGTATCCAGTTCCTCTTCTTTGACCATGTGCAGTCTAAATTGATAATAAGTTTATCACAGGCAAATGCATTTATACTTTTTCGGCAAAAAGCTGCCTGTACTGCTTCCAAGTGTAATTTTTATGATTGGTTGACATTGAGATAATAAATTATGTGGAAACAAAAGTTATTTTTCTAGAATTAAGAGAAAAAATAATTGTAAAAAGAGAAGGTCTATTTGACAATGTCTCTACTCTTTTGTCAAAGCATTTATTTTGTTCATCACATGGCAGAGGAAGAAAATATTGATTTGTTGTTACAATGATTTGCCATTTCAAGAATTGAAGAATAAAATAATAGTATTCAACAACACAGGATGCTAGATCTGACCAAATGGACTGTGTTGAGTAAAACGTATTTCCTTCAATCTTTAAGAGCCATTTTGAAATAACTGAAATACTATTGATATAGTATCTTAACAAAAAGCAAGTGCAAATATATTAGTTCCTAATGATATCTCAGATTGAACTATAACTTCTTCTAACCTCATTTTATCAAACCTGCTGCAGATAATATTACAAACAATTGTGACACTTCATGTGTACCAATAATGTGTGTACCGATAATAAATAAAATGTGTTTTATCAAACCATTCAGCCATTACATGCAGCAGCTTTTAATTTGTACCAGAACAGATGATCAGGAAACAAGAAACTATGTCCACTACCGTACCTGGCCAGCACCAGCCGTCATATTCTCCACCATCTTTATTTTTCACCATGTATTCTTTATCCTTGGCCTCCTTATAGATCCTGAAGTTGTCGTCTCTCTTCAGATGGGGGTCAACAATCGTGACCATCTTACGTCCCTTCACAGCTACATGGTTCACCATCTCTTCTGGATTAGGAAACTTATCATTTGCCCATGTAAAATACCTACGGAGGAAAGCAGAATTCATAGATCATCAGTGTGTCTTTGTCCAACTTTAAACATTAAACCAATTCAAGTTAAGGTTTTTTTATGGTCAATGGTCTATCACTCATCACATGCAGATATCTTTCTTATAGTTTTCTACAAATAGTTTTTGAAAAAAGAAATGAGATAACAAGAGTCTTTCTTACTATAAATTTTGGTTTGAATCCTTCCCAAATATTGCTGATCTCATCTGCTGCTTTCCCAGCTGTCTTGAATGACAAAATGAAATATTTCTTTCCTTCCATCTGGATTAGGCATTTAAAACGGATCATTAAGCATTACATTTCATTTGGCATTATATTGCCAGACATGGGTATATTTCATATTGAGTGAAAATCAAATTATAAATTAGTAATTCAAAACGAATTAAACTTACCTTTTACCATCAGTATGCTCGATGTCTAACCATATAACATCATAGGGAATATCAAATTCATCAAAATTAGCATCAACACTGAAATCAAACAAATAAGGGATAAAGATATCAGACTAAACAATATCTTCAAAGAGTTTTCAAACCTGGAAAAATCAAGGTCATTTCTTTTAACTGCTCTAAAATATAGATTCAATGCATATTTGACATCAAAATAGTACTTAAAATAATAAACTTTGTTTTCATGTATAAATCCTTTTTACTGACTTATAATACAATCTTTCTTACATCTTTTATACTTCCACTAAACAACAAACTGTAATATCATGAGAAGAAATTGCTTGTTACACGCTTTTCTCTTTTCTATCAAATTAATAAATACCTTTACAAAACAGCAACATTTATATTATATTAAAATCTTATTTGACCCTTATAGTGCTGGAACCGACTTCATGCTTATGCATACAGGTTAGATCCAGGCCAACCACTTAATAAATTGGCCTGTGAACTAACCTGACTGATACTCTGGGTATCTTTCCACATCAAAATAAGCAGATATTTAAGGTTTTGAAAAGCAGACGACACAAAAAAGCTATTTCTAGAAAATTACCCAGCATTCTAAGGCTTAAATCATTCTAAAAGGTGAAATTTGTTTCCCTTACTTTTTAACATCTTCTTCATCATTATAGTTCCATCTACACTGGTGGTAGGAAATGGCAAATAACTGAAATGGGAAAATAGCAAGCATTATTTTATTCATATCAGCATGATTTATCAAACATTTGGTGTTGATGGGTTTGTTCAAATAACACACTGGAAAGGGACTATCTCACAGACTGTGCTCAGTTTAACAAGAGTTAAAATGGTGATTTATTAGTCCCTTGTCACAGAATGAACGATCATCGTAAATTGTTTTATTCTAAAGTTGCTGAATCATCTGTAATTTCGTTTGAATAAGTGAAACAAGCTTCTATACCGTTCATTGCTTTGATGGCAAACTCTCATTCATTTTGATCCTTTGATGATTTCACATGACAAAAATAAGGTAAACACATGTACAGCCAAATGTTTGTGAAACCCACATGATGATAGTATCTATAACTACTGCCTGTTCCCTATGGGTAATTCAAATTTAGATCATTAACTTCAAGATAAACTGTTTAAATGGCTTACAATATCTGCAACATAAATATCCCTTATCTCAACTGCACAATTTTGAAAGAGGGTAACAAGTGCATCAATAATCCTGTTTCTTGTAACTCTATAGATCTGTCATGTCATTTTATTTATAGAAGACCTCTTTTTAAAAAAAAAAAAAAAAGATAAATATTCAATCAGTGAGCTAGTCCCATTACTGCCAGACTTGTTGAACATTAAGCAGAAGTTCACCTCCCAAAACAGCAATATACAAAAAAGCCGCAGGCAGCAGTCTATCATATCCTATATCATTTGTATAACACACATTTTTTTTTAGTTGATTCAGATTTGTATAACACAAAAAAGTTTAATCAATGCAGGACCAAATTCAAAGCACTTCCTAAAGGTAATCATAATTCATAAATAATCTTTAAAGTTGTTGTATCGAATTGAAAGTTGATCATTCAGACAAAAAGTTTCTGCTTGACAGCCAATATCTTCTGTCAACAAACGTTTATTGCAATTTTGCTGCAAAAGGTGGAGATACATTAAAACTTTAGAGACACTGGTTCAATACATGGGCAAGTTATATTTGCAAGTTATATTACCAAAGATTTTGCTAAAAAAGCATACTAACTGGTGGTAGGTTGGTTGTTCCTGTTAATTGTGCATATTGGCTGAAAATATCTTTAGGTGCTGGGCCCATCATAAAGAATACATCTATAACACCGCTCTCAGAGAACCAGTGGGTGTCTGTCTGTGGCATTTCATTACTGCCTCCCTTAACAAGGTCCGCCATCTTTGAAAAGAAAGTCTGAAAACAAACAAATTGCGAATGATTCATTAAAAAATGCAAATGTTTCATTTGCAGATAGGATAAACGTCCTCACCCAAAACATAAACATGTTTACATAACAAATGCTGCAAGATGTTAAGCACAAATGAACCTATTTCTATTTTTGATATTTTGTTCAAAATACATATGCAGTAATTGTGAGAAACAAAGTCAGTTGTAAGTACATTATAAAACTGATTAATCTATATCCAAAATGTGTATAATATTGGCAAAACAGAGATTCTGTTTCAAACCACAGAAGTTCTTTCATCTCACGGAAATAGATACTATTCCTCCTTTATGGTAGAAGACATCTTTAGAAAGAAGAGAGATTTTCAATATCAGTCATTTTTTCATTTATTCATTAACATTTCAATATTTAACCAAAACGTAAAACACGGCTGGTTCTGTAAAAGATAATGAGAATGTAATGAACAATTTTACCTTATCTGCAGTATTGGAACTGATATCAATCCACGTCTCTGCTGCATTATGCCAAAATATTCCAACTGTCTTCTTTTCACTATAATGTAATTATGTAAATCAATAAATAAGTTTTAACATAAACGAGTTTTCTGATGACAAAATCTTGGCTGTTATGACTTGGATGCTACAAAAAATACCCAAAATGTGTCCCTTTTGCTTCACCATAAATAATAAACTATTTATTTGTATGGGTTTTATATCGCATTAACATCATTTCATTTTGTTGCAACACTTAACTCTTAATAATGAAGGAAGACCTCATAATCCACCACCCATACTGACTGATCAAGTCAGGTAGAACCATCAGCATTCCCTAAGTCTGCTGGCAGACTACTTCTGATGAAAATCCAAATGCTGTTACTGGGACTTGTGCCCACACTCAAAGGGGTCATGTCATTTGAAATCCAAAGGCCCCTGAATCAATCATTTAATTCAACACAAGCTAATAAGGAATGCTCTAAAGAATAGAAATAAGCAGCTTACTTGTGTGCCAGCATAACAGGCACAGCTCCATAAAGTGCCATAGGACTGTCAATTTCATATTCAAAAACATCCAAGTTGAAGAGACGGTATGGCTCGCCACTCCTGTAAATCGAAATGTTAAGGTTGAATACAAAAATATTACAAAGAGATTTGCAATATCTTGCATACAATCTCCAACATAATTGACAAATATTCATTTGGAAAAACAGACTAAAGATAAAAATGAATATGCAACAGCAATTCAACCACTTTCAAAACAGACATCAAGAGATGTGCAAAGATTTATTTTAACAGTCAAAATATTGCTCAGTACAAAAGTATCATTTCTTCATAAAAGAAATCATATTTATTAAAACCAACAAAGCTTTCATCCTCATAAAAATTTATCTAAGCAATTTGTGAAAATAATTTGACTTATCAGTTAAAGCATCGGCCTTGGAACACAAAGTTTCAAATCCTGTGAGGGGCTGTATCTGCCTTGATACTTTTCATTAATCCACAAAGGGTACACATAATGGTTATGTATCCAGAAGCGGGATCAATCAATCAATGTAAAACAAATAGGTTTAAACTAAACTCTACAACACCATTTCATGATTCTACATGTATGCTGAATAATTACTGTGTGAACAACAAGAAACTCTTCACATAAGCAGCTTCTTCCCCCAATAATTGTACATATCATCAAATACTGCAGACATTAAAACCCTATGGATTGTTTGATGTGCCTAGGAAGAAGGGCCCAAGTATAACTCACTTGGTAGTTTTAAGAGCCATGTCGTCTGCATGTTCAGGTATCCCATATACAACCTCAAATCCAGGAAATGATATGTCAATGCCGACAGAGGAAGGACCTTTAAAAAGACAAAGTAATTTTATTTTCTTAGCTATCTTTAGATACACTAACATTCAACATTTTAATGCAGTTAATATCTTTTTCTGAATGATAGTCAAAATTAATATTTCATAAAAGGGGAAAATTGTGCTTGGTTCACACTGATTCTAACATTGAAAAATCATCTAAACCATCAACTTTCTGTGATTTTAACAAATCACTAGCAGCAATAACCACATGCATTAAGAAAAGAGACCAGGAAAGATGCAACATTGAGCCAAGGATTTAGGTAGTTTAGAATTGTGTCTATGATGTCTTCTCAGTTACAAAATAATGCCAAGTTCTTCTAATCTTGATTATCAACTTAAAAGGTCTACTAATTAAAGGAGTTGATAAAACATTCAATCTAATTATGGACACTTGGTCATAAAATTACAAGCAATCTCCACCACAGCAAAGACATTATGAGTTGTTTGGCTGCAGGAGGGGATAAAATTCATCTGTTTCAGACAGTTTATTTCCTACCATAAGGCTTTGAATCCTCGAAATTTTTGTATGACTCCTCCCACAATCCAGGCTCCTCCTCCTCTTTAGGCTCTTCTTGTTTTTCCTCCTCTGGCTTATTCTCCTCTGCCTGATTTAAAAATTGATATGATAAACATGATTGATTGAATCAATGAATTGAATCATACATTATATAATAATCAGCAACTCATTTTAATGGGTTTAGAAGTTTCAATGGCTAACCCTTTACGAAACGCCAAATTTGCAGATGACATTTCAAAATGTGATGGAATTGAAAAATATTTTTCAGAAAGAGCAAAAAAAAACTTGTGGGAAAAGGAAAAATTGCTTGTTACAAGCAATTTCTACTTTTCCCACAATGTTTTCTAAAGTCGTCTTCAACAAAGAAGTCAATTGTCGTTAATGTTTGGGAAAGGGTTAAGCCTTATTCTATGATACATCAGTTATATTTTGGAACATATCATTTTGAACACTTAAATGACCAACAACTGCTCAATCTATAATTTCATCACATATTGATCTATCAGATCCTGCATCAATTAATTCCGTTGAAGCTAACAACCATATAATAGCAGTTACCAAACAATTTTCTATTGACGTTACTTTGCTTTGCCTTTAAATAACTTAAATCTTGCTACATCACTATGATCACATGTCCACTGCAATCTAACATTTCATGATACAAAAGTAAATCCTTCCTTTTAGATTTTCTGACTTTTCAAAACAAAGCAATAGCAAACAAACCTTACAAGTAATAAAAAAGAATTATTCAGTTGTAATATTGCTAAGAAACCTTTGTGACAAAAGAATAAATTACTCTTATAAAGCAATTTTCTAGTGAGGCAGAAGTTTCTTAAATATTTTGCTGCATGTATGTTAAAGGAAGTGCAAATGAAGAAAGTGGCAAGTGTTCCCCAGTTCCCTCCACCCCCTAAGTTTTGCCAATTTTTAACCCTTTCCCAAATAATAACAACATTTGACCACTTTATTGCAGACGACTTCAGAAAACATTGTGGGAAAAGGAAATTTTGCTCGTAACGAGCAATTTTTCCTTTTCCCACAATGTTTTCTGCCCTATCAGAAGATTATTTCCCGATTTCATCACCTTCTGAAATGTCGTCTGCAAACTCTTTCAATTTGGGGCAGACGAAAATTTGTTGTTTGGGAAAGGGTTAAACATTCTAAACAGACAGTTTGTACATATATCACTTATATTCAGGGCTCAGTGCAAGACTTTTTTAAGTCCTTAACATCAAAAGGACTTACGATAAGGTCGTCAAAAGCACCCTTGTTATAAGATGTTATCGACAAAATCTTGGAAGGAACTATAGATAACAAAAGGAAACCAAAGATAGACCTTTTGTTATTACCTGCTGACCATTATGATGAGATGACACTAGAACAGTCAATGTCAAGTTACATTATGCACTGCCATAGCCATGTTTACATCCTATTACCATAATTAGCAATATGGTGGCTTACTTTGAATATAAAATTGAAGCATAGTGACTATCAGTATGACGGGAGATCTAATACTAAGTATTTAGTTATTTTAATATAATAAAGAGTTACAGAGTACCAATAATAAAATAAAATAGAAACCTTATTCTTATGAAACAATATAGTTTGATGGATCATAGTTGACATAGATATGCCAAGAATTGCCTACAATTTAGCCGAACATTGCAAATCTTCAAATGATGGCAGTGGATAATGCACCAAATGATGAATTAACTTCTGTGATGAGGTTAACCCTTAGAATGCTGGGTAATTTTCTAAAAATAGATTTTTGTATCGCCTGCTTTAAAAAACCTTAAAATTTTAATGTCTGTTAAATTTTGAGGAATAAAGATACTCAGAGTAACAAACAGGTTAGATCACAGGCCAGCTGCCAATTTACTTGGGAGCTGGTCTGTGATCTAACATGTTTGCATAAGCGTGATGTCAGTTCCAGCACTATAAGGGTCAGGACACCTCAATTTCATAACCATTACCACTGGGCTTTAAAAGAAATGATTGAAATTTCAACATGACCAGCACCTATGTGAGGAAATAAAACAAACAGACACCCTTCCCATAATTACCTGCTGACCATCCTGGTTTTCCCCGTCACCAGCATCCTCGGCCTGGTCACTGAAAGGTTTGGAAACCCATGATGTTACACCTTCGAACCATCCCCTAGAAAAATGCACCATAACCTGTGCTAATCAGGCACGGCACAGGTACACACACACACCCTAACAACAATTATAGCCTGTGTATGGGTTTTCAAAACATTGGTAGTTGTTTGTTTAAAAGTAATCTTTATAAAACAATCAAGAAAAAAAAGAAATAATGATAATAATAAAAAGAAAGCATTCCAGGGGTGTGATCAGCTATCATCAGCAAATTTAACCCTGTGTCCTATTTTTGTTATGGGAAATATATACTGTTGAATAAACATTGTTTAAAGAGTTTTTCTGCTTTGATTTTGCATTATCTTAAAATCTTTCTTCTGTACAATAAATAAACATATCTGATCATTACTAATTTTGATTTATTATTGATATACATCGGAAATTTTGGGCCTTTAATTTTTGTTCGCAATTGTATATTTCTATTAATTAGTAATTTTTAAAGAAACTGATGCATTTCAATGCTTTTTATTTTTTATATTTTTTTCAACCTAAAAAACAATTTCTCTTCATTTGGTGCAAAGGATTAATTGACAGTACAAGAATTGGAATATTAATTTTACGGTAACTAAATTATGGATCCGTTTCAGAAACCGATATGTTTATAGCTTGTATTGGAATAAAGTAAACAGATGCTAACCATCTCTAACATATTCATAAAATATGCTTTTACAAGTGGCAAGGTAAAAGGACTCTCAGTTAAGTTCTGAATCTATACAAAACTTATTGTTCTTCAGCCTTAAAGCTAAAAGCATCAGCCGTTAGAGAAAAACATAACAACATGAAAACTGCACATTCAAAACATGACAAAAGCACACTCACACATCACATCACAAGTCAAATTCTTGAATAATTAGAGAAAGAAAAGGTCAGAATTATTCTTAGTCATGCTCTTAGCGCAAACCATTGAAAAAATCACATTGTAAAAACAAACGATACCACTGTACAGTTGAGATGGGTATAGCTGTCAGTGATACTGGAGACATCATTGTATTCTTAATGGGATTCTTAAATGGCATTCTACCTAGATATCCAAATGTGAAACAATGTAAGGCCCTTTGATTTATGCATTGTGATTTAAGTTCACTATTGACTAAAAGCAAAAATGGCTCAAAATGAATATCAAAAATGGTTTATCCAATAGATATGTGTATAGACCTAAGTAAGCAGACTATTTCTCTTTTTAATTCTTATTTGTGGCAAACATTTGGGCAGGATTTTGTTGAATTGTCAATGGTGAAAACCTTACGCTTAATTGTTAATGAGTCATCTAACTACTGCTTAAGATTCTATATATCTGCAGCAAACCAGCGAGAACTCTTCCAAATTATTAACCCCTATAGTGCTGGAACCGACTTCATGCTTATGCAAACAGGTTAGATCCAGGCCATCCGCCAAGTCAATCGGTGGCTGGCCTGTAATCTAACCTGTTGGCAACTCTGGGTATCTTTCCTCATCAAAATTAAGTACATATGAAAGGTTTTGGAAAGCAGACGACACAAAAATCTATTTTTAAAAAAATACCCAGCACTACAAGGGTGTAACAATCAAAGAGTGCACTCTTATTTCAAAGCAGATGTAATGGACTTAAATTGTGGTTTGTCATCTCATTTGTAAGAATCAAATATTAACCATCTGACAAAGAATTTAAAACAGGGCAAATTAACAGATGTTGCCAAGAAATCACAATGAGTAAGAGGAAAACTGATTGAATGGCAACAAATGTTTTCTTTATTTCCATAATCAATACAAATCATAAGCCTTGAATTCATGGGGAAAAGGACATGTAGCATCTGTACCAAGCAGGGTGTTCAAAATTGAATACATCAACATTTAAGATCTGAGAATGAAAGCTACAAAAATAGACTCGTCCATTACTTTTAAGTTAAATGAGAAATCGCTTCAAAAATCAAACTTATCTTCTTTTTTCTATAGTATGACAACGTAAAATCAAGGTATTGTTTGGTAAAAACCCTTTTCATGAAGAAGAAATTGGGACTTAGTCTGGTGCAATGATAAGTCTGAATGAAGCCAAAACCTATGCATGTTTGTTTATTGCTGGTCATGAAGGTATGCTTTAAAAAAGTCTAGTTTTGGTCTCATTTTTCATGAGTCAGAGTGGCTGTATGTATGTGACTTAATAACATAAGATGAGATGGACTATGTTTAACATGCTGGCTGCCAACTTTGAATGTTATTATGGCATCTGTTTTCTAAGAAACATAATTTAACCCTTATAGTGCTGGAACCGACTTCATGCTTATGCCAACAGATTAGATCCAGGCCAACCGCCAATTAAATTGGCTGGCCTGTGATCTAATCTGTTTGCTACTCTGAGTATCTTTTCTCGACAAATCTAAGCAGGTATTTAAGGTTTTGGAAGGCAGATGACACAAAAATCTATGTTTAATGAAATTACCCAGCATTCTAAGGGTTAAAAATAGATTGTTTCATCATGAGGTCTGACTCGGATGAGCCTTGAGCAGAAACCAAGATTAAGAAATAATTGAAGAAAGAAAAAGAGAATTTCTTCTGACGAACAGGTTTGTTGCAATTGTTTCTACCCAATATCACAATGAAAATGCAACTTTACAGTTACATCTCAACTTGTTTGGAATTGTGTACTGTGTAAATGTATTGAGGGAAAAGACCTAGTTAGTAACTTACTGTAATGAAATTGTATTTTACTGTACAGTTACCATCTGTTGTTGATTTCAAATTGAACCAACCAAAAAATCAATATGGGTAAATGGATAAACAGCAAAGGTAGAACTCATGAATTTATTTTCCATCTATGTAAGACCAGCTGCAAACTTTTGTTTTGCAATCAATAATTTATCATCAAATGAATCTTTAAAGATAGAAATCAGTTGTTAAAGTGAAACAAATAGAAATATCTTTCATACATTAAGAAAGTTAAAATATCCAATCTGGCTAATATTAAGGTACATAAGCACTGATTAGCACATAGGGTATGGCAGAGGATGGCACGAAGGTGTACTCTATAAAAGAAACAACATTTTCAATATAAAACATACATGTACATGTATCATATACAACTCAATTATCTAACAAATAAGAAGTTACATAGTTAATTGGACACTTAACCATATGAACAGTTACTATTCATTTCACATTTACAAGAAAACCATAACCAACCAAGCCTTTGTACCCAGAAATGAAGATTTGAATTCAATTATCAACCAGACTAGCATGTGACAATTCTATGGTCCTTATAAGTATTATCAACTATGTATAAACTTTTCTTTCTATAACATTAAGTATTCTTTTTCACATAATAAGTGGAGAGGGGTTTTGTAAATACTATAATATAGAAATTTATTCAAACCCTTCTACAAGTTAATTCTGTAATAAATATCCATACAAAAGGTTGGAGAGACAGTGGTTTATATCTTATTGACGCTACCAAGGAACATACCAAAGAAATAGTTTGTTTTCTTTCATAATGGTTCCCATATTCATAAACAGCAGACGTGTTATGGCAAGTGTTTGTGGAGAAATGGGTTACCACTTCATTAATTATTACTGTCAGGCCATATGATTGTTACAGACAAGCAATTACTAAATGATACAAAAAAGAAATAGAGTTTAAAGGTGCTTCTTCCCTGATATGAGGAAATTTGGAGCCTAAAAAGTAACTCCTATACAACTGCGCACCAGGGGCCCGTTTTACTAAACAATATTGCAATGTGACATGTCATTGGACGCGTCTCGGAGAGACGATTCCAATGATGTGTTACTTTGCAATATTGCTTTGCCAAATATTGAAATAAAAGGACTTGTTGTTTTAGACTTACGCAAATCTTAAGCGTAAACTGTTTAGTAAAAACCAGTTGAATAGTATGTATGATACACCTAGAGAATGGTATGTATGATACACACTAGAGAATGGTATGTATGATACACACTAGAGAATGGTATGTATGATACACACTAGACAATGGTATGTATGATACACACTAGAGAATGGTATGTATGATACACACTAGAGAATGGTATGTATGATACACACTAGAGAATGGTATGTATGATACACACTTGACAATGGTATGTATGATACACACTAGACAATGGTATGTATGATACACACTAGAGAATGGTATGTATGATACACACTAGACAATGGTATGTATGATACACACTAGAGAATGGTATGTATGATACACACTAGAGAATGGTATGTATGATACACACTAGACAATGGTATGTATGATACACACTAGACAATGGTATGTGTGATACACACTAGACAATGGTATGTATGATACACACTAGACAATGGTATGTGTGATACACACTAGAGAATGGTATGTATGATACACACTAGACAATGGTATGTATGATACACACTAGAGAATGGTATGTATGATACACACTAGACAATGGTATGTATGATACACACTAGACAATGGTATGTATGATACACACTAGACAATGGTATGTATGATACACACTAGACAATGGTATGTATGATACACACTAGAGAATGGTATGTATGATACACACTAGAGAATGGTATGTATGATACACACTAGACAATGGTATGTGTGATACACACTAGACAATGGTATGTATGATACACACTAGACAATGGTATGTGTGATACACACTAGAGAAAGGTATGTATGATACACACTAGACAATGGTATGTATGATACACACTAGAGAATGGTATGTATGATACACACTAGAGAATGGTATGTATGATACACACTAGAGAATGGTATGTATGATACACACTAGACAATGGTATGTATGATACACACTAGACAATGGTATGTGTGATACACACTAGACAATGGTATGTATGATACACACTAGACAATGGTATGTATGATACACACTAGAGAATGGTATGTATGATACACACTAGACAATGGTATGTATGATACACACTAGAGAATGGTATGTATGATACACACTAGAGAATGGTATGTATGATACACACTAGAGAATGGTATGTATGATACACACTAGAGAATGGTATGTATGATACACACTAGAGAATGGTATGTATGATACACACTAGACAATGGTATGTATGATACACACTAGACAATGGTATGTATGATACACACTAGAGAATGGTATGTATGATACACACTAGAGAATGGTATGTATGATACACACTAGACAATGGTATGTATGATACACACTAGACAATGGTATGTATGATACACACTAGACAATGGTATGTATGATACACACTAGACAATGGTATGTATGATACACACTAGACAATATGTATGATGATACACACTAGACAATGGTATGATGTACTGATACACACAATGGTATGTATGATACACACTAGACAATGGTATGTATGATACACACTATGGTATATGATACACACTAGACAATGGTATGTATGATACACACGACAATGGTATGTATGATACACACTATGAGAATGTATGATACACACTATGTATGATACACACTAGAGAGAATGGTATGTATGATACACACTAGAGAATGGTATGTATGATACACACTAGACAATGGTATGTATGATACACACTAGACAATGGTATGTATGATACACACTAGACAATGGTATGTATGATACACACTAGACAATGGTATGTATGATACACACTAGACAATGGTATGTATGATACACACTAGACAATGGTATGTATGATACACACTAGACAATGGTATGTATGATACACACTAGAGAATGGTATGTATGATACACACTAGAGAATGGTATGTATGATACACACTAGACAATGGTATGTATGATACACACTAGAGAATGGTATGTATGATACACACTAGACAATGGTATGTATGATACACACTAGACAATGGTATGTATGATACACACTAGACAATGGTATGTATGATACACACTAGAGAATGGTATGTATGATACACACTAGACAATGGTATGTATGATACACACTAGACAATGGTATGTATGATACACACTAGACAATGGTATGTATGATACACACTAGAGAATGGTATGTATGATACACACTAGAGAATGGCCACTAGAAGCAAAATTAGATGGTTTTTAATTCTTTCAATTGTGTATGTAGCGAGTTATAATGTACTTCAATCCAAAAGCGTGACATTGCTTTTGAGATCTGCCACATATAAACTGTTCATACTAAGATAAATGGACGCTTTCTGAATCAATATCATGCTTTCAAAAGCTACTTTAAATTGAAGGTCAAACAACAATATTAAAACTGTATTGTTTAATCCATTACCAACCAATAACAACATTTCACCACTTTGTCGCAGACCACTCTTTTCTAACAAAGTTTGTAACTCTATCAGAATATAACTTTCCAATTTCATCACATTTTGAAATATCTGCAAACTCTTTCAATTTGGGAAAGGGTTAAAAAACATTTTATTTAGACTCAAATTTTCTCTTCTGTGACGAGCACCTTTAAATAATTCTGTTTGAATTCCAATGAATGAACACAGACTAATTGATTTTTCACTTTGAGTCAACAGAGCATTTATTGGAAACCTTTCCTAACATTGTTTGACCACAATTGATTCTTATGATTAATGTTTGATGAGTTAAGAGTTTTTATCTCTTTGAATCATTTTACACTTAACACATTAAAGGATAAAATTGCTACATCCATGAGTATTACTGTCTATCATAAAACTCTGAAATCTCATAATTTATGGAACAAATCAGACTAACCAAAGACTTTACCGAACTCCAAGTTTTCGACTGTCCTAAATTGAAAGAGTTTGCTGATGACATTTCAAATTGTGCTAAAATTGGAAAGAAATCTTTTGATAGAGTAGAAAACATTGTGAGTAAAGGAGAAAATTGCTCGTTATGAGCAATTTCTTCTATTCTTACAATATTTTCCAGAGTTGTCTGCAACAAAAGGGGTAAAATGTCGTTAGCGTTTGGTAAAGGATTCAACTAATAACTTACTCAATCACCCAGCATGCTGTATTGTAAGGTGCTATTGTCTTGCTATCATATTTACCACTGGTAGAGTTAAGGTAAATATTGATCTATACCACTTATGTGCACATGTGACAATTAACTCTTTCCATGTTTGTATTTTTCATGATAGACAACTTAAGCTCCTAATCCTCAACACATGTCTCGAAATCCAAACAAGAGATATAATACTCATAACATGCAATTTTTCTGTATGTGTATGGTGTTTAACACTCTTTCAACAAATTTTTCAGTTATGTAATGACTTTCCTTGATCCATCAGTACTAGGCTAGTGCTCTAAGGTGACTTGCCAATGGTCATTCCTCAGCAGAAACCAGAGGTGTTGGTGGGGCTCAAACCCCCCTCCATGCAGGACCCCTAATAGTGCTATGTCTATTATCAGGTGCAGCAAACTTAAACATCATGGAATGAGGGCTAAATGCAATACTGATTTCTCAAGTCCTAAAACAAATATGCAATGAGGTCGGTTTTAGGAATGATGAAATAAACATGTGACAAAAAAAATCTTTAATTGCATGAATTACTTAATCAATTCATGTTTTGAGGTTCATGTATTGGGTTTAGTGGCATTTCAACAGTTTTGGGATTTTATTTCTGGGATTCACCAGTACTAGGCTTGGGTTTTTAAGAATCTTGTCACAGGAAATCCCCACAGAACCAGTGATGCTGGCGGGAATCCAACATAGAACCGCCTTGAGTTTAAAGTCAAACACCTTTACCACTGGGCAACACAGGACCCCTTTTAATTAATGCAGAGACCTGCATGACCATCTGTTTCACTAAAGTAATATGACCAGTTTTCTCCTCAGAAGGCTTCACACTCTACAAAAACATACCAATTCACATTTACAGGTATACATGCTTTTTTTATTTATAAAGGTAGGGAATGCATGCAGATAAAAATAACAATGGTGTAACAACAAATTGTTATAAAAGACGGTTGGTTGAATCTGTTTTAATTGCCCAATAGCATTCTCGTTATCCTTGTTTAATCACAACCAGATGGCAGATGGGTTGAGATTAGTATTTTCCATGATACAAATCTTTATTTATTTACTAAAGCTAAAATCATGAGCACATGAGCATACTCTTATCAGAATAATTCCAATTAATACTCACATAACAGAATTTCCACTTTTTTTTTAAAACACTGTTAGTTAAAGTACCCGATCTTTGTGTGGAATACAGAGAAGCATTAACCTTTTCCAAAACAATAACGACATTTGACCACTTTGTTGCAGACGACTTTAGAAATCATTGTGGGAAAAGGAAACATTGATTGTCACAAGCAATTTCTCGTGACAAGCAATTGCTTGTGACAAGCAATGTTTCCTTTTCCCACAATGTTTTCTGCCCTATCAGAAGATTATTTTCCAATTTCATCACATTTTGAAATGTCGTCTGCAAACTCTTTCAATTTGGGACAGTCAAAAAATTGTTGTTCTGGAAAGGGTTTAAGCAGACAAAAAGAAAATAAAATGCATGTAGGTAAATATGGAAAGAAAAATACCTGTAACAAGCTCTCACAAGAAAATCAAGAAACGAAATTGCAATTTCTAAAAGCAGATCTCCTGGTCAGAGAAGTCAATGTATTGCTTAGACCTCTTTCAAACTTCTTTTTCATTCTCTTAGCCATCTTTCTATATTTATATCTACATTCAAATCTTACAAAAGATTGTTCTAAATTGTCCTAAAACATGAATTGATAAGTTTTATACCTTGTTAAATGCAAACAAAACTAAGATTCTTATAATTTTATAGATATAAAAAATACAACTCTTTTCATGCGGAACAATGAGCATTATTCGAACTTTACATTTGATATTGACCAGTAGCCAGTGTTGCTTCTAAATTGAGATTGTTGAAAACCAAGCTATCAGTAGTCACATTCATAAAAGCATGACAACTTCTTGTTAGCCCTTTTACCTTGAAAATGTGTTTTTTTGTTACTAATAGCAAAAAAATTGCAGTCTTTTTTCTAGAGGCAAATTAAATAGCAAACAAAAAATTGCCGTTTTTACTATACACAAATAAAAATAACAGGTTTTTGATCAGTTCATGTACATGCTTTATTTAAACAAAATAACCAATTCATCGGATAACAACCTAGCCAGAGAATTAGATCAAGGCGTATATCAAAAGTTTCACATAGCGTTTTTCAAAATCAACTAAAAGTATGCTCAAATTATGGGTAACCATTCAAATTGTCTAACAAAGAATTCTAATGAGAATCAATAATAAAAGGTTTTGAGAAGAAATAAGCTATTTAGACCTCCCATTTAAATCTTTGTTTGTGTTCCCCAATAAAAAATTCCTTTTAGTAGATCTATAGTAGTTAATGATTGAAAACAAAATTTTAAGAGGAGAGAGTTTGTTTTAAAGAGCTCCAGCTAAGAGTTTACAGATCAACACTTACTTTTCATTTTCCGCAGGCGGAGGTGAAGACTTTTTCCTATAATGTTCATATTTCAGTAATCCCTGAGCATTGACACTTATTACTGGCTCATCTTCGTTGATGATATCGATTCTAAAAGGCTCGTTTGATATGACGATTTTATTCTTTTCAAACCCTAAAGTCAAGCTTTGGTCTGATCTATCTAGAACTTTCATACTGAAAAGGATAAAAAAAGACACAATTTTAGCAAATAATAAACATCAAAATTTGTTGCATTTCCTTTTCTATTCTCACAAATTACATGATCAATACTAATTGAAGTGCATAGACAGCAAAAGATTCAGAAGTATTTATGAAATAAATTGTTTGACCTGAGTAAGATTAGATTTAGATAAAAAAGTTTTTCTTTTCATATGAGAACAGATTGAAAAAAAATACATGAATCACACCCCGCTCAATGGGCTTATAAGTCACCTCAATGAAATCCATTAAAATCTGTATAAATTCTTTTCTTGTTAAGCACATTGGCCATGAAAATTTACACCCTATGACCAAATGTGGATGTCAATAGTTCAAAAAACATTATTGTAACTCGGAAGATGAAACAAAATCACTTTCAGGATATATTCAATTAAGATTTCATTAAGTTCTTGAAATATATGAAAGACTTACTGTACACTCAGATTGAACACTGTTAACATGACTAGAAAATCTACATAATAAAACATACTCCTAAATATTGCAGAAAAGAAATTAAAATGATTTGCTAGAATTGACTTACTTCTGTAATTTTGGTTCTCCAATCAGAGCGTCTCCCACTGGTATCTCATAGCGCTCTTTAATGGGCGCTAGTTCTTTGATCTTCATTCTAGCTGTGTTGTCCTTTAATGCAAATATCTCCAAAAGCAGTCGAACTTGATTTCTTGTATTAACAACTTGCATCGCAACACTGTTAGATTGTGTCTTTATAGATTCCATCAAAACAACATATGGACTTTGTCCTGGCTCCACAGCCCTTTGACGTCTAAAAAGGAAATCAAAAGAATATAAATATCTGGGATTTTTTTTAAACTGTATCCAAGGTGAGAAATACATGCAAACAGAGCGG
Organism: Cerastoderma edule; assembly: GCA_947846245.1. NCBI lineage: Eukaryota > Metazoa > Mollusca > Bivalvia > Cardiida > Cardiidae > Cerastoderma > Cerastoderma edule. The sequence continues at coordinate 49,717,356 of OX401404.1, read as the reverse complement.
GACATGAGCCGTGGACCTCCACAAACCATGCAAACGCTCTACAAACTGAGCTTTCCAGTCCACTTTCACATTCAATTCCACCTTCTATATCGAGATCCCTTCTATGTTTTAAAATATCCTACTGATATGCCAAACAGAATTTCATCTTATAAATGCATGATGACATCAAAATCAATATGTGACTTACTATTTTGGAAAACGTTATGATATAAGGCATCTTCCACTTTAGAATGTAAAATTATAGAATTTAAACTGTCTGTCAAAATTCTATCAATAACGACAAAAATAATTAATATTTCTAGGGATCGCACAAGCTTGCAATAAAAAAGAAATGTTTAAATGAATTAACAATAAGGTCAAAGAAAATCACTTTACATCATTTTATTTTACATTTCAATACAAAGAGTGCATGTATTGAGATCATAAATTTTGTCAAAATGAGGGAATGCTGTTTGTCTATTCTTATAAATTCCATCTAGAGGGGTTAACCTTCTAAAATTCTGAATTGAGTGTCATGCACTTAAGAACAAAAGTGTCAAAAAGCTGAATACATTGATGTTACTGATGTACTGTTTGTGATCGTCATTCTACGCTTAATTATAATGTTCAACGAATAATGTTTACAACCTGTTTAAAGTTCCAATCAATTTTAGCATAACATGTTCCCTGCGGAAATACTTTTTGTACATATTATTGCATGATTGAGCACTTGAAATAATTGGTATTCATATGTTTGTCATAGAGCCAATAGAAAATTTGCAGTTGTAGAATGACAAAAAAAAACTTTCCATTATGATAAGTCACTTGGAAGACTCCATTTGATCCCAATTCCAAAACAGTTCAGCAGCGGCCAGAATTCACATGGAACAGACTTCATTTCACACCTATTTCATAATCTTTGGAGGTACCAGGTAAGTAAAGTTAAAACCTCCAAAGAGAATGTTGGTTTTCAGACCAGATTTTAAGTACCTTAGTACAATACTTACTTGCAAAAGCTGCTTTGGTCACAGGTTTTAAAGTTGTCCTTGCTTACAGAGAACACAAGGCTGGGCAACAGAATCATCATCAAGCCAGAGACCTGCATGATGATTCCTATATTAAACCTGTAAGAACAAATATAAATAAATCTTAAACATATTTATTTTTGAGGATATCAACAAGCAATAAGTTTATAAAATCCTCTGCTGTGTTATATTAATAGTATGAGTTGGATTGTCCCAATTTTTTTAAACTGCATGTTTCAATAATTAGTTTAAACATATTTTTATTAAGCTAACCACAAGTTCTACAACTTAAATTCGATCATTCCCATTCTTTCAATAACTATTCAAGCAGTAGGCATAAAATAATCAATAAGCAAGGTTTTCCTTGACCCACAACTTATAGTAAATGACCACTTACTCCTGGATTTGAAAAAAAATATCTTTGTCTCTCAAATGAGCAAATATCAAGAGGTCATGTGAAACCCCTAATTGAGTTAAATACTCTCTTGAATTCACATGAAAACTGTGGTATCAATTTTCTAACTGGATCAAATGAATGGCTTAAGTCAAATTAACCTAATCTATTGCATTGGAACAAATCGGCCATACAAACAAAACATATTGTATAGGACATCAATCATTACAAAAGCACTTATTGTACAATAAAAACACCAGAAAATACTCAATCACAAGAGGATTACTACTGCATAGATGTAAAATCCAATCTTTTTTCCAATTTATGTAATGACAATTTTCGTTGAAGTATTGAAATTTATTTAAAAATAAATCTATTTAACAATCCATGACCAAAAATGTGCTTTTCTTATCTTTTTGAAACCACTCATCAGTCGTATCTATCAAGAACCTTTATTCGAGTTCACAGAAATTGAAGTTGGCCATGTCGTCAAAAAATCAGAACAACAAAGTTAACATAACAAAAATAGGTCAAACAATGGCCTCTTCGATCACAAGATTATGATTTTGAGCGTTAAACATCAACAATATTGTTTTGTCAGCCCACGATATATCGTATAGTCGATGACAATGTTTAAATAGGCAACAACTAGAAATTTTCTTTACCGGTCACGCAAACGATCGTTGGAGTGCGCCATCTTGTAAATGAAATTACGTGTAAAGCCGTAGTTTCGAACTTTTCGTTTTGCTGTAAATCTAGTTATATTTGGTCAGGTCTTGTTACTAATGAAAGATTAATTGTTTTCATAAGTTTTTGTTCAAAATTTTCTTCGAATTTACGATTTATTTTCAATAAAACAACTTCCAGAATTCGGCAAACAATTTTCATGCGTGAGATTCCAACTTTCGTTAAAGTTACTCATTTTTTTTTATTAATTTTCTGTAACTACTTTTTATGATATATCAATGCATCACAATTTATCAAACCTATTGACATCTTACTTTCATTTTAATGAAAGCGCACTCGTTGAAGTTTTAAGATTTTAAAACCTGCCATCCCAAACATAATATCTTTCATTTTTCAACAACAATAAATGTCAATGGACCATACTAAACAACATTGTCGTAGTTATATCCCTATAAGAATTTTATTAATGAATAAAAAATTTTAAGTGGCTTATTCACTAAAAAGGAGACAAATAACTTTCTCTCTGACTGAACTGGAAGAAAAATGAGCCGACATCTTATTTATAGAACCACTTATATTTTTGATTACCTGGTTCCGATGCAGCTTTGTCATTCAAACACTTGTTGATAGATAATTCAGTTATTCATTGCTTTAAGCAGAGACATAGATGAAGACTATTCTATATCTATGGTGTTATGAATATGCGATTGTTGGTCAAATAATCACATGCACAGTCACTTCTTTTTCCAAAACAATAGGTAGGACTAGCCTACTAGTTCTAAAGCCCTTCAATGTTATAAAATAGTCAATTTTTGTCTGCTTTCTCTCCGATTTCAGGTTTTATAACCAGGACATATGATATTAACACAACTGGTCTATCAATAAAAACTATCTATAAAATGGGGGGAGGGTAAAATATATTTTTCTATTTAAATTAATGTATTCTTTTTTTGTTGGCACTTGCACTTGACACCTCATTCAATTTTGACTAGACTTATTAAAGTCTAGCTACACCTTACTTCAAAATATCTTACTTTGGTGAATCCGAGACAAAATACTTTATAAACTAGGATGAGTCAGGACAAAGTGGAAAAATGAGTAAACTCTTTCTCCGAACAATTCATCCTTTTATCATAAATGATCTATAACATATTCATGTTGGTCAGTTTAAATGTAAACAACTTCATTTGAGGATTTTTATGATGTTTGTTATGTGAATATAACAGTACTAAGCTAGAGCTGTGAAGTGTCTTGCCAAAGGGCATTCCCACATGGAACCAAAGGCACAAGTAAGGCTCAAACCCAAGACCCTAGAGTTCAAGACCACTTGGCCATGCAGAAGCCTCAGCAACAAACTTTTGATAACCACCATCATGTTGGATTATGGAAATAGAATAAAGTAGATATAATGTAGTAAAAGAATAAATTTATTTGATTCAACACAACATTTTATACACACAATTGAGCACAGGTCTAAGATTACATCAGTGATAGAAAAATAAAGTACATGTGCATGTGTAATTAGTTTGATTTGATTTCAACACTTTTTAAAATGCATCCATAATTGTTCATAAAACTTAAAAACAAATAACAAGAAACAACTGTACAACCTCTTCAACGATGAATATCCTGATTAAGGTTACCTAACGTTAACCCTTCTAGTGCTGGAACCGACTTCATGCTTATGCAAACAGGGTAGATCCAGGCCAGCTGCCAAGTAAATTGGCCTGAGATCTTACCTATTTGCTACTCTGAATATCTTTACTTATCAAAATTAAGCAGATATTTAAGGTTTTAAAAGGGTGGACTCCACATCACATTTGAAACCATTGTGACAGAAGCAAAATTTGCTGAACTCAAGTTTCCATTTTTCAAAATGTTTTCAAGATCACCTGAACAACTCAGCATTGCACATGTATATTGGTCATGTTGGATTATATGCTTACAAAGCCGTCTAGGGCAGGCATCTAGTAAAACGTTGAACAAACTTCAGAAAAAAGTATGAAAATAACAAACATTTACAAACAATATTTAAAAGTCCTATAATTTACCTAGATGCAAACTAGAATCACTAAATGAACAATAAAACTGTGTTGTTAAGGAAAATACCATACATCATCGTAAAATATACATCTTTTGACAAACAAAGTACTGTCTATTTGGAGTGAATAGTAATGTGCCAGTGAACAGTCCAACACTTGTGATGCATTAAATACAAATTTAATTTTTTTGTTCTTTATTAAGTTTTTTAATATCCATTTAACCACCATAAAGTTGAAAGTAAAAGTAAAAGAAAAGTAAATCAAAAGCATTCAAAACAGCAAATAAAATAGATATACTTGTAAGTAAAGAAAACTAAAAGAAAAATCTCATCTTCTGTGGAATAGAATAAACATATAGATATTAAAAGTATAGCATATAAATAGTGGTATCTTTGAATGTACATCTGTGGCATGGTTGTAAAGCAAGTATAACATATATCTCCTCTGATTAAGTTAGGCTATATGCCTTTAACCAATTACCCAACAATAACGACATTTGACCATTTTATTGCAGACAACTCTGGAAAAACATTGTGGATAAAGGAGAAATTGCTCTTCACAAGCAATTTCTCCTTTTCCCACAATGTTTTCTGCCCATCAGAGGATATTTTTTCAATTTCATCATATTTTGAAATAACTCTTTGAATTTGGGACAGCCAAGAATTTGGCATTTGGTAAAGGGTTAAGTGGCAAACTTTCATTTATTGAAATAAAGAAAATTGTTCGATAACTTAAAAAATGGTTTGATTTATGGGTAAACAGCATTTCAATATATGATTAACTCATACATACCAATTATTCCTATTATCTTTATATTAAATAACTTTTGTTGTATTCAGAAAAATTTTAAGCAGAGAAATTTCAAACATTTTGATTTCTTAATAATGGAGGGAACTCCATAATCAACTGCCCATAAGGTCAAACCAGGTAGAATCATCCGTATTACGTAAGTCTGTCTTTCCGCATTCTGTAAGTCAGTCTTTAGACTGCCTTTCATAAAAATCTAAATGTGATCAACATGATTTGAACCCATGAGTAGAGGGGCCATGTGATTTCAAGCTGTCAAAAGTCGAACAAGGGGGTTAATGGCCCAGAAAAAGTCCTAGCAGATGGATTTCAGACCCACATAAATAAACAAAGTACTGTTATTATGCACCAATCTTCTTGTATTGATCAATAGCATTTCTGATCGCAGGCACATCTTTGTCCGTTGGATTCTTTTGGATGAATAAGCTGAAGTGCTCTATAACTTCCTTCAATATCGTGGATTTGGGTAGATCATGGCTCAGATTCAGCATTTTGTCACAGCACAGAGCAAAGTTTTTGTGGTAGTAGTCTGGTACGTTTTCTACTGGTAGCTTACTTATTGCATCCTTGTACAACTGAAATATAGAATATAGATTTAAAAAAAACTTAAATGCATTGGCCTTACAGGACATCTTATTTCATAGGAATAAAAGATTAATTTGTTACTGATGATCAATTTTTCCTACTTAATCAACTCAATATTATAAGTCAAATGATAGTTTTAACTTCAGTAGTTACCCTCCCCCACACACATTCATGATGAGTATAATTTTTTTTGTACTATGACAATAGTAGAATTTCTTCCACACAAGCAATCTTTGTTTCAAGAAAGGAGGCTTAGTTTTTCCTTGCTTTTTTTCACTAGTTCACCAATAAACAATTTATTGTCCATCTAATGAAATACTGCTAACGTAATATTTTGAAAACACACAAAAGCATTTAACATAGCTATATAAGCTGACATTTACATCTACCAATATTTTCCAATTAACCAAACTCATTTGCTAATGATACTTTTTTGAATCAGCTCAAAAAAGAAGGGTCTTATAAGTATCAATAGCATATTACTTTTGACATATAGCAACTGATGAATTATACATTGTGTAAAACTGCCTTTATGGCCTTGACAAATTTAACAATACCTGGTAAGACTTTGTCATAAGTTTGGTCTTTTCAACAGCATTCTGATTCTTCTCTGCCTTATAATACAGAAAGAGTGGAATGTTCACCCTGAAAAGTTGATCAAAAATAAGCTTTACATAGAAAACCTCTTCATCACATTTCAATACAGTAATTTTCAATTTGTCTTAATTGGAATCAACAGCAGAAGACAATTATAAATGACAATCTTTTATGATATTGGGTAAAAACCAGGTATTTCCACTTCATTCTTAAAGTTCATTCTTTCCAAGCCACTGATTCTTTTCCCACATCGACAAAAATTATCAGAAGTAAGTGTTGAAAGGAAAAAAATGTCTGGTTGATTTTATTTTCAAGTAAATATACATGTTGATCAAGCAAGTAATACCAATGGATAACACATTTGCACACTTATTCACCCATTCCCTTCTACGTAAATTTGTGACATGTCCAAACTAAAAACCACAGCATACAATAAGAAAATAGTGTGTAAAAAACATAAAACAGTTTCTTTAATATGTTGGGCAGAACCCGTTGTGACAAAAGGTTTAATTGCTCAGCAGGGGCAATTTGTCATTGATTTATAATTGAATTAATGGAGTAAAGAATAAACTGAGCTAGTAAGCTGGAGTTATACAGAACAGTAACAACAAATTATTTTACCTATAATAAGAATTTGCAATTAATATATATGTTGTTTAATGCCATATCAACAGTTCTTCAGTTATGTAATGGCTTACCTGGATCCATCAGTACTAGCTAGGGCTCTGAAGTGACTTGTCAAAGACCAGAGGTATTGTTGGGCTCAAACCCAGGACCCCAAGCTATAATTCCACTACCATATCTTAAAATTTGCATAAGTTTAAAACAATATTCCCTCTTATTTCAAAATTGAGCAAAACAATTTTGCAAAAATAACACATCATTTGAATCATTTCTCCGAGATGCTTCCAATGATGTGTCACATTAAAACATTGTTCTTTCATTAAGGACACTATCAATTTTGAGTTATGCAAATATTCTTGAGTTGTTGAGTAAAACATTACCCAGACCCATAACTTGGAAATGGATAAAGCAGATAGACACTCATGTTGATATGATCATAATTATTTGTCATGCTCCAGATATAATTCAGATGGACTAAGTGGCATTGCTCCCCCTTTGGAAATCATAAATTCACAATATTGCTGGGGGAACATTCGACTCCGGGGTATAGATTATGAGATGAAGCAATACCTTGCATTCCACATTTCACCAGCTGCCACTCTCTCCCATGATGTGGGATCTAAACTGAAAAAAAAACAACAGAATAATATTCTTAAGAAACGATCGAATATAAACATGTTTTGCTACTCAAAATACATCACACTTTGATCGAGGAAACAATGGTGGTGAAGCATGTTCATAACAAGCTTTTTTCCCTTTCCACCAACATTTTTTTCATAAATGTTTTACCTATTTCAAACGACTGCATTGAATTGTCATTGGGAAAGTCTTATGACAATTAATTGAAATCTGTACTTGAAAGTTTGGTGCAAACTAAATGAGAGGATTTCTCTTCAAGTTTTTGTTTTCTTTTACAGCGTATTGTAGCACAAGTAATCATTTAGCCAGTTGCATCATAAATATATTCGACAAGCCTACGACTCCATAACTAAAGAAATCATTGAGCCAAAAAGAAAACATGCAACAAAAAATTTATTAGTTTAGATGCAATGTTTCCAAAATTGTCTCATAACTGTTATACTACTTAAGTATGTGTCTATGTTGATGAACTAGACAAATGATATTGTTAATGGAGGAAAATAATATTTTACCTTTCATATTTGTGGCTCCAACCCTCAGATACATTCAGGGCAAGGTCAATAAAAGGGAAGTAACTCTTCTCTAGATCCACTGGGGATTTCATCACCAAGGAGCATGGTCCAAAGGGGAGTAACTCAAACCCTTGCCGCTCAATATACTCATGGGTTTTCATACCAATGCAGGATATTATTGGCCTGAACAGATAAATATAATACATGATATTTAAGAGATCAAGATAACAGGCTTGATCCTTACATTTCTCTCTAAAATTCATCTGTAAGTCTTATATTGAGAGTATTAATTAAATTCGTCTTGACAAGACCTTTCTAATGAGTCCTTCAAAAAGGGAGTCATGGTAAACCTTTACAAATACTACAGGAACAACTCATTGTACAACTCTGGTTAATATCATGTCCTTTATATCCATTTATTATCATTTTAATGGTTCATGTAATAATGAATAATAACAAAGTGATTACTTGCTCTGGTTTCAGTTGTGTTGAGATAAGGTATAAGGGAGGTAAGGGTATATTACTCTGTCTTTAATATAGCCCAATCTTTCCAAGCCACCTGTTCCTTTCCCATACAAACAATGGTCCTCTACCCAATGGACATAAGTATTTGTCAGTGAGGCATTACTTTTATATTGACTTTAATCAATTAAAGGAAAGTTGCTTTGCCAAATACGCACTTATGTGTCTGTGTTGGAATATCTGGGGAACTAATTTCAAGATCCTAGATTGGCAAACACCTTTCAGACACTTCATGAAGTCTCTGCATGAGACATAGCTTAGTTGGTTTTTTTTTCACTATACTTAACAGTTCTTGTGCTAAAGCAGTCAGTGTCTTGAAAAGGAAATTGTGCAGCACTGGTGTGAATATATAGGAAACAGGGATAGGTAAACTGACTTACATGATAAGTTTGAAATACCATTATGATGGCCTCAAAACTCAAATCCAAAGCAAACCAATGTAAGCAACTAACCTGTGATAGTTTGCATTGAGGAATGTCTTGAAGCTAAAGATTGTCTCCCCTTTGGGTGTCTTCATGTCTGTTTTATAGAAGTTATCACCAGGGAATATCACCTTTGGATAGCTATTTCTCCACATAGGTACTGCCCAGCTATATGTCATCAGCTATGAATACATATTACACATTCACTGAACATGTTAACTCAGTAGACATAAGAAATAAAGCAATACATTCATATGGGACTTTGTAACGAGTCAAATGTGAATGTTACAGCAGAATATATATTTATTTGGGTTTTATATCTCATCAACATTATTTCAGTTATGTTGCAATGCCTGACTCTTAATGATGGAGATAGACTCCATTCATACCTCTATATCTATACTCTTCCAGCCAATAATGGCTGTTCAAGCTGGGGAGAACCATCAGCATTCCATTAGTCAGTAGGCAGACAACCTCTCATAAATATCCATATCACTTGCCAGGATTTGAACCCACAAAGAGAGGGGCCATGTCGTTTCAAGTTCTGTACTCTAACCACTATGCCTGCGGAGGCATCTTGTAACAGCAGAAGACAGTTGTAAAATGTCAAAAGTACCTTTATTATTGTGATATTGGGTAGAAATCATTGGGACAAAAGGATTGATTCAAGCAAGTCTACTTTTTGCACAACAATTTCTTTTTATCATTTGCAAGACTTTAAAGGTATGCCTTTCTATGCAAATACAAAATAAGCTGTAAAGAGGAAGTTTGTCTTTTATAAAAATATATTTTACAAAAAAAAACCATGCAAAATGTTTAGATTTTCACCTATGTATATTTTGAATCTAATTTGAGGTAGATGGTCAACAATTTGCATATGACAACATATGCATAAGAAATGACAATTTTTTTATTATCAACCATTGTAAAAGAAACCCCCAAAAATACTTAATACAAGTAACTTTGATTATGTGAAAGTAAATTTAAATGTTTCATCATGCGGACGTATCACATTTGTCATTTGAAACAATACCAAAATTAGATATAAGGCAAATTGTGATGCCAATGCAAGATTCTATCACATGCTTCACATTGGTAAAGGACTTACTAGCCCAGCTTTAAAATCTTGAAATGTCCTACATTCTAAAATTTTAAACAATAAAAAAGTACATGAACTTGAAATTGAAAATAGAAATGCATACCTCTATATCCAGAACTGATAGGTCTGGTCTCATGTTTTCACATAAATATTGATACCTATAAACAGCAAAAATGTTATAAATATGTGAAATATTCTAGAACTTATCAAACTGTAATAAGTATGCAAGAATAAGCCATCACTTATTTAAAAGATTTCTCATTTCAATTCAAATTAACAGATTGACAAAATGAACAATAAGAATGGGTCAATGCAAAAGCCTGAGAACTAATTTGGACTTCTGCCATAAGTAAGATGTACTTGACCTTATAAACAACATGACCTATGACTACAGTAATCCAGAGCTCAAGAAAAGAGGTTTATTCTTATCAAACTCCTAGGGAATGCACACAATAATTTACAGGTCTTTGATTACTGAGTCTATTAGGAGAGAGGTCAGCTACAACCATTGCTAAATCAGCTCTATATCAGATCAAATGATCTGCAAAGCATCTTTAACATAGACAAATACAATTTACAATATTCCTGTATTTATTTATATGGGTTTTACATTGCATCTACATCATGACCCACTCTTAATGTTAGAGGAAGACCCCATACTCAACTGTCCATATGGGTTGGTCAAGCCAGGTAGAGACGGGGCACTATGTATCATGAAAATCCAAATGCAACATTCCCTTATATCAGGTTTTGTGTGTTAGCTTATGAAAGTTACAAACTTATAACGTGATAATAAAAACTTTTCATTTTGATATTTGGTAAAACCATTGTGGCAAAAAGAGAACTTGCATTTCATATGCAATTTATCCTTTAGTCTATATAATTTTATAAGTCTCCCAGTACAGATGTTTCAAAGTAAGGCAAAATTAAAAGTATTTTATACAACCAACCTGAGCAGATTAGATGATAGATCACCAACTTGCATTAAGAGAGTATTATTGGGCATGTTATACATCAGTCGTTGTCCGAACTCTTCAATTACTCTGTTGTTCCTTTGATTGCATGTTGTGAAGTTCTTCCCCTTATATGAATGAAAAAAAATCACAATTTACAAAACAACAGATCTTTGATTGCCTATGAAAAAAACTTATAAGTAGATATTTGATGAGAAAGAACGGAGCCTTATGAGTAATTTATACTGCTGTTACAAGGTTTTCTAATCAAAGGCACATAGGAAGCACATATTTATGGTTGTCTGCTTATGCTTTCATGTTGTTTAAATTTCAAATAAAGTAATAATTGAAAAAATTTAATCTTTCTTTAATATCTCATTAAATATTTGAAGTTCATTGAGGAAAGAGGAAAAAAGCTTCTTTTAACGCAATCACTTCTGCAGTTATTCTTTAGCTGACCCATTGACGAAACATGAAGTGCAGCAGATTTAATCTCCAAGAATAATTTAAAGTGAACTAACCAACTGGAACGCAAGCACAAATATAGCAAGGGATAAACTACACACGCTCATGTTTGCTGTGACAAAGCGATCCCGGAGAATTCTGGAACAAATAAAAAACTAAAGTTCATTTAAAACAAACAATAATATCATCTTCCTTATCTCCTTGCAGAACCCACCTGTTTGTTGGTCATATCTAACAAGATATTACAAGCTTGATTCTTGGTCACAAAATTGTTTTACCTTAAAGAAAGCCATATTCATAAGTAAGTTCTCATAATGTTTACTTTTAAATTTGTCAATCAAGCATGTATTTTGCTTCATGAAATTATTGTCCTCCTTATAAATGCCTTTGTTATGCTCTCTACTTAACCATTTGAAACGGTAATTGGTATGAAAAGTTCTTACTGTGAATAAAAGAATACCAGGAAACAACAGCAAAGTGACTTTCCCACTGAAATGTCATTAGTCCAATTAACCTACTGTGGGTGACAGTGGTGCAGATATAGAGTGTCAGCCTCTAGTACCGTGAGTCCTGGGTTTAATCCCCGTTAGGTGAGGTTGAAAATTGCCTGGACTAGCCCTCAAATCGGTGTGTTACTGAATTAGTATCCAGCAAGCAGTCATGGAGAGTGAATTTAATAAGCTTCAAGCTTCAGTCACAAATAATTTTAAACAAACCTACCGTAGAACAACACTGAATCCAACAGCTACCAACAAAACCATGACTGCATCACACTGCATCCAGAATCTTTCCACCTGGTCAGTATACAAACATGTACATTAACTAGGGATGGGAACGAATATTCGAATATTCGAATATTCGAATAGCGGGTCGAATATTCGAATAGCAAAATAGTATTCGAATATTCGATTTTAATGAACCCATATTACTGTATGTTTACCATAAATTTTATTCAAAAATAATGTTGTTGTATTTTCATTTTCTTCCTCTAATCCGATCCCAAATATCGAAGAACGTGCCTAGCTCCCAGGTGCAGTTACGATGTTTTTACAACGTATGTCACACAGTAAAACACCTGTGACAAATTACCACATCTTTTGACAGTTTGCAAAACGATTAATTCCTAAGTGTGAAAATAGTCGATTTTAAGCCGCTAAATCTAACACCTTAATGATCTGGACTTGCTCCTTATTATCCAAAACAAGTCAATCACGCTAATTGACAATTGTCAGTGTCAACCAATCACGTAACTTGTTTGTCGTGAAATTAAACAATTACTCTTTCAATAACCAATTGTAATCATGATTGCTTATGCACGAAGACCAATCAAATGATGTGTTAGAAAGTATATTTTTCTTCAGAATAATTTGTCAAACTTATCTTCATTCTAATTTCTACATCTATTGGATAAACATCACAATGTCTCCATCGCGTGTCTGGAATTACTTTACTCGTTCTGCCGACAAGTCGAAGGCGACCTGTAACCTGTGTAACCAGGACTTTGTATTCAAGAATACAACATCCAACCTACTGAATCACTTGAATGGCAAGCATCCATCCGTCTGGAAAAGTTGTATGTTGATAAAAAACGAAATAATGTTTATTACTGCTTTGATATTGAATGCACCTACATGTATACAGATATCGGCTCCCATCGGCTATACACAAAAGGTTTGAACAGAGGACTAGTGTACTAGTATTCGGACATGCAGACATTCGGACATCAAAACGAATTCTAAAATCGAATATTCGAATATATTCGAATAGTTCTAGTCGAATATTCGAATAGTGATTTCACTATTCGTTCCCATCCCTAACATTAACCCATTCCCAAACAATAACGACATTTGACTACTTTGTTGCAGACTACTTAAGAAAACCTTGTGGGAAAAGGAGAAATTACTTGTAACGAGCAATTTCTCCTTTTCCCACAAGGTTTTCTGCTCTATGTGAAAAATATTTTTCAATTCCATCATATTTTGAAATGTCATCTGCAAACTCTTTCAATTCAGGACAGTCCAAAACTGATTGTTTGGGAAAGGGTTAAGTGATGAAATATCTCAATCATGATGGTCTCATAGTTATCTTTTGAAAATACAAATGTATACTAAAGAGTTCTAGGATAGTTGATTAAATAATTAGCTCAACAAATAAATTTGAATCAGCTGATATTCAAGAAATTATGTTACAATAAAATGTTGGCGACAGTGGTGCAGTGGTAGAGTGTCGGCCTCTTGTACCGAGGGTCCCAGGTTCGAATCCCCATTAGGCGAGGTGAGAATTGCCGGGGCTAACCCACAACTCGGTCGCGAGAACTGGTGCAGTATCCAGGAAGCAGTCATCAAGAGTGAATTAAATAAGTTTCAAGCTTCTGTCACAATCGATGTAAAATAAATAAGTTTAAACTAAGTTTGATAAATAAAGAGAAATCAGTTTGCCAACATTACATGAAAGTATTGAATTTTTCAAAACGCTAATTTCCCGCTCTAAAAACAAACAAAGTCAACAACAAGTGAAGCATTTATAGAGCTAAACATTGCATGCATTAGATACATACAATATAAAACTTGAATAAAGGTTCAACCAGAATTTTAGTTTTTGTATCATGTTCCTAAAGCAATGGATGCTAAAATAATAGGTACCGGTATGTATAAAGTTTGACTTACAACACCCACAAATAGTTGATTGGTCAGGTCCAAATTGGCTCGCCAGGCAAAAAACATCAGATAAATGAGGGCCATGGAAAAGGACACAAACAGACTCTGTTTTCTGTGTTCTCGGAGCCTGAAAATAATTAACCACCATCACTAAAATTTTAATTCAGCAACAATCTGAGATTTGCTTTTTCAATCTATTATAACTGTGTCAACAGGATTAAACCCTTTTCATCATGAACTTTTGAAATTTGCCCAAATTGTAAGCAATAGCTGATATATTTTGTAAGCCTTATGTAGCTGCAATTTCTTTTCATTATTGGCTAGAATCAAATGGGGCAGACATTATCAATCATTTTATCAATTTGGTTTCTAAATTATTCCATAGCAGACACAGCTAAATGAATTATAATAAAGTAAGGGGATAAGACAGATCATATCATTAATATGTTTGTTATAATTCAGAAAGTTTGAGTATTTCATGCTTTGATTTCATCAAAATCGTACCATTACTAGACTAGTATAATATAATACAACAACAGACGCCTAAGAGAAGGTTTACAGTTTACAGTATTCACATTGTCATCAACAAGTCATCAATCAATCAAGCAAAAATGACTAAACAATTTTTCATACTTGATAAAAAAGATATATTAGATTAAAAAGTCTTCGTCTTCCATGAACAGATTCAATGTTTGTTACAATGGTCTTTGAATGTCATCCGTGACATTTTATATTTTTTCCCAAACCATGTCATTTTAACATATCAATATCATTTATTTTGAGCTGAAATTCAGAACCTACAACATAGATTTACATACCTATGTACAGCATCATAGATACCAAACATACACAGAACAAGTCCAAACACCGTAAACTCACTCACAACATGGCCAAAGTACTTGCTGGAAATTAAAAAAAAATTGTTGCATTTTCTTCTTCCAAATAAATCAAGAATGTTGAATTAATAGCTTGTTATGAGAAAAAATCATTTGCTGCTCTTTTTTCAATTGTTGAATTATAAAATACCATTATAGAACCAATCATATGTAAGGATTATAAAATACCATTATAGAACCAATCATATGTAAGGATTATAAAATACCATTATAGAACCAATCATATGTAAGGATTATAAAATACCATTATAGAACCAATCATATGTAAGGATTATAAAATACCGTTATAGAACCAATCATATGTAAGGATTATAAAATACCATTATAGAACCAATCATATGTAAGGATTATAAAATACCATTATAGAACCAATCATATATAAGGATTATAAAATACCATTATAGAACCAATCATATGTAAGAATCATAAAATACCATTATAGAACCAATCATATGTAAGGATTATAAAATACCATTATAGAACCAATCATATTTAAGGATTATAAAATACCATTATAGAACCAATCATATGTAAGGTTAGGTAAAAATTCATTTGATATTCCTATTCAAGTGGAATACATAAACAATAATGTCTTTTGCATCTGTGAAGAGTGTAGAATAGCGCATGAATTGTTTGTTGAAAACATGTTTGCTATCCATACTTAAATAGGGATAAATGGAGGATATTCCATCTTGCATCTGTGATGGGCAAGGAATAATGCATACATTATAATATAAAACAATAATGTTTGTTAATCTTACTCAAATGGTATATATAGAGGATATTCAATCATGAAAACAAACTAATACCAATAAACTTACTTTAAACCAAAGATAAGGCCTTGTCCAGTTCCATCTGGGTTCTATTATAAAAAAAAAAGACATATAGCTGATGACAAAGAAAAGGCATACATTATAATGTAAAAAGGAAGATTGTTAACCTTACTCAAATTGATAATATAGAGGATATTTCATCATGAAAACACACTAAATCCAGTAGACTTTCTTTAAGTTTTCCCAAACAATAACGACATTTGACCACTTTGTTGCAGACGACTTTAGAAAACATTGTGGAAGGAGAAATTGCTCATAACGAGCAATTTCTCCTTTTCCCACAATGCTTCCTGCCCTATCAGAAGAATATTTTCCAATTTTAACACATTTTGAAATGTCGTCTGTAAACTCTTTGAATTTGGGACAGTCGAAAATTTGTTGTTTGGGAAAGGATTAAACAAAAGATAAGGCCTTGTCCAGTTCCATCTGGGTTCTATTATAAAAGAGAGACAAATAGTTGATGACAAAGAAATTTGTGATTTTGTTAATCCATTACACCATCTTTTACCATATATCTTTAAAAATCACTACAAAGGAAATGGTTGCTTATAATATGCAAACTATCCTTTTTGTCACAGAGATTTACACTAAAAATCATGAAGAAAAAGTAACTTATTTCTTGAATTCTAAAATCTCGTCATCAACTGCTTTCAATTTAGACTAGTATAGTTTGTCTCAGGATAAAATAGGACTTACCCTAGCAAGATCAAATGTCCCATACTCCTGCCTCAAGAAATGTTTGATAAAGCCTTCCACAGATGTCTGGTCCCCCCATGTCCATCGCCCGGGACGGATATAGGCAGATATTGGGAGATAGAGATATGGTGACAGTCCACACAGAAAACTCAAACCAATCTTTACTAAACAGGCAAGGGTTAATTCCTGAAGGTCAAAAAAACAATAATGAACCTTGGCCTCCTTATGACCATAATATGATTTTTGGCATTGAAAGGCAAGAAAAAATTATGAAAAAATCCAACTTAACTATCAAACAACTATAAAATAACTGATATATTACTTCAGTACATTTTCCCCTATTGCAGTAAAGAATTTATTGACCCACATGTCTTTTAAAAAATACCTTTTAGAGAAGTTAGATGTATGGCATTATCTAATAACTCTGTATGATGATGTACACAAATAAGTATCAGATAGTAAATATGCTTGTAGTAATATAAAGCATTGTATATAACATCATTATTACAAGAATATACAGAGGGTGTTTGCAGAAAACTGCCCAGGAAATCAATTTCCTAAAAAGATTAAGCTATCAATGAAAATATATTTTCCAATAAAAATATATTTTCCATTTCTTCCAGATGTTTTTATGCCATTTGTAACCGTCCACACCAAAATGATCAAGTTAGAAGCTATTCTGATAAACTAATACTGGGTAATAAGTAAATACCTAATTAAGTCAAATATTGACTAAGTAGAATCCAAATAATTTGATTCTTCTCTCGTTTGATTAAACTCAAGAGACTTAAGCATAAGAAATTGATAAATAAATGAATCTTTGCCCTTTGAACAGCTCAAAGTAAAACATCATTTGGGTGACAATTGAACAGTCCCAAAAATGTTTCAAAACTATCATTCATAACAGTTTAATCAATGAAATTGGTGATAAATCTCAAACAACCAAATTCATGTGGAATTTGCTTTTAATAGCTCCTATTTGAAGGTTCAGTGCCAGCAAATAGTGAGTCCTTCACAAATGTGAATGACTTACTGTAGTCTCACATCGAACCCTCGCCAGGTAAAGGACAAACATTGAGGTGGGACTTCAATGACTGGTCAATTACCTGTCTATCTCTGAGTTCCATGAGTACCCATGCACCAACTACAATCACATACACAACCAATGTGTGCTGATTACACAGCGCAAGTCCGCAGAAAAAGGATCCAAAGTAGGCAGTCTGAAACATAATCGATACCTTCATAAAACCATTTGGGACTCACACCACATGTTCATATTACCCTGATATTAAGTGTGTTCTCTTTCAGACATACTTACTTTGGCCATATCTGACCGTTTATTGGTGTTAATCTTTGCTTTGATTGTTTCTCTTTTGGAGATCAAACAGGGGACCCCAGGGTTATGACTTTACCACCTTTACCACAGAGTGAAACAATACCCCTAGCCTTTTGTCACATTGGTTTCACAAGTCTTCTATTGCAGATACATTATAGTAGTTCACTATGATATAATGGGTTAAAAGCCTTATGCAATAGATATAATGATCATGTGAGAAAAGTAGAATCTGTTCATAATGAACAAGTCAATAATTTGGCATAATGAGTTTAACTTCTGCCCCATTGTTTTATCATGAATTTCATGGTTTTCATTTTGGTAAATAAATAGCTGTAATGTTGTCTCCTTTATGTGACCCAGACCAGAGCAATAATAAGCAATGAACTATTGTAGGAAGAAAATCAAAAACAATAAAGAAAACATTGACCCATAGCACTCCCTAGAATTCAATGAAATTTGCAAGATATCTTTTATCAGGCCTTATTAAAGTGTAATTTTATAGCTTTTTTTTCAGATCTACAGAAGAATTTGTTCATGGTCAAATACAATATGCTTTCACCCATACTGAATAATGATGGACAGTGGTCCAGGAAAAGAGCATTCATGGGTTCCAATCTTGTGAAAAACAAGGTCCACCTTGCAATCATTCATTTATCAACATTTGACATGAATTGTCTTCTGTTTATGTATCCAGAGAGCAGGATCAGGAGGGACTTTTTTTAGGTTAAATTTAACTTACTTTACAAAAGTTATGAGAAAAAATTAGTCACCCAGACAAACAAATCAACGCATGTATCAAGCAAAACATTTCCTCAAAGTTTGCACAATTAGAGAAAGCAATGTAAAGCTCCATCAATTGAAGGCAATAGTAGCCCTAATCGGGTTGAAATCTAGAAAAATTACCTTTAACTTGTCTTCTTCTTTTGTGTCTTGAAAGTGGACCATGAGGTAAAGAAGGGAGGTAATGAAGAAGTTGTTCAGACCAAACACCTCAGCATTAGAGGACCAGGTCCAGGTTAGCTTGCAAAACGCCCACAATGAGGCCCCCAACATAGAGCAGCCTATACTTCTCGTGTATCTATAATACAAATTGTATACTTCTTTTAAATCGTATAATCCTAGTATTTCTATCATAATAAGTGTTGTTAAAGTTGCAAGGCACCAAAAGCATTCTGTATTTGCCAAAGAATGTTTTAAGATACCAGTAATTATATCATTTAAATAGCAACACTGTTAATTCTACAGTACTGAGTTAGATCACCAATTGATGACACTGTAGTACTCCTTAAGAATGATCTGCTTTTAAAATTGAGTATAAAGCACTGGTACAAAAGGAGATTTTTCTTTTTCTTAAACAGTTTTACTTGTGTAACAATGACTCACTAGTTTGTAACATTAGTAAATTATGAAAGCTATACTCAAAAAGCTATCATAATAGTATCTCACTTTCCTAGATAAATTTTACTGAAAAAAGTGTACACCTCTATTTTGACTTTGCAAAAAAATATCTTTGAGCCTGCTTCCCTTTAGTCAAAACAAATGCCATGATAAAGATTTTATCATTTGTTAATTTCATAGTTGCTTCAAGTTTAATATCATTTGTACATAAAATTACTTAGAAAAGGTTAACAGTTAAATTAGCATGTAAATTAACCTGTAGATAGGTGGGATGACAGTGGTGCAAAGATAGAGTGTCAGCCTCTTGTACAGAGGGTCCTGAGTTAAATCCCCATTAAGCAAGAAGAAAATTGCAGAGACTAGTCCTTAAACCTGCACAACTGGTTAGGTATCCAGGAAACAATCATGGAGAGTGAATTTAATAAGCTTCAAGCTTCCATCACAATCAATGCAAAATTAACAAGTTTAAACTAAACTTACCTGTATATAGTTAGAGTAAAGAAGACCACAGCCAAACTAGCATGCAAACTAACCTGTAAATGGTTAGAGTAAAGAAGACCACAGCCAAACTAGCATGCAAACTAACCTGTAAATGGTTAAAGTGAAGAAGACCACAGCCAAACCAGCAAACACAGCATTTAGCAGATTAACCCTCCAGGCAGCAGATCCAACTGGTACCAAGTTCATACTCAGCCAGGCCAGCAATGTAAACAAGGGATAGCCAGGAGGGTGGGCTACCTGAAATATACATCAGTTTGTTTCATATTCCTTCTTGTTGGTTTAAATGTCGTTTTAAATAACTTTTCTATCATTTTAAGGTGAAAATAAACATATCTATGCTACATACATGCAAAGCAAAGATTATGTAGTGGATAACAGAAATTTCACAGTTTGTATTAATAGTATGTGTTTGTCTTTTTGTAGCTATACCTACATTAAGCCAAATCTTACTTCATAAAAAACAATATTGTTTGGTCTGATTTGAATTGAGACTTTTAATCAAATGCTTCATGTACTGACAAAACAATTCTCACAAATTCCTTAAAACTTTCATTTGCCTGAATGATAAGTTACAATAAACATAAGCTTGACACTTACCCCTAACTCATGCGCTGCAGCAATCAATTCTCCTATAAGGAAAAATGTATTTTATTAACCATTCGTTCAAGGAGAAAAGAACTATTTGTTATTGGTGTTCTCCCTCAATTTTCAGTGAGGCATTATGTAGCCTGATTTTACATGTATTATGCTCAAATCACTAAAACTAATCATTCATTGGAAATCACAAGACGAGAGGAAGCAAATTGTTGCTAATTTATTAAATCCTTATAACCGATGGTTTCCTTTCCTAGTTAGCTCAGTCAAGCCTCCATAGCATACTAAGTAGTAAGTTTGATTTGGAATTATTATCAATGAAAGTGAAAACAGGTTTCCATGCCTATCAGTATTTTGATTGCCTACCCATTTTCATAATTTCCCATGACGGAGATATAGAACACAAATTCACAATCAAATGTATGTTAGACCCATGTGATGATGGTCTCTTAAATTACTAACCCTCATGTATGGTTAATAAAAAAAAATAGTTTACTACCGGTATATCTGTATTATAAATGCACTTTATCTTCATCACACAGTTATGAAGGAGTGTTGGAATTGTATCACTAAACAAGTTTTATGTTATACTGTATATCTAATATGTCATTTTATTCCTGAAGGACAACTTAAAAAAAGAAAAACCTCAATCTGTGAGACAGTCCTTTTTATTTCAACTAATGAAAATTTCAACATGAGAGAATGGTTAAGGAACAGAATTCAAAATACAACCTACCCGAATCACCCCCTGATATGGTTGGGTACATTGTGTAAATATAAACAGTTCCCACAAACAAACTATAGATGCCAATTAACACCATGTCAAGGCTAGACATCCTTTCATCACTGAAAAATAATCATCAAAAAATTAGAAAATGACAATTATTAAGATTCAATTACAGGCTGTCTGCTTGCTTTCTCAAATTAACACATAACTTCTTTTGCAATCTATAGCCAACTTGTAATTGAATATCAGCAGATGCAATGAGTACCGGTTCATTGAATTTGCAAACACCTGAAAAACCTTTTAATGACAAAAACATCTAGAAATATCAAGACAACTTTGACCGTAATTGTAATTTGAAGTTTTAAAAATGAAGAACACATTTTCGGCATTTGTAAGATAACAGGCCTTTAAGATTATATAGTTCCTTAAATGTTCGTAAATGCTTAACCATTTTTATATTTTCATTTCAACAGAAATGTGTTGTCACATTTTTGTATTCATTTACCTCATTTGAAAACGTTTTGATCCATTTTGTTCAGGCGCTTCATTTTTATTGAATATTTTCTTTCCTTTTCTCTCATGTGCCTGCAATTGTGTCAGCTTTTTTCTCTTTTTATTGGAATTCATCTTTAAACTGAAACAAAGTATGAATAAAAATACAAAATCTGCAATTATCATCACTCCCAAACTAAAATCTAATTCAGGTAATTAAAATCCATACAGCTAAACACCTCTTAAAAGATGATTTTTTAAACTTTAAGTGTTTTGGTCCCACAAATCATAAAGTGATTGGAGTACAGAACATGAAATCATATAGCTCCTGTCAGCTAGGATTCAAACTCAACGTTGGTAGGGGTAGATTTTGATTTTCAAGGAATGCTGATGGTTCCAGAAAAGACATTATGGGCAGTTACACTTGGGGTCTTCCTCAAGTGGAGCAATGCAACATAACTGGAATATTGATGATGTGATGTAAAACCCCAACAAACAATCATGAAAATACTCATCAACCATAATATTCTCAATCTGACAAAATAAGGTCTGTAAAAAAGAGATAAATCCTCATTTCAATAGAATGCCTTTTTTTAACCTTTTACCAAACACCAAATTTTCGACTGTCCCAAATTGGAAGAGTTTGCAGAAGAAATTTCAAGATAATGTGACGCAATTGAAAAAAAATTCTGATAGAGCAGAAATCATAGTGGGAAAAAAAAAAATTGCTTGTTAAGATCAATTTCTCCTTTTCCCGCAATGTTTTCCAGAGTCATCTGCAACAAGCTGGTTAAATGTCGTTATTGTTTGGTAATCGGTTAAATGCACATGTTTTGAAACCATGAATTTAATCAAATTTCGATGAGGTTCTTCATGAAGCCATCAATTTATGCACAAGTTAGTAAATAAAATGGACTAGTAGAAGACCATAATTGCATGTCAAATTGCTAAAAAAATTCATTTCAAACACACTGTTTTACAAAAGCTCATTTTTTATATGTACATAACAATTTATTTTCCAATATAATTTTTATGCTGCTTGAAAAATTACAACAAATAAACTTTTTCACATTACATAAAGATTACATAAGTTCTCCTTTGAGATTTGCCTTACTTGCACTGTTAAATAGGTAAGTATAATCGTGTTCAGAGAGAATATGATCATGTCAAATAGCAATCATACTTTCCGATAGACACACACATAAATAAACCATTCTGCCTGTTTTTAGACATTTATTGGCTTTAATTGCATCAGTTGATCCTTATTTAGATATGTAACGTTGTCTGTTCTTTTGCAAATGAATTTCTCTGTTTTAGACGTGGCAAAGTGAGCTGTTGTGGAGTAAGGGTTAACATACATCCAGTTTTACTTGTATCCAGGCGTTTCATTATTTGTAGCAGAGACATAGATAACAGAGATTGGCAACTCCGGAATTATCGCCAAACTCTCGCGTGCAGCGAGGTTTTGCGAGATAAGGAAAGTGCATACCTGTTTATCCGTTGTCACGGGAGATGTCAAGCGAAATTGATACTTCTTTATTACAGTAAAATAGCTATGTTTTGGTTATCTGATTGGTTATCTGAAACAACTTCTGGAAATTTTGTTTTATTTTGATTTTATTAAATTGATTTTATGTTAAAAAACAAAACAAAAAGTTCCAGTAGGCCTCTTTTTCAATGACAGGCTTGGTTACCATTCAATTCAGAATTGTACTTATAACGACAATGTCTTTCAAGCAAAGGTTTGAATAATATTTTGTAATAAAACAAGTGACTCTATTAAGTTGCAGTTAATAACCAAAGCATGAACTTTCCTCTAAGACATGATAGTTTTCGTCAATATTAAAAGATTGCTTTCTCACTTCATTTCATTTATTCTGTGTCGTAAAACTGTTTACAGTGCTCATTTTGTCAAAACAAAACACATTTTTCATCATGACATTATTTCAAGCCAAATGTTTCAATTTAAGAAAATTAAAAGTATTTTATGATGTTAAAATGCATATGATGAGAATTTTTGTAAAAGTGGTTTTAGTAAACGAAAGGACACGTAAGAAAAAACTGACGTGCAAAGTTTTTCAATACACCTTTTACCGCAGATTCCTCTAATATTGATTGCAAATCAATAAGTACATAATTGTTCTTAAACACGTAAGGGTCTGGTCTTATCATGCTGCTGACCGAAATGATTTTAGAAAAAAGAAATGTGAGCTTTTTGAATGTTAAGCTAAAGCAAATAGTGTGTCTTGCACCTTCGTTTTTATTATCATTTCTCAACGAGAAATTAAGTCAAAGCACACTACTTTTAAAACCAGACAGACGCTTTAAACAGAACAAATCCTCCCTATTTTGTTTTCAGGATCTTTAGGTCATTAAATTTGAATGAGGTGTCAGAGAGTGGACACAGGGTTAGCGCCACACACTTCTTGTGTAATCGCCCTAGCATCAAAAGGTTTTATGACATCAAACTACATATTTTATGGGGTGGCAATTTACAATCATAGCCTGTATTGTCCACTACCGTGATTGACTCTATCACCCTTCGTTCTTCAAATGACACATTTCACTTGACATATTTGCAAGCGATCGGAATTAAGACTGGAATTATCAGACTGAAAATTTGGAAATCGACAAAATCATATTAACCCATTAAAGTGGACATAAATCTGAAATGTTTGAATAATCCTCTGTTAAAACATTTTACTTTGTACAAGTATGAAATATTTTGGTTGAAAATAAAATGGCCAAAGTCATGATCATGCGTGTGTGGTTCAGTAAACGTGGTATAACTTCGTAATGGAAGTGAAGATTACTTTAAAAATGCGGGCAACCATAAAACAAAAATAACACTTCAGGAAAATGTCAAGAATGATATGATCCAGTGCATAGTCTTTTAGTTTTACTGTGCACAACTTTTGAAATTTTTGGTTGGAAATCGAGATGGCTTAACTCAGTAAGGTGGTAAATGGGGAATATTGAGTACGCAATAACTTCTAAATGACAAAGAATATCAAACTGAAAATTTGGAAATCGACAAAATCATATTATCCCAATAAAATAGACATAAATTAGAAATGTTTGAATAAACGTCCATTAAAACATTTTACTTTGTACAAGTATGAAACATTTTGGTTGAAAATAAAATGGCCGAAATCATGATCATGCTTGTGTGGTTAGGTAAACCTGGCATAACTTCGTTATGGAAGCGAAGATTACTATAAAAATGCGGGCAACCATAAAACAAAAATAACACTTCAGGAAAATGTCCAGTATGATATGATCCAGTGCATAGTTTTTTAGTTTTACTGTGCACAACTTTGTTAATTTTTGCTTGTAAATCAAGATGGTTAAACTCATTAGGGTCGTAAAAGGGACATATTCAGTACGGAATAACTTCTAAATGACAAGGAATATCAAACTGAAAATTTGGAAATGTAGAAAAACAAACCCTCTCTTTAAAATGGACTTGAATTGGAAATGTTTGAAAAACCCTCCTTTAGAACAGTTTGAATCTAAAACTACTCAATTATCACGTTTATCGCACAAAACCACGAAATTGCGAACAATTCAATCAAGTTTGTCGCAGTTTGCCATGTTTATTTCTTTGATAATCGCTTGCTGATCGGTCTTGTTGGATGGAGAAACTTTCTTACAATAACAATATAGTAAATTCGGTAAGAAAATAATTTAATTATGACTTAAAACACGCTTAAATGTGTGTTGCCTATTTCGCGTTTAGTTGAAAATAGCGTCGATAGACCGATCTCGAAAGGTCTCGCTAAATAACGCGTCATGCGAGATATCGCAGAAACCGGCTATAGGTAAAGAAGGAGTTGCCAATCTCTGTTATCTATGTCTCTGTTTGTAGTAGGGAGGTGATTTGTCGGGTTATGGGGGATCTTGTCATAAAACTGAGCAAAGTAGCAAGAGTTACTGGTCAAAGAAGACAGGGAAAATCAACGGCTCATAATGGAAAATCTGTGTAACTATTGTACTATTCTAATGACAGATTTAACACAAGTCAAAGTTAAAAGCATTTCCTTTAATTCTTTATTACAAAAAAGTGCCACAATCAATGATTGCTGTCAAACATATATGGAGTGTCATTTCTTTTGCAATATTTGCATTAAAATGTAAAAAAAATAAGTTAAAGAAAATTTATTTTCCAACGAATGAGATGCAGAGAGATGTCACTAAGGCAAACTTCTTTTTTATTTGCACATATCTCTAGTTAACCATGTTAATGTGAGGATATATAATTTACTTCCTGAAAAGTATTGTCTCAAAGAGGTACGAAATGATGAAGACGCGAATTACTATGTGTACGAAACTTTGGATGTAATAAAGACTTACTTTTGCTTGTTTTCAACAAGTTCATAAAATAAGATAAAAATATCAATAACGACATCAGACATCAATATCACAAATTTATTCAACTAAGAATAAATGGGGCATGTAAATCAAATCAAATACCCAAATAACTGCAATTCTTTTAAGCTCCGTCACCCACGAAATTACATGTCAAAGCTGGAATGGGCTGGTGTAAGTATCAACCAGTAAGTTACGTACTGACACAGGTCGGCACCCACCTTCTACTTCTACTTCTACGTTGATACGTTGTTCTGTCATATTTGACCATTACACAACGGTGCGTTTAAGAAAAATACTAAAGACAAAGTAAAATGATAGGAGAGTTAGAAAAAAAAATAGCGGACAAGATAATCTTGTCAATAGTACAAGAAAAGAAAAATAGAAACGTTTTCCAGGCTCCTTTCGCACCATCAGAAAAAGACCAATCCAGCTTCCGTGGCGGTACTAGGGCGTAAAACCGCGCTGATGCGGCTCTAGCTAATCACACAGTGCTACTCAGAGACGGAGGAGAATGGCTACTTTAGAAAGATAGGGTTGAAAACCCACTCTTAAAGGATGCCAAGGATTCCACTATGGAATAAATTAACAGCAACAGTGGCTGAGGCCCCCTTAGCCACTGTTGCTGTTAATTTATTCCATAGTGGAATACATCTGGGGAAGAAACTGTATTTGAAATAATCCGACGTTGCAGAGTAGGGTTCGAATTTAGTGTTATGAGACGACCTTGTTCTAGAATATGCTGGGACGAGGAAGTTATTTTGTCAATTTCTACTAAATGATTTACAATTTTGAAAAACATTGAGAGTTATAGTTTTTGTCGACGTTCCTCCAAGTTGTTCCATTGAAGGGAAGTCATCATATCTGTCACGCTGCTGGTATTGTGATACCTGTTTGTGACAAAGCGTGTTGCCCTCCTCTGGACCATCTCCACCTTGCTAATGAGAGTTCTGTGGTGGGGATTCCACACGGTGCAGTACTACTCCAGGTTAGAGCGTACCAGTGCATTGAATCCTCTTGTCTTTGTTTCCTTGCTGGTACCACGCAGGTTACGCACCAGAAAACCAAGCATAGTATTTGTCTTCTTAATTAGTGATACTGTTGATGTGGGACCCCGAGACTAAATCAGATTGAATGTCTACACCCAGGTATTTTAAGAATGTAATCAGTAAGAAGTGGATGGCTTGACCTAGATATCCGTACAACTCTGCATTTAAGAGGGTGAAAATCCATACCCAGGCTTTCCCATGATGCTAGAGTATCAATATCAGTTTGTAAGAGTTTCTGGTATTCCTCTGACTTGATCTGACGGTACAAAATGCAATCGTCTGCAAAAAGGCGAGTCTTAGAAAGAATCCTGTCCAGTAAATCGTTTATAAATATAAGAAATAGTATTGGGCCTAAGACTGATCCCTGAGGAACTCCGCTTACAACTGGAACCTCACTAGATGACTGCCCCTGGACTATCATTCTCTCTGCCATGTAGAAATGATTCTATCCACTGATAAGTATGACCCTTTATGCCATAGTGGTGTACTTTCTTCATAAGGCTTTGATGAGGTACCCGATCAAATGCCTTGCTAAAGTCCAAAATGATCATATCCGTTTGTACTCCCTTGTCCAATGTTCCAGCCAGCTCATGTGAGAGGGTCAAAAGTTAGGTTTCACAGCTTCTTTTAGCCCTGAAATCATGCTGACAGTCAAGGAGAATGTTGTGTTTGTCAAGATGCCCCATCATACGACTGATGATAACATGCTCTAGCAGTTTGCAGCAGACTGCTTGACGCCAGACATCAGTTACGTTTTCCTCATCAAGAGAACAACTGAATTTGATGGTCAGTATAGGAGCTATTTCGTCAGCGTAATCTTTCAATATTCTGGCAGGAATGTTGTCTGGACCAGATCTTTTCCGTGGGTTGATATTATTGGGGAGTTTGAGCATACTTTCTTTGTCGACCTCAATTTTATCCATGTCAGGAAATGGATCCCCAGAAGGATTTGGAACATATCCTGCTGTATCTTCAGTAAAAAGTGATCTGTATTGCTGGTTGAGAATATTTGCTTTGTCTTTTGTCATGTTAAATAAGCATCACTGGTCTCGAAGTGGTGGAATACTAGAGTTGGCGTTGCTTAGGGATTTAATTTAACTCCAGAACCTCTTCTGCTTTGATGGAAAGTTTAGATTTGGATCATCAGCTTCGAATGGATTATTTACATAAGAGTGATAGGATTGTCTTGTTAGTTTTTGAGTTTCTTGTTTGCATTTTTTATACTTGTCAATGTCCGAATCTTTATTTGTTCTCTTCATTCTTGTAACAAATTCACTTTTCTTTCTGATTGCTGATTTAATAATGTTGTTTATCCATGGCTTGTTTCTTCGGCCGTCCTTCAGTATCTTTGTTGGTATATGTTGCTCCATCAGTGATGACAAAGTGTCTTTGAACTTGGCCTATAAAGTTTCAGTTGATGGGTTACGCAGTTGAGTCATATCAGAGTGAAGCTTAAGTAGCCCTTCCCTCATCTTTTCTTCATCAGCCTTCCTATACATAACCACTTTCCACTTCATTGGTGGGTCTGTCAGTGGTCTTAGGCTTGTTTGTACATAAACGGCTTCACCTGTAGAGGCACGTCTGATTAACCAATACTGGCACTTTAATAAACGACGGAAAACGGAGTGTGTATGTACAACACTGATTCACAGTTGAGAGTTGATCTGAAAGTTTTCATTTCGGTTTTAATCACGATGCTCTCGTCTAGTTGGTTCTACTGAGTAATTGTTCTTGGAAAGAATGAATGTCTTAAACATTCATATTCTGTCTATATGTGTCAGTATTACATCTTATTGTGCTAAAGCACCACACACATTAACAACATACAATACTTTTCCGTTTGAATTCCAAAGATGTGTTTTTTAAGTAAAATACCACATCCTCCTCCTCCTCCTCCTCCTCCTCCTCCTCCTCCTCCTCCTCCTCCTCCTCCTCCTCCTCCTCCTCCTCCTCCTCCTCCTCCTCCTCCTCCTCTTCCTCCTCCTCCTTCTTCTTCTTCTTCTTCTTCTTCTTCTTCTTCTTCTTCTTCTTCTTCTTCTTCTTCTCCTCCTCCTCCTCCTCCTCCTCCTCTCCTCCTCCTCCTCCTCCCTCTTCTTCTTCTTCTTCTCCTCCTTCTCTCCTCCTCCTCCTCCTCCCTCCCTCCTTCTCCTCCTCCTCCTCCTCCTCCTCCTCCTCCTCCTCCTCCTCCTCCTCCTCCTCCTCCTCCTCCTCCTCCTCCTCCTCCTCCTCCTCCTCCTCCTCCTCCTCCTCCTCCTCCTCCTCCTCCTCCTCCTCCTCCTCCTCCTCCTCCTCCTCCTCCTCCTCCTCCTCCTCCTCCTCCTCCTCCTCCTCCTCCTCCTCCTCCTCTCCTCCTCTTGGACGTTCGATGCTAGGTTCAAAACTTTAAGAAAGATGATCAAATGGGGGCAGAGACAAAAAGAAACTGATTATATTATAATATGAATAAAGTCTTACCTCAAGTATCTTAGGAAAAACCGTTAGAGAAGATTACTGAAATGTTAAGGGTGACAGTGGTGCAGTGGTAAAGCGTCGGCCTTACACCGTGGGTCCCTGGTTCGAATCCCGTTTGGCGATGTGTAAATTGCCGGGACTGACACACAGATAGGCGAGAGTACTCGTATAGTATTCTGGAAGCAGTCATTGAGAGAAGATTTTATAAGCTTCAAAATTCCGTCGCCATCGATGTAAACTAAATTAGTTAATTTGATTAAAATTTAGTAGCGGATCAATTACAGTGGCATTTTGCCATAAATGTAGAATTTACCCTACACGTGAGTTTAAAACGCATACCCAGAAGGATGGTTTCAAGGAGATATTAACAACGACATGGGACTAAAGCAAGAGAACATTGAGGCATCCGAAAACCAAATCTTTAAAGGATATGGTCTAACAAGAACTATATAATAGATCTATAGATGTACTCGGCAACATCAGTTTTCAAACACAATGACATTCTCGTGTAATTAGTATTAAGTATTAGAGAACAGTAAGGCATTCGCAAAACAATTTTTGACAGGCTAAGGCCTAACAATAAATAGTCTCGCACAAAGTCTTAAAATAGATCTATAGATGTACTCGGCAACATCAGTTTTCAAACATAATGAGATCATAGTGTATTTAGCGCTGAGAACTATTAGCGTTTTACTTGAATGTCTGGGTCAAGTCAAAAGACTTTTTTTAAATTTAAAAGTCACATTTGTAAGACATTGTCAGTCTTTTTAGTAAAATTCAGGATTTGAAGAAACATTTTGCTTCATTTGCATTATAATACATGTATGTACCATCTGGGACTACATTTCCCCATTTCAGTTTACTTGATCTTGTCTGCCCCATGGGAAATTTAAAAAAGAAATGTGGTAACGAGAAAATTGTATTTTGTCGCAATATTATAATATCAATGACAAGAAATCGATGTGGAAGTTGCTCGTGAATAACTCTAACTTCTTTCATTCCCACGGCCAGAAATTACTCGATCAAATCAGGACAAGAGCAACAGGTGCATATCGACAGACACAACTCTTAACCCTTAGAATGCTGGGTTATTTTCTAAAAAATATAGATCGTGTCGTCTGCTTTCAAAGCCCTAAAATATATGCTTTATTTTGCCGAGGAAAGATACTCAAAGTAGCAAACAGGTTAAATCACCAATTTACTTTGCGGCTGGCCTGGACCTTTCCTGTTTGCATATGCATGAGTTCGGCTTCAGCACTGTAAGGGTTTACGGAAATAATCATGAGAGCAGTTGGTCACAATTCTGAAACGTAAATACGAATTTAAGAGGTTCAAATCCTGGGCAAACAAAATGTTATATTTGACTTACGATGATTGGTAACGTCACAACATTGTTTCGGCAAAGTTAGTACTTATCTGGGGTTATGAGGTATTCGATTAATGGAGACAGGTGTTAATTATTCATCATCTTGTGCTGCTTCGTCGATTTAACTGTGTATAGGGAATTGATCTTAATGTATATGTACTTAATAGTGATGTTAGCTTGATAGGCCTGGTTAGATAACGCACGAAACAAAAATGCAAGGAAACAAGACAACGAGCATAGTTCTGAATCATTTCCACTTGGTCCAAGATTCTTACGACCGAAAACCTCTGATAAAAGGAAACATGTTTTGACAAAAGAATGAATAGTTCAAAACAGAACCAGCATACTTTTAGTTTTGGCTTGTATATTGTTAAGAACAAGAAATTCGTTCCTATGATACCATTGGAGGAGAAGGTTCTATGATACACCAGCTTTGTGTCGACGTTTCTTTAAATTCGGAAATGTTAAGCTGTTTCACAATCCTCTCTCAGTTTTCGAGAACTAACAAATTATTGAAATGTAATGGTCTTTAGTTACCGATTCATGATTATCCATTTAGACAAGTCAGAACAAAGCAACAAATGTGTTGACTTACCTCGAAATTTGTTCCTGTTTTGTTTTTTTATAAAGATTTAAACCCAGCTTGCCTTTGTCTTCCTCCGTTTGTGTTTAATTTTAGAGACACATATGTTCACCGTAAAACGGCATGTAGTAATATAAAGTATTGATTTGAACAAGTGGAAAGTAGACACAATTAGAGACCGATAGAAACATTCGATATCTTAATCTGCCTGACATAACGTGGAAGTGGTAACATGTGCTTGAAAGGACACTCTCAAAAATCGAAGATTTTAATCTTTTTAAAGCAAAATGTCTTCTCCGAATAAAATGACTTCACGGATACAATAAGTAACACAGAAATAAATAACCGTTTAATGGAAATATAGCACATTTACATCTCAGATTTAGTAAACGGTTTACAGGGTAGATATTTGCAAACAAATATCTTTTATCTTTTATAAGTGTCTTTAACTCTGATTATGAGATTGGTCGACATTCTGTTCACATGACACCGGCCAGGTGCGTCCGAATGCATCACATAAAACTTATTTGCAAAACTGTTAAATTTGAAATTATGGGTCTTTAGAATGTAGTTATTGAAAGAGTCAATTATTCAGTGATGTGGATTGTTTAAATCATCTTGTTAACATATGTTACTCGCATAACACATTTTGTGTGGTATGTAGTCCCTTAACCCTTTACCAAACGCTAACTTTTCGACTTTCCCAAATTGAAAGAGTTTGCAGACGACATTTCAAAATGTGATGAAATTGAAAAATAATCTTCTGTTAGGACAGAAAACATTGTGGGGAAAGGAGAAATTGCTCGTTAAGAGCAATTTCTCTTTTTCTCACAATTTGTTCCTTGGTTGTCCACAACAAACTGGTCAAATGTCGTTATTGTTTGGTAATGGGTCAAAGATGGAAATGAGAAACATTAACAATACAAAACTGTAATCATAAATCTTTTATTACATCACAAAGAATTAACCAAACCCCTCTTCATTTGCTCGAGAAACGTGTATATTTATATTTCTGTCTTGGATATGCTGCTAAATAACATTTGGTAGACTGGAACAACCGTCTCCCGTAATTTTAGCCGTTGATATTTGTAAAGAGTGTGAGTAGAGAAGATAAAGCCCACCATGAACAAATTCATAACGTTTTCAAAATTTTCTGATCGAATAAACATCTTTCATTAATCACTTTACAAAAAACATCCTTACACATGATGGACTGATCATTACTATGTTTTGTTTAGAAGGCACAGCCTCAGTTTCTTTATCAAAACAAATATACCTCTTATTATAGTTATCAAATATTATCACTTGGTGTTTGAATTGGTTTGTCATTTATATGAACGGGCCCTCCATTGCAATCATGAACAACTTCTGAAGAATAAAGCATTTTAAAAGCGACATTTGAAATTGAAACAATAGAAACACTACCGCCCCTTTGATGTGCTAACAGATGTCTTTTGTATCTCTTTTTAAACTACTCTGAAATTCAAGAATTTTACATTTGCAGTAGTAATAAGATTCTCATATGGGCAAAGTATTTACGTTCACACAAACTATTTATTCTGTCAGTGAAAACGCTTTTAATTTAATTTCGACATTGATTGTCGTCCGCAATATCTTTTTATACAAGTATTCGGATGATACTTTGTTTGCTGATGATAAAGATGTCAACGATATCTCATCTTAGGAAGGCCTCCCCTTTTTTCGCGTAGACTTCTCTCCGTGATACCGTATTACTAAACAGTTTACGCTTAAGATTTGCGTAAGTCTAAATCAACAATTCCTCTTATTTCAATATTGGGCGAAGCAATATTGCAAAGTAAAACATCATTACATTCGTCTCTCCGATACGCTTCCAATGACGTGTAACATTGCAATATTTTACTTTCATTGAAGACACTATCCATGTGTATCAGTTAAATCTTACGCAAATGTATTCCGTATCCCCTTCCCAAACAATAACGACATTTGACCACTTTGTTGCAGACGAACTTAGAAAACATTGAAGAAGAGGAGATTGTTATGAGATATTTCTCCTTTTCCCACAATATTTTCTGGCCTATCAGAAGATTATTTTCCAATTTCATCACATTTTGAAATGTCGTCTGTCTGCAAACTCTTTCAATTTGGGACAGTCAAAAATGTGTTGTTTGGGAAAGGGTTAAGTTGTTTAGTAAAACGGTACCAGGGATGGTATTTTATAGTTCCAGACAAGTACAGGTAGGACAGCCGTCTGATCCGTAACCTCCGATATCGTAACCTTCCGTACATGTCATCACACAATGGAGTATAGCCACACACTGACCAGGGGACGGCGTCGAGGGAACCTCTATAATATATGATACAATTAGTGTAGTTCTTCAATACACTGAACATGGGACTTCTATAAAATAGGATAAACTTACTACAGTACTTTAATACACTGAAAATGGGCCCTCTATAATAGAAGATAAACTTAAAACAGTACTTCAATATACTGAACATGGGACTTCTATAATAGAGGATAAAATTAGTGCAGTTCTTCAATACACTGGCCATGGGACTTCTATAATATAGGATACAATTAGTGCAGTACTTCAATACACTGAACATGGGACTTCTATAATATAGGATCAATTAGTGCAGTACTTCAATACACTGAATATGGAACCTCTATAATATAGGATACAATTAGTGCAGTACTTCAATGCACTGAATACGGAACCTCTAAAATATAGAATACAATTAGTGCAGTACTTCAATACACTGAACATGGGACTTCTATAATATAGGATACAATTAGTGCAGTACTTCAATACACTGAACATGGGACTTCTATAATATAGGATACAATTAGTGCCGTACTTCAATACACTGAATATGGAACCTCTATAATATAGGATCAATTAGTGCAGTACTTCAATACACTGAACATGGGACTTCTATAATATAGGATACAATAGTGCAGTACTTCAATACACTGAATATGGAACCTCTATAATATAGGATACAATTAGTGCAGTACTTCAATACACTGAACATGGGACTTCTATAATATAGGATACAATTAGTGCAGTACTTCAATACACTGAATATGGATCCTCTATAATATAGGATACAATTAGTGCCGTACTTCAATACACTGAATATGGAACCTCTATAATATAGGATACAATTAGTGCAGTACTTCAATACATTGAATATGGAACCTCTATAATATAGGATCAATTAGTGCAGTACTTTAATACACTGAACATGGGACTTCTATAATATAGGATACAATTAGTGCAGTTCTTCAATACACTGAACATGGGACTTCTATAATATAGGATACAATTATTGCAGTACTATAATACACTGAATATGGAACCTCTATAATATAGGATACAATTAGTGCAGTACTTCAATACATTGAATATGGAACCTCTATAATATAGGATCAATTAGTGCAGTACTTCAATACACTGAACATGGGACTTCTATAATATAGGATACAATTAGTGCAGTACTTCAATACTCTGATTATGGAACCTCTATAATATAGGATACAATTAGTGCAGTTCTTCAATACACTGAATATGGATCCTCTATAATATAGGATACAATTAGTGCCGTACTTCAATACACTGAATATGGAACCTCTATAATATAGGATACAATTAGTGCAGTACTTCAATACATTGAATATGGAACCTCTATAATATAGGATCAATTAGTGCAGTACTTTAATACACTGAACATGGGACTTCTATAATATAGGATACAATTAGTGCAGTTCTTCAATACACTGAACATGGGACTTCTATAATATAGGATACAATTATTGCAGTACTATAATACACTGAATATGGAACCTCTATAATATAGGATACAATTAGTGCAGTACTTCAATACATTGAATATGGAACCTCTATAATATAGGATCAATTAGTGCAGTACTTCAATACACTGAACATGGGACTTCTATAATATAGGATACAATTAGTGCAGTACTTCAATACTCTGATTATGGAACCTCTATAATATAGGATACAATTAGTGCAGTTCTTCAATACTCTGATTATGGGACTTCTATAATATAGGATACAATTAGTGCAGTACTTCAATACTCTGATTATGGAACCTCTATAATATATGATACAATTAGTGCAGTACTTCAATACACTGAACATGGGACTTCTATAATATAGGATACAATTAGTGCAGTACTTCAATACTCTGATTATGGAACCTCTATAATATAGGATACAATTAGTGCAGTTCTTCAATACACTGAACATGGGACTTCTATAATATAGGATACAATTATTGCAGTACTATAATACACTGAATATGGAACCTCTATAATATAGGATACAATTAGTGCAGTACTTCAATACATTGAATATGGAACCTCTATAATATAGGATCAATTAGTGCAGTACTTCAATACACTGAACATGGGACTTCTATAATATAGGATACAATTAGTGCAGTACTTCAATACTCTGATTATGGAACCTCTATAATATAGGATACAATTAGTGCAGCACTTCAATACTCTGATTATGGAACCTCTATAATATAGGATACAATTAGTGCAGTACTTCAATACTCTGATTATGGAACCTCTATAATATAGGATACAATTAGTGCAGTACTTCAATACACTGAATATGGAACCTCTATAATATAGGATACAATTAGTGCAGTACTTCAATACATTGAATATGGAACCTCTATAATATAGGATCAATTAGTGCAGTACTTCAATACACTGAACATGGGACTTCTATAATATAGGATACAATTAGTGCAGTACTTCAATACTCTGATTATGGAACCTCTATAATATAGGATACTATTAGTGCAGTACTTCAATACATTGAATATGGAACCTCTATAATATAGGATCAATTAGTGCAGTACTTCAATACACTGAACATGGGACTTCTATAATATAGGATACAATTAGTGCAGTACTTCAATACTCTGATTATGGAACCTCTATAATATAGGATACAATTAGTGCAGTACTTCAATACACTGAACATGGGACTTCTATAATATAGGATACAATTAGTGCAGTACTTCAATACACTGAGCATGGGACTTCTATAATATAGGATACAATTAGTGCAGTACTTCAATACACTGGCCATGGAACCTCTATAATATAGGATACAATTAGTGCAGTACTTCAATACACTGGCCATGGAACCTCTATAATATAGGATACAATTAGTGCAGTACTTCAATACTCTGATTATGGAACCTCTATAATATAGGATACAATTAGTGCAGTACTTCAATACACTGAACATGGGACTTCTATAATATAGGATAAAATTAGTGCAGCACTTCAATACACTGAATATGGAACCTCTATAATATAGGATACAATTAGTGCAGTACTTCAATACACTGAACATGAGACTTCTATAATATAGGATACAATTAGTGCAGCACTTCAATACACTAGCCATGGGACTTCTATAATATAAGATACAATTAGTGCAGTACTTCAATACACTGGCCATGGAACCTCTATAATATAGGATACAATTAGTGCAGTACTTCAATACACTAGCCATGGGACTTCTACAATATAGGATACAATTAGTGCAGCACTTCAATACACTAGCCATGGGACTTCTATAATATAGGATACAATTAGTGCAGTACTTCAATACACTAGCCATGGGACTTCTATAATATAGGATACAATTAGTGCAGTACTTCAATACACTGGCCATGGAACCTCTATAATATAGGATACAATTAGTGCAGTACTTCAATACGCTGACTTTGGGACTTCTATAATAGAGGATAAAGTTAGCCTTTAAAAGGCTGGAACCGACATCGTGCTTATGCAATCAAGTTAGATCTAGGCCAGCCGCCGAGAGTGTACATCTATAATAAAAGAAAAGATTAACCCTTATAGTGCTGGAACCGACTTCATGTTTATGCAAACAGGTTATATCCAGACCAGCCGCAAAGAGGGTACCTCTATAATAAAAGAAAACAATTAACCCTTATAGAGCTGGAACCGACTTCATGTTTATGCAAACAGGTTATATCCAGACCAGCCGCAAAGAGGGTATCTCTATAATATAGGAAACAGTTAGTCCTTATAGTAATTTAACCGACTTCATGCTTATAGAAACAGGTTAACCAAGTAAATTGGCGGCTGGCCTGTAATCTAACATGTTTGCTTTTCTGTTAATCGTTCCTCATCAAAATTAAGCATAAATAATATAGGATAGAACTAGTGCAGAGACCGTAGCAGTTCTTCAATACACTAAATATGGGACCTTTATTACACACGGCAAAATAAGTGGGGACACCATGGCTATACTTCCACACACTGACCGGGGAACCGCGTCGAGGGGACCTCTATAATAAAGGATAAAATCAGTACATAAACCGTAGCAATTCTTTAATACACTGAACACGTGACCTCTTTAACATACAGCAGAATAAGTGGGGACACCATGGCTATACCTCCACACACTGGCCGGGGAACCGCGTCGAGGGGACCTCTATAATAAAGGATAACATTAGTTCATAAACCGTAGCAATTCTTTAATACACTGAACATGTGACCTCTTTAACATACAGCAGAATTAGTGGGGACACCATGGCTATACTTCCACACACTGACCGGGGAACCGCGTCGAGGGGACCTCTATAATAAAGGATAACATTAGTACATAAACCTAGCAGTTCTTTAATACACTGAACACGTGACCTCTTTAACATACAGCAGAATTAGTGGGGACACCATGGCTATACTTCTACTCACTAAACGGGATAATGAAGGATAAATATAGGATAGAATTAGTGTTGAGACCGTATTTAGTCAAACATATCACCCATGAAACAAACGACATGACCTTTGTCATTCCTGTGTTTAATTGAGTCACTGCAACATGATGAACCCATCTTTCACCTCTGTAAATTTGTGGTTATAATGAAAAGCAGTCATTGGCACGCAAGAGTTAATTTGCAGAAATGGTGGGAAAACTCTATGACTTAAAATAAAACGTGCAATATAATTCAGTTAATGTTGAAAATAGAAACTCTATTCAAACCAAATACATATCTACACTTTACTTTGAAGGGTCAACAAAAGTAGAATAACCTTACCCTCTTTGTCGGGCGAACAAGACTCACACAATGGCTCAGTGTCTGAAAAGAGAATATTCATATGAAATATTCATGTGATTAAAATTGTAGGCTCTTACTTCGTGTAGTCAATATACCAAAATCTACATTAAAGGTTCTTGTTTATAACTGTGAGAAGTGGTGTTTTTTTTTACAAATGTGTGGTAATTGAAACTTTATTTCTTTAACAGCATAACAGCTGTAATATCATAGAATATGCACCGAATTATATCGTTATTAATATTTTAAAGTATGAATACAGTGAAGTAATATGTATTTCGATCCAAAAGCTTGACATTGCGTTTGAGAGCTATCGCACATAAACTGTATATATATACAGTGTACTCAAACAGTTGACGCTTCCTGAATAAATTATGCTTTTAACAGCTACTTTTAATTGTATATCAAACAATATAATACATTATAGTAACATTTCAGATTTGTTCTTGGCTTTTGATTATTGTAGGGCGATATACTCTATCCAATTTCTATCAACTATTCGAACCAGACCGCAAACCGAACATGAAGTATGAAGTTCAAATCATTTGTGACTTCACGAGTAGTTTAGAAGTCCTCTGTGTAGGTGTAACAAAGTAAGTATAACTGTAAGAGTTCTTAAGTTCGAACTTCTGCTTGACTGATATGTCCTTCTATATTTTATTAATCTAAAGCGACATGATTTACTAACTTTTTACTACTTTATAATTGTGTCCATGTGCGATAAGATTCCCTCTATGACTATACTCTGGAGGCGCTTTGGTACAATATTGGAAGAAGAAGAGCCGGTGGCTGTGAACGTACTCTACGCACTACTGGCAATGAAGTAAATGCAGGAACCCTTATTGCCTTTAGCTGAACTAATAAGAAAAATGTTGAACGCTAGCAGGCGTCCATTGGACCTCAAACATTTTAATTTGTGTTGAACGTTCCTTCATTTATATTCCCATTAAAAAGTCTTTATGAAACATTTACAACAACAAGGCAAGGAAATAGTACATTGGTTAGGAAATCCATCAGTATAATACATATACATATAATTGGCTGTTTTGGGAATGTGACCAAGGTTAACCGCTATTCTTCCACATTAAAGTTCATGAAGGCACCATGGTGCCAGTCTTCATTCACCAACCTTGACAGGAACAAGTTGGACATGTGCTCTCCTTCACCGGAAGTAAAACAAAGTGTCCGTTACATTCGGAAATACACTGGACGGTTTCTGGACACGCCTCCATGGCCGTCATCGGTCGTGGTGTAACGTCGTGTCCATTGTTATCTAGAATATACAACAATATATAAAGGTCGCTCATGTTACGACAAATGGTATTAACTCTCTGCATTGATGAGAAGATAAAATTGACGATGAGGTGACCGAAGCGGCACTTAATTAGGGTTGGAAAAGTCAATTGTCTGTATTGCCAAGCATTAACGAAACAAAGACTTTTTACTTAATTTACTATGCAACCAAGTAAATAAGATAGTAATATTAAGTTTTCATATTCACGGCATTGCATGAGGACATGAAAACAAGATATTGACTGTGAATTTTACGTTCTTGAAAGCAAGATTATACCTTTACATCATTCAGGACAAAAACGTATTTTTGCATTTACGGAAAAAAAGCCATGCATAGTTACGAAAACAAAACTAACCTTTCTTGTTTAATAAGTACATGTGTCAGAAAACTCGTTTTGTTAGTTTTGGGCCATTTATAACTAAAATTGCCAATTTGTGTTGAAAAAAGATAAAGAAAATCACCACTCATGTTAAATGTATATACAGTATATTTCATCATTTTACCAGTATAGTGACCGTTGTTTGCTGCATGTACGGCAGGTAGAACCGAGTTTTCGTTCGTGGATATAGAATGAACCAACGGTACATAGTTGTGGACCGTCTCAGGGACTGTTTCGTGTGCATGTATGTTTTCAATGGTTCCAGTCGGGATCTGCTCATGAACATTTACAGGTACATGGAGTTGGGTGTAAGAGTTGTCGGTACCGACAATGGGGGTATAATGGGCAACTTCTGAAAAATGTTAATGGGTGTTTACAATCTGATCTCGTCGGGTTTATCCAATGAAAACCACTCTGATATAATATGGAATCCGACATATTGGTTATTATTAAGACTTTCGTTGTTCTTTTGTTTTCAAATGCAAATGTTAAATGCAATATTTAAACACTCTTCTGGTTTGATTAAGGCAACAAAACATACCCGAGCTTATGCTTTTTCTAAACATATATGACTTGAGTTACCGACCCAAAATAATGGCTTTAAATGATGTTTAACACTTCCACTTACACTGAACTACTAAACGTTGACGCGCATATAGAATGTGTTATTAGCCGGAACTTTAACGGAAAAAGTTGTAACCCTACACTTATGTACGAGATGTATTTCTCAGATCACGGAAATACCCGAGTAGTAACATTTTGCGGGATGTGCATGATGAACTTCTGGATCCATATTATATACATTATTGTGAAGTGCTGCTGATACAAATTGTGAATAAGTAGAATGAGTGTTTATCATGTTGACAACATGACCTTCACCTGGTGCAGTCTGGAGGTTGGTATTGGCTTCAGGACTCGCCATAGGTAAGTTAATGGAAGGGTTTACTGGCCCAATCTGTTGTTGTGTATTCACTGACTGTGGGGGACTGAAAGGGGGGTTGTTCGACAACCCAAATGTGTGGACACCTGTAAGAAAAAACACATACAAACATCTCAAATTCAAATAAAACTTGGTGTTATAGTAGTCGAGATAAGATGGTACTTTTTGGGGAATGGCAATTTCAAATTATATTTCAAAACCTGTTACACAAATTTGACCTCATGGCTACTCTTCTTATAAGTACCGACAAAACAGACTTTGAATATGCATTATGATGGATACAGTAGAAGTTAGCTTATAGCTTATGGCAAATATCATCTTTCATTTTACATGTAAGTAGTGAAACACAATCATAAATTACATCCAAAGACAATGTCTCATATAAACACAAGTCGGAACTAATGTGCCTGTTGCTAATTGCTGAGACCATCGACTAAGAATTGAACAAATCGGAAAGTCGTAATGGCCTTTGAGCTAATTTGAACCTTAAAAATTTAAGGAATAAGGCCAATCAAATTATGTGTCTTACTGTGTTTGATTCATGAGAGACCATTTTTGAAACGACATTTGATATAGATACATGCGCACATATATGCGCTCTTGGAAGAGAACATTTGTGATAAGATGAAATAATTTTCTCACATTAATTAACAAACGTCCTATTCTATCAGGGGCATTAAGGCCTACATCCGAAATCACGAAAAGAGTAATATTGTTTTGCTCTTTTAAAACTAAGTTTCGTTGATGCTTTTAATCATTATCCCTTAAGGTGTGATAGGGTAGCACAGACATGCCACGCATACCTCCAACTGTTTGTATAGCGGAACACGCTGGTCCTATACAACTTGGTACTGCAGGTTGGCCCAGGGACTGATGAGTGTCAGGACTGTTAGAGAGGACTATATAAAAGAAAAAAATGTTTATCAGTTCTTTTTATTGAAAGGGATTAAAATCACTTGATGAAAGTTGTATACATGTTAATCAGTGAGAACACTGCTTAGAAGGGCCTTATTTTTAATTTCGATCACAGAAAATATTATTTTAACCACAAAAAGGTCGAAATGAATCATTTAGGCGTGCACACCATCCAATATACTTTGATCGACATGAATACATATTAATGAGATCGTAACGAGAAGACAATACCTGTATAAAACCCGTGGTCTTAATCTCCCCAGAGCGCCACAGGGCATTAGCAAATGGACAGTAGCAGTCCTGTGTAATCTGGTCATAAAGCACGATGTCCAATTAGGGCCATAGATAAGGGGTCAGCCCCTTCTACTTGAAAAGAAACAATGTGCTACCGTTCGGATTATGTGCCCTAAAAATAGATAAATTATTTTAAATGAAATTTGACTGCTGGTAAATTTGTTCAAACAAACAATTCTGTAAAGGTTATTTCCGGATATTTCCCTATGAATGCCATTATCGATATAAAACAAGAAAAACGGTTATTGGGAATGTTATCCTAATATGCTAACTGAAATATATTTCATGCCCTTAAATGACATATTACCTGACTTCAGGTAAAACAAATACCAGTTTTAATTTCTGCGGATGACATTTGTTTCCTATAAATGTTTCCGATTGCCTTCCTCTTAGAAATATTCCACATAGTTGTAAAATGTAAAAGGTGCTTGTTCACAGAAGAGTTAATTTGAAAACCAACGTAAAATGAAACAGTACAGTATTTGTGTTGCTAGATATACAGTTGAAGAAGTTAGATCTCGAAGGCGATGCCACGCTTTTGGAGTTAGAAACATGTTAATTCACAGTATTCCACTTAATAAAATTAAAAAAAAACGATGTAATATTCAACTGTGCGTAAAATATAACAGTACATCTGTTGTGTAGTTTTAAACAAATTATTTTTAATCTCCTTTCATTTGAGAATATGCGCCTTTTAACATGAGAAAATAGCAAGTCGAGTTCTTGTGACTTATCAACAACAACCTCAAGTCGTTTTATTTTTATTCCCCAACCAGGCATTTGTGACTGGCTCAAAATCAAACAAAAGGGGACAATACTTATTTCAAAAATAGAATCATCAATCATTTATTGATATATTCGGTACATATTACTGTGACTAAAGGGTAACTTACCGGCAATTAATCCTAACACCAAAGTGGTTAAAGAAACACTCTTCATCAGAAGATGTTTATGGACATGACATATGTATGTAAAGAGTAACCTGGTTATTTTGAAACATAGTTAACATTAAAGAAATGTTACAAATAACGAAAAAGAAAATAGGGGAGTGATGTTTTCCG
Source organism: Cerastoderma edule (assembly GCA_947846245.1). Taxonomy (NCBI): domain Eukaryota; kingdom Metazoa; phylum Mollusca; class Bivalvia; order Cardiida; family Cardiidae; genus Cerastoderma; species Cerastoderma edule. The sequence continues at coordinate 49,674,052 of OX401404.1, read as the reverse complement.
AGGTTAATCCGTGAGCGGCATTTTGGTAAAGCACTAACAATATTCGCCGTCAATTCTTTCCGGCACTTCATCCATATATTTAAGTTCTTTGCATACCATAAAAGAGTTTAATGTGTGTTCTTTCATCTGATACCAAGTTTGTTGTGTAAATTCTACAAATTCAACAAATAATTAAGTTAATACGGGAGCCTTGTTTTTCTTGTGTAACTGTAAACGGCAAAATCTTTTGCGACGGGACGTACGGAAAAAACGCCCATCTTTAACAGGCCATATCTCGGTCATCAATCAACCAATTTTAACAAAACTAACATCATATGAAAGGAAAAAGTGTCTTCTAAAAGAACATACCACATAATGTACAGTCATTGAACAAATAAAAAAGTTAGTAGGGGGCGCCGTGTTTTCCGAGCTTGAATCTGTTGTGAGTCGAAATGGCTGGAGTAATACTCATGTTTGAACAGCTATTTCTCAGCCATCTTTCGTCCAAATTTCAAATATTTAATATCATTTGAAAGGTAATTTTATGCATTTTCAAAATATATCAAAGTTAGAAAAATATTATTTAGAACAAAAAATATAATAGGGGGCGCCGTGTTTTTCAATCTCAATTGTTAAGCGACATTTTTGTAAAAAATATTGCCCATATTTGACATGCATTTTCTCGGTACTTGGTGAACATATTTTAGATCTTTAAACACCACCAGAAAGTTCAGAGTGTCTTCTTTGATTTGGTACCAAGTTTGTTGAGATATATCCACAAATAAAAAAAGTTAAGAGGGGGCGCCGTGTTTTTCTTCCGTAATCGCGCTATAACGGGGTAGGCGCCATGTTTTATACCTGTCCCTTGATAATGCAAAATTTCAAAATATCAAAGATTTCAGAGTTTTCTGCAAGAAAGTTACACCTTCGACTTCTTTGTTTACTACTCGAGGGTGTTGTTTGGATTATTCAAGTAATTAAGATATATCGTATTTGTGGTGACTTGAATATTGAGCTTTTCATTACCACGGTGTAACATTGTGAAACGTCTTAGTTTCCGTGTCTTCTAAGCAACACCCGAACCAGATTTGTCTTTTTTTCCTTTTCGTTACTTAAATTGAACTGATAAATCTACTTCCTACTTCCGGTAATAGTGCGGCAAAGATTTCGCGCCAAATTTGTACCACGTGAACAAAACAAAAGGAAAATGGACACTGGATTCGACGACCCCGGCATCTTCTTCAGCGATAACTTCGGTTCTGAGGATAAGACATCAGATGACCAGATAAATAGAACGCAGGTTAAAAAGAGATTTAAAGACTTCATCCGTCAGTTTCACGAAGGCAACTTTTCTTACCGATACAGGTAATGTTTATTAAACCATTGGGAGGGGTGATAATTTAGAATTTGTGTTCTGGACGCTCCGAGTACAAACCCTGATCTTTTTTTGTAAAAGTCAACTAATTCATCTGACATGTAAAGTTAACTTCCGTAAAATTTAAAGGAAACAAACATTATATTGTCATTTTGTAAAAAGTTTACTATCTTAGAATAATTTGATTGAGGTGTTGTCAAATGCCAAGTCCATCATCTGTTTTTCCTGAAAGATTCTCAGTTTAGAGAAAATGAGCCATTTCTCCCTATTTGCTTTGTATAAGACCCGTTCCAAAAACCTAAATAGAATTGTAGGGTCACGATGTTGATTTGGTTTCATTTTATTTCTTATTAAGTTTAAGGTGATGAAAAAGAGATAACATTTTGACTTTATTTTTCTTAACCCTTTAAGGTATAGAGATAAGGCTTATCAGTGACACTATAGGTATAAACCATCCGATTATTGAAGACCATTAACGCATACATAACTAGTCACCCTGGGTACCTATTTGCACAGGATTATCTCCGATAATTGTTATTGATTGGGGTACTGTTAATCAAACCTAAATTAATGCATTTTACATTCATCTAATAGATTTTTTTAAAGAATAAAAGACGACGAGAACAAAATTTCCTTTAAGTTGATGTTTTTTTTCTTTATTTAGTGATACATTCATACAGTCAACTCGACAGTTTCGGATCATCGACAGTTCCGGATCATCTTATGTTTGTTGTCAAATTTCTATGAATGCGAAGAAACTCTGGCCTTAAAAACTTAACAGTCATTTAGCATATTCAATTAGCTCTTGACAAAACCAGGATAACATTTCCACTTCTGGTAAAGCGATCAGAATCAATTTGGAACAGTTAATTATGACCGAGACAAGTCACCGGAAGTTGACCTAATTTCAACGATATTTTTTTTCGGCGATTAAGACGCTCATTCAAAAAGATAATGTGCACTCAACCTTGATATCATTTGTAAGAAGAATTATAATAGAATGTATTTATGCAAAACTTTCACGCTAAAACGGGTCTGGAATTGTATAATTGCATGATGAATGAAGGCAGGTGTACTCGACAGTTTCGGATCACCTCTTTGATTTATAGGGGTCGTCTCAACATTACTTCCGGTCATTTTCGTACGCTCTTAAAAGGAAAAAGTAAAATGATTCTTTAAAGGGAAATCGCACAAGGCATGTGTTTGATGAAAATAAAGTATAAATTGATGATATTATTTTCTGTTCTAATTGTCTCTTTGTGAAGTTAACCCTTTTTACAATAAATGATATGACAATTAACGTGATTCGGAACTGTCACATTTGATCCGAAACTGTCGCGATGACCCCGATCTTGTTTTCTTCAAAAACTGAAAAATGGTAAATAAAAGCGGTAAATCATTGGTATGAATAGACAGAGGAAGAATTTTTCTTTAAATCCATATGTTAATTTCTACAGTAAATTGGTTAATACAAGAAAAAACGATCTTTTATCTATTAGTGATCCGGAACTGTCGAGTTGACTGTATCAGGATTAAGTTGTAGAAAATTAAACAAACAATGAAAATGTATATTACGGTGTGAATTATACAAAATCAAAATTAATAATATGACTTATGTGTTCTCCCTGAGAGATCCGTAATTTGTTTTCCGTTTGTCATCAATTGTAGGGAATTTTGTTGCCGAAAAATACCGTTCATGACTCGAGATACATACTTTGTCTTTGCATATTTCTCAACAAAGCTGAATCGTTTTACTTCAATTCCCATTCAAACCGTTTCCAAAATATATAAAAGAATGTTTTTCAGCGCAATATTGCTTTGTAAAGGAGTTAAACCTAGTCCTTCTTATAAATGTAAAACAGTAAAAATCAACTCATTTTGGCAACAAATCATGCTTATATTTCCGTAAAATACGTGTCCATGGGTGATGAATTTACCAAAAGCTCGTAGTTGTAGTCAAAGTCGGAGGAATGATCTAATTTGCTTGTCCGTGAATTGGTAACATTTATCAACATTTCATCATCTTCAGGCTTAATAAAAAACGATCAAATTACTGCTCTGAATCTACATTGATGTCCGACTTGCGATCGGAAACACCAAATTGGCTAAATATTCTAAAAAGGCCGTCTTTATAACGTCAATTATTTGACGGCTCGATTTTCAATCGCCTTTAAACTTTGAACAATAGCTCCGTGTCATAAACATCCTTTACAGGTCGCGTGCCGTATGCTCTGGTTTTAATTGGATAGTATTTTTAGAAATGTGTTAAGTTACTAAAGAATTGCATGAAATCCTTATCGAGTCTTTACAAATCGGCAGTGTTTTGATCTTTTATGACCGGAAGACTTCCCATTAAATAGTCTACTGGTCGCGTGCCCTATGTTCTTTTTAATTGGATAATATTTTTAGAAAAGTGTTAGTTTGTAAAGAATTGCAGGAAATCCTTATCAAGTCTTTACAAATCGGCATTGTTTTGATCTTTATGACAGGATATCGAAGGCCGCTTTCAGTTTTATTGGGGGTGGGTATTTCATTTCCCTTCATCTCAATCCCATAGCGTCTCTTTTAGAAGTGTGCCGCGTGACCACTATCAAAAGATTCGCTCTAGAGCAAAAGTTTAAACTTTGACCCCATGATTTTATCATCGTATATGAAAGAAAACATATTTGTTTAATAGGAAAATAAACTTTGGAGAAAATGACGTGTGTGTTTATTTGTGTAATTAAGGGTTGAAGTTGAATCAATTTTTCAGCTGTCAAAAAGCGTTCTATGCAGTAATCGATAGCCCGTCAAAATAGGTTTTATACGGTAATAGGTATACCGGCGAAAAGCGTTTTATGCGGTAATCGATAAGGCGGCGAACGGCGCTATATACCGTAAAGGGTTAAAATGGGAAACTTTTATTGTTATCCTTAGTCTCAATAACAAACCATGAACAAAGATTTTATCAATATTTTGGCATTTATCATGCATCGCTATGTCTCGGTTCAATCGTGATAATTAAAACTAATTTGTTGGAATCGGAAAACTAAGTGGTGAAAGGAATGATGAAATTATTGTCGTAACGATTGAAGACAAATATTTCCATTGTTATTGTGAATTAATAAATTACTTTACTCACAGTTTTGAATTGATCCTTTTTTAATGAATCCATGCACTTCACATACGCCACAGATTAACTTTGAAAGAATGGTTGAATTAACACTAGATGGGGATTTTTTGCTACAGGTAAATTTTCTGGAATGTGAAAAACCTGTTTTAAAGCATTTTTTTAATATTGAACAGCAATTGAAGCCATTATGTGGTGGTATGTAAGTTTATTTTACATATCTTGTATTATCAATTGACTTTGAATGGCCTTTTTTTACTCTTATTCCGAAAGTCAGAATTCGAAATGTCCGACACTATTTTGACTCTTCAAAATTTTGATGTTAGATTGTCCCATTAGAAATTAAAAAACAATGTTCACATCAAATTATTTTTACTTGACAGAAACCTGAAATATGCACATGAATGATGAATGATAAAAACAAAAACACCTGTTGACATGCGAAAGCTGAATATATTGACATATTCAGCAGATTATATTTGTTTAAAGGCAATTATTTTATTTACATTTCTTTTGTTATAAAGTGACATTTGTTCTGAAATCTTGAATATGGAAAAATCCACCACTAATTTGGCCCTTCTATAGATTGCCCCCATTATAAAAAAGGCAATTGTAGTTACTTCTGCTGATTGAATAAAGCCTTGATTACAATATTTTCCTATGTTGTAAGGCAGTTTTAACTATATTTTACTGTTTTTACAGGGATGAACTGAAAAGACACTACAATCTTGGAGAATACTTCCTTGAAGTAGATGTGGAGGATGTTGCCAGCTTTGATGAAACACTTGCTGAAAAATTGTACAAAGTACCAACAGAACACCTGCCTCTGGTAAGCTACATGAAATCATGGGTTACATTTTAAAGGGAATAAAAAAGAGCTGTTCTACCATGTGGCAGTTGAATTAAATTTACAAATACTTACTTTAAATACTTTATTTGAATAGCCTGAAGGACGCAACAGTAAATCACCTGTTCTGAAGCCAAGAATGGTTAGAAGATTTTGTACTGCTTTTTCAGAGTGAAAAAAATCAACTTCATCTGCTTAAACTAAACATTTTGCATTTGAAATAAGATACTTTATGATAGAAATGGTAAATCCAAACATTCTTTGAGATTTCATACCTATTAAAGTTTGAACCAGTATTGGCTTCAATGGATTAAGCTGGCTATGATTTGCGCAAGCTTGTGTCTGGTCTGACAGCCGGTATTTTCTCTTGAGAAGCTTTTTTACGTATTGATTGCTTTCACAGGTGGCTTGAAATACTGCTTAAGCATATTCATATTGGCATATTTTCAAGAATAGAGTCATTCATATATTCTTCATGTTTGCATATATCATATATAAGTGATATCTCTTTCAGTGGAAGAAAAGTTTTTTTGATTTTGACATGCATAATCCTTATGTAATTATTTCATATTTTTTATTTTTATATGACCTGCATATTTATGTTAAGGAGATACTTGTATCGAAAGGTTTTAAAAAAAAAAAGAAAGCCCATCACAAGCAACTGTTCTATTTGTCATATATGTTCTCATTTCTGAAAATTGTGAAATCCCTAACACTCCTCTTCATTATAAATGTCATATATGATTTACTCAATCTGGTTTGATCAAGAAACCAGGGGAAGTCAATTTTGTGATTGGTTTGTTTAAGTTAGTTGATCATCTAACTTGCCAATTCTATCTGACCTTGTAGTTTGAAGATGCTGCGAAAGAGGTTGCAGATGAAATCACCCGACCCAGGCCGGAGGGAGAGGAGGACATGGAGAATATACAAGTGATGCTCACATCAAAAGAGAATCCATGTAACATTAGAGCTCTAAAGGTAGGTAACATTCAGTGTGGCATCAGTATAGGCAGAATTGTTTAATGAAATAGTATGACTTAGGTTAGTGAGACCTCAAAAGGCATATGGTCAGTTTCTTACTGAAGAAAGTCTATTTAAAACTTGGGCTCTTAAACAAGGTATTAATTAGTGTAACTTTCTTACATAATGGTGATTCATTTTGATTGAAGTTGGTCAGGTCACTTATTTTTTTAGTACAAAAGTGAATTTCAAATATGAAAAGCGTGTTTAGCTATTCAATAGTCAATGTCACAATCATTATGAATTCTTGCTGTTGGTTGATCTTACTAAGGATTGGGTCTATTGTTGATTTGTAATGTTAACCTCTTCATTTCATCCCAAACCCCTATGTTTTGGGTACCCATAAGAATTCCTTGAAGGCTTGTTCAATTGAAATTGTCAAATCAAGTTGTATTTAATGATATTGAGATAGTGTATGTAGAAGGCACAGGCATGCAGTAGCTGTTTACCTATCAATTAAAGAAAAGTACTTACTAAATCAATAAAGATATGCAAGGACATTATCTTAAACATTCATACAATACTTATATGGGATATGTAGACGTCTGAAAGAAATAAATGCAATGGTGTTATACTTTGCAATATTACTTGTCTCAATATTGAAATAAGATTCGGTAGATTTTGTAAATGTTTAGCACAAGATCTTTATAACATATAGCGCTTCCATGGTCTTTCTACTTCAGTCTGAACAAATGGCGAGACTAGTAAAGATTCCAGGGATAGTGATCGCTGCTTCTGCTATCAAATCCAAAGCTACACAACTTGCAATACAATGTCGCAGTTGTAGAAACATGATTAATAACATAGCTGTAAAACCGGGACTTGAGGGCTACAGCTTACCAAGAAAATGTAACAGGTATGAAACAAGTTGGCTTGCCCTATACTCTATGATGTCTCACTTAAACACAGCTGTAAACTTAAACAAACCACCAATACACAAGAAATAAAAAAAATTCTCACTGCAATTGTCATCTTTATTGCTTTCAACATGAACCAGTGTCAAAAACATGTATTTCAGAAACAGATGCGTAGATAATGACTTAAAGATATGAAAAATACATGCATGAAAAAATATGATATCGCTTGTTAACACTTGCTTTGTTAGTTTTTCTGAAACCTACGCTTCTCATACAAGTCACAATACCACTTAGATTCAAACCATGGAGCGTTCTCAATAAGAAGTGGTGAAAACAAAATCTAAACAGGCATCTTGCAGGGGCTGGTCCACGGGGATTTTTAACATCTCTGGGAATTTGAACCGACCAAATCATAACTTGAAGTCATTTTGGCCTGTGTTATGTTCTTGTTGAGAACACTATCAAGGTAGCACTAGATTTGAAGTTTCCCTTGAGGAAGTCTCCCTGTTGAGAAACAGATGGCTGATGGAACAGCTCGCCCATAATCCGGGGTCTGTCACAAAGGTTCATATTATAACATAACATTTATTTTCGTGTAAATTTAGTTTAAACTTATATATTTTGAACTTTTTTAGCATTGATCGTGACAGAAGCTTGAAGCTTATTAAATTTACTCTCGATGACTTCTTCCTGGATACTTAACTAGTACTCGCACCGATTCATGGATTAGTCCTGGGACCCTCAGTACAAGAGGCTGACACTCTACAAATGCACCGCTGTCGCATAAATGTAGAAATGTTTTTTTTTAATTTTTGTTCTTTTTATGAATGCTTCATTGTATAGTTTTCTTTAATTTGATTTAACACTTTGAATAATACGATTACAAACATCAGAGAAATAGAAATGAACCATGTGGTATTCTTGCTTATTTAGTGACCAAGCTGGCCGTCCCAAGTGCCCAATTGACCCATTCTACATTGTGCCTGATAAGTGTAAATGTGTGGACTTCCAAGTGCTGAAGCTGCAGGAATCTCCAGAGTCTGTGCCTAATGGAGAAATGCCGAGACATATGCAGCTCTACTGTGACAGGTATTTAGAGATTTTAGCTTATCCCTCTATCATTCAACAGTGAATTGAAGGGTTTGTATTGTGCAAGTTTTGTTTGTTGTCAAAGTTTATTGTATTATGTGCATAAAAACAAACAAGTTGGTAGTTTCCAGTGTTTTCCTTAAGAGGTGTCTGCAGGCAGATTTGACTGCCTCAAATCCATTTCTGGCCGGCTCAAATTTGTCAAATGGTAAAAATTAAATAATTCGTACCTTGAAGGAGGTAGAATTCATTTCGGCCCACTGGCGCTCAGCAACCTTTGCCTCCTAAACAGTTCTTCTGGCCTTCAACTCCAATCCTTAATGAAAGCCTTGTAGTTTCTATATGAAATGTGAAGGGGCAAGTGCAACCACTGAACCTTGGAGATGGCTGTCAATGAAATATTACATTGAAGCTCCCCTTTAAGTTATTGAAATTGTTCATGTTAAACTTCTGCTAAAACTGGAATTTTGAAGATGTTATTAGGAGGACAGTCATCTAACAAACTGCAGATTTACCCAGTCTTGACCCTAAAACCAACAGTTTAGGAGTTTTGATTTAAGCTCAATATTTTTACAGGTATATCTGTGACAAGGTTGTCCCAGGCAACAGAGTAGCTGTGATGGGTATATTCTCAATTAAGAAGTCTGGAAAACCCTCAAAGGTAAGCAAGTATAGATTCTTGGGAATTAAGCAGTATTCCTCCCTTTTTTGCTCAATTCATTTCTACTAATTACCCTTTTATTGTGGGTACACATTAAAACTAACAAGACTAAGTCATGAGTTCCTCTATGAAAGATTTTCTTGAATAGTACTTTTGAGAGGGCTGGTTGCGCATCATCAACCTATCCAATCTTCGGTTTCCTTATTGATTCTCATGGTTTAGGTGGCCAAATGAAATAATTTTATATTTTTGAAGGTATATGTTTTGTGTTGTTTGTTATTATCTTTGGTATATTATTTCATCTTTTATCTTTATTTAAGATCTGTTACTGCACAAAATTTGCAATCTTTTATGTGTTCTACAGTCTAACTTGTGTTAAGCAGCCACCCTTTTAAGCAGCCAACCTGCCTTAAACAGCCACTACAAAAAGTCCCATTGTTAGATTTATAGTGTACATCAATTTGTGTTAAGCAGCCAACCTGTCTTAAACAGCCAATTTACTCTGTCCCATAGGCTGGCCTCTTAACACAAGTTTGACTGTATTTGGATTTTAAAATTTTAATTTAGTTGACTTGATTTGAAATTTTGATATAAGATGTTGTTAATTGCATTCCAGCAAGGTACTCGTGACAAGGTGAATGTTGGTATTCGGGCCCCGTATTTCCGGGTGGTTGGAATACAGGTGGACACGGAAGGGCAAGGACATTCGACTGGTGCCTCCATCACGCCCACTGAGGAGGAGGAGTTTAGACGACTGGCAAAAAGCCCAAATATTTATGAAACAATAGCTAAAAGTATCGCCCCATCAATCTATGGGAGTTTGGATATAAAGAAAGCTATAGCTTGTCTGTTGTTTGGTGGTTCAAGGAAAAGGTGAGTTAACAAGTTTATATATTCTACCATATTTTGTGGTATAAACCAGAATATTCTCTTCTGAATTTTTAAAGATGAGGAGAAATCTTTACTGAATATTCAATAAATAGATTTAATTTTTATCTTTGATAATGCTGCTTTCAATTTATCTGCTAGTTTCAATGGTTATTTGTTGGGGATTTTTATTGTCTAGAAATTTTCTTCTTGCAGGGGATGAATCAAGCCCCATTGATTCATACATTAAAACTCGTAAACTTGGGCATAGGAAGACGTTCAAATATCATGAACAAAATTCATCAAGATCCTATGTAGAAATTGCAATGATAACATTTGAAATCGTTTGTAAACTCCTGATGATTGATGAATGAAACAATTATCCTTTTGAGTGAAAGTTTCTAGCCCCAAATGACTCTGCATTGACAAAATAATATTTACGTTGAGCCTTTGTCATTATGTTTTATTGAAGATTAAGTTTGTGATTATATTTCTATTGCTATATGGACAATTTAAACTAGGTTGAAATTATTAAAACATGCCCTTTGTTATTTAGATTACCTGATGGTCTGACACGCAGAGGAGATGTGAACCTATTGATGTTGGGTGACCCTGGTACAGCCAAATCTCAGTTACTCAAGTTTGTTGAGCGTGTGTCGCCTATTGCTGTTTACACCTCGGGTAAAGGTAGTAGTGCTGCTGGTCTGACTGCCTCTGTCTCTAGGGACCCACAAACAGTAAGTGTCTTCATAATGGTTCTGTAGTAGACATCTTTAACCCTTAGAATGCTGGGTAATTTTCTAAAACTAGATTTTTGTGTCTGCTTTAAGCAATTTTCCAAAACCTTAAATCTCTGCTTAATTTTGATGAAGAAAGATACTCAGGTAGCAAACAGGTTAGATCACAGGCCGGTCGCCAATTGACTTTGCAGCTGGCCTGGATCTAACCTGTTTGCATAACCATAAAGTTTGTTCCAGTACTGTAACGGCTAAAACACCACCTTTTTCCTTGAATGTGAAATGGAAAAAGCCTGTTGATCTTGAAAAATTGTTTTGATGGAATTGATAAATATAGAAACCAAAAAGCTGATGAGCTTTTGAAGTTTTGGGAAAATTGCATGATTTTGAAGAAATTTCCAATTAGCAATGTGTCTTTTATGGGCCTCTGTTAAATGGGACAGAGTAAATTGGCTGTTTAAGACAGGTTGGCTGCTTAACACAGATTGATGTACACTTACACTATAAATCTAACGACGGGACTTTCTGTAGTGGCTGTTTAAGGCAGGTTGGCTGCTTAAAAGGGTGGCTGCTTAACACAAGTTAGACTGTAATGAGAAAAAGCACTGTGGATAAATGTTTCATTTAAGAAATAGAGGTGCCCCATAGGTTAAACTTCTTAGTATTTTTGTACTGCTTAGAATTGCTTGCAATTTCGTTTGGAAAAAGGCGTTTTCCTTATGGCACACTTATTATTCAATATTGAAGAAGAAAAATGGGTTAACAAATGAAAACAACAGTTTCCTTATTGTCAAAGGTCAGCTGATGGATAAGGCACAAGCTTATCTTTATTGACACCATATCTTAACTTCATTGCATGGTTTAACGTGCTGTCTCTTACTGGGTTGTTCCATTTGAAAGAAAGCCATTCCTTGTCTTTCTATCTTGTATTTCAAGCTGAGATTGAATAGCTAAGATATGTATTTGATATTTTAAATTTGAGTTTAAGTATGTCTGATGTAATCTGTCATTTAATGAAGCATTGACATGTGAAAGGTAAACAAGTAAATCCTTATTTTCAGAGAAACTTTGTGATGGAGGGTGGAGCGATGGTGTTGGCTGATGGTGGTGTTGTGTGTATTGATGAGTTTGACAAGATGAGAGAAGATGATAGGGTAGCTATTCATGAGGCCATGGAACAACAGACCATCTCTATTGCTAAGGTAAGTTGGTTAAGACAGATATAGTGGGAATAGGATAGGCCTTCTGTTGAAGGATGGGATGTTGTAGATTGTTAAGGTTTGCTACAGGTTTTTTTTTGTGGGGGTGTCAGTCTTCATAATTTAACTTTTAGAATGATGGGTAATTTTTTCTAAAACAGATTTTTGTGTCGCCTGATTTCCAAAACCTTAAATATCTGCTTTATTTTGATGAGGAAATACAGTCAAACTTGTGCTTACGGCCACTTGTGATCAGCGGTCTTTTCCGTTCAACGGCCATTTTAAAGTCCTCCCAAACAATTAGACTCTTTAAAATTCCTTGATAAGCGGTCTTCTCTCTGATGCGGTCAGCGGCCAGGCTAATTAATCCCAATCAACTTTAAATCAATTGTCATAAGCGGTCAATTAATTGTGTAACTACCGCCGGCGATCACCGGCAGTTTTACCACTAAGTGTGTTGTTTATGTAAAAGATAAAACCTTCCCGTGTAATTGGGAGGTGTAAACTGAGACGCATGCAACTATCGATTTTGTCACGTACACAAACTGGCTAGTTACCCATTCTTTTATTTGCCGCAGATAAAACTCGCAATTATTTTACTCCCTAAATATTTTTAAACAAAGGAACCTGTCAAACCCAAAAAATAGGTCTTTCAAAGGAAGCAAAATCCCCTTCTCTGTCTCATGTATCAAATATCCTTGAACGAAACCACTAAATGTATCAAGATGTAAAGTCCGTTATGTAACATCAAAAGACTACAGGACAAAATTGTGCCCTTCGATGTTTGTTTTGAAGCAACTCTTGTCCCAAGTTTGGGAAATTCCTTTCATGAAGAAATTGCAAGAAGAATGAAAGCGGGATGGGTTTTCTTTCATCTTGCGTTTGTGGAAGATGAAAAAGGACAAGCAGCAAGTTTGTGTAATAGAAAAACTGACCGATATTTCACACATTTCCCGTGAAGATGTACATGTATATAAATGCTAGTTTGGTGGTGGTGATTTATTACCGCATGGGGTTCTTAGGTAATAATGGACTGCTAGGTTTTTATTTAAGTTGAGCAGACCAAAATGTCATTTGATTTTTCAACATGTTTTTTTCATCAAAATATTTCAATCATTTTGGGAATTTTTCATCGGAAATTGGGATGATTGGCCACTTAATTTGATTGTGAATTGGTTAGGTTTACAGTACCAAACATATAAGGAAAAGAAATCTCTGTATGGTCCATATACATGTCCAATGTTGAAGGTGAATTCCTAGGGTCACACCAAAATTTTGATAGGATGATTTTTGTGATAAGCAGCCACCTCTGTTAAGCTGCCAATTTCACCCTGTCCCTTGGGTGGCTGCTTATCGCAAGTTTGACTGTATACCCAAAGTAGCAAACAGGTTAGATCACAGGCCAGCTGCCAATTTACTTGGCAGCTGGCCTGGATCTAAACTGTTTGCATAAGCATGAAGTTGGTTCTAGCACCATAGGGTTTGTCTCGCATGTTTAAAAGACCGTTGTGCAAAAAAGAAAACAACATAGTTATGAAATGTTTCCTTTTGCTCTATGGTTTCTTCTCGGCATAACAAAGGCAATGTTAATTTCTGCTTGCTGTTTTTTATTTTGACTTTCAATTGGATCAAAGGTCACTTACAATCTGGTGTATGTATGAGTATGGTAGCCTTCATAAAAATTTAGAGCACAGCTGAGCATTGGTAATTTATCTTAACTCATTTATTTCAATTTTTTTCTATTTCATGGGTACACTTTAATATTTTCTTTTAGATGATTTCTACTTAATATTCCACTCATTATTGTAAAAGTGCATGGAGAAAAAAAAATCTTGTTAGTTGCTAGATGCTCTAGGCACGGTAAGTCTCTATTGTTACCCGATTACTAAGTTGGAAGGAGTCTTGGCTGAACCAAATTAGCTATTAATATGTTTGTTAGAATTTTCAATTATCATTTTCTTACAGGCTGGTATAACAACCACTCTTAACTCGAGATGCTCAGTGCTGGCTGCTGCCAACAGTGTCTATGGACGATGGGACGATACAAAGGGTGAAGAGAACATTGACTTCATGCCGACCATTCTGTCTCGATTCGACATGATTTTCATCGTTAAAGATGAGCATGATGAAACCAGAGATACTGTAAGCAGTTTGTTCTATTTCTTAGATAATGATTTCTTCAATTAAACAGGAATAAAGTTTTTGGACTTCTTTTCAGAACGAAATATATATATAGCTATTTTAAATGAGAGTAACAAAATTATAACTCGAAGTGTTTTAAAAATCCTTTCAGACTAAAACCATTCCTGTTCTTTCTATTCATTTTTTGAAGAAGTAGCATTTCAACAAATTATTATTTATGTAATTTCTCAGCCTTAAATTTCAGTTTTTATGTGATTATTTATTTTTGATTTGATAAGGCTTCTGCAGATTACTAAAACCTCTTTATAAAAAACACACATTTAATTAACTTAAGATTCTAAGAAACCTAAAGTAAAGCCCAAAGTTAAATAACATCATTCATCCTATTTCAGAGACTGGCCAAGCATGTGATGAATGTTCATTTAAATGCCCAACAAATGACGGAGGAGCCTGCAGAAGGGGAAATAGATCTGTTGACCTTGAAAAAGATGATTGGATACTGTAGATCGTAAGTGTTGGATTATGCTGGTGTCATGATGCATGAAATTCAGTCATTTACGTTTTGACAAACTTATGTATGCATTGTATGGATCTGCTGAATTTCGTGGGAGTTGCCTTTTGCTAGTCACTTCAGAGCCCTAGCCGTGTACTGGTTGATCTAGTACAGCTGTTACAAAACTGAAAGAGAAATATACATTGTTAAACACTATACAAACAAAAAGGGTCTGCTGATGACTTTAGATTCATCTTAACGAAAAACATGAAAAGATCACACATCAACAAATCTAAATTTTTTGCTCTTTGTAAAAATATTCTATAATTAAAAATCTATTCTAAGAACAAAAAGCAAAATGAAATTTATCATTGATTCACAGAAAATGTGGTCCCAGGCTATCTGTAGAGGCTGCTGAGAAGTTGAAGAATCGTTATGTGTTGATGAGGAACAGTGCTGGCGAGTATGAGAGAGAGACTGGTAAAAAGGTCAGCATTCCCATCACTGTCAGGTAGGTAACTGATTTTTTTCAAAGACTTTCAACTAAGCTCACTAATCTCCTGCAGAATAGTTATGAAATCATTGTGACAAATAGAAGATTGTTACAAGTATTTTTTTTTTTATTTAGATCTCTTGTTTCATTGGTTGATAAAAGTTCTTGTTAATCGCAGGAAAGCTATGATATAACTGAAATAATGTTGACACAGTCTTGAACCAATTGGAAATATTTATTGTAAATGAGTGTGATAGTTTTTTGCATAGACTTTTGAGCTTGAAAATTTGTCTTATTAACTTTTTCGTCTGATAATTGCCAAATGCATATCGAAAAGTTTTTTTTTTTTCTTTTTTTTAAAACTTGTGTATTTTAAATGTTAAGTTGAACAATTTGTTTATTGTAATTAACAGCATAACCTACATCATTGGCCTTGGCAATTCATGTAACATGGAGAACTCTATAAGAGTTTTAAAGTTTTAAATATACATTGTATACAATTCTTTTATAGGCAGTTGGAAGCCATTATCCGTATAAGCGAGTCCCTTGCTAAGATGAAGATGCAGCCGTTTGCCTCGGAGGCTGAGGTTGATGAAGCCCTACGATTGTTCCAGGTATCCACTCTAGATGCCGCCATGTCTGGGAATCTTGCTGGTAAGTAGTATTTTCCGGGTTCAATGCAGTACTACAGGAAATGTCTATGAAGCACTTACAGTAGTCTTGTAGTGAACCCCAGTTATGTACTTTTATATTTACTTCTTTATAACTTCACATTGAAATGATTTGTTTTATGTTTGTTTGAAAACAGGGACACACAACAAAAATATGAGAGAAACAATATTTCCATGGTGTTTGGCACTAACCACTGTTACTAAAGAACAAGATGGGCATTAGATGGGAATATTAATATCCCTCTTGTCAAACTCGCCTCTTATTATGCAGCTGGGCTGTTTTACACATTGCTCAATATGAAAAGAGAACTAGGCTGTGTTGCCATATCCTTTTTTTGTTATCAATTCACATGTCCTTTAAGAACTATCAGGCAAAACCATTCGGATGGAAACTTGTATGAATATGTCTAAATTGACCAATTTTGTGACAAAGAGAGAATTTGTTTTCAAGACCCTTTTGCTTATACTTAAACTCTTTCAAATGCCTGCTACAGGGCTATTTGAAGTTAATTGCATCAAGGTTTTAATCCCAGAAAGGGTTATAGATTTTCATGACTGACTTGTGAAATGCTGATGGTTCTACCTGTCTTGACCACCCCGCCCTTATGTGCAGTTGTGTGTGAGGTCTTCCTCCTTCAATAAGAGTCTGGCATAGTTAGATAACTGAAAGAATGTTGATATTGATGTGAATTAAAGCCCATATTTATTTGAATGAGATTAGGGGCGACCTTTGCATCAGACTTTTACTGTGAAGAAAATGGGTTTAAATTCAAATTTAAATTTGCTTTGGGACTACATTATCCACAGATCTTGTGCAACTTCCAAATGTGGTCCAACTTTGTAGGCTTGGAGAATAAAATGATCCTGGTAAAACTGGATTTTTGTTACACAATGTATCCTTTTTTCAGGTGTAGAAGGTTTTACGACTGATGAAGACCAGGAAATGTTGTCCCGCATAGAAAAACAGCTGAAGAAACGATTTGTGATTGGTTCCCAAGTATCAGAACATGCCATCATGCAGGATTTCTTAAAGCAGGTAAGGCTTTCTTGAGTCATTCATTATAAGAATCATTTTAAAAACCAACTGTTAATCTGTTATTTTGTAGTGAAGCATTTATAAATCTTTTTGAGAAAAAAATTGAAAAAGGGAACTGTTTGTTATTTTTATCTAATCTGGTTGTGGGTGTTTTAAGAATAGATATAAAGAAAGTGTGAGAAAATGTGAGAATAGAGAAACTGATCAACGCCTCAAATTCATTAACCCTTTCCCAAACAGTAAAGACATTTGACCACTTTGTTGCAGACGACTTAAAAAAAAAATATTGTGGGAAAAGGGGAAATTGCTCGTGACGAGCAATTTCTCTTTTACCCACAATATTTTCTGCCCTATCAGAAGATTATTTTCTGATTTCATCACATTTTTAAATGTCATCTGCAAACACTTTCAATTTGGGACAGTCGATAATTTGTTGTTTGCAGTGATAATTTTTGGCCCTAAAAATCTCATAAAATTTCCCAAAAGCTCATTGCTTTCATTCCTTTTAATCTTTTTTCTATAGAAAACCCATTGATTTTTTTAAAGTTTTGTTAAAAAAACTCATTGATTTAATTTAGAAAAAAATCACTGAGGGAAAGGGTTAATAGTAAAGCTTGACAACCAATTTTGCAAAGGAAATTGTCATATAAGTATTGGAATGCTTGTAAGAAATACAAGCTTCTTGAGGCGAGGTAAGTTTGTACCTTGTGATGGTAAACTTTATTTGAATAGTGAAAGTTTACAATATGAGGCAAAGGTTTATCTTTATCTTTGAAGGTTGTTGTTTTAATTTGGATTAAGTTTGAAAGTCCTATATGAAGTAATTGGTTTATACATTGATCAAGTTGAATTGTTTTTCCTTGCAGAAATACCCCGAGAGGTCCATTCAGAAAGTGGTTCACTTCATGTTGAGGCGGGGAGAACTCCAACATCGCATGCAGCGGAAAATGCTCTACAGAATTAAGTAACCTTGTTAAAATGTTGCCCACTCACAGATATTGATATTGAAATTGTATGAATTAATCGGATGAATTTATAAGGGTATGCAAGATTGTAAAATGATAACCTGCATGCAAGGGTCAGTAGCATGATTTGGAAATGATGAGTTGAAACTTGAAGAGTTTTTTGTCTTTATTTTTTTTTTATTTAAGGATTCGTTATGGCTGTCTTTCTGTTCTGGTTATTGATAACTTCGATGTTTTTGTTGGATGACGTCAGTCATCTAACAAGGCTATTTTCTTTATTAGTTTGATGTATATTTATCATTGCTTAGGTTGAGATGCTATTTCATGAATTAGTATTGACTTTCGTGATTTGGATCATGCTATGTTTGTCAAAAAATTGCCTTCCAATTTCTTTTTCTTTTGAAAACGTCCGAATGTTTTGAATGTTTGATAAGTATTAATGATTTAAAATTACCTTGGGGTCTCATTTAAATGTCAATTTTTTGTGAAGAGTGTTATTTAACTGGTTTTGTAACACCTGAAACCCATAAGTTGATTAAATTCCTAAGGCTTAAATAGTGCTTTTAATGGGTTATTGCTTGAGAGAACAGGTCAGTTATAGATATGTTCCTAGTATATTTGTACAAAATGTTATGTATTCTAGAAGGGGTTTGATTGGTGATACCACACATGTGTTCAATGTATAAAAAAATGTGTTCAATTTGTACAGACTGACATTTTCTTTGTTTACAACTTTTCAAAATGATTTTCAATAAACTTGCTTGTATTTTCGCATTCACAGTGTTTGCTTTTAATTATAACCTCCTTCTGTGAAGGGATTTCTCAAAGGCATTTTTGTCACCAGCCTTAACTGAAGACAACAACAGACAATGCTTATCAAGATCTTTAACTTACTTAAACACATTTTCGTTGGG
This sequence comes from Cerastoderma edule, assembly GCA_947846245.1. NCBI lineage: Eukaryota > Metazoa > Mollusca > Bivalvia > Cardiida > Cardiidae > Cerastoderma > Cerastoderma edule. The sequence goes on along the minus strand of OX401404.1, from coordinate 49,655,598 downwards.
TTTTTTAACAGAAGAGACTTTAACAAAAAAAGGAATTATTTCTGATTGGAACAGCTGGTTGCGATTGGCTAGCTCATGCGGTTTTCATTCATAGTGGTAATATGGTTTGGCTATCTGTTTAAAGCCCATCAATGCACTTAACCCTTTTCCAAACGCCAAATTTTAAACTATCAAATGGAAAGTTTGCAGATGACAAAATGTGATGAAAAGGAACAAAAATCTTTTGATTGGTAAGAAAACATTGTGGAGAAAAGGAGGAATTGTTGGATAACCCCTTAATAGATAATAATTGGTAGGTGTTTCCAAATTGGCTTGTAGGATATCAACGGTTCTCGGTTCAGATGCTTTATCTGCCCCATAAAGATTAAGAATTTATAGTCTTTCCCTTTTATCCGGAATCACTAAATAAATATTTTAGATATTATTGACGGTGTGTACAGAACCTACCAAACTTTACCATTTAAATATTGCACCTTAAAAGTTTTGAAGGTTCCAAAATATTGCTGTTGACCTGTATTGATATCGGTGACTTAAAGACCCCTATGAATATTATGGATGGTTTTGCTCCTGTGCAAAATGTACATTTTACAAAACGAATTTAGACTGCACCGAGTTATGTCATGTTGAATAGGGCCTAATTTACATAAACACCATTTGAATTAATGGTTGAAAACCCTTCCTCTTTTAATTTCTCCACATTGTATGCATTATGAGAGTTTGTGATTTAAAGTTTGTACTTGAGATATGCTTTTCAAGAAGTTTCTAATCAAGACTATACTTTTGTTATGTTAGATAATGATGCTTACAAACCTGAAATTTTTAGAAGCCCATTTTGAAAATGTGCTGTTTCAAAAATGTTTGCCTTTCACAAAATAATTGCTTTGCATCCCTAGAAAAAAAATATAATCTCCCAAACAATAACGACATTTGGCTACTTTATCGCAGACGACTAAAGAAAACATTGAGGGAAAAGGAAAAATTGCTCGTAAGGAGCATTTTTTCCTTTTCCCGCAATGTTTTCCGCGCTATCAGAAGATTATTTTCCAACTTTCTAACATTTTGAAATGTCGTCTGCAAACTCTTTCAATTTGGGACAGCCGAAAATTTGTTGTTTGGGAAAGGGTTAAAAGAATGTTAAGAATATATCCCTGACGTATTAATTGGCTTCGGACAAGGGTTCATTTGTTTAACGAAGACCTGCATTTTGGAATCGTCGCAAACCAATTTGTCTAAAACTGATGTGTGCATGGTTGGAAAGAAGCATTATCTAGATGTTTTTAGACATCGTTCATTGTGATATCCCTGAATCGAGATTGCCCTCGTCCCAGAGATCACATTGTTCATTGCGATATCCTCGAAATCGAGATAAGCATTGTCCCAGAGATCACATTGTTCATTGCGATATCCCTGATTCGAGATAGGCCTCGTCCCAGAGATCACATTGCGATATCCCTGAATCGAGAAAAGCCTCGTCCCAGAGATCACATTGTTCATTGCGATATCCCTGAATCGAGATAAGCCTCGTCCCAGAGATCACGTTGTTCATTGCGATATCCCTGAATCGAGATAAGCCTCGTCCCAGAGATCACGTTGTTCATTGTGATATCCCTGAATCGAGATAAGCCTCGTCCCAGAGATCACATTGTTCATTGCGATATCCCTGAATTGAGATAATCATCGTCCCAGAGATCACCAGTTGATGATATTTGATTTGAACCCAGATGAGTGATATAGGATCATCATGGCCCTCTTATTTCACGTTACTTGTCGTCTGGTTTACCAGGCACCAATGGTGTAAAGCTCAGCTTACAATACATGTCGGCTAGTAACCCCAGATGTCTGTATTGGATCTCAAGGTAGATTTTCGCCCTGAAGTAATTAGTTTGTCATTCACACACTCTACAGCGCTTTTACTGAGAAAAGCTACCCTACGTGCTTGGCATACTTAGAAACTGGATAGAATCGCCATATGCGGATTTAAGGGGAGCGCGGCCCCACCCTCCCTGTAAAACGCCAAAGCAACGTTTCTAATTTATTTGTTTGTGTGGGGTGTGTGTGTGTGTGATTTTGCTTATTTTCAACTTTTTTTAACTTAAAAAAGCCTAAAAAAAATCACCAGCAGCCACATGGACCCAAGCGTGTCGTTAGTATTTGCATCTCTCTGTTTAACTTGTAATAAATGTTCATGTAGACAAGTTCCACCTTTCCCAAGAACAGCCACATTTATCATTGAAGTGAACTTTAGACGAAACATTCATTAATATCAACGCAAGAGAGAATTGTTGTAGTTGTCTGTAGGTAAAAACGTTTATTTCCAATAAATACCGTCTTCCGATTCTTTATTGATTTTAGATGCTGTCGGGAAACTTAATATTTAAAGAATAAATGCAAAATGTATTATTAGATTGCAATTTATGGTTCCATTATACACAGATAACTGTCGCATATGAAGTAGAACAGAGAACAATAGGTAAAAGAAAAAACCCGGCTATTTTACTTCAAAACCAGAGGTTGCAAAGGTCCTGTGGAGCGCACGACCAACGCATTTCGATGGGAAATCGGGAAATAATTTCCAGGGAATTCATAGAAGTGTTGCGGAGACGAAATATTCGATTATCCATTCATACACCGGTAGCTCTCGAATGTTATACCAGCACGTATCTATATGGTAATGTCGTCACACACATATACGTTATAGAGTGTTTAACTACTGTTCTAGCGTGATTCTTAATGTACTTATATGGACATTTAGCGATAATGTGAGGTAATACACTAAAATATTGAGCAAGTGGATTATGTGTTGTGATTTGACAATGCAGGAAACGAGGAAATTTCAATCGCTGAAGTCAGGGAGAAACGTGTGCTTAGCATTTCAGGCGAATATAAATAGGAATATTTGTGTCGGTAAATATTTTTTTGTTTAGCAATACGCTACATATAATGTAACGCTATTTATATCTTGGACTATGTGACGATACCCTTACTGTATATTGTATTTATTTGATGCATCGGCTTCAGATTTCTTTTAACCCATTACCAAACAATATCCACATTTGACCAGTTTGTTGCAGACGACTCTGGAAAACATTGTTGGAAAAGGAGAAATTCCCACAATGTTTTTTTGTCCTATCAGAAGATTATTTTTCAATTTCATCGCATTTTGAAATGTAGTCTGCAAACTCTTTAAATTTGGGGCAGTCGAAAATTCGGCGTTTGGTAAAGGATTAAAAAGTGTTGTTTATTTCGTCTGCTGACAATTTTCCAAATTCGGACAGGGCACAACTCCCCATGTGTGGTAATGCGTTGTGTATGGCGAATACTATCTATTGGTGAATTTACCTCTTTATACTGACACTTCATTGATTGTTTAGGTTTTTGTTTGACATCTTTCTTCTTTTTTATTTATCGTTTCACCCTTTCCTCATTTCCATTTTTAGGCGGCCTAAGAATAAAGCCGAATAAGCAAACTGACACATCACTGAAAATGGACACATTTTCCTTTTGAACAACGTTTTTTATTAAATATCGTCTGCTTCAGTTGTTATAAGAGCAATGGTCACGAATAACAGGCAAAAAACGTCTGGTACGTGGATTGTTAGGATCGTTTGCTTGGAGGCCCAAGAAATAAAATCGATATCAACAACCCATGCATTGAATACAATACAATACAAACAACGATTCACATTATGGGGTTCAAGTTCTGTTGTGTGTTTTCAGCAGAAGGACTGTGATGATTGAATAGCATTGCCATATACGAAACAAACTACTTAATCCTCAGGTATCGAATATTTTCCTGGAAAAGGAAAAGGCATCTTTCTTCACGAATTGAGTCGAACAAGAATTTGTTTTTAACAAAATGCTCTCGTTCGTTAGGTGACAAGGCAAGTGAGATATTTATATTCAACAGGCTAATCCATATAGAAATTTAGAATAGAGTAGATGTTATTGTTTGGGGTAAGCACAAAACATCATTTTGGAAGCTCGTGTTATCAGATTATTTTGTTAGCGGAGGTTTCATATATGTTGTCATAACAACACCAAAATGCTGCCCTTATCCTTTTCAATACTTCCAATCTTTGCCACCTCTTTCTCAGAGGATTTTCTTTAATCAAAGAACAAAGGGCATTCCTTATATGTCATCGCTTTGTCACTTTAGTATGTACTAACTATGATTACGACAATTATTTCTGGCTTTTAATGTAGAACACCCATAATCTGCCATTTTGAAGATTAGTCTTTTGTCAGATTAATTCGGTTGTTCTCGATAGACATCGTTCGGGGCCGGAACTATTCGCATTGAACTGCTGTAGTTTTTATTTTTGACCAATCACACACCAACATAGATGGAAATGGATTCGGCACAGATGGGTCATTTTAGTTTAGTGGCGACGTGACGATTGTGAAACGGGACACTTTTTGGTTGGACAATTTCGGTCGATGGATATGTTATAATCTGTATCGTTTATTGTGGTAAGATGGGGTGATTCTCAGATTTCAGATTGATTGATTTATTGATAGAGAGTAGATGGTTGGTGTCGTGAACCGGGAATGTTATCGGGCAAAGCGTAAGAATTTTATCCAATGAGCCGAAGGATAACAAGCCAAACCTGAGCCCGATAATCTTTCCTATTCAAAGACACCAACCATCTATCTATCGTCCTGATACATTTATGGGTTTAGATTAACTGACACAAAATTAAAATAACAAAACGGAAAATGAGGAACAAACAGGAACATCAATAAGCAGGAACTGTCGGGAAATGTTCGTTGGATATATGCGTCGATTGTTTTCCCAGATCAACATATGCAATTATGTAAAGTTCTATCCGAGACAGAACTTTCTATCTGATTAACATTTCTGCATTCGTAATGGCCATTCTATCTCTATAACACATAAATTGATGTTAGGAATCAGTATGTGGGAACAGCTTATACCGATGACATGCGAGCCTTGCACTATGCCTGCTTGCGCATTAACACCAGTGCTTGTATGTTTATACTTGTTCATCAGCTTTAAGGAACTACATGTATAGCTATGTGTTGTTTCTGTGAGTATAAAAGGTTATGAAATGGGGATTTAAACACCAATTGTCCCTAAATAAATGATAATTTTCAATTCATTTATAATAATTATACTGACAACCTGCTGGTGTATGTTCTATTCTAACGCGGATGATCCAAACTGTTATTGTGTTACAGCTGTTGAATGAAATATCTATGTCTGGACCAATCAAACTAGATCTACCCCGTGAAAGAAAATATTTATGTCTGGATCATACGGACTAGACCTACTCGGTGATAGACGACCATGCTGTTTGGAACGTTGGTCCTCCTATCTGTGCTGTACGTGGTGTATATCCTCGTGGGGGCGGCCATCTTTATGCTGATTGAAGGGAAGGAGACCGGCCCTGAACCAGTATATGTGACTGAGTCGACGTTGTTCAAAAACTTCGTAGGTAAGTTTGAATTATTACGCTATGTCACCCACCATTGTGTTCGACAGGTGCTTTTAGCACTAACCTGCGTACTATCGCTTAAAGGATTGTGGCTAGATCAATCTATAAACAGAGACGTTGTTCAGTGTGACGTGACGGCACAAGCTAGCACTCAAACCGACAGGTGCACGTTTGCACAGATAGTGTTCTTCTACGAAAAACGCTTGTACATTTTTCTATTTCCTAGCTCGATCTTGATTCAAATGTTAAATTAACCATGTTTGTGGATATTATAAATCACAATCATTTCATGGGGTTATACTTGAAAAAAACTATTTTTTCTGCGTATGTTTCCACAGTGATGAGGTGCGTATGTACTCAAAAAGCCATATCGCTCTGTGATGCGTCGTTATACAGGGGTCTGTCGTTACTGATGACGTAGACCCCTGTACAGGATGCTATGTCACCACCATACGTCGGAAGACTTGACTAGATTGAGTCCTGTATTATTCAACCTGTGTCTCGGTGAATGATCATACATGTAGCGATGTTTTACATAGATATCATACTGGGTAGTTTCCCCGCCAGTTACAGGTCACGTCGCTATGTGTATCCTATACTAGAGCGTTGTCTTCGGCGAGCTGTGATCTTGGTAAGCCTGTGGAATCAATAAAAGTTCTTACAGATAACACACCGTCATGGTTCAGAACATTTAATTTGTTCAAGCTTTTACGATCTTATTACGGTGTTTTACTCTGCTACAAGTTACATTCGTGCCGATCCGAAACATTTACGACTATCAAATTTAAAGCGATGTCCCATAGACCTCATACACATTTTTTATTTATTTGACTGCCTGTCTCCCGCATTGAACTATGTATTCAAGTCCCAACCATTTTAACATGTACATAAATGTATTGATAAAGGATGTCAGAGGATGTTTCAAAACATTTTGCTTAACTTCCTCAAATCCCAAAAAATGTTCTATGCTACGAGCATAAACGCATATATCATGTTAGAAGACTGTGTTCCAACAAGAAACACAGGAATTAACTAGGGACAACGATTCGTGCATGTAAAACAAACTTCACAGAATAACACAAGGTAATTGTCAAGTGTCTGGTACTCATGCATTATTAAATCAAGCGTTACAGTCAAACAGGATGAACCACGTGTCTATGTAAGCCTCGATAGCGATCGTTACAATGGACTGGTGTCCTCGTCTAGAACTCTCTATGGGAACCAGTAAGCCTTTTTATATCCCTAGAGTGAAACCTAATGTGATATGGATAGAACACATACTATGAAGTTGGATTTAGACACCAAACTCAATTGTCTGATATTTTTTCCTGATACTGCACAACCTAGAGCATACTCAACTCAAATAAAATCTAATTATATTCTTGTTGCCTTATTGATACTTTTAGATGAAACAGGGAAGTGCTCAAATGGCCACTCTCATCTGTCTAACAATGTTTAAAAATGATCATTTTATTAAAAAGAAATCATGAGCAGAATAGACATTATTATGAGTATTGGTTGAAAAGAACAAGTGCTCAAATGAAAAATCTCCCTTTTTCTAACAATCTTTGAAATTCCCCGATTTTGTTCACAAAAAGACTTGTTTATCATACAGTACAGGAACCGCCTTCATGCTTATGCCAACAGGTTGGATCAAGGCCAGCCGCCAAGTAAATTGGCGGTTGTCCTGTGATCTAACCTGTTTGCTACTCTGAGTATCTTCCCTCATCAAAATTAAGCAGATATCTAAGGGTTTTGAAAGAAGACGACCTAGAAATTTATTTTTATAAAATTACCCAGCATTCACAGTTAACATAGGCTACTTAAGATCCGATTTATCGAGACAGGAAATAACACGTGATTTTTACTAATGAAAATGTGATCCGAGAGCTATTCGATAGCGTTGTGCGGGACGTCAATTTACAGTTACGGGAAGTTGTGTTAACTAATCATGAATAATTTCTCGCTTTTACCCATTGAATGCTGGGTAATCTTCTTAAAAAAGATTTTTGTGTCGTCTGCTATCCAAAAACTTAAATATCTGCTTCATTTTATTGAGGAGAGATACTTAGAGTAGGAAACAGGTAGGATCACAGGCCAGCTGTCAATTTACTTGGCGGCTGGCCTGGATCTAACCTATTTGCATAAGCATAAAGTCGGTCCCAGCACTATAAGGGTAAATAGGATTTTATTAAACCCGGTTAATACGATTTTCTTAAACAAGTCAATATTCATTCTAGACATTGGTTCTGGTTAATACAGCGGAGAGCTTGCATCGACAAAATGTTTGCTTTGAAGGCATTGTAGACCAAAGTCTTTATGCATAAAGCTATCTATGTTGTATTTGAAGGAAAGGAATGAGTTCGAAAATGCCTCTCAAATCATTAAACTTTACTCGAATTCATCGAGTTTGGTTCAAATTTACTTTGCGGTTGGCCTGGATCTAACCTGTTGAATAACCATAAATTCGGTTCGAGCACTGTAAGGGTTAACTTCTTCGCGTCTATTGCTCATTGAAAAGACGTTGGATTGAGAGAATCCAGCAACATTTTGTCTGTGCTTATTTCAAACAATGCGCCTTGTCGATTATTAGATCTATTCTTAGCATGTGTTTCAACTATTCCTCTTTTTTGTTTCTATTCGAATTTTTCTGTCGCTGACATGTGGAGAAACATTTGAGACCAGCACCATTTTGTCTGTGCTTATTTCAAACAATGCGCCTTGTCGATTATTAGATCTATTCTTAGCATGTGTTTCAACTATTCCTCTTTTTTGTTTCTATTCGAATTTTTCTGTCGCTGACATGTGGAGAAACATTTGAGACCAAAAGAGAAATTGTTCAAAACAATCTTTGTTTGTTTGGCTCATCATTCTCTTTCCAGTATCACATGGGAATATAAAATGTATCCCTTTGACATTGCCGCCCACTGTTATTGATACATTTCATTCTATTTTAACACAAAATTCTCCTTTTTATACTACTTGTGCATGAAAAGCATTTTTTAAGCTGTCGTCTGCTGTTGCTTTCAAACTGCTGAAACCGGTTTGTGTTTGTTAACATTATCCACACTATTCTATTGACAGGAAACAACACGTTGCTAAGCGTTGATGCGACTCGACAATTCGCCGAGTCCCTGATCCGACAGTACGATGCGCGTCTCATCCGGGTCTCTAACGTAACCATGGTGGATCCGTTCTATGGGTGGAGCTTCGACGCATCGATCTTCTTCGTGGTGACTGTTATAACCACCATCGGTGAGTGGTACGCGAGTGGTAGATTTTATATGTATGTTTAGCTGGAATCACTATCGCTGTTTTTGTTTTGTTCTTTACATAACATACATTGAGTTCGATTCTGCGTAGAGATTTGAAAATGGCAATGTTTATTGTCCATCGCAATATATCAAGGATAACTGTTGAATGCTTAAATCATACAATCTAACAACAATAGAACGTAAATAGGAAACACATACTGTAGAAGCAGGTTTAATACACATTGAGTGAATGTTACAGAAATCTTAAAAAGGGCAGCCTTTGTACAAATGGCTACCAGATTATTGAGGACTAAAGAATTATATCATGAAAATTGGTTATCGATTTAGCTATGGATTATCGTTGATTGAATGATGAATTAATTGACTTCTCATTAACATAAACAATCATCACCTAAGACCAGCAATTAATTTCATATAAAAGAATGATGTCGGACTAAATCCCCTATTTCGAGTGATACCATCTATATTTCAGGCTGTGGTAATATCTATCCAGTCACGCCAACAGGAAAAATATTCTTCTTCTTCTACGCCCTACACGGTATTCCCCTGACAGCCGTATTACTGCTTGGTCTGGGAGAGCGCATCGTGAAGCCTTACACCGACTTCGAGCGGCGACGCTTTACCAGAGATCATCCGAAATGTGAACTCTACATGAAACGAACAATAACTCTGGTACTGACGTACTCGCTCTTCTCGCTAATTCCCGCCCTTGGTTTCGTGGTGGCCGAGGGCTGGTCGTATCTCGACGCCTGGTATTTTACAATGGTAACACTGACGACCGTAGGCTTTGGAGACTTCGTTCCAGGTAAAGTAATAGCTGTCCCGTTAACAGATTTTTACCAAAATATTTTATGCTAAGAATTGGCGTAAGTTCCAAACAACATTCCTTATTACTTTGGACTTTCGAAAAGCAATTGAGCAATGTAACACATCAATGGAACCGTCTCTCCGATATGCCTCTCTTATGACGAGTCGCATTACAATATTGTACTTTTGTTAAAGATAATGTCAACATCAATCGATTCCGACAAAATAAAGCAATTATTGATATTTTCCTGGTGGTAAAGACGACTATAGATATTTTACACAGACGTATAGAAAAGGTAATAATGTATTGACTATGAATTGCACATGACATGATTTTGCAATTAATGACGAAGATAAATATACACGTTTATTCAAGATCACTCGGAGTTTACATACTTACGTATAAGAAGTTAATTATTTCAGCTTCCATTATCTAGCATCAATACATAGTTTCCATGTAATGTCAAACACAGGGGCAAATTCTTTAAGTTCGTGACAACTTTAACTGGATTTATTTACAATTGGTAGATGTGTGTTGCTTATTCTTTTACCAAACTTCTTCCTAAAGTAATGGTGTTAATTTGAGATGTAATAAGTTGAATGGTATGACCCATTACATTTCAATCGAACATGCTTTTCCCTATTTTGGTAAGATATGATGAAAATGCCTACGTCATGAATCGTTGACCAAGGATAAAAAATGCTTGATGAGAATTCTGAAAAGTCTATTTAAGCGTACATGTACAGTGAAACCTCGTTTATCCGGACACGTCCGTTCCCAACAAAATGTCCGGTTTACCGAATAATCCGGACTAATGACGCAGAGCATGTTCTTATATTCGTATACACATTAAGACATAAACGGTCTGTATGCACGTGTATACTTATAACCCTTTAGCAAACGCCAAATTGTCGACCGTCCCAAATTGAAAGAGTTTGCAGACGACATATCAAAACGTGATGAAATTCAAAGATAATCTTCTGATATGGAAGAAAACATTGTGGGAAAAGGAGAAATTGCTCGTCACGAGCAATTTCTCCTTTACCCACAATGTTTTCAAAGGTCGTGTGCAACAAACTGGTCAAATAATTCCGTTCCCTTACAATTTCGTTTGGATTGCGAGACATTCGGATAATCGGGGTCCGGATAAACGAGGCTCCACTGTACTATGTTTTAGAGGAAAAACATTCTGACCCATGCTGCTGTACTGGCGTCTACTCTTATTTTCCAGCGAATGTCGATGGCCCATACGCAGGTTTATATAAAGTACTGGTTGGTATATGGATATTCTTTGGTCTCGCCTGGCTTTCTTGTTTGTTCAGTTTTATCTCTAACCATATGACGGATACATCGAAAGCTATAGACAGTAAGATTGGGGAGGAGCGCAAATCATCGACTAAACAAGATGTCACAGAAAACACCGACCTCGTTCAAACAAACGAAAATATTGCTGACGTTTAGACCATTGAATAGTAAGGAAACGTTAGACCACGTCGAATTAGAGTACAATGGAGTGAATTAATCGCTGACGAATTGATCTTGAACTGGAAACCAGTGAACAAACAATGCGATATAGAATGCCGCTTCCTCCAACAAACGAATGGAAATATCGTTCAGGTTTAGACCTCGGCACAAACAATCGAATAAACAGAGTACTGCAGACAGTATCAAATAGCTATAACATTAAAATAAATATTTCTATGACTTTTACGCCTAGGACTACAATCGAATAGAAAAGCCTAGAGAGCAGCACACCTTACAAACGAATGAAATTATCGGCCACGTTCAAACATGGACCAAACGATCCAACAAACAAGGCGCCATAGAGAGAGGAGTACCTCTTCAAAACGAATACAGATATCGGTTACGCTGAAATCATTGACCAAACCATCGAATAAACAATGCGTCTAAGAGAGGAGTACCTCTTAAAAACGAATAAAAATATCGGCCATGTTCAATCCTTCGACCAAACCATCGAATTAACATGGCGCCCTAAAGAGAAGCACCTGTTACTAACGAATAAAAAGATAGATACGAGTTTTCAATTGACTCATCTATCTATTTTCTTTGCTCACAGTAATACATGTTCATAATATTCATACGTGTTTCACAAGTGTACTTGTTCATACACGTGTTTATATGGTGTTTCTTAAATGTGTTCTTTATATAGGTATTGCAAGAATTATGTCGAAAATGCATGTTTTATGTGTGTATGTTTGAATATGAGTTGATTTATAAACATCGAAGTCATTGTGAAAAAAAGAATAATGATTGATTTCCGGTTTTCCTCATCGTATTTATGGTTAGTGTGTTTAACACTGTTTTGCATAAATTGAGAATAATGCCCATTTCTCTCTTCAAAACGATTTTATCAAGCCACATTGGGGAAATTACATAGACGGAGCAATTGACAATGGTTCCTTTTATGTAGTTCCCCACCGTGCAAGTGTAGGCAAAAGTGACTAAATCATGTCAAACAGTACAATTTGTGTTGTTTGACAATATGACTGATTCCCTATGTTGGTGTTCATGGTTGGGTCCAAGTGTAAGGGATAGCAAACGATAACAAATAACAAGAGGACGCGCTTTTTCTATTGTGAATGGTAGGCTTCATTTTGGCGAAAGTAAACATTGATCATTAGGAGCAACTTATCCTTTCACCAAAAAAAGTTCTGTAAAATAGATGGTACAGTTAGGGACCATAGAGTGACGTTTTGTGAAATAAGTGATAGCAACATTCCATCATATCGTCATTTTTATCTCTTTTGGTGCATTGTTACATGTAACATTTGTAGTTTTCTGAATCATTGAAACAGTCAGACGATAAACGAAAAGTCAATAAGGTTATGCAACGGGTTCCTAACGACAAAAAGTTCCTTACAACTTCTTCTTTATAAACACAGCCTTCCTTTTCTGCAATTACAATATATTATATAAATATATAGAGCGAAAGTATTTTAAAAGCGAATTCTCTTAAGGGGATTTTCTCTTTCTATGTTGTAAAGTAATTGTAAGTTCAACAGTACTTTCAACTTATTTTTGTATAAGCTTTGTATTTCACTTGTTTGAAAAAAAAAATATCAACAACAGTGCGTTTTCTGTTAAATCATATTTTTCAACGCTTCGGCTTACACCTTCATCAGGATAATTAATTTATATACGACGGATGTGACGTCATAAGATAATGCTACGTTACTTGGCGGGAAATGAATACAAATTCTAATTATTTAACAATATACAGTGAACCTCGTTTATCCGGACACGTCCGTTCCCAACGAAATGTCTGGTTTACCGAATAATCCGGACTAATGACGCAGAGCATGTTCTTATATTCTTATTCACATTAAGACATAAACGGTCTGTATGCACGTGTATACTTATAACCCTTTAGCAAACGCCAAATTGTCGACCGTCCCAAATTGAAAGAGTTTGCAGACGACATATCAAAACGTGATGAAATTCAAAGATAATCTTCTGATATGGCAGAAAACATTGTGGGAAAAGGAGAAATTGCTCGTCACGAGCAATTTCTCCTTTACCCACAATGTTTTCAAAGGTCGTCTGCAACAAACTGGTCAAATAATTCCGTTCCCTTACAATTTCGTTCGGATTGCGAGACATCCGGATAATCGGGGTCCGGATAAACGAGGCTCCACTGTACAAACAGTTTACATCAGTAAAGAAAGCATTGTTCTATTCGAATATGAACTACAGGAATTTCCTACAGCATTTCATCATATAAGAACTATTTCGTTATTCCTGTCTATATGTTGTTTATTGACACTCTGTTCATGTAATTCAGTAGTTCGTACCAGAAGTTTAGTAGGTATGTATTTTCTTTTGCTAAAGGAAAATTCGTCCGAGACAAACCATAAATCTATACCTACTATGCGACCAATACATCTTGTTCGTATTTGTTGTGTTTAGAAATATTTGCCTTTTTATCTTAAATTTATTCAGCTTATTTTTTTAACGTTTTCTACCTTTGAATATTCACCTTTTTAATATATATGAAATATTAAAACTATAAAAACTAAATTCGTCATGTTTTATTTGTAAGTTCCATGAATGTGTAATAACCCTTAGAATGCTTGAAACTTTTCTAAAAATAGATTGTTGTGTCGTCTGCTTTCCAAAACCTGAAATGTCTGCATTGATTTGATCAGGAAAGATACTCTAAACAGCATACAGGTTAGATCACATGCCAGCCGCCAATTTAATTGGCGGCTGACCTGGATCTTACCTGGTTGCATAAGCATGAATTCGGTTCGAGAACTTTAAGGGTTAAAAAACCGAAATACTATGTATAGATAAGTGCAACGTGTCCCGTAATTTAATTGAAATGATGTTTTCAAGTAACAATGATTTAAAATACCTAGTAAAAGTATTCATCCTTTTATCAATACTACTGCCAGTGAACGTGTAGCTGAGCCTTACCTTGATCAAAAATTGTCAATCTCAAAAACGATATGCGATCCTATCAGACGATATATTATATGTTAAGGTAGAGTTCCCATAATCCGTCATTTTGTAACAAATTCTTTCGTCGGTTTACTTGGGTCAATCTCGGTATACATTGTTGTGGATAGTCGGAATGATCCAGACATAGATATTTCGTTTACAGCTTGGATCACCCGAGTTTCGTTGTGGCCGGAACTATTTGGTGTAAAGCGAATAGTTCTGACACCGACCTATATATACCAGGAACGACTTAACCCTTTACCAAACACCAAATTTTCGACTGTTCCAAATTGAAAGAGGTTGCATACGACATTTCAAAATGTGATGAAATTGTTAAATTACCTTCTAATAGGGCAGAAAACATTGTGGCAAAAGGATAAATTGCTCATTAAGAGCATTTTCTCCCTTTCCCACAATGTTTTTCAAGTCGTCTGCAACAAGCTAATTAAATGTCGTCATTGTTTTGGAATGGGTTAAGTAACGGAATGAAAGAAAGAGTTTCAAAATGGCGGATTATTGGTATTCTTCCTTAACATAAAGATTGGCTTTGTTAGCACGACAATCCCTGTTTATTGTTATTACAGTTTAAAATACTATTATTTACATGTGATCATCATTTGTTTCTGTATCAAATACATTTTCTCACGAGGATTATTTGGTTTACATGCCACACGTGTAAAATATACGCACCTTGAATACATTAACGAACAAATATTTTGTTACAGTGACGACTGACAAGAGTTAAGTATAAACGGTTATAGCAAAGATAAGATAATTCAACACCAGGCTGTGTTGGGTCTAAAGGTCACTTTAAAAACCTTAAACAAAACAAGTAAAAGTCTTTATAAATTACAGTATATTCAATGAAACAAGAAACGTAATTGATAACTGTTGCTATTATGCAAGAAGAAATGCTAATTCACCAATTAAGATAAGGCGGCGTAATGAAATTGAATGACAAACTTAAGTTTTGAGTCCTGATTAATTGTACTGTATTCATAGTAATTGAAAACAGTGAAGCAAAGAAGAAACAACGTTATATGTAGCCTTCATACACATATATGCATACAAAACTATGTCCATACAAAACATCGTATTGATCGACGGCTGTCGGGTCGTCTGCTGTAACTTTACACGTCTATTATAGTTGGTGTAGTGAAAGAAATGGATCGAAACACTTCATTACGGACTTATTTCTAATTCGGATGATACAAGCTGTAATTGTGTAGATAAGATATCTACGTTTGAATCATTTGGACAAACTTACTCCAAATAGTCGACGGTGTACAGCCCGTAGTTTGGGTTATATACATAAATCCGTGTTTTAGGATATAGAACAGAACAGAAGAGACTTTTATTTAGACTTGTACAAAGTACATCATCTACAACATTAATATGGAGGAGTGAATAATTCTTTACATCTCATAGGGGGCTGCTCTGGGATAGCACTATACCCAGGTACGTGTCTGTTTATTAGTGTCTCTAATAACGTAAGATGGAACCGTTTGTATTGCTGTATTATTTTTTTTTTAAAGTTTCAACCAATTACCAAAGTTTCAACCAATTACCAAACAATAACGACATTAACCACTGTGTTGCAGACAACTCTTGGAAACGTTGTGGGAAAAGGAGAAACTGCTCGTCACGAGCAGTTTCTCCTTTTCCCACAATGTTTTCTGCAATATCAGAAGATTATTTTTCAATTTTATCACATTTTGAATTGTCGTCTGCAAACTTTTTCAATTTGGGACAGTCGAAAATGTGTAGTTTGATAAAGGGTAAAATAGTAAGGCATGGGTGGTAGGTTAAAAAAGAATTCCCTATGTGTCTTCTTATGTTTTAGTTCTTTGTAGTCCAACGCATTTTTTTTATATTTGAATGGGATTCTCAACTCATTTTTTAAACCGTTATTATTTGTATAAAGGTTGTTTTATATATATGCGATTAACGTTTTGGATTTGATTTGACTTTATGTTTTAATTGGTTCGTATTTCCGAAACGAATTAAGAGTGTATTTCCATTTTACTTGAACTGGTTGTGATAAACCTTTTTTGTTTACTTTGATTGAAAACTGATGGTTCTTTTTATAGCGGAATGGGACGGATGCATTGAATAGCCCTAGCTAATATGCACATTTGTATGCACGATGTAGGCCTACACCTTATTTGAAAAGTTACACGTGTAAATACATCGACCAAAAGGAAGACAACTCTTATAGATGTATACTGTTAGATTATTTCAGTTTAACCTCCCTTTGTTAGAAAATCTGATAGAACTGCTGCGGTACGTATTTCGAGGGTTCAGTGTAATACTATAGTAAGTGCTTCATGTTTATGAACCACTTACTATAGTCTTGCACTGAACTCTCTATTTTTGTATGCGTATTATCTATCTCGAATTTTACTCACTCTTTGCAACGATTAAACTAACTGGGTATACACTCATTCGTGAAAACGACTTTCTTACTTACTATTGCAACTATATTAACTGTTTTAACGAGATCAAATAAACATACATGTACTCTCTGCTACCCTGATAGATAGATAGGTAATACTGTATACGAAATATGTTCGATTCTAGCGCTATCATTCTTTCTATTTGTCACTTTTACAATAGCCTTTCTTAATGAGACAGACTGTGATATGAGTTATCTGTCATTGTGTTTATTTGTTTATATGTTGGTATGGAGTTTGACACCTTTTACAACGAGGAAACTATCTATAATTAAAAGAAGCCAGGTTTCGAACTTGGCACCATATGTTGTCCTACACAAAGTCAACATTGCTAGCTGCTGTTGAAAACTGCGTTGAACACTAAATATATATGCAGCATGTTCAGATGATATCAATAAGAGGCCATTGTAACGTTACACTACGCTAGACGACGTGGGGAAAATATCTGCGTAAGTCAAAACCGACATAGATTGGTTTTATAACGAAACTGAACCGCAATATTGTACTATGACACGTCATTGGAGGCACACCGAAACGAAAATTTCAATGACTTGTTACTTTTCAATATTACTTCTCCTAATCTTATGTTGTGAAGAAATATTGTTTTAAACATTCGCAAGTTCTTCGCTTAATATCTTCAATAAAACGCTAGTCATACTATTTGCAATGAGGTAATTGGCTGAGTAAATTTGTCTGATAAGATATGGATAAGTCGACGGCTTTGGGCCTGCATTAAATAGCTGTATACACTAGCATACTGCTGTTCCGCAGGTTTTGGGATTGAATAATTGTTACCGTTTCAATCTGTAAGTTCATTTTCAATATTTATAACTTATATTACCGAACCTTGCAGTTTTACAGTTTCAAAGCTATGAGACGTTTATCCATAACCCATTCCCTTGCATATATCCCTGTGTTTGCGTTCCAAATCCAATTGACAACAGGCGACAATCGACCAGTCGACTCAACATCGCCTCTTATGTTTGTTGGGGTTGTATTAAACAATACAATACAATACAATACAATAAGTTTATTCAGTCAAAGGCCTCTGGCCCATAATACAATTTACATGTTAAAATATACAAATGTGTAAGAGTTGTTTACAATTACAAAAGACTAAACATCTTTGTGTTTCATACTTTCTAAGTTTTTGAGATTAAACAATTGTTCCTGGATTCTTAACCAGTTTTCGCATTTAGGATTGTTTCATTATCATAAAAACATATAAGGCTATTTTTCGTATTTGGACTTCATTTTCTGTTATGAGGAGGCTATACAAATTTTCTTCACCATCATTTCCGTGATACCAATTGTAGAGATATAAATTACGTTGTTGTACATATATTTCGCAATGAAAGAAGGCATGGTATTCGTTATCTTTTATTCTAGTGTAAGATTCATTGAAACAAAAAGTACAGATTCCCTCTTCTCTTGGAATGTTTTGGTGTCTCCAAGTTTCTATCGTAAATTTATGGTTCGAACATCTAAATCTTGACAATGCCTTTTTAAATTGATAAGAGAGTCCAATGGATAAATATTTTTCAGGTTCTAATAATGATTTAAACATCGCCTCTAATGGTTGTTGGAGTTGTACTAAACATCGCCTCTAATGGTTGTTTGAGTTGTACTAAACATCGCCTTAAATGGTTGTTGGAGTTGTACTTAACATCGCCTCTAATGTTTGTCGGAGTTGTAAAAAACACCGCCTCTAATGTTTGTTGGAGTTGTACTAAACATCGCCTCTAATGTTTGATGGAGTTGTACTAAACATCGCCTCGAATGGTTGTATGAGTTGTAGTAAACATCGCCTCGAATGGTTGTATGAGTTGTAGTAAACATCGCCTCTAATGTTTGTCCGAGTTATACTAAACATCGCGTCTAATGATTGTCCGTGTTGTGCTAAACATCGCCTCTAATGTTTATTGGAGTTGTACTAAACATCGCCTCTTATGTTTGTCCGAGTTGTACTTAACATCGCCTCCAGCGTTTGTCGGGTTTGTACTTAACATCTCCTCTAATATTTATTGGAGTTGTACTAAACATCGCCTCTAGTGTTTGTCGGGTTTGCACTAAACATCGCATCTAATGAGTGCCCGAGTTGAAGTAAACATCACCTCTAATGATTGTCGGGTTTGTACTTAACATCGCCTCTAATGTTTATTGGAGTTGTACTAAACATCGGCTCTAATGTTTGTCGGCTCGTACTAAACATCGTCTCTAAAGGTTGTTGGAGTTGTATTTAACATCGCCTCTTATGTTTGTCGGAGTTGTAAAAAACACCGCCTCTAATGTTTGTTGGAGTTACTAAACATCGCCTCTAATGTTTGATGGAGTTGTACTAAACATCGCCTCGAATGGTTGTGTGAGTTGTAGTAAACATCGCCTCTAATGTTTGTCCGAGGTATACTAAACATCGCGTCTAATGATTGTCCGTGTTGTGCTAAACAACACCTCTAATGTTTATTGGAGTGGTACTAAACATCGCCTCTAGTGTTTGTCGGGTTTGTACTAAACATCGCCTTTAGTGTTTATAGGAGTTGTACTAAACACGCCTCTAATAATTGTCGGAGTTGAACTAAACATCGCCTGTAATATTTGTTGGAGTTTTATTTCACAGTAAGAGCGTAGCAAAGCAGTATTAATGAGCACACGTGTATTTGTTTGGTGGAGTCTTAAACACAATTGCATTTCATTATGAACATGCATTTTTAGGGTTTTTTGTCGAATGATCAATTATGTATTTAACGGACGCTGAGCAGCCCTGTGTATCTAGTGTTTAACCCTTATTGTGCTCTGACCGACTCCATGATTATACAAACAGACTGGATCGAGGCCAGCCGCCGAGTAAATTGGAGGTTGGCCTGTGATGTAACCTGTTTGCTACCCTGAGTATCTTTAAGGTATCTAAGGTTTTGTAAAGCAGACGACACGTATATTATTTGAAAATTACCCAGCATTCAAGTGTTAAGATACTATAATATAATGTATCTTCGGCCAGTCTTCGTTAAAAAACCCATAACATGTAGGGCCTTAACATGTCCATTTAATATCAGCGTTGCTCTGTACACGAAGGCTAAGTACCAATTTTTAAAAAAAAAACATAACCCTTTACCAAACGCCAACAACTTTCGACTGACCAAAATTAAAAGGGTTTGCAGACGACATTTTAAAGTGCGATTAGATTTAAAAACAATCTTCTGATGGGGCAGAAATCATTGTGGGAAAATGAGAATTTGCTCGTTTAGAGCAATTTCTCCCTTTTCCACAACGTTTTCCGGAGTCGTCTGCAACAGACTGGTGAAATGTCGTTATTGTTTGGTAATGGATTAAACTTTGTGTCCCAAGCAGATCCTCAAGTTTTATTTGCAAATCGTCGTTCGACATCTGTCGCCATCGTTTCACCCGTCTATGACCCAAGAGTTGATAACAATGTGTACACGATAGAGTAAAGTCGCTTCATATAACTTGGGTTGGTATCCCTTAGAATGCTGGGTAATTTTCTAAAAAAAAAGAAGATTTGAGTGTCGTCTGCTTTTCAAAACCTGAACTATCTGCTTCATTTGGATGAAGAAAAAACTCAGAGTAACAAACAGGTTAGATCACAGGCCAGCCACCAATTTACTTGGCGGCTGGCTATGATCTAACCTGTTTGCATAAGCATGGTGTAAGTTTCTGCGCTATAAGGGTTATATAGCTGATAACAAACGCTGGTTCGTTAGAGGTGCACCAAAACTACGTTGAGCAATACAGTCAATATTTTTTCATACGACCATGATTAAAGTTTACTGAATCTTAGTACGAGCGCCAGTCATTATGGTTGCAACAGTAGAAGCTTTCTGAATGACGTGCGAGCTGCGTTAAGATTCCCCTAGACTAAGTTACTTTTAAACCACAGTCTAAGCTCGGTCACTTAACTCTTTACCAATCGCCACAACACTGGTTATGTTCCAGGAGGCAATCCGCAGAGAGCTTTATCTAAGTTGTTAGGACTTGTTTCACTGTCAATGTAGAATTAACAAGTTTAGCCCATTACCAAATAATAACGACATTTCACCACTTCGTTGCAGACGACTCTTGAAAACATTGTGGGAAAAGGAGAAACTGCTCGTAACGAGCAATTTTTCCTTTTCTCACAATGTTTTCTTCTTTTTTAGGTTATCACTCTCCAATTTCATTACATTTTCAAATGCCGTCTGCAAACTCTTTCAATTTGGGACAGTTGGAAATCTGGTGTTTGTTTAAGGGTTAAGCTAAGCTTACTGGATAAGCTTTACTCACACGCACAAACTCTCTATTTAACAGTTAGGTGAGACAACCAGCACACGACTATGCCCGTTGAAACTGTGGTGGAGAAGAGCTGTGTGTCGATAGGGGAGGGCCCACACTGGGACGAGAGCAACGGTACACTGGTCTATGTAGACATCAACGAAGGCTTCGTGCATAGGTGGGACCCAAACACACGCGTCAATGAAAAATACAAATTTGGTGAGAAATTAATTAAGGTAGTATACAATGTGCCCATGATCCGCCATTTTGAAACCAACTCTGACATTGGATTGCTTCGGTCGTTCTCGGTAAACATCGGTTTGGGCCGGAACTATTCGGTTTAAACCGAATAGTTCCGGCCCAGACCTATGTAAACCGAGATCGACCGAAGTTAATCAATGACAGAATGAGTTTCTTAATGAGATTATTTGAATTCTACTTAAATACTGCCTCTTAAATGGGACTTTTAAAATGTTCCAAACAGAAATTTATATCAAACGACAGTAATATTGCTATATACTTGCAACCAAAAGCAGGATCTTTTTGATACAGTGAGGACACTTTTGTACATTGCTTATCATAAACTACATATCCATTTTGTCACTATGTTTCAAGCACAACATCTAAAAGAGGGATGTGTTCCCAATCATAAGCTTTATATCCCTTTGTCAAAATGTTTTGGTTTATAACCAATATATCCCTTTGTTGCAAAGGCTTCGGTAAGGTTATCTTAAAGATGCATCAAAGAGAGCCTTCGTAAAAAGTCAATATGGTCATCTACTTAATGATATATTTCATTGCCCCCATTTTGAGGAGTTTATAGACAACTGAATTTCAATAGGATTGTACGATAAATATATCATAGAATTCGTCTGAATCAAGATCCAGAATAAATTTGCAACTCTTTGTGGGGATGACGGAGAGAGCTGTGGAGGTCAAGGGGTGGAGCGTCGGCCTCGGGACACGAGGGTCGTGGGTTTAGATCTCGTGAGTAGCTGGATCTGCCTGGCGACCTTTCAGCTTTCGGCACGAGTACTGGTTTTGTATCCAGGAAACAGAATCGAGAGGGACAAATCTAATTTGTAACAAATTGTTTCACAATCCGTGTAAAAGAATACGTTTAAACCAAACTAAAATAAGTGTGCATCATTAATATGCTTCAACTGCAGATTCGCATGTATGACTCAAACGACTAGGTAAGACGTCTTAGTTTGACCTTCGGTTTATTTTGAACAGATGCGTCCGTGTCCTTCATCATCCCGCGTAAATCAGGCGGCTACGTGATCGGGTTAGGGCAACAAATTGCCCACTTCAACTGGGACACAAAAGAGGTGACCGTCCTACAGGCCGTCGACCAGGGCAAGGAAACCCGGCTTAATGACGGGAAATGTGATGCGGCAGGACGACTTTGGTGTGGTAAGTGGCAATCGGAACTACTCGGGTATTTCCGTGAGTTGAGAAATACACCCCGGATATAAGTGTAGGGTTATAATTTTTCGGGTAAATGTCCCCGGCATAAAACATATTTTCTAAGCGTCCACATTAAGTAGTTCAATATGTATGGAAGTGTTGGACATCTTTTTTAATCATTTTTTATCAGTAACACATACGGAATTGCGAAAATATTAGTTGTGACATAGATAATTGTTTCCATAATCAAATTAAACGACTTTTATGATTTCACATTTAATATCTATTTTTGAAAACGAAAGTAAAGTGACACCAGCATCACGAAAAACAATATGGCGGCATCCATATTATGTCAGAGGCGTTTTCATTGGATAAACCCGATGTGTTCGGATTGGATAGGATGTCACAAACTCCTCCTTTACCCTTATAGTACTGGAACCGACAATGCTTATGCAAACAGGTTAGATCCAGGCCAGCCGCCAATTAAATTGTCGGCTGGCCTGTGAGCTAACCTGTTTACTACTCTGAGTATCTTTCCTCATTGAGATTGAGTAGCTATTTAAGGTTTCGGAAAGCAGCAGACACAAAAAAATCTTTTTTTTTCAAAAAATTACCCAGCATTCTAAGGGTTAATGGTCAATACCATATTGCATTTTATTTATCACTGTCATCATATACGTCACTTGACGATAAGAAATCGTATAAGGGAATATTTATCGATTATCTACATAAGGGAGATAACTGCTTTTAGGCCTTTGAGGCGGCAAATTTTTCACGGTTATCTCCCTTATGTTTTGATTTTGGAAGAGGGTGCTTCGGAGTCATATGAGGTGTTTCTACAACCTTTTTAGTGGACCTTGGTTGATTTTCACCCATTTAAATAGCCTTGTCTAGAGAGTTTATTTGAGTCCAACAATTAATGGCTTGGAAAGGAAAGCAACAGACAACGAATTTTTCTGCGTTTTTCTGAAAATACAAATGAGTTATGCTCTCAGGTAGACCAGTTGTAGTCAAAAAAAGGAAATATGCATATTGGAAAGGTCTCTTGTCTAAAGATGATTTGATCGCTACTGTTCCATCTAAAATGAAAACTGTAAAGAAAAAAGAACAGTAAACGAAATGAGAGAAAACACTTGAAACACCGGTATACGTAATGGGACTAAACATAGCATGGGATAAATATGACCATTTCTAGATGGTTGGTTTGTTGCTAGGAATGTAAGATGAGCAGGTACGGAAAAAAGAAAAGCTTTTAAGTCAACAGTCAATACAGAAGTACATAGCAAGCGTGGAATTAAGTAAAAATACCCACAACACAATTGAGAAAAGTCGCTTTTTTCATATCCACATCCTCATCTTCATCTTGATTGTACAGGTACGATGGGTTTCGAAAAGAAAGCGGCCCAGGTAGAGCCTAACCAGGGTTGTCTATACAGTCTGGATGTGGACGGGACGTTGAAGAAACGAAAGGAGGGGGTCAGCATATCAAACGGACTAGCTTGGACCGCAGATAACAAGACCATGTACTACATTGACTCCATACCGAGAAAAGTGTACGCCTATGACTACGACCTAGCAACGGGGGACATGTGTAAGTTTGTTAACCCTTTACCAAACGTCAAATTTAAGACTGTCTCAAATTGAAAGGGTTTGCAGACGACATTTCAAAATGTGATGAAATTGTAAATTAGAATTGTTTTCCAGAGACGTCTGTAACAAAGCGGTTAAATGTCGTTATTTTTTGGATTAAACGTTTACGTTTATTGGAATGTGTGACTGGTTTAAATCCTGGTTTAAAAAATAGAATAAAAAAGATAGAAAAAACATGTGATGTTTTTACTCCTGAAGACGCTGTGACAAAAAGAATTACTAATTAATAGGATTAATTAACCTTTTTGTCAAAGGTGTTTCTGAATTTTGACGAGAAATAAGGCATTTTGTCTTGAAATGTCCTCCTTTTTCTAAACTTGAATGGACTTATAGTTTCTTGTTTGGTTTAAAAAATAAAGTGTTGAAACGGTTTACTAAATCTGCAACGTCACGTAATGAAGGAAGATGATAAGTGTATCATAAATGTGGTTTTTTATAACTTATTAGATCTGTGATGTCATTTTATCCGTAACAAAGATTTTATTTTCAACCCTTATAGTACTGGAACCGACTTCATTCTTATTCAAACAGGTAAGATCCAGACCGGCCGCCACGTAAATTTGCGACTGACCTGTGATCTAACCTGTTTGCTACTCTGAGTATCTTTCCTCATCAAAATTAAGCAAATAGTTAAGGTCTTGGAAAGCAGACGACACAAAAATCTATTTCAAGAAAATTACCCATCATTCTAGGGGTTAGAAGATCAAAATTAGAATTTGCGAAAAATCTCCTTAACCCTTTACCAAACGTCAAATTTCCAACTGTCCCACATTGAAAGACTTTGCATACGGCATTTCAAAGTGAGATGAGATCGGAGAATAATCTTCTGATAGGGCAGAAAAGATTGTAGAAAAAGGAGAAATTGGCATTGTTTTCAAGAGACGTCTGCAAAAAAGTTGTCCAATGTCGTTATTGTTTGATATTGAGTTAAATCATTCCAGGTAACGAGCGAGTTGCCGTAGACCTGTCGGGTTTGCCACTTGACGTCTATGGCTACCCAGACGGCATGGCCATCGACGCCGAGGATAAACTATGGGTGGCATGTTACCTCGCCGCAAAGGTCTTCAGGTTTGATCCTTCAACAGGTAAATAAATTGATTTATTTGACATTGCAACTTAGATTAATCACTATTGATTCTGCTTCCTGGATACGTAACCAGTACTAGCACCGAATGTGGATTAATGAATGTTCGCAATGCAAAGCCCGCTACTCACGGGATTCGAACCCACGACCCTCGTATCCAGAAGCTGCCGCTCTACCTCTAGACCACTGTCCTCCACGTAGGGACTGAACCACGTTTTATAAATGAGTTCATCGTATGAAATATTCAGATTGAATAACTCGATTCCTTCAATCATTTAATATGATCAAGGGACCTGTCTTAGAAAGGTTTGTCCGAAAGGTTTCCTTGGAAAAAAGTACATATAAAAAAGAAAAATAGTACCTCAGCAAAGCCTTTAAGATTCAATTTTTTTTTCATTAGCAATTATTCATTGAGATTATAAATGTTTCTACAATTTTGAAAACGTGACGTCAAGTTACCAATCTTTGTATGACAGGCCTCGGATTTTGAAGGTTTTAAAGGACGTATAAATCAACAAACACATCCCTTTTTAACCAATATGTTTTTCTATATAAAAAGTGCCTAAAATGTTTAAAGTTTGTGCTAGCAAAGAACGTACTGCAGGCTTTGTGCCCAAAAAAGACAATAATAGATGTAAAGCCATCGAAAACTAGAAGCAAATACATGTACTATGATATTTTTCCTTAAATAATTTCTTTTTAATGTTTCGCCTTATATATGTTGCATTAGAAGCTTTTCCAATTGAACAGTTGACAACACACAACAAAATGGGTATTCATACCAGTGAACAGTGAATTTGGGTACACAACTCCAACAAACAACTCCAACAAACAACTCCAACAAACAAGTGTGCTTGTGCATGTGGGTATTTGTTTTAAAATATCTCATTCAGAAAATATTCCGACAAACATTGGAGATGACCTTTCGACGGTTGGTCAATTGATTGACAAGTTTAATGTAACAAAAAAAACGACTTTTTGCTTCAAAGGTTTGAAACATTGTAGAAGGCAGGCTAGTTAAACAATCAAATAACATTACGAACACTTTGAACGATCATGTTTCAGGAAAGGAAATTGGGTCTATCAGTGTACCAGCCTTACGGACGACTTCGTGTTGTTTCGGCGGGCCGAACTTTGACGAGATGTACATCACGTGTGCGGGATTAAGCGAGACTGACGACGAGAGAGCAAAATACCCGCTCGCTGGTTCCGTGTTTAGGGCAACCGATTTCGGCGCCAAGGGATTACCGGCACCAATCTTTCAAGGATAGACAGACGAAACAGCGAGCGCGACCATTTCCATTATATCAAGCAATATAAATAAACTTTAATTCATGACTAAGATAATGTTCAAATAATTCAGAACATTAAAATTCCATTTCGTTCATTTTCTGTTGTTGACTCTCCTTAAAAGGAAAACCGGTGAAAGTTTTACGCTTCGTTAGCATCAAATTGTGCTTTTGAAGCAAAGACCAATGTTATGAGAACGTGAAGGTTTGTAAATCACAAATACAATGTCGTTGAAACTATTTAGTCTTTGTATTGTGTTGTAAGTGTTTGATATACAATTAAAAGAACTACTTTGTTGCACCTGTAGCAGATGACTTACAAAACCACTATGACAAAATGCGATATTGTTTATTACAAAGTATTACTCCTTTTGTCACAATGACTTCTTCCAACATTTAATATGAATCGTACTTTCTCATACTTGATAATTGTCGTCTGCTCCTGGTTTCTGTCCCACATTCTACATAAGGGAATGAACAGAAGTTTGTTCAAACGATATTGGATAGTTTAATGTCTGCATTTATGTTACTTTAGCAGTACAAGCAAGCAAAGGTAGCAATACACATTACATTGCATTACAGTATCCTTTATTGCAAAAACAGTTACAGTTTATAGCAATATCCATATAATACAAATATTTCATGAAAATGAACATATAAAACAACATATAAAAACGGAGATATTAGCTGAAGAACAAAACTGTTAGGAAGTGTATTTTTAATAATGATTCAGTTTCATAAGACATTACTTCCTTTGAAAACGAATTACTAGTTTTGTTTAGGTTACATTCAAAGTAGATGAATTTTGAATTATTCAATATGATATGAGAACTTGAAGACATAACATTTACACATTTTTGTATCGAAGGCCATGTATGATAATAACTTTTATGTATTTCTTTCTTAATTCTGTAAACTTCGAGCATATAAGCAAGAGATGATACTCGTTTTCCATTACCCTAGAACTACAACTTGGACGACTTCGTTGATTTTGTGGTATGTTATTATCACACCGGACATCGATACAGTAACTCCAGCCCCAGTCGAGAACTTGGGCTACATACTTTTGATTGAACAATTCTCTTCAATGACTTTGTTGTTAATTTGTTCAGTCTCACTTGCAACACTGTCCAAGCATTTCTGCACTGTACTGACACATGGTGGCTTAATGTTCAAGCATGTTAAGACACGTCTGGCTGCCTCTATACTAATCTTAGGCTTCATGACGGATAGCGCAAACATTTTGTTGAGAATGCCGGCCGAGGGTCCCTTCACCGAGGACTTAACAGTGCCGGACATTGGCAGCTCTGGCGACTTATATCCACAGAATTCGCACCGCACAGTCAATTTGACACATAATCCTTTTCGTTCTGTTGCCTCGACTTTAATGTTTGACTTTTTGCAGGTAGTCGAATGTAAGTGACCCAGTAAGACTGAAATATGTTTGGAACTGATGATAAAATGTTCATCTATCTCTGATCCAATACGCTTCGTATCCACTTGTCCTGGTTTTGGTCTAAGGCGGTACGGCAACTGATTGGGCCCAGTGGTATCCGGCTCGTAGCTCCCTCTGATGTTTGAGATATCGGCCGCCTCCTGCGCTGTTAGCCTTGTTATCCTTGTTATCGGCTGTGTTGTGCTGTCCGACGTCCCGTCGAGAGGCTCGAACTCAGGAACACTTTTGCTCTTATTGAGAAGATATTGTTTATTACCAGGTTTGAATTGCGTTGCTTTCTTGCCTCTTGATCTTTTAATACTATAGCGAGTTTTCGACTTATTGGCCCTTGATCTCGGGATGATTAATTATCCAAAACACAATTAGATTTTACTCTAATAGCACACTGACTGGGTCTGCTGCTGTCTCCCTAAGGAATGATGCTTGGGAATATGTTTGACTATAAAATATGTTCAGATAAAGGGGATTATCAGCTAATGAGTGCACCTGGCCATTACGGGGTGGTCTATCGCGTGTTTCACATGGTATAATTACAAACAGACACCAATGTGTACAGGGAAATGCAAACATATAAATAAAGGCGGAAGGGATTATTCCACATCCTATATTATGTGTGTTGTTTAACCCATTACCAAATAATAAGGATATTTGACCAGTTTTATGCAGACGGCTCTAAAGATCATTGTTTTAAAAGGAGGAATTGCTCTTAACGAGCAATTTCTCAATGATTTCTACCCTATCAAAAGACAAGTTTTCAATGTCATTTTGAAACGTCGTCTGCAAACTCTGGCAAGTTGGGATAGCCTTAAGTTTGGCGATTGGTTAAAGGTTGAGGACTTATTAGACCCTTTCCTTCCTGTCAGTTTTTACTCTAATAGCACACTGACTAGCACTGCTGCTGTCTCCCTAAGGAATGATGCTTGGGAATATTTTTGACTATAAAATATGTTCAGATATAGGGGGTTGTCAGCTAATGAGTGCACCTGGCTATTACTGTCTGGCTTACTATGTCTTTACAGTGTACAATTACAAACAGACACCATTGTGTACAGGGAAATGCAAACATATAAATAAAGGCGGAAGGGATTATCTCACATCCTACAGTAGATCTATGTGGGTTGTTAATAAGGACTTATTTGGCCCTTTTCTTCCATTCAGCTGTGTTTTTGATGTACAATATGAAATAGTGTTTTTCATCTTTGAATCAATTTCATTTGTATACAATGTGACTCATAGAAGTTAAAAGTTCAAGAAGTTATTAGCGTAACTTATACAAATTGTTGCTTACAATAATAGAGAAAAAGATGTCAACCATATACCAAACGCTAATTGTTGACTGTCCCAAATTCAAAAAGTTTGCAGACGACATTTCAAAATGTGATGAAATTGGATAATTATCTTCTGATAGTGCAGAAATTATTGTGGGAAAATGAGAAATTGCTCGTTACGAGCAAATTCTCCTTTTCACACAATGTTTTTCAGAGAGGTCTGCAACAAAGTGGTTAAAAGTCGTTATTGTTTGGTAAAGGGTTAAAATCGTAGATTTTTCTTTAAACCTAAGACTCTTTTAATAGCGCTGTTGTGAGTTTCACAGGTAAAATAAATTTCATACGAAGTCTTGAGATAAAATATTGCAAACAGCATGTCATGTTTAAACTTTGTTGACGAATGTTTTCATGTTATATCACTTCTACTTTGAGTTTAAAACACCATCATCGTTTATACGCTTCAGCTAATGAGTGCATCTGGCCAGCACATGTTGGCTTTTCATGTGCTTCCAGTGTACAATTCCAAACAGACACCATTGTGTACACCTATAAATGAAGGCGGAAGGGACTGGCTCACATCTTACATTATTTGTGTTGGTTGAGGACTTTTTTTTTTATCCTTTTCTCCTTTTTTAAGCCTTTTCACATGTTAACAAATCTTTTCTAAAGTAGTTTCTTTCAAGAGAAAAAATGTCGTCTGCAGGTGATAAAGAGTTAAGGGCATGTCAATCATTCCACCGGGATGATACCTCTCATGAAAATCAAATGGCTTCACCAGGATTTGAACATACAAAGAGAGACCATGAGTTAACGCTCTGTTCTCTAACCACTAGGTCACAGAGACCGCTGACCGATCCAAATAAGAATAAGATGTATAAGACAACATACAGCAAAATACGAACGAATTGCAATATATCCATTTTATGGGGTAAACTCGATTATGACAAAAGGATAGATTATAGTCCTTTGTCAACTCGGTATAAAGTCTTTCAGGGCAGATGGGATGATTTAATGAGAAAAGGGATAACCATAATATTGTAACGTGAAGATGTGTAAGTTTTGGGCCAGGAGAATAACAATATATTGCGATATAAAAGAAACATGAAAAAAAAAAAGATTTCCTTTTTTCTGTTACTTTCTTTATGACTGTTTCAAATAACAATAAATTGCGATATAAAAGAAACATGAAAAAAAAAAGATTTCCTTTTTTTCTGTTACTTTCTCTGTAATCCCACTTGTATACTTTGATCTGGCCATATTCTTTTAACCAAAATTATTTGCAAGTCCTTTGATTGCCGTTAATTTCTCACAAAGAAAAAGTGTAAGAACTGTTAACAAACAATGTACTTTTATATATTTGTTTTCTTTAAACCATTCTTTTTAGATTGGATTACAATACAAATGCCTCACGGTTAATTGCCTTTTATACTTGATATGTTTTACCCTTATAGTGCTGGAACCCATTTAACGCTTATGCAAACAGGTAAGATCCATGCCAGTCGCCAAGTAAACTGACGGCTGGCCTGTGATCTAACCTGTTTGCTAGACTGAGTATCATTCATAATCAAAATTAACTAGATTTTTAAGGTTTTGGAAAGAAGACGACAACAAAATCTTTTTTTAATCAGAAGAAAATTCTAAGGGTTAAAACTTCTTTGTTCAATACGATTCGTAACAGACAAAAACTAACACAAGAACATAAGATTATGGACTTAATTTCACAAAACTCTGTATTACCGGTCAAACGAATAAACATCGGTGTGGCAAAATAGCAATTATCATGATTCTAAAAAATCGTATGTCAAGATAATTCATTTTGTTTGTATGGTGTTTAACCCATTACAAAACAATAACGAACTTTGACCAGATTTTACAGACGACTCTGCAAAACACTGTTGGAAAAGGAGAAATTGCTCTTAACGAGCAATTCCTCTCTTTCCCACAATGTTTTCTGCTCTATCAGAATATCATTTTTCAATTTCATCTCATTTTGAAATGTCGTCTGCAAACTCTTTCAATTTGGGATGGTCGAACATTTATGGTATAGGGTTAAAACAGTATCAACATGTTTTCAGTTATGTAACAGCTTTCCTTAATCCATTAGTAATGGTCTCGGGCTCTGGAGGTTCTTGCCAAAGGTCACTTCCACGAAACCAGTGGTGCCAGTTGGGCTTGAACTAAGGGCCTCCGGCTTGTAAGTCATATAACTAAACCACTGGGCCACGCAGGACCCTCAACTCAGTTTTTGCTGAGGTGCTTACAACGATAAAGTTGTAGACATAATGCCTTATAAGTATTTTACCACAAATCTAGCATTAAACAACAACACATGATGGTGAAATGAGGGTTCGTATAAAACGCGACTTATATATAATAACAATATTGTATTTGAAGTCAGTCATAAACGAAGCTCGGAGGCTGTTGTTTTGATCAGTATCAATCGTTACTACTAGGGTATTTCCGTGAGCTCAGATTGGATCTGTATAAGACTCTAGGCTATTCGTATCCTGCGAAGCATCGTTTGCCCTTCACGTATAATAATAAAATATCAGGAGCATGGTGCTGTGTTATTTAAGCGCCCAAATCAAACCAAGCGCTTTAGCATTTCATACAAGACTAGGTTAACGTTAACACATTACCATCTACCTCCACATTTTCGCATCTTGCAGCAGTGGTCTTTCAAAAAAAGCATTGTGGATAAAGGAGAAATTGCATGTGACGAACAATTTCTCCTTTTCAATACAATGCTTTTTTTTAATCTACTCACATATCACAACAACAAAACTGACACGTTTTTCACATGCTTATAAAGCCTTGTATGATTCGTTTGCTATAAGTAAAGAAAATGTCGTCTGCAGCTAGTAAAGGGTTAAAATGCTGAGTATTTGTCATCTTGTATATAAACTTATAAACCAATGATCGCTGATATTTTTTATTTATGCCACACTATCACGTAGAACATTAACCCATTACCAAACAATAACAAAATTTGACCACTTTGTTGCAGACAACTTTGGAAAACATTGGGGGTAACTCGTAACGAGCAATTTTTCATTTTCCCACAATGTTTTCTGTCCTATAATACCCTATCTGAAGAGTATATTCCAATATTCCAATTTCATCACATTTTGGAATGCCGTCTGCAAACTCTTTCAATTTGGAATAGTCCAAAATTTGGTGTTTGGTAAAGGGTTAAGGAGATTAAAGGTTATGGATTATCACACGTAAATGTGAACAATACGATAGCTTAATCAAGAAAAGGGGATTTTGTTCAGCATTTTTGAATGAGACATTTGGTTTTTACCTTTCTAAATTGTAGGAAATCTAAAAGATAGATAAGATATAATCTTATTGACTTATACGTACAAATAGACTTCGCCATGTAAACTCTCCCATGTTTAACATAAAACTTTTTTTTTGTAGGATTGAAAAAAAGGGGGACTGTTTCCATAAGACTTCTAACACCATGTGCAATCATATTTAACCCTTCATGTGCTGTGTAATTTTCTAAAAGTAGATTTTTGTGTCGTCTGCTTTCCAAAACTTTGAAAATCCGTTAACGTTGATGGGGAAAGATATTCAGAATATCAAACAGGTTAGATCACAGGCAGCCGCCAATTCATTACGCGGCTGGCCTGCGATCTAACCTGTTTGCATAAACATAAAGTTTGTTCCAGCACTTTAAGGATTAAAACGACTACTTTTTGAAATAGTTCTTAGACAGGTTTGCACGTCAACCAGACAGCTCGTATACAGAAGCTCTCTGAATGGCTCTCGTCCGTATAAAGCCGTTAATTGTCCTATACACCACGATAATGTCGCCTTCTACAATGGTCGTATGAATCAAGGATGTCTGTTGATTCTCCTGTTGCTGAGAACTCTTGAAACCGTTGCGACAAAAGAGGAAATTGCTCGTGACGAACGAAATCCTCGTTTGTCACAGCGGTTTATACGTAATACAGGTGTCACAAAAGAAATAGCATGTTCTTCCGAAATTTCCTTATATAAGATTTTTTTTAAATCATCACTTTATCAAAATTGAATGATCCTGAAAAGTAGACTTATTGTTCAAGCTCCCAATTAGAACAATTACGTCTGAATTCGTATGCAATACGTTTCATCTTAATTGCAAATGCTCATTTTTGAAAGACAAACTTAAATTTCTCATAATAGGTTTCATTGATCGTTGATATTTGTCTGTTGTGTTTGCTTAATCTAGACTTGCATATTTGTACAAGAACAATGCTCAAACGAGTGTATACAATGGTCGTTTTATGAGACTGAAAATCGACATTTCTAGAGTGTATGTCATTGACTTGTGAGATAACAGTTTAATATATATAACGAGATTCGGGATAAAGGAAAACCTAAATAACTCAGCGTAAAAGTAATCTCATTTAAAGGCTATCAGTACTTCAAATGAGCCAACGATTTTTTCCTAATAGTGGTAAAACCCGTGTAAAACTTCTGAAACATTTTGGACGTACATTCGTTCGCGAAGCTATCAGAGGTGTAAATTGGCGGCTGGTCTGTGATGTAACCTGTTTGCTACTCTGAGTATCTTTCCTCACCAAAATTAAGCAGATTTTTAAGAAGAATTATCCAGCATTCTAAGGGTTAAATGCTCCAAAACAGACCTAGTTAAAATGCCACGTGTTAAAGTGTCGAAAGTTAATCAACAGTAATGCGATTTAGGAATAATGGGTCACACATGAATAAGTAGATACTTACAAGCAATTGATCGTACCTATAAAATGGGTAGATTGGTATTGTTTAGATATGACTATTGATTTAAGTCGGGCGTTCAAACAGCTTGTCACAAAGGGGAACACTTCGTATGGGTGAAATCGACACGTTATGAGTATTTATTGACTTGTAAAATGATATTTGACGGAATGGAATGAGTTAGTGAGGGTAGACTTAGTCACTGGATATCACTTTAAATATGGTAAATTGTTATTGTATTATGCTTTGATTGTTCTGTTCGAAAAATGGCCATTTGAATTTTATTTGAAATATTTCCCTTGACCGATTCTTTTTAGCAAGAATCACTAAAATCAAAATCAATGTTACAAAAATAGTTCCACAACGCAAAACGAAAACAAAACAAAACTGACCGCTAAAAATCTGAACAATTCCGATAAACTTTAACTCTTCTTGTTCCAAAGTTTTCATTTTTTTCTTCGAAGGCATTAACAAGTTTTGGTTAAATATAGCATTTGTGTCAAATACAATGGAACCCGCTGAACTGTTGATCGTTTGGAAACGGATACCCTTTGGAAACTGCTTCATATGAGAAAATTCTCCGTTGTTCATATCGTTTTCTGAGGGCTTCTGATGCACATTCGTTAGTTTATAGAGTAAACTGAAAGACAGGATGGAATTAAGATGGCAGAGCCTTGACTTCTACATAAACAATTTATAATCATGCAAGTTAAGCATTCGACATAAACAGTGAGTCGAGGAAAAGGCGAAAGTGTAATAAGTAATCGAGTTATTTAACCCTTAGAATGCTGGGAATTTTATAAGAAAAAAGGATTTGAGTGTCGTCCGCTTTCCCAAAATATCTGTTTAATTTTGAAGAGGACTCAGAGTAGCAAACATGTTAGATTACAGACCAGTCGCCAATTTACTTGGCGCCTGGCCTGGATCTAACTTGTTTGCATAAGCCTGAAGTTGGTTCCCGCACTATGAAGGTTACGGCATGCAGTGATCTCTCAAAGAATTAGCTTTAACCATTCTAAAGCAATTGAGATACCTGCTATGATTCTACACAGACGGTCTTTTGCATTGAAGGGCATACCGCCATCTGATTCGCCGGTGACGGTTTGTTCGCGATCTGAATTAGCGATTAATATCGTTTTCAACAATGTTTCAGCTTTATCACTGACTGTTCACCTTTCATTTCTTTATTCATTAACATAAAAAAAGAATACTCGATCCACGTTGTTTTCGTTTCAGGACGTATCTAAACTGACAGAAGATCAGAAAACAGGTAAGACCCATCGTCTTTCTAAACGACACATCATGAAATATGAACAAGGTCCTTTTGGTCCCCCATCTTTTCGTGGGCATAAGATTCTAGATAAGATATTGAACATTCATGATGATATGATGATAAAGAAGCGATGTTTACGTGTTTTTATGTGGTAGATTTATTAGAAGCATGATATGTCATCATACCTAAAAGTAAAACAAGTATGAAAAAATCTTATGGAAATGTATGTATCAACTAGTTATGAGTTACTATTTTTTATCTTTATGTTAAGAACACTTCTCAAAGTCACATTGGTATATAACTTTTTACCACCTACAGACGACATCTTTTAACCTGAAGCAGATGACTTTAGAAAAATTCAGTAAACGTGTCAAAGGTCTGTTAAGGTCTGCTCTTGTGATACGTGAACATATTGAAAAAGGATTGCGGCAAAAGGAGAAATTGCTTGTTACAAGCAATTTTTCCTTTTGCCACAATGCTTTTTGAAAGTCGTCTGCTGCAAGACACGAAATATGGCGTTATGTGGTAATGTGATAAGTTAGAGCCGTCAATGATCGATAAATTGATGTTTTGAAGATGTGGAACACATTTCTTGATATTGATTGAACTTAAAGCTTTTAAATCGCTTACATCTCATAGTTTATGATGAGAGAATCAAGAGGCAATGTGACTTGTATTATCTTTTGTTTTCGGCTGGATTTTTCGCAAAGATGTACCATTCTAGTACTTTTGAAAACTGTGTGAGGGAGTGAAAGCTTAGGACCGGACTGATTTCATGGGAGATAAGAGCTTGGTGGACATGGTTAATATTTTCTGTTTCTGGTGTAACGTTCGTTGAACGTTCATGCAACTTAGGGAACGAATGCATTGTTGGAGAGAAGATACTGGTATATAAATGTGGTATATAAATTTAGACAATACAACCGCTCAGTATACGACAGTATTTTTCACTGATCGGATGTGTTTGTGTCTTTGAAAGGTTCATTTGTTCGGTTGGTTACATTGACAACATAACGCAGCAGATTGGCCATTAAGAAATTCAATCTGTTTTAAATCTGACTTTATAGAGAATACTTTCCTTTTAGTGAATACATATCTTTCTAAGGAGTCCAGTACTCACAGTAAAATTATCTCCTAATCGCCTAACTTTAAATCACTGAAACAAACACACTCTGTATTACGGCTTTTGGTTGGCCGGAACTAGTCCAAACTCTGAAGAATGAGTTCCTGCTAACAGTTAGGATAATGTAACATGCCCTCTGATATAAATCATGACATGTTACCAAGCTGGTTTAGGCCACTTTTCTCTTAGAGAATCGGGTAATCTGTTTAAAATGTAGGCCCAAATGGACGATAAATAATGTAAATTTATACGACCGTGAGTTCACTTTGTTTGAAGACCATAAAATTACTGTTATTTCATATTCCCCATCACCTATGTCAATAGAACATTTGGGTCCATATAGCAGGGTATCATTTTTTTTTGGACGTAAGGTTTTCAGTGACTCTTAAAATGCTTCAGTCTGTAGATTTTCTACGTTAAAGTATATTGATATATCCTTAAACATGTGTTTATAATATAAAAATAGATTTTTTGTGTCGTTTGCTTTTCAAAACCTTATATATCTGCTTTATCTTGATGGGGAGTGTTGCTCAGAGTATCAAACAGGCTAGATCACAGGCCAGCCGCCAATTTACTTGACGGCTGGCCTGGATCTGACCTGTTTGCATATGCATGTAGTCGGTTCTAGCACTTTAACGGTTAAGATGACTGTTGTTATCTAATGGTTTTACAAGAATTGGAGGTGCTCATACATATTCATGCATTGCTTGACTTTATATGATTGAAATACTAATAAAACACTTGGATCCACAAAAGTATTTTCAATATAACTAGGCCTTTCATATCACATATACGCTTGATTTAGGTTGATTTCTCGTCGTATTCGAAAAGATTTTCAGTGGTATCAATGCGTTTATTGCACACATCCACGCACACTGCATGTTTGTGTTATATACTAATAATTACTGCAATTACAATTAACGTCAGAGGAATATTTGCCAAGCCGGGCTCTCGAACACTGGACCCCTGTATACCAACGCGGACTTGCTCGATGGAAGGGTGCCGTTTTAAAATAGCGTCATCATGCAAAAACTTTGCTTGGTCTGCGGCGATACACGTATTTTGTCCTGAATGGTCTATGATATTTCAAAACATCATACATGTATAATATTAAAACATCGCCCATCGACTGCGATTTTTTTTTCCGAGTGTTAGAGGTAACGCCGATATAAAGCATGGGTTATCATTCACAAGAAGAACAGGTGTCAAATGTATTTGGCTTGATGAAGCATTTCTATTCGTATGTTTAGAGCTAAAGACTACGTTTGAAGGACGACTTGAAGAGTGTGGGTGTGCAGGTCTATCCCAACAACATGCAAGGGAAGCCCTCTGTCTTCTGGGTTTGAACCCCTCCGGTCTTGATATATCCAAGTTCTGGGTCGACTCGGAGAAAAATGGTAAGTTTGTGTAATAGCATTCAACAGAATTGGATTGTTCTAAATAAATTCCATATACGCTTTGTCTAAGTGAATTGATCTAACATCCTACGAATAACAATTCAAATGGTTGTGAGTGTTGTGTGTAATTCGAGTTTTGTGTGTAATTCATCTAGTTTTACATTGTGTCAACTGTTTCAGTTATATCGCGATGCCGGTATAAAATCGATAAAGGGGGAACTAAAGCTTAACTGCCCATACGGGCTGGTCAAGCTATGTTGGAGCCATCGTCATTCCGTTTAAGTAACCGACAACTGCCTCTCATGAATAACCTATCCCTAAGGTGATTCGAACCACTGCAGACAGAGCCACACAATTCCAAGTCTTTCACTCGAGCCACTAGGCAATGGAGACCAATGTATAATGTAGTAGCGAGAAAAAACAGGCCAGCATGGTCGTTTATTATGTACGTGCAGTCGTACATGCAATATCTTGATATCAATGCGACTGTGTGTCATTCAATTGGAAGGGGCGGGAGGGGAATGGGGTTAGCATGCCACACAAGAGTACTAGCTAGCAGCCGTGGATAGTTGTATGTTACCGTCGCTTGTAATATATAACACTAATTATGATATGAGATTAATTGAGATATGTTTTACTGTTGGATATCGGCCTGATATCTATTTGTTTAAAGTCCAAGTTGCGCTTTGAGTCACACCAAATACCAAGACTTAATGATAGTGAGGACGTTTCTCCGTGGTACACTGTAATAGTGAGGACGTTTCTCCGTGACACACTGTAATAGTGAGGACGTTTCTCCGTGGTACACTGTAATAGTGAAAGTATTATGACTGAAAGCCAGTTCGACACGAGCACACCCACCAAAAAAAAGAAATAAATAAATAGATAAATAAAAAAGAGAAATTGTTTGGATTTCACAGAGCATGGAATTGCAAACTGTCAAATATTGTCCATATTGACATTGTGTGCATGCTTCAGAGAGTGACGAGATCAACCTAGACGAGTTTATAAAGCTACGATGTTTTGTTGATGAAGACCCCGAAACGGTGCTAAGATGGGCGTTCAACAAGTTCGACACAAACAACGACGGCACCATAGATAAATTCGAGTTAAAGTAGGTATATTTATGTACAACTCCTCGATGTCAATTGATTTGAGGACGTTTGAATTTTTGCCCGTTTTGATCTGATCCTGAATTTTGTAAAGTTTACCCACTTTAGTTCTAAGTTTGACCCTTAGAATGCTAGGTGATTTTCTAAAAATAGTTTTTTGTGTCATCTGCTTTCCAAATTGTTAAATATTTGTTTGATTTTAAAGAGAAAAGATACTCAGAGAAGTAAACAGGTTAGATCACAGGCCAGCCGCCAATTTACTTGGCGGCTGACCTGTTATCCAACCTGTTTGCATAAGCATGAAGTCGGTTTCAGCACTATAGGGGTTAATGAGATAGATATGACATGTGTTATTCTTCTTTCATCACCGGTCTAAAGTCTTCAAGTTGGGGACCAGCCATTGGCTTGGAAAACATGTTGTTAAGAAGAAAAATGAGAAAATACAAAGGTAAAACAGTATGTATAATTATCACCATGCTGTACATGAGAAAATGTTAAAAGAGGCGGTAGAAAGAGACCTCCAAGGACAAAATGCTAGAATAGAACAAAGAAACACTTGTATGGTGATTCCTTTAAAATCATTATCACTGTTAATATCTTTGCTGTACCATTTATCATATTGATCATAAGTATTGACTTCAAAATACAAAGGAGAAATGTTTGTGAAATTCGATTGACAAAGTGCTTAAAAAGGGAGCCATATTAATGAGGTAATGACGCCCAAGGCGGGACAAATCAAAGCCCGAATGCTCGCCAATACAGTATTGCTGAGGCAATATGCACCAAGAAATACGATGCTTTAAACATAGTTCGGACAAGCTTACAAAATGCATATAGATTCTATCGAATGTGCACCTTTATTGAAACAAATCATTTCTATTTGATTTGCGTCCTGTTTCATATCCTTGTATAAGTGTTCTGAATAAACCACATCTTTTATAGAGTGAGTTTTGCAATAAGTTTCTGTGATTGCTTTATTTGTGTTCACCAGGAAGATCCTTGCGACGATCTATAACGATACAGAGGGAGAGTTTGTGGACGAAGAGTTCGTGGATCAAGTACTCACACTCGCTGACGAGAATGGCGACGGCGTCCTACAAATAGAAGGTGGGGGTGATCGATTACTTAACCCTGATAGTGCTTGAACCGACTTCATGCTTTCGCAAACAGGTAAGATCCGGGCCAGCTGCCAATTTACTTGGCGGCTGGCCTGGATCTTACATGTTTGCTTTTCTGAGTATCTTTTCTCCTCAACATTAAGCAGATATTGAAGGTTTTGGAAAGCAGAAGTCGAAACAATCTATTTTTAAAAAGATACCCAGCCATCTTCGGGTTAATTAAGCGCTCGATATTTGGGATAAATGTCACTTTTAACTTTATTTTCGCGATCAGTGGTCCTGTTCTTGTTAATGCCGTTTTCAACAGAATTTCAATCATGTATAGGCGGTAGGAGCACATATCCATGGTCATGCTATGTCCTTGACAGACCTCCTTTATATTCTGACTGCTTTACCACACGGACAAGGTTGTTCAGTGATTGGGTACGATGAAAACGTGTTACACTGAGTTTATTTAACGTCAGTAAGAATACAGGACACATGGGTAAAGTTATACTAAACATTTTAGGCTAAGAATTTGTGTAAGTTCAAAACAACACTCTCGCATGAATGTTTTAATATTGGGATAAGCAATATTGAAAAGTTACAAATCATTTGAATCGTCTCTTCAAGACGCTTCCAGTGATGTATCACATTACAACATTGCTTGTCTTAAAACTAAAATATTGGGATGATAGCCATATATATCAGTTTTGACTAAAGAAAATATTTTCCCAAAGTTTTTCGGAAAAACAGCACCCTGTATTCCAAGACACCAATTAACTTTGTTGAGCTTAGAAAGAAATTTAGAACAAGGTTTGAACAAACTTGTTCACATACCTGCCGTTGATACCAGCCTTTTGACTCAGTGACACCTTATAAATTAGGACGACATTGGGCCATTGGTCCAAAGTTACTGCCTTGAATTCTGTGAGTAGCGGGGTCCACCATTCGAGCTTTTATTAATCCATATTCGGAACGAGTACTTCTTATGTTTCCAGGAAGCAGATTCGAAATTACTTAATAAAAGATGAAAGAACTTGTTTTACAATCGTTGTAAAATAAGTTCTAAGTCGAAGTTAAATTGTTTGATGCAGGTACGTAAGGCCGTTCATTTATATTGATCTCGAGACAAGAAACTGCAGCGTACGTCTTGAACAAAATATTATCATTGCCTTTGTAAAAACATGATTGTGGAGTTAGTATTCTGGGTTAAATGGAACTCTACACAGATTTCTGAACTACTAATATGTTTGTGGTTTATCTATTCTGTTTTCGTTTCAGAATTTGTGGACATGTTATTAGCTCGGACAGGCTCCTCGCAAAGTAAAGCATCCTCATAATAGACATCGCGTCAGCCATATTCATGGACATCTTTGTAAATTACAGCGACATTTGACATACCGGATATAGATCGTCTTGGTTCTCCAATTGTTCGAGTTTATGAAAACCTTTGTAAATCCCAGCGACCTTTGTTAAATCGGATATAAAACGTCTTTGTTCAACAATTCAACAAATTCATGGACACCTCTATAAAGTGCAGCGACTTTTGGATAACTGGATATAAATCGCTACTGTTCTGAAATTCATCAAATTCATGGACACCTTTAAAAATTACAGGAACATTTGATGAAACGGACCCCTGACAATTAATCGCCTTTGTTCTACAAGTTTTCATACAAATTAATGAACACATTTTTATTAATTAATCATATTTCAAGCATACTTCCTGCAAAGTAACATTTGAAATCATTGTGACAAATGACGAAACTATTCACTAAGTAGGTGAATGAGCAACAGCAAATTGTCCAAATGTCATTAAAAACTTCAATGTTTTTCCGTATTTCATGTTCACTCATTGCAATATAATGATGGGATTATGGATTCTTGAGGTAAAACAATAAGAAAAGAGAAAGGCATCCATAGAAAAAGGTAAAATGACTATTCAACAAGAACAATGGAGTTTATCAAATATTTAATCAACATCGCATCATATGTATTTGCATCACAGTGTATAAAATCACACTAAAATACAAAAAAAGGAAGTAATCAATAAGACAACAGCGAGTTAGCAATTACAAAATAGCTGAACTCTAAGTGAAATATCAGACACTTAATCAAGAATGAACAAGATCTTTGAATAATAAGTTAATTCCTATATCGTATGATACAACAGGTAAAAGTATAAGATTTCTGGGTCCTTAGCAGTGCAGAAGGTATCTTGAAAAGGCATTAACCAAAGGAGTGTGTGAAAATTGTCCATGAATTCATGTAAATCCCCCCCATTGGCAAGTTATGATTGGTCGAAATTGAAAGCAACAGCACATGACAATAAAAGAATCAGAAAAAATACATCTTCCACATGGTAAATGAAAGAAACCACCATGAAAAGAGCATCAATTGATCACCATAAGCAATTCAATGTATTCTGTAGCAGATGCAGCAAAATGAAGTAATATAGAGAAAGGAGAGGGGTAAAAGCCAAGTCCTGATCCGTTCTATGGATAAGACCCCTTGTTAACCATTAGAATGCTGGGTAATTTTCTAAAAATAGATTTCTGTGTCATCTGCTTTCCAAAACCTTCAACATCTGCTTAAATTTGATGACTAAAGATACTCAGAGTTGCAAGTAGGTTAGATCACAGGCCGGCCACCAATTTCCTTGGTGGCTGGCCTGGATCTAACCTGTTTGCATAAGCAAGAAGCTGGTTCTAGCCCTATTAAGGTTAACAGCAGTGACATGATCTAAAGTCAAAACTTAAAACAGTTATGCAAATTCAGAAATTAATTAGAATTGTTGTATTTGATTGGTCAAAATCCACATTGAACACTTTTTTAAAAGAACATTTCCAGGTTGATTTCTTGGTTATAATCATATGAATCTACTTTGTTGAACTGAGCATCAGAAATGCTTCTAGCACTTAAAGCCTTTGAATCACACAAAGAGTACAATATGAAATGAAATTAAAGCACCTAGTCCATTCAAAGAAAATCAAGAAGTGAATTTATAAGAGAAGTAATAAACTACCAAGTTCTATGAAAGACCTCAAAATACACACATACTTTCTCTGTAAAGTCCAGTTGATTCTTATTGCTGAAAAACGTGATTGAGATATAGCAAAGGGCATAAAGTGTTAGCAAATTACTACCTAATGCAACATTTTTAAGCCTTGGACTAGGCAAGTTTCAAAAAGCATTGTGGCAAACTGAGAAATTGCTTGTGACAAGCAATTTCTCCTTTGCCTCAATGCTTTTTCAAGCTATTCACATAACACGATAGTAGAACTGGAATGTTTTTCACATGTTTACAAAGCTATTCAACAGTCATCTGCTTCAAGTAAAACATGTTGACTGCAAGTGGTAAAGAGTTAAAGGGAGACTACTGGCATCTTGTTATTTTATGAACTGTTCCAATATCCAACATTCTCTCCCTTGTCTAAAACATTGTCATGTGATATGAGACAGTAAAACTATTGGTTGATTAGGCAACCTTAGGCAAACTAGCATGTAATATTGTTCTTGTACAAGAACTCTGGGGACTTTGATCTTTGTCCTTCGGGAGACATATATCTGTGTTTATAAGGTCTTTGGTTCTATATTGAGTAACATTATGTTTACAGTTACTAACAATCTAGATGTATACAAAACATATGATCATGAGAACATTATACAAATGAAGACTTTTAAATAATAAATTATCCTATTACATATATTTTGGCATGAAACAAGATGAGAACAGAAAATGTGACACATGGACTATTAAGGTTGGGTCTTAGTTGTCTTAACATGTATTGAATATTGAACAAATCATAAATAAATATCAGAGTCATTGTTCTAATAGAAGTATAATGAAGTAAAGGCTTTTATGTATGGAGTGTAGATTAAGTTTAAAATTTACGATGAATTGATTTCACATACCTTCAGATAGGGAGGTTATATTTCATAATCGCTCGTTAAGTCTTTGGTTAAAAGTAGTGCAGAGGTAGAGCTTTGGCCTCTTGTACTGAGGGTCTGGGGTTCTATCCCTGTTAGACGAGGCGAATAATTGATTGGACTAACACATATCAGCGCAAGTAATGGTTTTAGTTTCCAGAAAGCAGTCATCGAGACCGAATTTAACAAGCTGCAAGCTTCTGTCACAATCAATGTAAAATAAAAAAGTTGGAACTTAAGTCTCTTCATGCAGCAAAAGCTTCTAAATTTAGTAGCTCTTGCTGCAGCAAAACACCTAATTAGTGATTTTCATCTTGCAACATGGTTTCTACTAGTTTCACAATTAAAGTTTTTTTTTATTCATGCTTTAAAACTGCCCCCGCTGTTGCTTAAAGTTAGAGATTCTTTTACAATTCTATTATCCAAAGTAGCAAAACAGATACTTTGGCAAGCTGCTTAAAAGTTTAATGAAAAAGAAAAACAAATTTCGATCAAACGCCAGATATAAACGCCAGATATAAACATGAAATTATCACAAAATGCACATAAAATGTTTAAAGCTGGAATTCTAATACAATGTTAACCATTTACTTAACTTTAAGAATTACTTTTGGAAAAGCATACATTCTATCTTAATTTCATTGGAGTA
Source organism: Cerastoderma edule (assembly GCA_947846245.1). Lineage (NCBI taxonomy): Eukaryota > Metazoa > Mollusca > Bivalvia > Cardiida > Cardiidae > Cerastoderma > Cerastoderma edule. Next base: position 49,611,413 of record OX401404.1, on the reverse strand, counting down.
TCTTTCTTTTGCTATACTTTTAATAGATCAAAATCAGGCGGTTGATCATGTGATTATTGTTTATGATGTAAAACAGATTGCAAATGAGATTGACCCTTGAAGACTTAAATTAAATATATATGATATTTTTCATATCAAATCTTTTGACAATATTGTTAAAATAATACATGCATTGACAAAGATACACTTATAAAGCTTCAAGCTGCAATGCAATTATTTTGTTGCATCTTTCTAAAATACAAATGTCTATGAAAGTTAAGATATTTAAATACAGAGAAAGAAACATTGAGATGGTTATAGAACTTACCAATAACAAAATGTTTTTCAAGAAAGATGTCATTTATTGCAGGTGTTTTGGAATTATTCTAAATGAAGTACGGGTAATGGATTAACCCTAAGAATGCTGGGTAATCTTCTTAAAATAGATTTTTGTGTCGTCTACTTTCCAAAACCTTGAATATCTGCTTAACTTTGTTAAGAAAAGCTACTTAGAGTAGCAAAGTTGTTAGATCACAGGCCAGCTGCCAATTTACTTGGTGGCTTGCAAGGATCTTACCTGATTGCTTAAGCATGAAGTCAGTTCCAGCATTATAAGGGTTTAATCATGCTGATAAGTCTGTCGTCTGTACGTGACAGTTAGATTTCATACCAAAAAGATTCACATTAACATAAGCAATTATAAATTTCAATATGTTAATTAATCAATTACTTACTTATTTATGATATTACAAAAAAGAAGGTACATTTATACAAAGAATTAACCTCCACTCAGGAGACAACTATATAATGGTCATGCGGTGTTAAAATCTTTATCTACATACTTTATTTACATATTTGGAATATTCTACCACAAACTCATTTCCCAACATGAAACCCTGCCACTCATCCAAATTGAAAGAAGATAACATATTGTGGGTGCAATGCAAGACTATAGTCATGCAGTGCTTCACAACCATGAAGCACTTGCTACAGTCCTGCATTGAACCCTCAATATGTCAAATAAACAAATAAAATAGTAGTTGTTATGGAATTGTGAAACAACTATTGAAACAAAAGGATAACTTATTCCCACAATGGATTCTAATGATACATAATAATTACCTTTTAAAAGGGTTCCAACGAGTATCAATTTGATTGGAGTTTTTAAAATACAAAAATGTTTTCAAAATGCTCAGCTCATCACATCACACTTTTTTTTAAGTGCCAATGAGGGCTAAACAAATCTGTTAGAACCTCCAGAATTTTATTTGTCAGCTCGGACACTACCTATCATGAAAGCTCAAATCTTCCGCTTCCATCATCTGTACCAAGGCATAGAGGGCCCATGTGATTTCATGTTCAGTTCCCTAGCCACAAGGCCATGAAGGCTCGCGCTCCATTAATATGATACACATCTCAGAAAGACTTATTTCGAAAACAAGTTTGGTCAGTCTTGTCCTAAGGGACCACACATTTATTTGAAGGCTATTTACCAGAGTACAGGTACAATACAAGCAAACACGAAAAGGACTCAAATAATGGAGAAAGCTCCTATTGGAGACAGAGCTTTCTCCATTATTGGTGTCCTAGCTGTTTACTGCTTGCTGAAAATTATTCGAGAAACCACGACATAACGATAAATTACTCTCAATGGGACATTCAACATTTTGTCACAATGGTGCCTACCTTAAGTCTAAAAGTAAAGGTATAATTTATATGCTTCATTTTGTCTCCCTGTTGCTTCCATTTTGTGCAGTCACAAAACCCCATATTAGGAAATGTGTTAATCAATCACTCCATTAACACATATCGTATGACACTTGTAATTTAAGACTCCAAAAGTTTTCTGCAGAAAAACAATAGATTTAATATGATAAATAATTCTTCCTGGTGTTTTTATCCCCCAATTCAAGACAGATGGTCGAGTTATAGTCAGTTTGCACCAGTCCAGGAATACCATAATTGGTTTTGGGTTAACATACACCTATTATGACGCACTTCTTAATTCTGTTTGCTGGATGGTAGGTAACCGTTTATGTTATTGATGACAATTCACCTACTCAAAGAGGTGTCATTCCATTAAAAACTGAAGTCTTTTAATTGCTCGACCAGTCATCATCTAACGAATTATCGCAGTCACTCACTCACACACGCATCAATCTCCTCATATCATACATACCACTCCTTAACATCCTTTTTACCGCCAGCTTTCCCGTTACCAACACTATTAACGGCAGACCCATTCGTCTGCTGCTTTTTCGCTTCTAGATAGGCAAAGTTTTGACTTTCGTCGACCCTATAGGAACCCTCCTCTCTGCTCCGGAATTTATAAAATGCTATAAATAGAATCACTAAAGCTAGGACAACACCTGCCACTATGGCAATGATGAGGAAGATGTTTAATTGGTTCGCATCTTTTTTGTCCTTGGCTTCCATGGCATGTTCAGTGGTGCGTGGAATGTCTGAGGTCTGGTCCGGCCGAACGTCGGGTTTGTAGCTGGAGGGATCCAACGCGGTGATCTGAGCCTTGCAGTCTTTGGTCTTACATTCTGTACCATTGGGTGGGGACCTGTAAATAAATTCAGGGAGGTTACATCAAGGTGTAATTATGGTTATCATATCCATTAAACCCCATGAACAATAATAACTCGGGCCTAGTAGTTAGAGTACAGGGGCCCGTTTTACTAAACAACTTACAGAAAATGTTTGCGTAAGTCATAATTGATAAACATGGATAGTATTGTCAATGAAAGTACAATGTTGCAATGTGGCACTTCATTGGAAGCGTCTCGGAGAGACGATTTCAATGATGTGTCACTTTGCAATATTGCTTCGTCCAATATTGAAATAAGAGGAATTGTTGTTTTAGACTTACGCAAATCTTAAGCGTAAACTGTTTAGTAAAACGGTACCCAGAACTTGATTTTACATGGCCCATCTATGCGTAGGTTCAAATCTCGGTAAGGGCACTTGGAATTCCATGAGAGGTGTCTTACAACTTAGGTAATGCTGATGGTTGAGTATGAGGTCTTTCTCTATCATAAAGATTCGGGCATGGCAACAAAACTGAAATGACGATGACGAGATGAATATCAGTTTATCACAATGGTTTCTGCCCAATATTATGAACAATTTATTCCTATGTTTCTTTTGTCGTCTTTTGTTGCTTTCAATTTAGACAAGTCAAAAATTGCCATATCATATTGGGAATTGCTCTAAATATAGAGCCAATCTTTTGGGAATTTCAGGTTGAATCAACGTAAACAATCTCCCTAATATTTATTACTCACAGAAAACAAATCAGTTCAGATCAAGTCTTTCGAAAAAGTACCTGATCAAAAAGAGTTTAATACATTGACCTTAAATTGGTATAATAATTACCCTGGTTTAACAGAAGGACTTGGCGTCGACTGCCTTGTGATGATAATACTTGGCGTTATGATGTCATCATCTGAACCCATCCCTGTGGTTACACACTCATCCTCATCATCACTAAAACAGGGTCCCAACCCGGAATATATAATGGAGTCATCTGCCTTCTGCTGGGGGGTGGTACCCTGCTAAAGATAAGATATATGAATGAATGAATGAATGAATGAATGAATGAATGAATGAATGAATGAATGAATGAATGAATGAATGAATGAATGAATGAATGAATGAATGAATGAATGAATGAATGAATGAATGAATGAATGAATATTTTAACATAGTGACATGTCTTTAGCATAAACAGTAAAGTAGATATATAATAATACAACAGCCGGCCGCGTTGGGCCTGTAGGTCACTTCCTCCAACAATTAAACAAATAAATAAGTATAAATGACAGAATATATAAAGAAACAAGAAGTAATGATATAAGCCTAATGTTTGGAAAGAAAAAAGGTTTTCTTATCAAAGTTTAACCAAGTTGAGGCCCATCAGAGTGAAACCAAGGTGATGCCCCAAGAGGAAACTGACCATTACTACAATTATCCACACAATGATCATTTTCATATTACTATTAAAACTTTACTAAGGCATGTCAATGTAAACCCTTTAACTCTTCTAAATATCTAAATACAACACTTTAAGATCACAATCCTAATTGATTTGTATCAAATCTTCATATTCATCTTCATTTCCCTAGATTCGAATTCAGGACTAGCTCAAAATTGAAAACAACTGCAGAAGACAATCATAAAGCAGGAAAAACAAATCATCTAATGTTTTTCTTTCAAGGAATGTCTTTGACAAAAGACTGATTATTACATTTTGTCATATTAATTTCTAATGGCAGGCTAGCAATGCAGCAAATATGTTATACATATGTATTGATAGACCATGTGGATGAAAAACAAGTTTCTTTGTGAAGTTTTGTAAACCTTTTATTATACAATAAACAACAACTTCTACTTCGTTAAGAGCAATTTTGCCTTTTCCCTCTATGTTTTCCAGATTCGTCTGCAACAAAGTGGTTAAATGTCTTTATTATTTGATAATGGGTTAAAAGAAATTATGTTAGCAGCAAAACTTGGTTAGACAAGGTGAGTAAGCAGTCATATTCAAGTTAAGTGAGAAAATGATGACAAACATAATTACATCAACTTATCAACAATTTACTATGAATATGGTCTCTTAAAACAAGATTGATACTATCTATATGTACTGTAAATGGGATTTTGAGACCTTTTCCAATTGAATGCACACAGAAATAGAAGCTCAGTCATCTATTTCCACATTACATGTACATTGTACTGTAAATGGAATTTTGAAACCTGTTCCAACTGAACACAAACACAGACCATAGATCAAAAGAAATGTTCTCTAGTCAATGCCACATTTTTAACTTTACAAATGTTATTTGCAGTGGCTTTCAAACTAGGCTAAACAAAATATGATTATGAGACATCGGCTTAACCATTATAGTGCTGGAACCAACTTCATGCTTAAGCAAACTGGTGGGATTGAAGCCAGGCGCCAAGTAAATTGGCGGCTGGCCTTTGATCTAACATGTTTGCTACTCTGAGTATCTATCCTCAACAAAATTAAGCAAATATCTAAGGTTTTGGAGAGCAAACGACACAAATATCATTTTTTAGAAAATTACCCAGCATTCTAAGGGTCAAGATTAGTAAAACTAATAAAAAATGGTCTGGTAATCAGCAGGGTACTGTTTCACTAAACAAATAGGGTAAAAATATTTGTGTAAGTAAAAACAAAAAAACATGGATAATATCTAAAATGAAAACACAATATTGCAATGATACACATCATTTGAAGCATCTCGGAGAGACGATTTGGACGATGTGTTACTTTGCAATATTGCTTAGCCCAATATTGAATATTAAGAGGGAAGGAATGTTGTTTTGAACTCAGCAAGTGTTTAGCACAAAATGTTTAGTAAAACGGTACCTAGGTCATCTGAGGTGTAGCTAATCAGTTAGTAATTCAATCAGTGCACAAACAACTGAACATTAACTGACAAGTAAGTTCTTGCCTGTTTTCTCTTATTACATTAGTGAAAAAATGCAAGTTAAGTTGGTTAATTGGTCTAGCCATTTTCTGAGTGATAACTACTATACAAGCTTCAAAATGGAAACTATTCTTGTCCTTCACTAATTGAAGCAAACATTTCTCTAAAACACATTCCTCCATGCCTGACTTTGTGAATGGACTGAATTAAACACACAAACATAGCAGGTGCCAGTAGAAACAAAATTTGCCAAATATCATTATAAAATTGGCTGAAAACCATTATGCAAAAGGTCGCAAATGATAGTTATAAGCAATTTTCCTTGGTTATGGCAGTTTCTGAAGTTCTTTGCTGTCGGTTCATGTAAGAGAGCCAACATAAAGGAAAGAATTTTAACTGGAAAAGTTGTACCCTTAAAGTTATAAAAGCAAACATTCATATACATATATAAGATGTTTCCACTTTATTTTTGTTACCTCTGAGATTTTCCAATCAAAGTGCTTCATATAGTGTACTTATGTTATTTTGTCCTGTAATTTTTGGACTAACGACAATGTGTATAATAATATTCAATACATGCATAATAAATATAATATTTGTAATATCTGCCTGTAACAAAATAGCACACACATATAGTCACATGAGAAATCAAGTGGTCATGTGTGACATCATTGTATATGACATTGTAATATTTTTTAGTTATCTAATGTCCCTTTATTGTGATTTTTACGTTGTTTTCTTTTTTTTTCTTTTCATATATAATTGATTGTTTATTTTAATGCAAAAGGTGACTGGATGACTTGAATGGGTTGTGTCCCAAATAGGAAATGTTATCGCACTAGGCTTCAAGTCATCATGTGATTCCAATTTGGCTCATAGTTTTCAATATCTTGCCTGTTAACGATCAAAACATCAACCATCCATTCCCTATCTTTCAGCTTTACCAAAGATTTTTATTGAAATGTGTTTAGTAATTTAAGTTCTATTGTAACTGCTGCCAAAGGTTTGAGAAACCACAGTGACAAAGAAAGAATCCAAAATTAAATTTCTACCTAAGTCACAATGGTTTCTACACAATACCACATACACAATTTTAATCTTAATACTTGATAAACATTTTCAGATCACATCAACATTTCGTATTTGCCCCAATCACAGAATCCTGTATTAGTATATTATATCCTTTTACGGAATATTTTTCCTTAATTGGAAACATCATTTCATGTAAGTCATTTGCATAACAACAAGTTGGTTATTTCATTTCCCATGCTCAAACAATCCATGTTAGTAGTCCACTATGGTTTAGTCAATTCTCCATGCAAGCACACCAAACCCAGCAAGCCTAACTTACAGTGGAATGTGGTTTGGAATTATTTAAAGTAGAAGCAGCATTCTGATATTTTCTCCTCCTCTTGTGTTTTCTGTATCTCCCTCTATCCTTAGGGTACTGAGAAAACCTGTCATCCCTTGCAAACGGCTCCCGTTCTAATTTCCCAACATGAACCCAGTCGGTTCCTGTTCCCACTGATGCAGTGTGAGAACGGGGAGGCAATAAAGCCATTCTCACATCTAACCTGATACCACGACCACCTGTAGGCTCACTAGAATGTTTCCGAGAAATATCCTCGCTATCTCTAGAGTCACCACTACCTAACACCTCGGAAAACCCAGAATCTTCCCAGTCTGTATCATCATTGTCCACAAGGAATTTCCCACTTTCTCCAGAACTATACACACTCTCCATACCTCCAATGATATTTATGTCTTTAATTGGATTAATTGGAATGGTCCCCATTGGAATGGTCCCCATTGGAATGGTCCCCATTGGAATGGTCCCCACTGGAATGGTTCCTTCATTAGCAGGAGTGGTTGTGCTTGCAGAGTTTATGACTGCTTTCTGAACAGTGTTTCCTTGGATTACATCAACAAACTCCTTTGGCTTCTGTTTAGATTTCTCATTTATTTCATTCCCTTTATATATCTTACTTATATCAAAGTCTGGATTTATTAGATTATCAAACCACAGAAACAGTCTTGAATTTGGAGTTTTTGCAGTCTTTGATTTTTTCTTTGTAGAGTTTTCATTTACTGTAGATCTTCTCGCTCTCTGGTAGAATCATCAAAAAGTAACCACAATGAAAGAAGCCATTAGACAACACATATGAGTCCTTTGTATTTAGAAATTAAGGACAGAGCATGTGAATCCTTCATTCTAGGTACATTTGTACTTATCAAAATAATATCATCAAAAAGGTGCTAACACTATATGATTTGAAGAAGAAATAAAAAAAAAGCTACCCATCGAAGGAATCAAGGACGATGTTCATGAATTTCATGAACAGAAATGAGCTAGAAATGGTCATTCCTGAACACAAAGCTATTCTTGAACATTTTCATGAATATCGAAACCATGTTCATGATCGTCATAAAGATGTTTTTGATGTTCGCGAACTTGTTCATTAACCGCTATTTTTGTTCATGTCTGTTCATGAGGACAGTTCTTAAATCCTTTACATGGGTAGCAAAGGAATTAAGCCTTTTATAATTATAAACCTTATAAAATCATAAACATACATCATTACTTAGAATAAGATAATTGATGATCTAACCATCACAGAATCTTTCTTAATAAGGCAATCTTTTGAAATAAATTTGCAATTAATTCTATTGTAACAATCAGGCACAGTCAAAATGGTTTCTACCCAATATCATAAAAAGAATTTCAGAATGCTGTTTTAGTCAAAATAATGTAACATAGTTTGATTCATCTCTTTACACACTTAGTGAATAACAATTACAGTCAAACTTGTGTTAAGAGGCCAGCCTATGGGACAGAGTAAATTGGCTGTTTAAGACAGGTTGGCTGCTTAACACAAATTGATGTACACTATAAATCTAACAATGGGACTTTCTGTAGTGGTTGTTTAAGGCAGGTTGGCTGCTTAAAAGGGTGGCTGCTTAACACAAGTTCGACTGTACTAAATACTTTTGTAAACAAGACTCGTAGCTGAAAACATTGTAACAAATGGAGAATTTGCTCATGATGAGCAAATTCTCCATTTGTCACAATGTTTTTTACTGTCAATAACAACAATGATAGACATGTATATATAAACAGCAATTCTAGACAAGTATACATCAATAAAAGGGGTGCAGACTCACCTTCATACCCTGTGTGGACTGAATATCAGAATCCGGTACATGTGACCTGAAAATGAAAATTATATGACATATCATGATAAAATTCAATACAAAACAACATGTCTAATTCATCATAGAGACCTCTGACCAAAGACACAAACAATTCAGATTTATGATTAACCAAGGAGTTGTTTAACCTTTGTACAATCTAGTAAAAATGTTTCTCAAATCATACAGATGTCAGTTTTGGACCAAATTTGGGTTGTGCTGGACCAATTGTAAGTTGAGATTTTATGAAAATACCTGTGCATGTGTTTGACATATAAGATATTCAACAGCCTAATTATATCTCCAGAATCACAAAAGTCACAGCTGAGTAATATAGATCAGCTGTGTCCTTGATGTTAGTTTTTTTTGAGAATTAATTCATCCCATCACTTGAGACAGCCTTTAAAATGACTCAAAACCATTGCTTTAAATCCGTTACGAGCAGACAAATTTGAGTTTTAGTTGATTTCTAGATCACCATGTTGCTTCAATGCTTATACTTTCACTCAAGGATGTGCAAGAATTTTGAGTTCAAGTAAGACATCATACTTAAGTACATTTAGAGAACACGATCCTGAATTACCAACTCTAGTAAGACATCATAAGACAAGTAAGACATCATACTTAAGTACATTTAGAGAACACAATTCTGAATTACCAACTCTAGTAAGACATCAAAAGACAAGTAAGACATCATACTTAAGTACATTTAGAGAACACGATCCTGAATTACCAACTCTAGTAAGACATCATAAGACAAGTAAGACATCATACTTAAGTACATTTAGAGAACACGACCCTGAATTACCAACTCTAGTAAGACATCATAAGACAAGTAAGACATCATACTTAAGTACATTTAGAGAACACGATCCTGAATTACCAACTCTAGTAAGACATCATAAGACAAGTAAGACATCATACTTAAGTACATTTAGAGAACACGATCCTGAATTACCAACTCTAGTAAGACATCATAAGACAAGTAAGACATCATACTTAAGTACATTTAGAGAACACGATCCTGAATTACCAACTCTAGTAAGACATCATAAGACAAGTAGACATCATACTTAAGTACATTTAGAGAACACGATCCTGAATTACCAACTTCAGTAAGACATCATAAGACAAGTACGACATCATACTTAAGTACATTTAGAGAACACGATCCTGAATTACCAACTCTATACATCTAACCAAGTCTCCTGGTCACCAAGTCTCCTGGTCAAGTAGATTACCCATCATTTCCCATTTCGAAACTTATTCTATTGTCAGATAACTTTGGTTGTTCTCCATATACATCATGCGAACAGTTCCGACCCTGGGACTGATGTATACCAAGAAAGACAGAAGTAATCCAACGAGAGAATGAATTTCAAAATGGTCGATTATGGGTATTCGACCGTAAGGCCCTTTATAAACTTACACAATCAATGAATGAACAGTGTCGCTATCATCCATATCTTCCTTAAGTCTGACGTCCCCGATAGAGTCGACTCTAGGGTCGCCATCTTTCAGCATATCAAGTATATGAAGACCATTAAACACTAATCCTTTAATGGAAAAAAATGTCAACAATTAACAAAAGAAGACTAATATGAACTAAGGCATTGCCTCTAGACCGCTCTCTCAACTCAATGGCATGGGTTTTGTGAAAAACACTTGCATACTGAATATACGGTTCAATATCAATTCAGAGTACAACTTTGTGGAAATGTAAGAATTGGCTTACTTTGGGGAGCAAATACTCATTTTGTCACAAAGCTGTCATCTTTGTCACATTTAGGTAGGTCTCAGTAAAAGGATAAGTATTCTTGCAGACTCTTAGTGAGCTTGTTTGATGGTAGATGTTCTATATGGGTATAAGTTTACTTGCTTGGGCTGTGTTTGAGGGCCTTTCATCAATAATGAGACATTCATCATGTAAGGACAAACTGCTCATGCAATGTCAGAACTACCAAACTACAATATTTGAATCACAAGTCTGTCTCTGCATGAAATCATAGAATTTTCTTCACAAAATCATGTGTTGTAGGTACTGCTTTAAATCATCATGAGAACAAACAACATGTCATTTGGTGATGAAGAAGGATCATTTTGGTTAATAGTATCAGACAATATCAAACAACATATTCATCTGCTTGTACATTCTTAGGGACTAACTAAATCATATAGAAAGCCAATCAGGTCTTTGCTTGAATTTTTCATTACTGTTCAATTGAGATAAGGAAATACCACATAAATTGCTTTGCAGATCTCCAAAAGATCATTCAAAAACAACAAATAGCTTTGTTGTAGCCAATTGGTTTTTTGTTGAACTTTAAAATAAAAGTAAAAGATTCCATAAATTTCTATTAGTATTTTATTTACCTTTTTTTACACATAAAACACTGCTTTTTTATATGTGTTTATATATCAAAGAACTTAAAAACAAAATATGCAATAAATGATATGCAATAAACTATTAATAAAATGTAGTTAAAAGACATACATGAAAATCAGCAGACAGTATTTGTTCATGTTTTCAAAATCTTTGCTCTAACACATTGATAGATAATTTAATCTAATGAAATCACTGCTTGATCTTGGGACATTATTTTCATTCTTGATGCCATCAGTTCCCTTGTCTTCATAGTTTAAAAAAAACTCCTGAAAGTTGGAAGAATATGGCAGAAATATGTATGATCACCTTTAGATTTTCCAAAAAAAATAATCAACAAATATTCTATGACATACATCCTTAAGACTTTTATCTAATTTTTCCAAAATATTGTTTCAAATTTAAAGCAATAGTAGATATAATTAAAATTTTCTTTAACCAATGAAAAGAAGCATTGTGACAAGGCAAATGTGCTCTCTGAGCCAATTTCCCTTTGCCATAATTGGTTAAAAAATTATGTTGAAAGTTAAGGGGTTTACCATGGAAACTGAAGGAAAAGTAATAACTTTACATTGATGCATGCATAAAATTTAAATTAAACTCTGATCTTTGTTTCATTGAAAAATATCATACACAAGCAATTGTAAGAAAAGAATTTCAAGTTATGACTCAAGTTTCTGTCTTCCACTGGTCTGCTGTAGGCTTACTAAGCTGTGTAAATAGAGCATGGGCATGCTTTTTGTCTCATTAATCTGAATTTTTGAAGGCTTCTTGAAAAAGAGAAAAGAAAATGAGTACCATAAGACATATGTGACATTGTTATCATAATAGAATATTCCATAGTCCATCAGAGTTTTTCTATATTATTGTCATTTGATGTTATCAGTACCAAATAACACTAAACACTATCCTTGAAATAGTCTTTTGAGGAGAAAACTAAGTTTTGAAACAGTTCATGAGTAAAAACATATCTATAGATTTAATGGTATTCGGGCGTCCATGTAAATCTTCATCTGTTTTTTATTGTACCGAGTCTGTGTGATCCTCCAGCATATTTTGATGTTGTTATCTCTTCCTTACTCTACCAGTGAGTCATCCGTTTTGGCTGTTGAAAGAGAAAAATAAAAAGTATCAATCTTTTGGCAATACTTATGGTGGCATAGAGGTGACATGTATGCGATTTTATTTTTGTTTTTTCTGAGTTAGTAAGTCTAAATAACGAGATAATTAAGTCATTATTTCAACTTACTAACTCAAAGAATGAGATAACTAAGTCGTTATTTCAAGTAAGTAAGTCGAAATAACGAGATAGTTAAGTCGTAATTTTGACTTACTCACTCGAAATAATGACATAATTAAGTCGTTATTTTGAGTTAGTAAAGTCATTATTCAGACTTACGAACTTCAAAATAGCGAGATAATTAAGTAGTTATTTCGACTCACTAACTCGAAATAACGAGATGGTTAATTCGATATAACAAGTTTGTTGACCAATCAGATGGTTCGTTGTATTCAGCAAATTCATGTGAAATGACGTACAGTGTGACGCAATGTTAACCACATTATACTTTAAGTTAAACATTGAATGGATCTGATTGGTCAACTTACTTGTAATAATGAGTTAACTATCTCATTATTGCGAGTTAGTAAGTCGAAATAACGACTTAATTATCTCATTATATCAAGTTGGTAAGTCGACTTAACTATCTCATTATTTCATGTTAAATCGAAATAAAAACTTAATCATCTCATTATTTTGAGTAAGTAAGTCGAAATAATGACTTAATTATCTCCTTATTTCAACTTAGTTAGTCAAAAAAATGATTTTATTATCTCGTTATTTTGAGTTAGTAAGTCGAAATAATGACTTAACTATCTCATTATTTTCGAGTTAATAAATTGAAATAACGACTTAATTTTCTCGTTATTTCGACTTACCAAATCAGAAAAAAAAATTGCATACCTGTCACCTCTATGCCACCGTAAATTCTGGCTACACTTTAACTGACTGATTATTCTTAATTGGTAACATTTTGGAAATAATTCTATCCCTATGGTAGTCAATTGAAGCAGTTATCTGACAGGAAGAAAAAGAACTGATTGTTGATAAAAATCTATATTTCAACCTGTTTCGACTTATTTTGGTTTCATTCTCATGAAGATTTTCGAAAAAAGAAAGAAGAAAAGAAAAAGTCAATTACACATTTTGAGCAACAACAAATTCATCAACATTTATTGCTTTCAAAAGTTATCTTCTATGGTTATGAGGCTTATGTTTGTAAAGTTCAAAGGGGCATGAGAAAGACTATGTACTTACTTGTATTATAAAACAGAGTCAATGTTTATGCAGGTCTGCATCATCTTTTCTTTTGAATCTTGTTTGAAATTGTCATATTCCCAACCATCATGCAATCTGTGAAATAAAGAAGAATCAACTTAAGGATCAAACCTTTGGGCCAAAATTATCAATTGCAAGAATAATTCAATGTTTGGAAATAATAGTATCACTTGAATCAAGTAAACTAAAATAAGGTGACATATATAACCAAATACTTTACAGGGTATTTCATTTTTTGAAAAGGAAATTCACGCTGTCATCGTTATTTAAACTATCGGCCCATAACGCTATCAAATTGTCAAGACGGTACCTTGTACTCAATTTAAAAGCTCCAACAATAACAAATAATCCATGTCAGCAACTGACGAGTTGACATCGTTGCTTTATTGGTCAGCATAATAGTGTATTCCATATACAACACGATGTGTACCTAATGCTTTCCTTACACACCGCGAAAATGACATAGACCGTCTACATAAACATTAGATTATGCCAAACTGCAGGGTGTAATCACCGAATCGATAGAAGGTGAACACTTATTTCACCGTGGAGTGTTGTGGGCAACACACACTTTCTAGCCTAGTACTGAAGGGAACATGTACTGTAATACTAAAAAATGAATGCTGTAGTTCTACTGAAAAGGGAGAAGTTTTTTTCAGATGTATGTTTGTTTAGAGGAAGCATCTTCGGCGAGGCGTGACGAGGGCTCGCCTTCTCGATTTTTCTATGACGAATTTTGGTGAAAATGGTCTATTTAGCTATACTGTTTTATAACGAAATGAAAGAGTACAAAAAGTTCTCTTACCTACAACCGGCGATACGTTGTCCTTTCAAGGAGTTGAAAACTGTGTCCAATTTAAAGTTTGAAGCGGTGGCGCCGATCCTGTTGTTCGTGCTTTGTTTTTCGATAGAATGGTTTATGGTTCATTCATGATTGGCGGAAATAAACTCAATGAGCGGCAATGAATTTATGTAAAACCAGTCCATTCCATAAAGCCGGAAACACCCGAAGCAAACCCGAGTTTTCTCTTTACAAGGAATGGTTCACTATTGGTAGATATATTGGTAGATAAAGGTAGTGCTTGAAAATAAATTTAGATAGAACCAGTCCATTCCGTAAAGCCGGAAACACCCGAAGCAAACCCGAGTTTTCTCCTTTAGGTAAACCGGAAGCCACCTGTTTTTTTGCTAATGGTATAACCGGTGTTAACATAACTTGTTTCTCGCACGTATGTTACCGTTATCCGCTCTCCAAGCGCTTCGCGCTCTGAGAGAGCGGTATAAATGTATGATAAATGCTTGTCTGGTAATTTTGAGAATTCAGAATTGTCAGCTCAGTGAAGATATATTGAGGGTTTAATGCAAGATGATAGCAAGTTTGTCATTTTTAATAAGCATTGTACCACTGAAAGATAATTAATAAATTTTGAATAGTTGAGGGATTGATTGGCTCTTAAGTAGATCAGCTCAGTTTTATACAAAATTGTTGCCAAAATTGAATTCTCTGCAAGTGTTAAAACGGAGTTAAGGACATGTTCTACAGTTTTATAAGAAAATAATCCTTTCATAGAATTTTCTAAAGTTTTGATAGGTTATCTAAAATTCTATTGTGAATTCAAAAAGAAAAAGAAAAATGCAGGTCGACGAGTTAGTTTTTTTGTAAAATGACAGTTTCCATGGTAACCGTTTGGGGCAAGAATGTCAAAATGACCATACCATCTTCAAAGGTGATAGAATAATTTCTTGAAGGTTTATTAACACAAAAAACATGAATTCATACATTCAATACTTTATTATTCAATGTTATTTCAAACTGTTACAATCTGAATAATTTTTGTAATCCAAATCAATTTTTCAAATTTTTGTATTCGACAAATAACAATGAAAATTGATATGTATATTACAAATAAATGAAGATATTTGAATATTCCTTTCATAGAATTTTCTTATTTTTCTGTATGTGATGTAAAATTTAATCTTGAAATACAAAATGCAAAAAAAAGGTATATGTTGACGAGTTAGTTTTTCTGTAAAATGACAGTTTCAATGCTAGCCTTCTTTGAAAAACCTTTATAAAAATGGTTAAAATAACTTGTAAATGGTATATAATAATATTAATAACCTTTAATAGTTTTATGGATAATATGATTATTCCTTGAAAAAAATTGCATACAGTAAATTTCATCCGAATACAAACGTTTATCAAACTACCATGCAGGTACCTCTTCAGTAACAGATTATTATCTCCCTTTGATGCGCAGATGAAGTGCGCAAATAAAACTACCGAGAACGTCCTTAAAACGCTTTTGTGAATTGCCGCATTCTCCAATGAGTTGTAGTAAAATGTCACATTCCAGTCACAATGTTTCTGTCCTTGAGTTAAATCTAGTAAGTTACAACATAAAAGGAAATAAGTAAACAGATTAAATGTCTTTGACCTTTAGCCAATAGTCTTAAAGTTAAACCTGATATGTTCACATATAAAGGGAAAAAAATAAACAGATTAAATTACTGGATTTTTTTTATTTTGTTATGAAATCAATCTGTCAATTGTTTGTTTCTATAGGTTTGAAAAACGTGTTCCGTCTGAACTTGTTTTTTGACCTGGAAAGACCCATACAGTCATACCAATGACAGATTGATTTTATAATATCAAAATCTTATTAACAAACCTCTATTTGTAAGAGGTGTTTTTATTGTACCTGACATTGAGCCATGATAAGCATTGTTTATCTGAGAATTTTCAGCCTGGCGACCACCAATCCACACACGAGCCTGTTTGTTGAATATGTTCATCTGCTTCCCTGAAAATATCAACAACACAACACTTGAAAGTAAGTCGATATCATACAATCAAACTGATAATATTTAGGATTACAAAATTTTATCTTCATTCCTTACAGTGCTGGAACGCTTTCATACCTATGCAAATAGGTTAGATCCAGGAGAGCTGCAAAGTTAATTGGCAGCTGGCCTGGATCTAACATGTTTGCTACTCTGAGTAAATTTCCTCATCAAAATTGAGCAGATATTTAAGGTTTTGAACAGAAGACAACACAAAAATCCATTTTTAGAAAAGTATCAAGCATGGACACTCCACAGTTAAATAGATGTCTGCCTTGGAGGATTGAACCTGGGTTGACGGAAGAATTATTTTTACATTTGATTAAAACTGATTGTTGGGAGATTTCACACAGCCTCCTATTGAGAGAAACCACTGGTAAAACATTGCCTTACAGGATACACTTAGTCTGATTTACTAAGCAATGAGCTCATGTTTTGTGAAAATCGAAACATTGATAACTATTGTGACTGTAAAGTGAATTTGCTCTTGAGCTGTTTACCTACTGTTGACTAGGAATGCATTGAAAATCATCAAGTCTTCAACAAAATGATTGAACTTGTATGTGACACTTCAATATTGTGTTGATTTGTTATAAGCAAAGTGGCAGTAATTATAATGTGAGATAAGTAGCGTCATGAGTGAGAGAGTAAGATTGTGAGATCGCCCAAGTTATAGACTTCTTAATAGTTAGATAACTAATAGTTAGATCATTCAATAGTGAGTTCACTCAAATGTGAGATTATACTCATCTGAGATCACTTGATTTTGAGATCACCCATTTATGAGATAATTCATCGTCAGATCGCTCAAATGTGAGATAATTCATCTGAGATCACTTGATTTTGAGATCACCTATTTATGAGATAATTCATTGTCAGATCACTCATATGTGAGATAACTCATTTGAGATCACTTGATTTTGAGATCACCCATTTATGAGATAATTCATGGTCAGATCACTCAAATGTGAGATAACTCATTTGAGATCACTTGTATAAAAGATTATTCATTTGCGAGAACACTCTATAGTAATATCACTTAATTGTGAAATCACTTATGGCCTGACCATTCAAGTGAGATCACTCAAGTGAGATCACTTAATTGTGAGATCAATAATTTGTGAGATTACTCACATGTGAGATCACTCAAAAATGAGATCACTCAATTGTGAGATTATTCAAAAGTGATGTAATTCAATCATAAGATGTCATTTGGAATACAGGTGTTATTACCTGTCAAATCAATGTCAGGGAAGAGCTTGCGTAGCGTCTCTGAATGCATAAACATGGAAACAGTAAGGAGACAGGGAAAATTGCATGAATATCTATAAATCATAGAAAACCTTAATCTTTATAGTGCTGGAACTTTAACTTCAAGCTTATGCAAACAGGTTGGATCACAGGCCAGCTGCCAAGCAAATTGGCGGCTGGCCTGTAATCTAACCTGTTTGCTACTCTGAGTATCTTTCCTCACCAAAATTAAGCAGATATCTTAGGTTTGGGAAAGCAGGCGACACAAAAAACTTTGTGGCTTGGATACATCACTTTGCATAAGCAAGAAGTCGGTTCAAGCACTTTAAAGGTTAAAAATTGTAACCATTGCTGCTTCCAATTTGACTGTTTCAAATTCCCATATCAGATAGGTTATATGAAGTGCAAAAAGTCTCAAAAGGATAAAAAAAAAATTTGTATGGTGCTGTGTTAATATGCCTTCCTTTGACATGCAGCTCTAATGAAAGATAAATGAGTGTAAAAAAATTCTCCCTGTCTCCATAAACAAATGATAAAAATACATAGAAAGTACAAATTAACAATATGTCATATTTTAGCAATTATCAATGTTAGTCTATACAAAAAGTCAACATTTACAACTTTTGACTAGGAACAATTGGTAAAGCTATAAGAAATGATGTCCCTTAAGGTTTGTCTTAAATTTACACAAAGCCAGTTCTTTTAGTGGAAGAAAACCTTGCAAACTGTGACAACCATGAAGGATACTGCTATAATATTCATACTGCATGTATAACAACTTTGTCTTTAATTCCTGCAGCAGAGTTTGCAAAATACAGGGAATTGCGTGGCAAGAGAAAACTCTTTGTTGATCATTCCTCCAATGAAATCTGACAATGACTATTGCCACGAGCAACAATTGGACAAACAACCAACCATGACAGTTCATAAATATTGCCACATTGTCTATGTTGACCAAAGTTCAAAATTAAAAAATGTTACTGTGTTTCCAAAAGGGCTACAAATACAAATATAGAGTTCACACTACTATAAATACAAGCTTTTATTTTGATTCACCTTCAACATAAGGCAAAAGAAGCGACCTTCAAAAGGGAGAAATTACTTTTAACAAGCAATTTTGCCTTTTGTCAAAATTGTTAGTTTCCAACATCGAAGAAAGCCGAGCGTTTTTTTTTTCATACTTTTTCAATACTTTCTGCATATGCTTTCAAGTGGCGCAAAGTTCTTTACAGGGGAAGGCAAGTTTAATCATGCATAGTTTGAAACATGTTTATTCATGTAAAATAAATGTACATGTATGTGGAGTACATATTCACATTTAGCCACAACAATTTGATCTTGTATTCTTTAACAGTATCTTAGTCATGAGGTAATTCTGAGCTCGTATTTACAGTATAACAATGATCTTGGTAGATGCTTAATTGACAAAATGTGATCAAAAATGAAAATGTTTACAAAAAAATCTAACCATCTAACCACCAACTCTCATCCTCTATTCAAAAAGACTTCTTTCATACTCAATTTTTACACATAACTTCATCATTGAGGAATGTAAATAGTTCATACACACATGTACACAAAAATAAAATAAAGTTTTGGGTTCCCATGCGAAGGAATTAAGAACTTATTCAAAAACTTCATGAATCTTAAATGGCTGTGTGTGGATATATTTTTTTTTTCAAAAAATTCAAGAACAGGTTCATCAACATCAAGTACAGCTTAATGAAAACATTCATGAACCTGTTTTCGATGTTCATGAACAAGTTCTTGAAATTCATGAACAAGTTCGAAACTGCTTTGTGTTCATAACAGACCATTTTATTGTTCATGAATGTTCATTAAGTTCATGAATAAGTTCTTGAATCTTTTGCATGATAGCAATTGACCAGTCAGCAAATCACCTCAGCATGAATTTTAATAATTGGCTTTACAAATGAAACTCCGTAAAACCACTGACAAACTGACTGAAGGCATTGCTTTCAATATCAATAGCTTCAAATTTGTAAACACCTCCAATTAAAATTAGGGAAAGGTTTTGACAACTTGCCAATTTTACAAAGTATGTTTACTATTCTAATTTTTTTGGTCAAAATTAATGGATTATTTCCATCTGGCAGCAAAATACTTAAGCAACAATAAAATAATCTAAAACAATTGCCATTAAGCTGTGCTTTGATTTAGCTAATTTATAGCACAGAATAAAACAACTGTAGCAATATAACTGAAGAAATGTTGAAAACAACATATGAATCTAGTAGATCAATAAATAGTTTGCAGAAAGCTTTAGTAGTCTCTACAAACTGTACCAAAGCACCTTCTATAAATAAATTCACGCATCATTTGTTAACCCTTTACCAAACACCAACTTTTGGACTGGTCCCAAAATGAAAAATTTTGCAGATGACATTTCAAAGTGTGATGAAATTGAAAAGTAAGCTTCTGAAAGGGCAGAAAACATTGTGGGAAAACGAGAAATTGCTCGAAAAGAGCAATTTCTCCTTTTCCCACAATGTTTTTTTGAGTCGTCTGCAAAATTGGTAAAAAAAAATTAATGTTGTCTTTATTTTGTAAAGGGTTAAGGAATAACTTTTCTCAAAAACCTTTACTTCAGACAACAAAATAGTTTATCATATATACACATATTACAAAATAGATATAATAAAATAATTTGTCATAAGTGAAAGCATCAAAAGTTGTCTCAAGAAAAACTGTAACAAAAAAAAATCCCTCTTTTGTCGCAATGTTTTGTTTCTTATCAATCTTTCGAGTAGATATAACGCATCATACTAAAAGGTTTTCCACAAAAATGCTTCATTTGCAAAAAATAATGGAAAAAGCATAAAAAAAACATGTATTCTTGTATATATCTTAACTTAAACATTAATATACAGTAAAACTTCTTCGTGTCCAACTTCCCGCTGTCGAACTCTTCTCTGTGTCGAAGAAATTACACGGTGCCTAAGCATTTGTTCTTTATTTTCATACAGAGCAGCTTCTCTGTGTCAAATTCCCATTGTCGAATAATTCCCATATTCGAACCATTTTTACCGGTCCCCCGGGGGATACCTGGCTTACTAACTCCCTAGTGTTTTAAAGCAGTAAAAACAAAATCTCTAATTTAACAATAGAACAAAGATATGAAGCCTTCATTTCTGTTGAGAAGAAATATGTTGAAGACTAAGATCACAGCTGATTTGGGAATTCCAATTCCTCTCAACATTCTTTCCACATGGTTGAAAAAGACCGGTGAAATAAAAAAAAAACATTCTGATTCAATTAACCTTTGTAGCTACTGAATCGTATACGGCATGTCATATTTCCAGTTTTTTGTCTCAGTTATATTCGTACCTAATCCACACATCCCAAACAACTATGTGTCGAGGTCTCCATGTGTCGAACTTTTTTGAGAGGTCCCTTCAATTTCGAGACAAAGAAGTTCTACTGTATTACAACTGTTCTATTTTATACATAATACTTTTTAATATTTTCCAGCAATTATTACACATGTAATATGAGATATAGCAACAAATGACATAAAAAACCCAAGGCACCTTAAATGAATTAGATGAAAACGAAAAAAAAAATGATATGAAGAAATAGGTTTGTCTTTGATGATATATACACAAATCACAAATGATTAGAGTCTAAAATGAAATAAGTCAAAAAATGAGATTTCTAGAATGACATATACCAAAAGGTATATCTCGAATGACCAATACCCTCAATAACATAATAACCCAAATGATATTTGACCAAAATGAGAAAGATTTCAAATGTACATAATTTGAAGAAAATCATATTTAAGTTAAGAAAGACAAATGTCCCATTTAAGTCAGGACTGACATAATGTCTGAAATGATATCGCAGTAAATAATACCATATGTATAAAATGGTATTTCAGTCAAGAAAAACATACATCGAAAATCATATTTAAGTTAGGACTGACATTTATCTCAAATGATATCTCAATAATGTCATATGTTCAAAATGGTATTTAAGTCAAGAATGACATATGTCTCAAAAGACTTTTAAGTCTGGACTGACATAGTCTCAAATGGTTCCAAAGCAATAATGTCATATGTATAAAAATTATAATTCAGTCATGAAAGACATATGTCCAGTCATATTTTAGTCATGACTGACATTTATCTCAAATGATATCTCAGTCAATAATGGCATATGTCCAAAATGATATTGAATTGAAGAGTGTCATGAAAATGATGTTTGAATAAAGAATGGCTTATGCCTCATACAAATCTAGGTCTATGAAAATGAGCCCTGTCAAAAAAAAAAAAAAAGTTAGATGAGATAAGTCCAATTAAAATCTTAATCATAAACAAGTCAAAATATGCTTATTACAAATATATGCCACAACTATTTCTTTAGTTTTCAAATTTCTACAGCATCAGAGTTGATTAAATAGTTTGTGTGAAGTAATAAATTATCATACAAATTCATGATGAAACCTTGACCTAATGAACCCTTACAGTGCTGGAGCTGACTTCATGCTTATGCAAACAGGTTAGATCACAGGAGAGCTGCCAAGTAAATTGGTGGCTGGCCTGGTAACTAACCTGTTTGCAACTCTGGGTATCTTTCTTCATCAAAATTAAGTAGATATTTAAGGTTTTGGAGAGCAGACGACACAAAAATCTATTTTATGAAAATTACTCTGCATTCTAAGGGTTAAATCCATGGCCTCCAGTAAATGATAGCAGGAAAGAAAAAAAGAAGAAAAAGAAATGAGTGATTCATCATATCAAACATTATAAAACAACTTCATGTCTATTTTGATTTAAATCTAGTTTCATATTGAAAACAGGTGTAAGATCAAATAGTTACTTTTGTGAACATGTTCAATTTGACATTAAGAATTTTGACAAAATGAGAACAACAAGCATCTCATAGTTAAAAATGAAAATTCTTTGAAGCTTTGATATTTTGCAAGAAATAAACAAGCTTCTTTATATTTAGAAATGTCAAATTATTTTCTTAAGCAATACTAGTATGTAATCTAAGATCATATTTGACATTTCTACATTTTAAAAGGTGACCTTTTTCGCTTTCATAATTCAAAACTTGAAACATATCATAAAATAAATTATTAGACAACCAAAAGTTACTTTAAATATTGGACAACCAAAAGTTACTTTAAATGAGGGGAGCATTTCAAAAGCCTATTTTCCCTGTTTAAACCTTCATCATTAATTTGTTTTGAAAAACAGAGAGACAAAAATGCCTTTTGACAACAACATGGCTCAGTAAGTACAAGAACTAGAGCTAAATCAGCATATATTTTATCTTAAAGTAAGAACAACCTTTCCCAAAAGCCTGTCTATAAGGCATCAATAGAATGCTGGGTATTTTTCAAAAACAAAAGAATTGTGTTGTCTGCTTTCCGAAACCTTTAACATCTGCTTAATTTTATTGAGTAAAGATACTCAGAGAAGCAAACAGGTTAGACCACAGGCCAGCCACCAAATTACTTGGCGGCTGGCCTTGATCTAACCTGTTTGCATAAGCATGAAGTTGGTTCCAGCACTATACGGGTTAACCTTTTACCAAACACCAAATTTTCGATAGTCCCAAATTGAAAGAGTTTGCAGATGACATTTGAATAATGTGATGAAATAAAAAAAATCTTCTAATAGGGCAGAAAACATTGTGGGAATATGAGAAATTGCTTGTCAGGAGCAATTTCTCCTTTTCCCACAATGTTTTCTTAAGTCTTCTGCAAACAAACTGGTCAAAAGTCATTATTGTTTGGTAATGGGTTAAGCCATGTTGACTGGTTGTGACACATCTGCAGTAGATAGTTCAAAAATCATTGTGACAAAATCACAAGTTGCTCTTTATAAGCCATTGCTCTTTATAAGCCATTCCTTCTTTTGTCTGATTGGTTCCTGTCATGAATCATATATAAAATCCTTTCTGTTTGGCTTTATAGTGACTTTTGGTGTTGCTTTCATCTAGGACCAGATGTAGAAATGTGAGGTAATGGGATGGAGTTTCCATGGTGCAGTTCTCATGCACACAAAACCCAAAAGGCTAATTATATAACACTTGCATAAGACATATCTTTGTCCTTAGAAATGTCTGGACTATGTTTGAAAATATTTCCCCTTACCTGAATTTATTTTATGAACCAACCGCTAAATAACCCTTTCCCCGATTTGAGGTGATTTGCAGCAGACAACACTAAGACCAACTATCCAAGTGGCCAAAATCCAACAAAAATTGAATAAGTTAAAAGTATTCAAATTATTGTTTCAAATAGAACAGATGCAAAATATAAGCATATCGAGGGTTGGCGCAAATCCATATAGTAAGTGCTTCATATTTGTGAAGTACATGTACTTGCTTTAGTCTTGCTTTTAACCCTCAATATTCTTCACTGCTCACAATGCGATAATGTTTTCTGCAGCAAAGCCATCTAGGGAAAGGATTAATACCTAATCTAGCTCAAGTCCAACTACCCTGGTAGTTCCTCTTCTTTTTGAACCAAACAGCTCCTTGAAACACTTGGTTACCGTGACTCCTTGTCAGAATGTTCCAAAACATCCAATCAGGTTTCAATATCTGCCTCATCCAATCAGAGGCCTCGTAACATCTATTGCTCAATGATGCGTTTGATGAATGGTTTTTCATTTCATTCATATTGTGTCATAGGCAAAGCTAAAGTAAATGTCCAACAACAAAAGTTCCACAAAAAACACCAAAACTAATTCAAAAACATAGAAATTTAGTTTTTAAAAAATAATATTTGCTTATGACAAACACATTCTCATTTTGTCACAATGTTCTGTTTTGTTATTGCAAAGACATTGAGGCATTCAAATGAAAAAGGGCTACTTGAATTTTTACTTAACAAAGAATGATGCAAAGAAATGTCTTATATAGTGAAAGGAATGATTTCAAATGTAAATTCAAGAATGATTTGAAAAATGAGTCATGCGATCGAAATCTTATACACATTTGAAGCAAAACATTTTAGATAGAAAGACAGCTAACTTATGATGCTGGTGTGTTTTTTTGGTTAATACAAAGGATACCTAACTATCTCCAAAAATAAATATATGGGCCACGTCACGCGAAAAGGGGCACTCGGACAGAGCAAACAGTGTAGCCCCACTGACGTGGTGGCTTGTCTGGGGCTACACTGTTTGCCATCCTAGAGGACATCCAGTTATACCTTTAAATAAAAACAAATGATAACTTTCGTGACTAGATGCTGGAATAATAGCCCTAAGATAGAGCTGAGTCAGCGCTTTTTTTATATGTTCGAGTGCCCCTTTTCGCATGACGCGGCCCATATCTTGAGTATTTTCATAGTTTCAGGTCTGCTTCAAATTGTTTATGTCATTATTAAGAAATGATAAGTCAGGCAAGTAATCTTTCCTTTATAGCTACAACATCTATTTTCAAACAGCTTTACTTTTCATAGTTCGCACAATTTAAATTGGTAAAAAATATTGTTATTGGTAAACAATTTTAATATCGCAATGTCTTATATTCTTAAAGTAGTAGCCTATGTTGCCTTCAACTAGATGAAACCATAACTTTGTTCAGGACTTCATGGGTAAAACAACAACATCTAAGTTTCAAACAATCATAATATCATACCTCGTGGAGTTTTAGTATATCTATCCCAGTTGTCGACTTGTAGAGAAGAGTTGGCTCCAGACCGTACAAACTTGAGGACGTGGTATTTACCATCATTCACTTTACGGAAAGATTCACCTATTGGTAAATTCGTCTGGCCCAAGTTGTACACCACGAAAATATTACCTCCGCTCTAATGAAAGAAAGGATATTTCAATTAAATAACAATAATTATGTCCTGCCTCCTGTATTCTTAGACTACAGGGTACATTTTTACTAAACAGTTTACTCTTAAGATTTGCGTAAGTCTAAAACAACAATTCCTCTTATTTCAATATTGGACGAAGCAATATTGCAAAGTGACACATCATTGGAATCGTCTCTCCGAGACGCTTCCAATGAAGTGCCACATTGCAACATTGTACTTTCATTGAAGATACTATCCATGTTTAACAATTATGACTTACGCAAACATTTTCCGTAAGTTGTTTAGTAAAACGGGCCCCAGAACATTATCTAGGTTGGAAATAGGGCAACTGTACAAGTTAGTAGGATAAGTCACTTTTTGACTCATTCATGCTCAAATAGTCTTACCACCCTCTAGAGAAATTGGAAGATCAATTACAATCAGACTGCGAAGATGATATCCAAAGATCAAGAAAATAAAAACTATATGAATTATCAAAACAATATTACTTGGGAGACCTCGTTTTCCTCCTTTTCCTTATTTCAGTGTGTTCCTACATTTTTTATAGCAACCATGTATTTAGAGTTATCTGCATTAGGGAATTTGTAAAACAATAACACTTACTAATTCAACCTCTATAAAATCGTCATTGTCAGCGCTATCAATACGAACAAGAACTGCAAAGTCCTGTCTGGTTTTAAAGCCGAGTGCGAGATAATCGCTGTTTGTATCCGTCCTCCCATCCTCCAGGTGTTCAAACACAATCATACCCCGCCCACTCCCAAACTGGTAGGTTGTGCCCTCTGTAAGTACATAACAGCATGATCTATTTATTTATTTATTCATATGGGTTTTTACATCACATCAACATTATTTTAGTTATGTAGATGCTCGACTCTTAAAGATGGAAGAAGACACACACAACTGCCAATAAGGACTGGTCAAGCCGGGTAGAACCATTGACAATTCCAAAAGTCAGTCCAAGCAAGCTATTTTTCCTTTTGTCACAATAGTTTCTACTTAATATAAATCCTTGTTGCCATATGCTGTTTCTTTAAATCTAGACAAGTCATGTATGCAAATGGAATGAATATATAGTTAGTTACTGACAAAGGTCCCATATGGGTCCTCTTTGTCAGTGCCGTACCAACATGTTTCAGTTTTGTAACGGCTTATATCACCCATTTTTGTGGTTGATTCTGTTTCAAGTTTTTGATAGTCATTTTAAGCAACTTACCCTCTGTACATGTTGGCCCGGTATATGAAGTCAAGTCACAGTCACATATAAAAGAGCTTCGACTTGGGACGCATTTACCACCATTATAACATGATGTTGATGTACAAGTTAATGCAGTGCCTGGAATTAGAAAAGAACATCCAATTAAAATACTTTTTATAAAAGAAATGTCTTATGTTGTACCGGGTAATCACCCCATGCTTGTGAAAGAATAAGTTAAGTATTGCATTAAGTCCTTGTTATCTAACAATTTCTCATATAAACTCATATAAGGAAAACTGAAGCACACAATTCAAGAAACCATTGAAAACAAAAGAAAGTGTTCTAAAAGTGATGTTTGGAATTTACAGTGTTATTTTTCAATTCATGCAAAGGCAATTATGACAATTTAATTCTTTTCAGACTACAGAAAAACAAACCCTCATGGCATATTAAACATGAAAAACTTCAATTTATTGTGAAGTCAGTTTAAGGAGAACCTTTTTTTTCTTTTTTAATATATAACAGTTCTCAACCTATCATTGGAAGGGAATTTGATCCATCTAATGCTTTACCAAAATATTAAAGAAGTTCAAGATCTATTGCTGACTGTAGAAATCATTTTAGGCAAAGGTGAAAGTTCTCATTTCATTATTTTTTAACAATCTATTTTGCATATTTAGAAAGATTAACTTCCAATTTTTTCTTAGTTTTATCACTTCATGTTTATGCAAATGCAAATGGGATCTAGGCAAGCCACCAAGTAAATTGGCGGCTGGTCTGTGATCTAACTTGTTTGCTACTATGAGTATCTCTCCTCAACAAGATTAAGCAGACATCGAAGGTTTTAGAAAGGAAACAATGCAAAAATCTATCTTTAGAAAAGTACCAAGCATTCTAAGGGTTAACTAACAA
This sequence comes from Cerastoderma edule, assembly GCA_947846245.1. Taxonomy (NCBI): domain Eukaryota; kingdom Metazoa; phylum Mollusca; class Bivalvia; order Cardiida; family Cardiidae; genus Cerastoderma; species Cerastoderma edule. The sequence continues at coordinate 49,584,053 of OX401404.1, read as the reverse complement.
TTTGAGACAAGAAAAATGTCCAAAAGACATTTTAAGGGACTTACTAGAACACCCGTCCACCACAGACCCTTCCATTGACCTTGCAGACAGGAGAATGTTCATCTGATATCCGTCTATATCCAGGGAGGCAATACATCCTAGGTACCCGTATTTGGAATAAATCTGTCCTGGCAGAGAAATGTATCTTGTCTTGACAACCCCGCCCAAATACAGAGGGCCCAGGAGGTCAAATCGACGTGCAGAATACCCTGTCATATCCTCGACTGTAGGCGGATTGCTATCGACACGTAACTGTTGCTGGTCTTTATGGGGTCTCAGTAGGGAGATATCATGCCATTTATCATCATTAAGTGCTTCTGGTGTGTTCACTCTGATCCTTTGGGTGCCCCCACCCATATCGTATATGTAATACAAATAGCCCTGGTAGAGTTCTAAAGCAAGAAAGTCATGGCCACTCTTACCACTAAATAGTATCAGGCCAGTGTTTTCTTTGGTTTTGAATTTGAAATAGAGGGCAAAGTGTTTATTTGCCTGTAGCTCTGGTAGTATAACATAGGAACCTCTAGACTCGAATGTGACTGGGTCTCTGGTGATGGATTCTCCGCTGTCAAACCTGAAAGGTATGCATATAAATGATGGTTACAACAGGCAATACTTTATGAAAATTTGAAGTCTATGCTATAAGCATACAAACCAAATATATGTATATAGAAAGCAGAAAACTGTGTACAATAGTAGCAACTTTTCTAAACAAGACAAAACTTTATTAGCTTTTCATAAATTATGAGAAGGGTGTCACATGAAACAAGATTGACTGTTTCAATGACAAGACACATCAGTTATTATTTAAAAACATTATTGAATAACCAAAAAGAAATAACAAGTTTTTCCTTGATTCTGCAAGGTAAACAAACACTCATGAAGGTATTTGGACCTTACATAAAAAGCCTGTGATTTTCATTATTTCATTCCCAATTTTTTAAATGAATGCAATTCAGACCATTATCAAATAGAAAATATTTGACTATTCTAATCCAGATGCATTGCAAATAGAACACTCATGAAGAAATTTGGACCTCACTGAAAAGACCTTTGATTTTCATAATTTCATTCCTTATTCTTTAAATGACTGCAATCCAGGCCATTACAAAATATACCAAACATTTGACTATTCTGAATCCAGATGCACTGCACATGAAAATGAAATTGTATTAAAATTGAAAATGAATGTTACGAAAAGGTCAGAATTAAAATACAGTGATGTCTCGTTAATCCGAACACGTCCGTTCCCAACAAAATGTCCCGATTACCGAATCATCCGGACTGATGAAACAGAGCATGTTCTTATACATATTAAAACCATAAACTGTCTGTACGCACGTGTATACTTATTATAAACCCTTTAGCAAACGGCAAATTGTCGACCGTCCCAAATTAAAAGAGTTTGCAAACAACATTTCAAAATGTGATGTAATTAAAAAATAATCTTCTGATATGGCAGAAAACATTGTGGGAAAAAGAGAAATTGCTCGTCATGAGCAATTTCTCCTTTACCCACGTTTTCAAAATTCGTCTGCAACAAACTGATCAAATAATTCCGTTCCCTTACAATTTCGTTTGGATTGCGAGACATCCGGATTAACAGGGTCCGGATAACTGAGGCTTCACTGTAGTTAAAAGTTAAATTAATTGCCATAACATACAATCTGATCAGAGACGTTAATCTTGGGATTGTTTGGAAAGGTGTTTATCATAAAAGCTTATTAGATCTAAATGAAAGTTACCTGGCTGTTACTTCTATATTTTCTGGGAGTTCATTTCTTGCTATTTCAAAATACTGGTTCCCATTGAATGTAAACTGTTGCAGTGCACCAACAAAGCCAGGATGGTTCTGTATATTGGCATCATTCTGAATCCCCGGGTCATCAATCATCAATAAGGAATTGGATGATGCAGCAACATCTATAGAAAAGAAATAGATGAAATGAAATTGCATCTTGAATCATTGCGCAATCATTGTACATATACAGTTAAAATGAGAGAGCGGCCACACCTGAACAATGGCCGATTTGTCAACAACAGCCAGCTTTGGCCCGCCCATACATTTTCCTTCTTAAATACACTGCGCCTAACAGGAACCTGAGCAATGCAGCCAACGGCCAAACTCATTGGTTTATTTTTACTGTATACCAAAAGTGTCTGTGAATTTATTCTGATCTGTTAAAAGCTTGTCCAGTAAGTAAGATCTGGGCGTATCAGCACATCAAATGAAAGTTTGACAATTTAGGTCCATTTGTTACCCACCCAAGATCATTGGGTCCCAAACACCAAGTGTGACTTTATATATATCCCTTTGTAATTCACCCAAAAGCATTTGGTCCCACATACCAAATGTGGCTTTATATGTCCCTCACTCATAAAGTTTGACTATTTAGGTCTGTTTGTTTGAACTGACGAAAGAGCTTTAGGCCTCACTGGGTCCATATGTTACTCATTTATAACTCACCTGAGAGCATGGGTCCCACAGATCCTAGGACTATTTGGGATATTTTGAGTGATGTTGACACTTGTGGAATGATATCTGAAAAACACAGAAATATCTGATGTGTCATATATTGTTTATTACAGAAAAGTCAAGTGAACCATAGAACGATCAATTATTGCGATATTTTGGCATTTATAATAAAGCATTGAAAGTACTAAAACACCTTACCTAACAATAACCATACCGAAAAATATTTCATTCAACTTTAGTAAAATTAATAAATTACATCAATGAATTATTAACCATATGTAGTAGTAAGGACAAACGTATGTAGTAGTAAGGACAAATGTCTTCCTCATTACAAAATCCATTTGAGACAGACTGTTTTCAAAAAATATTTACGAAGAAGTCTATAGATCAAAGTGATAGAAAACAAACATATTAGTTTGCATACCAAATGAATATTTTATCAGCATTCTAAAATAACGTGTGAATATATGTTGCTCAGTAAAGGCCAAAATGTTGTATTGTTCTTGGAAAGGATTAACCCTTATTGTGCTGGAACCGACTTCATGCTTATGCAAACGGGTTAGATCAAGGCTAGCCGCCAATTTACTTGGCGGCTGGCCTGTGATCTAACCTGTTTGCTACTCTGAGTATCTTTCCTCATTAAAATTAAGCAGATATTTAAGGTTTTGGAAAGCAGGCAAAACAAAAATCAATTTTTAGAATATTATGTATACCCAGCATTCTTAGGGTTAAATTAATTATTCTACAACAAGCCTCTGCAGCCATGGGTATATAATGTGAAAATAAATTGATTAAAAATTAGAGGCACTCTTCATTTAACAATGCAGAAAATGTTCCCCATTCTTTGACAAAGATAAATCTGTTTATCTTCAGAAAACATTGTTTTTCACTGATTTTATTGTTTTTCCTTTCTTCTTGTTAATCAAATTGTTTTAAGAGTTCTTGGATTTTTTAACAAATAGTCTTTCTCTTTTTCATCTGCAGGCAATTTCAACCAAATCTCATTTGACACAAATTTCTGATACACCTCTAATCTCATATCAGTCAAGTGTTTACAAGTTGTAAAATAAAAAGCATCAGTATATAGCAATAAAAAGTATAAAATTCAGCATACACATTTAGTTAAAAATCAGTCAAAAAAGGAGAAAGGTCATGTTAACAAATGCCAATATTGAATTTGGAAGAGTCACTAATACCCATTTTCTATTTGAACCAAAAAAAAGCATCCTTATTCAATTTGAAGCGGTAGAAAATATCCATATTCAATTTGGACCAGTAACAAATACCCATATTCAATTTGGACCAGTAACAAATACCCATATTCAATTAGGACCAGTATAGAATACCGAATTTAATTTCGACCAGTAACAAATACCGTATTCATATTCAATTTGGACCAATAGATAATACCAATATTCAATTTGGACCAGTAGATAATACCAATATTCAATTTGGACCAGTAGATAATACCTATATTCAATTAGGACCAGTAACAAATACCTATATTCAATATTGACCAGCAACAAATACCCATGTAAGGGAATGTAAGGGAATGGTATAACCCTCTCCCAAACAATAACAACATCGTAACGAGCAATTTTTCCTTTTCCCACAATATTTTCTGCCATATCAGAAGAATACTTTTCAATTTTATCACATTTTGAAATGTTGTCTGCAAACTCTTTCAATTTCGGACAGTTGAAAATTTGTTGTTTGGGAAAGGGTTAAGCCCACTCATAGATTCATACACAGGAGGCCATTCACACCGTGAGTCAACCCCCACCCCCCTTCCCAAGCATTATGTTGTTAGGGGCTGTATATCATACAAAAGGGCAATAAATGGCATTGAAAAACAGTCTTAACATTCAAAAATAGGTGTTTAAATTTGCCCCTTTTGAGGAGATGCTGGGTAAATTCTTAAAAATAGATTTTGTGTTGTCTGCTCTCCCAAACCTTAAATATGTGATATTTTTTGTTGAGAAAAGATACCCAGAGTAGCAAACAGGTTAGATCACAGGCAAGACGCAAATTTACTTGGCGGCTGGCCTGGATCTAACTTGTTTGCATAAGCATGAAGTTGGTTCCAGCACTCTAAGGGTCAAGTATGTCTGGCCTTCAGCCTGTGGCACTAAAAACAAATCAACAACCCACCATATCCAATTATAATGCTCTTAGGGAGGACAATTACACATAATTGCATGATAACATTAATTATCTACGACTTAATTTGTTTCATGCGTTTTAGGGAGGAAAGAAAACCATAAATCATTTGGGACGCTACTAGGCTTCAGTGTAAGCCCATTTCACCATACCAAACATTTTTCAATTTTCTAGGAAGAAATTCACAATTCTTCTCGAGCCATAAGGTACCTTCCCACAAAAATATAATCTGAGGGTTCAGTGCAAGACTATAGTAAGTGCTTCATAAACATGAAGCACTTACTATAATATTGCACTGAACCCTCGAATGGTTGGTGGCGAGGGAGGTATAAATCCTGACTTCAATATACATATTTAAGAACATTGGCCGATCATTTATTTAAATCAGGATGCCTTTCTCTTGGATTGAATTTGCTACTAACTGAGCTGGCTGTTAACATAGAACATACCTTTACAGCAATGCTTTTTTACTAAAACTGGTTTTCTTGGTCTATTATTAATGGTTCAATGTCCAAGTCATCAGACACATAGAAATTCTCTTTTTTATCACTGTGCACTTTGGTCTGTTCTATATTGTCCAACGGCAAAGTCACCAGAGACCATTGGATTACAGGGATGCTATTCAACTTATCTTTGTCCCCTGTAGTCCATTTGAGATGTAAAATGGCTATGTCAGTCACCAGAGACCAATTGATTACAGCAATGCTATTTAACTTATCTCTGTCCCCCGTAGTCCATTCTAGATGTTAAATGGCAAAGTCACAAGAGACCATTGGATTACAGCAATGCTATTTAACTTATCTCATTGCCCCATAGTCCATACTAGATGGTTTAATGTCAGTCAAAAGAGACCATTGGATTACAGCAATGCTATTTAACTTATCTCTGTTCCCCGTAGTCAATTCTAGATGGTTCAATGTCAGTCAACAGAGACCATCGGATTACAGCAGTGCTATTCAACTTATCTCTGTCCCCCGTAGTCCATTCTAGATGTTAAATGGCTTTGTCAGTCACCAGAGACCATTGGATTACAGCAATGCTATTTAACTTATCTCTGTCCCCCATAGTCCATTCTGGATGGCTCAATGTCAGTCACCAGAGACCATTGGATTACATCAGTGATGTTTAACTTACCTCATTGCCCCATAGTCCATTCTGGATGGTTCAATGTCAGTCACCAGAGACCATTGGATTACAGCAATGCTATTTAACTTATCTCTGTCCCCCATAGTCCATTCTGGATGGTTCAATGTCAGTCACCAGAGACCATTGGATTACAGCAGTGCTATTTAACTTATCTCTGTCCCCCGTAGTCCATTCTGGATGGTTCAATGTCAGTCACCAGAGACCATTGGATTACAGCAATGCTATTAAACTTATCTCTGTACCCCATAGTCCATTCTGGATGGTTCAATGTCAGTCACCAGAGACCATTGGAGTTATACTTATGACTGGTATCCATGGTCCATCCTACATGGTTGAATGTCAAAGTCAACAGAAACCTTGAAATTTCAGTAATTTATTCATAACTGACTTTGATCCGTTCAAGACTTTTCTGAATGGTTTGCAGACAAAAGCAAAAGTGACCATGACATTACAGTAATGTTTTTTTTACTATTGACTGACCTTGATAAGTCAATTCTAAATGACAAAGGCACTCAAGCTTATGACGTGTATTCTCCTAGCTTTTTTTTTTATTGCTTCTCTTAACCCCATATTGTGGAATCGTGGTATTCAGTACAACTATCCAAACAAAGCAATTCTATTTAGTTCTAAGAAAATATAATTTGTTTAATGGTTTTTGAATACCAATAATATCATATTCTTTAACCAAACAAGTTGACTATTATATATAATTAACACTATACTTCACCTGTGACTGGCCTTCCATAGTCAATTCTCATTTCCAGGTTCTGACCACGCCTCTTCACAAACACAGTATGCCATTGGTCATCATTCAGGGAAAACCCAATTGTCAAGGTCTGAAATAATAAAACATTGCATTGTTTGTTTAATTTATCCTTTCAATCTTACTAAAAGGGAGATAGCTTCACTTTAAAGGAGTTTGTTCACATATGTGAGAAGATTTTGAAGTTATAGTTTAACTTTTTTAAAACTCTAGAACTGCTGCACTGTTATATAATTTGCACCAAAAAAAATAGTCATTGGAAGCAAAATCAGATTGTTTAGATCTACAATTCTTTAAAGCGTATATACAGTGAAGTGAGCTGTATTTACATCCAAACACGTCACAGGTGACCTCATGATTCATAATGTGAATGCATGTTGTATAGCTTGTATTGGATATCACAAATGTTATATCGCACCTTAAGGTACGCCCCCCATAGGTTTCTCAATATATTTTACATTGAACTTTTAAAAATTGCCATTGATTACATCATTCTATTCAAATGATTAAAATCCACTGAGCAAAGAAATACACCTCTACTGCTATATGTAAGTGACTTTATGATGCATTAAAGGATGTGTTATAAGTTATGTTCTGATGGGTAGTTGTAGAGATGAAGGATGCTGCCTACCAGATAGAGAAAACTTGTCTTCAGTCCTGTGTACAAAGAAAGTAATCAAAATAGACAAACTATGCATATTGTATACAGCACAGACTGATTAGGTCGAGACAGTACCATGATGTCATGATTAGTTTTCACAGACAAGTTTTCACAATACCAAAAGCTTCAGAGGGGTTTTCCGATTGCCAAAAGTCCTTGACTAAACCGGGCTGCACCAAAAATGAAATCAATGGCAGATGACAGAAATAATTTGTATTGTACAATATCTAACTCTTTTTGCATTTTATTAATAAAGAATGGTGTTGCTATTGATTTTGGTCATTAAACCCGGTTTATGCATATACAAAAAATGATGAAAACATTTAACTGTAACAAAAGATTTTGTAAATGGGATCAAAGGCACCTTATTTTTTTCTTTTTAATTTTTCACTAAAATAGAGGACACTGATCATGGGGGTAGGGACTTGGGACACAAGAGTTTGAATCCCATGAGAGGCAGGGTAATCTATCCAGAAAGCAGAATTAAGATCCATAAATACAAATGGAAAGGATTTGTTTCACAATCAATATAAAGTAATAGGTCTAAAACTATTTAAAAAACACAATATGACAAATTCAAAGTGTGATTTATTGATGGGTTCAAGACTCTAGAAAGACCTTCATAAAGAAAAACGACCAACAGTTGTTGTGCATAGAACCCTCAGTACATTTGAAAACAATCTTGTTTGTTATACTGATACTATTTAACCCTTTACGGTATATAGCGCCGTTCGCCGCCTTATCGATTACCGTATAAAACCCTTTTCGCCGTTATACCTATTACCGTATAAAACCTATTTTGACGTTCTATCGATTACCGCATAGAACGCATTTTGACAGCTGAAAAATTGATTCAACTTTAGCTCTTAATAACACATCTTTGCACACACGTCATTTTCTCCAAAATTTATTTTCCTCTTAAATAAATATGTCTTCTTTCATTTCCGATAATAAAATTATAGGGTCAAAGTTTAAACTTTTGCTCTAGAGACAATCTTTTGATAATGGTCTCACGACACGCTTATGGAAATAACGCTATCAAATTGAGATGAAGGGAATCCAAATTACCAATCCAATTAATGAGAAGTCTTCCGGTCATAAAAGATCAAAACACTGCCGATTTGTAAAGACTCGATAAGGATTTCATGCAATTCTTTAGTAACTTAACACATTTCTAAAAATAATATCCAATTAAAACGAGAGCATACGGCACGCGACCTGTAAAGGATGTTTATGACACGGAGCTATTGTTCAAAGTTTAAAGGCGATTGAAAATCGAGCCGTCAAATAATTGACGTTATAAAGACGGCCTTTTTAAAATATTTAGCCAATTTGGTGTTTCCGATCGCAAGTCAGACATCAATGTAGATTCAGAGCAGCAATTTGATCGTTTTTTTAAGCCTGATGATGATGAAATGTTGATAAATATTACCAATTCACGGACAAGCAAATTAGATCATTCCTCCGACTTTGACTACAACTACGAGCTTTTGGTAAATTCATCACCCATGGACACGTATTTTACGGAAATATTAGCATGTTTCGTTGCCAAAATGAGTTGATTTTTACTGTTTTACATTTATTAGAAGGACCAGGTTTAACTTCTTTACAAAGCAATATTGCGTTGAAAAACATTCTTTTCTTCATTTTGGAAACGGTTTGAATGGGAATTGAAGTAAAACGATTCAGCTTTGTTGAGAAATATGCAAAGGCAAAGTATGTATCTCGAGTCATGAATGGTATTTTTCGGCAACAAAATTCCCTGCAATTGATGACAAAAGAGAAAAATAAATTAGGGATCTCTCAGGGAGAACACATAGGTCATATTATTACTTTTGATTTTGTATAATTCACGCCGTAATATACATTTTCATTGTTTGTTTAATTTTCTACAACTTAATCCTGATATGAATGTATCACTAAATAAAGAAAAAAAACATCATCTTAAAGGAAATTTTGTTCTCGTCGTCTTTTATTCTTTGAGAAAATCTATTAGATGAATGTAAAATGCATTAATTTGGGGTTGATTAACAGTACCCCAATCAATAACAATTATCGGATATAATCCTGTGCAAATAGGTACCCAGGGTGACTAATTATGTATGCGTTAATGGTCTTCGATAAACGGATGGTTTATACCTATAGTGTCATTGATAAGCCTTATCTCTATACCTTAAAGGGTTAAATTAAAAGAAATATTTCAATATGTCCAAGAGTGACAAAAGCTCATCCAACTGGTAGCTATGTATACCATGAGGAGAGGCCCAAGTAGCACGAAATAAACTAATTTGGTAAGCGATATAGGATCGCAAACAACCATGAAATGATTTATTCATTGAAATCATCTTCTTTATTGATTTTCCTAAAGGCACACTGGTTCGTAGATAAAAAAATGGCTGCTAGAGGATACCAAGACATTTCAGATAAATGTCTTTCTGAGAACAAAAAAAGCCATTCCGAATTAACTCCCACACTAATGAGATGTTATGTGACCCTTTCCACAGTGAAAATAAGTTTTAACCCTCAGAGTGCCGGAACTGACTTCATGCTTTTGCAAACAGGTAAGATCCAGGCCAGTTGTTAAGTAAGTCTGTAATTTTCTAAAAAGATTTTTGTGGCATCATCTTTCCAAAACATTACATATCTGCTCAATTTTATGAGGAAAGATACTCAGAGTAGCAAATAACTTAGATCACAGACCAACCGCCAATTTACTTAGCAGCTGGTCTGCATAAGCATGAAGTTGGTTTCAGCACTATAAAAGTTAACAAAAACAAATAGCTCAAAATTGGCAAATTCTCATTTTATAAAAGTGATTTTTTAGAACTGTGTGTGCATTCAGAAAACAATGGTTATCTGAAGAGAATTAAGAGAGATTGATTGTTCTTTGCCACATGCAGAAGATAGATGATAAAAATAATGTAAATTAACCATGGACATGCTATTTGAAAATTCAAAATGTAATCAAAGCATGTTATTATCTAATAGCTGAAATGAAAATTACCAGAACACTCATCCATTACCAAAATTTCAGGAGAAAAAGTTGAGAAGAGGAGACTAATCTATATTGCTGTATAAAAAACTGGTCCTTTTCCTAATTCAAAACATTAACCTTTATAGTGCTGGAACCGACATCATGCTTATGCAAACAGATTAGATCCACCTAAAACGAATTGGTGGCCGTCCTGTGATCTAACCTGTTAGCTACTATGAGTATCTTTCCTCAACAAAATTAAGCAGATATTAAAGGTTTTGGAAAGTAGACGACTCAAAAGTCTTTTCAAAGAAAAAGTCCAGCATTCTAAGGGCTAATCTAGATTGCTGTAGAAAAGTGTGGCAAACTATATTCTCCATTCAAAAATGAACAACAATTCATTGGTTTGGTGTGATAAGTGCTTATGCAGTTTCAACAGTAATTAAGTCATATCACAGTGGTCAGAAATCCTATCCATATTCCAGTGTACTGTTTTACTAAACATTTTATGCTAAAAATTTGTGTGAGGTCAAAACAACATTCCCTCTATTTCAAAATACATGTATGGCCAAGAGATAGCGTGAAGTAACACATGATTGGAATTGCCTCTCAAGAATTAACGCTTCCAATTACGTGTCATAATTAAGTTTTCAATTAAGATACTATCCAAGCTTATCAGTTTTGACTCTCCCAAATATTTTCAGTACGTCTTTAAGTAAAAAAGGTATTCCATCACTAGTACTTGACAGTAATCTTTCCAGGCCGATAACTAGTTTCCCACATGAACATAATTAGTTTGAATTCAATTTATCTTTTTACATGTAATTCCAACCAATAGTTTCGTTTTTACCTATATGAAGAAAAAAATTACAGAAAATCAAGTGTTCAATGCAAGACTTCATGATGTCTCTCACAAATAAACACTTTCTATAGCTTTGAACTAAACCCTTTATAAGTGTGTTAAAATGAGGTGTGTTAAAATGAGTATAAAGAAGTATCAGCCATCTAAAAATTAGGACCAAACAATAATTGAGTGAAATTTCTGTCCACCCAAATTTATCAAGAATTATGTCTTTTGAAGCTTAACCAATGCATTTCAGTGACAAGTCTTTTGCTTGCGGCACCACTACTGTAGCATACCATGTATGGGGCGGGAGACACAATCCTAACTACTCGGTATTACTGTGACCTGCGAAATACACCTGATAAGTGCAGTAACAGAATTTGTGTTAAATGTCCTGGCTAAAAACATGTATCCTGGGAGTTTCCACATTGAGAAATTCAATGTCCATGAGTGTCGATTGAGGAATTTATTTTAAATCATTAATTCTGGTTGGTACTCATACATGATAGTCAATTAATAATTGTGATATATGTCTATTTCCTTTATCAAATCAAATGACCATTAGAATTTTAGATATTACATCCAAGATTTATATTTGAAACGGAAGTACAATGAAAGTGGTCTTGGAAGATACAAAAATGTTGGCATCCTTATGTCAGAGGTGGATAAACCCAATAAGTTCTGATTGGTAGACAGTTATTAATTGGGGAATACTCTTTCAAGATAAGCATTTAGAACACCTCAGCCATTTCTTTAAAATAATATATCTACCGACTTGTGACGGGGATTGCCAAGTAGATACAATTGAAATAAAAGTACTTTTCCTGATGCATGTTTTGATTTTCTTTCTTCGAAAGCTTTTACCAAGGCTTCATTGCTTGTTTTTATATGAAGTAAAGCACAAAATCCAATATATCAAACAATTTACTTTTTTGTATTGACAGTTGTTGGCTAGTCAGGCTAGCAAGCCGGTAATTATGCCCAATGATGGATAGACTCTCGCAGAATGAGTCGCCCCAGGACCGTTTCCAGAGATATTTAAACAGACAATCCAGCGGTATAGATAAGGGGCTGTTCATCCATTCCCTTATATGGGACTAAGTGACTGTTCCGTAATAAGAGTGGCAGCCAGAAAGTAACAACAATTTACCCATTACGAAGCAATAATGGCATTTAACCAGTTTGTTGCAGACGACTCTGGAAAACATTGTGGGATATGGAGAAATTGCTCTTAACGAGCAATTACTCCTTTTCCCACAATGTTTTCTGCCCTATCAGAAGGCTATTTTCCAATTTCATCACAATTTTAAAATTTCGTCTGCAAACTCTTTCAATTTGGGACAGTCAAAAAGTTGGTAAAGGGTTAAATGACAGTCAAATAAAATGATTACGTGCTGTGAAGTTTAAAAACATCCGTTTTCCTTAAAATATAAAGCCGTTCTTTAAAATTGTACAAATCATTCTCGATTCTGTTAAAATTGATACAACTTAGGATTAAGGTCTTTTTATGTCAATTTATATCAATTAAATAAATTGCTCATGAAGCGCTGTACCAAACGCCCCTTGGTGACAGTGGGGCAGTGGTAGAGCATCAGCCTATGGTGCAGAGGGTCTTGGGTTCCATTCCGCTTAGTGTCAAGATGATATTGAAAGGTGATGGATGAAAGATCTTTTAGAAATAAAGAACAACCTCTTTACTTCCTATAATACTTTAATCCAAATACTAAATCTCTAAACAGTACTAAACTGAATGTTTGAGATAGTTTTATGTCTCGATAGACATTTTCATTTTTGCACAATCAATCTTGTAATGGATAGCTTTTATTTCGGCGGAAACAATAACACCCTAATCCTTTGATATTGAAATGCATCTGAAAACAAAGGCCTTATCTCAACAACACACACCATTAAAATGATGGACTGTGTTCTGAGTAAAAGAGTTTCAGGGGATCAATAAAGTCTAACTTCACTACATAAATGGAGTAAATTGTACAAAAAGGGGTTAATAAATTGGCGGCTGGCCTGTGATCTAACCTGTTTGCTACTCTAAGTATCTTTTCTTATCAAAAGTAAGCGGATATTTTGGAAAGCAGATGACACAAACAATTTCTTTTTAAAAAATTACTCGGCATTCCATTACCAAACAATTATGACATTTGACCAGTTTGTTGCAGACAACACTGAAAAACATTGTGGGGAAAGGAGAAATTGAAAGGCATTGTGGGGAAAGGAGAAATTGCTCTTAACGATCAATTTTTCCTTTTCCCTCAGTGTTTTCTGCCCTATCAGAAAATTATCGTTCAATTTTGTCGCATAATAAAATGTCGTCTTCAAACCCTTTCAATTTGGGACAGTCGAAAATATGGCATTTGGTAAAAGGTTGAACTATTAAGTATGACCAACATTAAAACTCTGCAAGGGATGAGAACAAATCAAACAATGACCTCCACCCCATATCAGATTTTGTTACTCACCGAAATTGAAAGGATATGGAGTCAACAATAAAACATTATGAAAAGTAACATTCATCTATTTTTTTTGTGGTATTTGGCAAAATCTGTTTTGACAAAAGATATTTGTTTGTTAAGACCAATTGCCTCATTTTGTCCAATTGGTTGCTTTTCTTTTCTTGTATGAAAAAAACCCAAAAAATCTACAGTAACATAAATTAATCTACATTTAAAAAAAAGCGAGTAAAGTTCCCCTCAATATGCAAATGTAGATTGAAATCCTCAAATGCTATATCATTTTTCTCTCATAAAGAGCGTTTTAATTTCATAACAATGTGCAATTAGCAGGGTTTTTTTACACAAGAAACATCTCATAAATAGTGATAATTTCTGGTTAACCCTTTGTTCAGCGGATGTCAAACAGAGTTCTGTTATGTTAACAAAATGATGATCAAATTCACCCTTTTACAAATATAAAAGAAATTTTGTTATAACAAATGAAAACAACATGAAATTGGTCATTTCATTTTGCACTGTCTTAACCCATTTCCAAACAACAATGACATTTGACCACTTTGTTGCAGACGACTTTAGAAAACATTGTGGGAAAAAGAGAAATTGCTCGTGACGAGCAATTTTTCCTTTTCCCACAATGTTTTCTGCCCTGACAGAAGATTGTTTTCCAATTTCATCATACTTTTAAATGTCATCTGAAAACTCTTTAAATTTGGGACAGTCGAAAATTTGGCATTTGGTAAAGGGTTAATCTTATGCCTTATGTTACATTTACTATAGATGCTTGTAGACACCACTTCATAACATCATCAAGAAACTGATTTATTTCTCTCTTGCTATCTATTTGTCTTTTCTTATACTTTCCTTCATATAAAGTCACTCTACACCCCTTATGTCATATACATACACAAATTTCAACAGATAAATTGGAACAGAGTTGATCTCTATTCCAATTTATATGTTGAAATTTGTATACATATAGAAGTAATTGTTATTAATGGGCAATGCCTACTAATCCACAATGCAAAATCAATTGCCCAATATCGAAAAGAAAAGGTTACTGACATTTTAACTGTTACTCGCCATTGATTTCAACTTTGACCACTTAGAAGGGAACCAGTTTATTGCAAGGCTCACTTCTACAGCTCCGTAAAGAGGTTCTAAAAAAACCTATAACCATCTAAAGATCGTCAAGTACAGGGTTACAAGAGAAATTGCATGACGAATGATGATTGATTGCCCATTTTCCCGTCCTCAGTCATAATTTCCGCAATAGCAAACTGGTTGTTAACAAAAGACCTATCATCAGAAGAATGCGAACCGAATCCGCAGATTCTTCATGATGTAACATCGCACCAGGGCCAACGTCAGACAATAAAAAGACATCCCAGTGGGGTTACAACAACTTGCATAATCCATAAAAAATGTTACTGTCTAAATCTCTCCAAAAGACGAAATCCTTCAAAATGGCAAATTGTAGAATTTTGATGACTTATTCTCTGATGGAAATAAGGAATAAGGTTTGCCTTTAAACTTGGCCAACAAGAACTCCTTTAACCCTTAAAGGAACTCTCAGAGATGTGTGTATTTGGAGTAATAAACGTCAATTTAACGTCAATTTTTTTTCATCCACAATCCTTTCACTAAACCAAAGATCATTTTCAATTTCTTTACTTATAAGGTTCTAGAACCCGGTTATTTAATTAATCAATCTCAAGTAGGCTGTCGCACCTCTCTGTTCTTTGGGAAAGCTGATTTATAAATATATAAAGAAGCAATGGAAGAAACTCCATGGCATTTAATAGAGAGACCATTGTATGAAAGGGGAAATAGCTTATTGTTTTTATTTGATGCACACACTGTTCACAAGGATAGAGTAATTGCAATTTTCATAATCATTTAAACACTAACCATTATATTGCTAATGAATAAACTTCATGCTTGAAATAAATTTGGCGGCCGGCCTGTAATGTAGTCTGTTTGATATTCAGAGTATTTTACCTAATCAAAATTTAGCAGATATCTGAGTTTTTGGAAAGCAGACAATACAAAAATCTACATTTAACAAATTACCCAGCATTCTATTGGTAAACTGAACAACAAAAACACAACCAGGCTTACTTTGATAGCAAAGCTGTGAGAGTCCTTTTGATATTGGAACTAACAGGACAATTATAACTTAATATATAATGATTTTTAAGTCCATTATTTCATAATCAAGAATATCAAGGGTTCAACACAAGACTATAGCAAGTGCTTCACAAACATGAAGCACTTTGAGGGTTCAGTGCAAGACTATAGTAAGTGCTTCATAAACATGAAGCACTTACTATAGTATTGCACTGAACCCTCAACTTACTATAGTATTGCACTGAACTCTTGACTGATGCTATGTTCCAGACAATAAACTAGAACTTTGGGTATAATTGCATGGCCATTCACATCATTGACCAAATGGTGTGGCCTGTGTTAAATGGTTCAAGCTCCTGCCTACAGATGCAATGGTCATCAGTTCTGTTCACGGAGAGGTTTTTTTCATATAATGAATATTTCTGCTCTTTTCTTAAATTTGATTCATAGTAAACACACTCAAAACTACTTCCTGGATACATAGGCAGTTATTTCAAGGAAAATGGACTAGTAAAAAGTTCCAAAGTTAAGCAAACTTTTCACAAGAATCAAACTCATGACCCTTTTGATCTGAGGCCTATGCTCTACCCTAGAGTACGCCATGAAGAGATAATGACAAAATAAGGTTTCAAAATGAAATAACACTTTCTAAAGACCTTTGAAAGTCATCGTGTTTTGGTTCTAGAACACAACATTATGAGTAAACTGTAAACCCAATCCTGTATTATGTGTTAGTGAATGTTTTGGAAAATCTCTTCAAGAATACTCCCAAGAGGGTAAACAACTCAGTGTTTAGAATTGCTTTTAAAACAGACACTTTTTTCACATAATCTGTTTAACTAAAATAGCCTTAAGCACTTGAAAGCATTCAGACAATATTCTAGAAGTATCTCTCAATGATAAAATGGTTATTTTGAACATTATTCTGAGAATATTTATTTCATGCATCTTTTCGAACATTAAAACATCAACATATAAAGCAAAATTAACAGATATCAACATTAAAATCAAATTTCTATTAAGATCAACAGAATTTCTTTCAAAAAATCTGTTGATAGTTTATTTAGTCTTTATCATGTCTCAAAGTTAAATAACTGCAACAATTTTGCAATAACGCTTAATCAACAACCTGTCAATCGAATTTCTCTTATTTTGTAGGAGTATGGGAAATGTTCACTTTTCAACAATACTTGATACTACTCCCTAAAAGAGTACCGGGTAGGTATCATTTTGTATGCAATATTTCAAACTATATGATTGTAGTCAATCCTATTTTGTTGTTACTTGTTACATCCATACCCATTGCATGATTCTTACGATTATCAATAATATACAGTACATTTTTAATATTTGTTCTTTAGTACCTTTTTAATATTTCTTCTTTACCATTTTCTTGCATCTGCTTTGTCCAGAAATCATTAAAGAGGACATCCACTGAATTAAGCATCCCTTGCTCTTTCACAACAAGAGGTAATGGTCACTATGACTTTTGGAAATTAAAACAATGCAAGTCCCAAAGATGTTATAACCACATCAAATGTTTTGACTTCCTACTCCACAGCTTATTTAGGGGCGTCAGTGTCTCAGAAAAAACAGGGGTGGAATATTAAAAAATAGAACATAAGCTGGTTGGAGAAAAAAAAGGAATATATAAAGATGTAAGCAAGGAAAATGAAGCTCTAATATCTCAAGCTTTATTTGGTAAAGAGTGCAACCCCTGTGAATGATTCAAGAATTTATTAATGAACTTCGTGAATGATCATGAAAGCTAAATGTTAACTCATGAACACAGAATATTTTTCATGATATTCAAGAACAGGGTAATAAACATCAAGTACAGGTTCATGAATACATTCATTGACTTAACCTTAATGTTCATGAACATGTTCTTGAATTTCATGACCAAGTCAAGAACAGCTTTGTGTTCATGAATGGCCATTTAACAAGTGTCTGTATAAGTTCTAGAATACTTGGCAAGGGTTGAGACACAGTTTATGAGGTATATAAGGAATAATTTCAACACACCAGGACGAGTTTCTCCTGCACATGTAGCCCCAAGGGAAAAGTAGAAAAGACAAAATAGACAGTTCTCATTACATACAACATTGAGCTTGTCTAATAAAGTAGACATTTTCTAGGTTTTTGTCAAAACAGGCAACTTTGTCGATTTTCCTATTGCTTTCAGCACAATCCCAAAAACTATCTTTGAAAAAAGAAAATACAAATAGGTTTTTAGAGTCAAAAGTACAAGTATCAGAACTTCAAATATGTTGTCAATGTGGTTCATAATTTCATATTTTCTAAAGTATGCATAATTAAACACTCATATATCCAGGTTTCAAAACTCAAATCCACTAGTACCAATGCTCACATCTACAGGTATTCACGCTAATATCTACAGGTATTCACCCTCATATCTACAGGTATTCACCCACATATCTACTAGTATTTACACCCCTATGTCCTGGTTTCAACACTCATATCTAATAGTACAAATGTCCATATCTATTGGTATTTACACCCCTATGTGCTTGTTAAACATTCATATCTAATAGTATCAACAGTCATATCCACTAGTTTCATTGCTCATATCTAGTGATTTTTACACTACAGCAGTAAGGGATCTTGAGAAACCCACATGAAAACATCAACATTACTTAAGTTTTTATTGCAATTGCAGTGACAATGGCTCTTAACCCTTATGATGCTGAAACTAACTTCATGCTTATGCAAACAGGTTAGATCCAGGCCAGCTGCCAAGTAAATTGGGGGTTGGCCTGAAATCCAACATGATTTCAATTCTGAGTACCTTTTCTCAAAAAAATTAAGCATATATTTAGGGTTTTGGAAAGCAGATGACAACATTATTTATTTAGAAAGTTACCCAGCATTTTAAAAAGGAAGACCTAAAGCTGTAGCCTGAAGCTAAACTGTGCTCCTAAGGGCAGGTTCAGCATGATAGAAAGATCAGCATTCCGTAAGTCTGCTGGGAGAATACATTTCATGAAATTCGAACTCAACTCTACCTCTACCATGATTTCAACCCCAAGGGAAAAGTTATTTTCTCCCCTTCAAAAAATTCAAGAATTTACTCATGAGCCTTTAAGAATGTTAAGAGGCGGATTATGAACAAAGAACTTTTTTATCAAATTCAATAACAGGTTAATTCATGAACAACAAGTACAGACTCATGAATACATTTATGAACCTCTTCTAGATGTTCATGAATATGTTCTTTAAATCCATTAAGAAGGTAAGTACAGCTTTGTGTTCATGACTGGCTATTAAATGTTCATGAATATTTTTTGGATTTTTCCCAGTGGCTGTACTCTAACCATGATGCCACGGAGTATTGACTTTCCATCTGTATGAATGATGTCTGCTGTTGTTTAAATGCCAAATAAAGTTATGGGTTTTATATAAGCACAAAGGTACTTAAAATGTCAGGCCCAATCAACATTGCTTTATACACCATAACTTGCCATTCCAGCTTAAGCCTTAACCATGAAAAATAAATTGCTCCAGTCAAACTTACAATTTCTATCCTAACTCCTTGACAACAAGGAAAAACAAGGACTCATTTAGAAATAGAAAATATTCTGAAAAGGCAGATTCTGATGCCAATTTTCATTTTTAAAACATATTTTCAAAAATCATAAGCATCAAGTATATCTTCATATTAATCCAAGAATTGGTAAAGAAAGCTGACAACAATGTTCAGTTATACTTTGAGAACACCTATACTTCATATATGTACTCCTACTTTAATGCACTTGCAGCAGAAAGTTTGAGAACCAATGTGACACAAGAGGAAATTTCATCGGTAAGTTCCTCATTTATCAATTTGGTTTTGTGATCACACCAAGACCAATCTATTCTTAAATCATTAATTGTGCAGCAAGACCATAACCTTAACAGACTTCTAAGCCTTGTATCGGGATTTGAATCCTCATTTTTATAAGGGGTCTTACAATTTCAAGTTCAATGCCCTAACCTTGAGGCAATTTGGGACTAGGGCAATGAATCGCAAAAAAATGAGCTGGTTTAAAAGGCTATAAAAACTTCCATCCAAACTTCAGAATTGATATAAACTTCTCTTTATGATGTATGAAATGGTCTGATGTTGCAGTTTCTATATAGATTGATAAAAAATAGTGAAAATGGTTGAATATATGCTGCTCTATGTAGCATTTCATAGCATAAGAAATTAAATAAACAGCTTTAAAGCAGTGGTTTTATCTTAACTTTCCAGTAAATGGGTTAAATAAATCTTCAATACCAATCAAGCGACTCTTGTAAGTAGTGCCTTAGTGAGCTGTCAAGAATGCATATTGAACAATTACTATATCACAAATATACTCAATTATTACTATTTCAATGAATATAAAACAACAGATGGCCACCATCCTCAAATACCATGGAAGTGGCAAATAAAAATTAAAAAAGCAATTAAAAGACAAAAAATCATATTTACCTTTGACCCTGCACCCAAGCTTATGGTAAGCTTACATGCTCCCCTCTCTAGATAGAGCTCCATAGAATCGTCTGATGTTGTTGAGCTGGTTAGTAGGAGTATACCACTGGCGTGGATTGTTCTAAACCGCAGGGATATATCCTCCACCTCCGTTATAGACTCCCTGGGCAAGGAAATCAACATGTACTGGGCCCCATCAAACGATAATGTAGGGGCAACTGAAAAAGGACAAGGTGAACATGATTCATCCCATACTTATTCATTTAAGTGTATCTTAACGGCCCATGAAAGGAGGTGAATGCTATATCAAACTATATCATTTGGTAAACATTTGGTCAGGTTCTAATGGTCACCACTAAAAAAAAGACTACAGAAGACTAGGAAAATTTATGAAAAAAAAAAAGAGAATAATTGTTCATAATGAGCAATTCATCCTCTTCATCAAAATATTTTCTATCCAAATAGGTTAAAAATGATGTTCTCGTTCTTGCTATTTTTTGACACAGGCTGTTGCTATCAATATTGACCTATCATAAATTCCCATAAAGGGGTAACAGGGTACTTTGAAAATAATTGTGTTAGTCAAAACGGATAGACATAGATGTTATCCTAAATAAAAGTTCAATATTGTTATGTGATGCATAATTGGAAGTGTCTCGGTGAGACGATACCAATGATGTGTAGTGCTACTTTGCATTATTGCTTATTTCAATATTACAATAAGAAGGAATGCTATTTTGCACAAATGCAAATTCTAAGCATCAAATCTTCGGTAAAACTTTACCCAGTCAATATGGACCAGTAACAAACTACCATACTGACCGGAAGGACCAATGTTCAACCTCTTGGAAGTTTGACAAGTAGGCTGTAGGACTCGGGAATCTTACCATGTTCACACATGCCTCCCGTGTAGCTTGTGGCGCGACAATCACAAATATATCTGTTCCAGCCCTCGGCACAGTTCCCATCATGCATACAGGGTCGACTCTGGCACTGGGAACCAGAAATCTGACATTCCCCGATTATATTCTTCTGTCGCTGCTTCTGTGCTATCAACATCAAGTCCATCTTGTTATTATTTATCATTAAGTCCTGCAGACAACCTACAAAGCCTTGCTGTAAGGTCCCTGACCATAACTCCTTGGGGAGCCTGTAGGGGTTATACCGTGTGAAATCCATACCACCTATGTATAGAAGTTCTACAAGATTAAGTTTGGTCTGCGATCCACTGACTGAGTACGGGGTTTGGTGGGAGTCTACACGAATGTATCCCACATGTCCGTTATACTGTACGTACACTGAATGTGACACACCATCATTTACGTAACTCCGCGAGGCTTTCTCCTTGATAGGTCGTGCTCCAAGGTCAAGAACAAGGTACAAGTAACCGTCCATTATCTCCAGGGCAAAGAAATCGAGATGATCCGTCTTGTACGACCCACTGTTATACATGAGGAGACCGTTAGCCTCGATGGTGCTGAACTGGAAGGAGATGGTTCCAACGTTGCTGCTGAGGTCCCAGTGGGGGAGGGCGATGAATGATTCAGGGGTTGTGAAGGTCACGGGATCAGGATCAACAATCTCCTCACATTTTTGGAACACGACATCTCCAATAACTGATATGAGATTATGGTCCTCATGCGCCAGCTCTGTAAGGTCTAGTTTTATGTTGTCTGCCTGATACTCCACCTGTAATAGATAAAACAGGCACAGGTTGTCGAGGGTTCAATGCAAGACTGAAGTAAGTGCTTCATAATTGTAAAGCACTTACTATCATCTTGCATTGAACCCTCGTATGTAATAATGAAGGTATTATGCCTGGAAAACTTTCCTGTTTCTTTTCTAAAATCTACTGTGTGACAATTCTTACCCTAAGAATGCTGGATAATTTTAATAAATAGATTTTTGTGTTGTCTTCTTTCCAAAACCTTAAATATTTGCTTAATTTTGTTGAGAAAAGATACTCAGAGTAGCAATCTGATTATATCACAGGCCAGCCGCCAATTTGTTTGAGGGGTGGCCTGAATCTAACCTGTTTGCATAGGCATAAAGTCAGTTCCAGCAATTTAAAGGCTAATGCGTTCCAAGAATATATGATCTAATAATAATTGATGAAGTACTGCTTGCTTAAGACTCCAATATTCTTCCTTAAATGGACCTTGGTATAGAAGTGGGATTTTATTTGTTTTCTAAATAATATCTATAATGTTTATATGGTAATACCAAACTTATGATATGACAATATATGTATTGACATGTATTATACTTTAGGAGCTAAAAAATGTTTTGTCATAGATGAGAAAATGGAAAAATAAGATCTAAGTGCCTCAATCAAAACATAATGAATTCTTCACTGACGTATTCTATGCAATATAAATAGTCTTCTGACAGCTAATTTGGTTTGAAAAGAGACGTTATATCTTTGCATTTGCATCCTTAACAATATTAATTTCAACACCAATGCAGCGCCTTCAAATCTAAGAATTAAAATCCATTACAATCATATGTTTGCTCAGATAGAGAACAGATGAACCAAGCAGCTATAACCGGGATATTGAGGTTTCATTGCAAGACAATAATAAGAATTCGCTCAATGATGTCTTGAACATGACAATCAGAATACTGTTTCCTTCGAAAAGATAGCAAAATTGCGATGTGATACATGAATAGCATTGCAGCATTTACAGGTTTTCATTACACAGCAAAATGAGTTTAATCCTTAGAATGCTGGGTAATTTTCTAAAGATAGAATTTTGTGTCATCTGCTTTCGAGAACCTTAAATATCTGCTTAGCTTTGTTGAGGAAAAATACCCAGAGTAGCAAAAATGTTAGATAGCAGGCCAGCTGCCAATTTGCTAACTTGTTTTCATAAGCATGAAGTTGGTTCCAACACTAAAAGGGTAAAAAAACATATCAAACCTTTTTCATGCAGCCCTTAAAGTTGACACTAACAGGAGATCCATTGATTTCAGCAGGGTTTGGGCTTCCAGCAACAAACAGTTGGTTACTAGAGAGCATACTAAAGTCACCCATGGTGGTACCCGTGGCCCTCTCTACTCTATCGACAATCACAAGGATCTACAATAGAGGTTTCACTTATTAACAAACTCTCAGGTTGGTAAAGGCAAAATATGGCAACAAATCATTCACAGCTAGAATACATTTAAATGAAGAAGTCTTTACGGGGGTTTAATGAATTACTATAGTAAGTGCTTCATAAATGCTCTCCACATTTCACTTATAAACACTCTCTCAGGTTGGTACAGGCAAAATATGGTAACAAATCATTCACATCTAGAAATCATTGAGGGTTAAGATGAAGCACTTACTATAGAATTGTATTGAACCCTTCAAGTAATCATGGCATATAAGTCAAATTTTACATCATTTATACAATTTCTTTTTTCTACAACAGATAAAAACTGATAAATCCTTCCCTTTATATCGAATACCCTTAATGAGCCTGCAGCAGAAAACTCTATATCAAGGGTTCAATGCAAAACTATAGTCAGTGCTTCACAATTATGAAACACTGACTAAAGTATTGTTCTGAACCCTCACTATGCAATTGTACTAAAAGAAGGGAATTGGTCACAATGAATTTTGTCCAATATGTCAGAATAATTGTACCTGTTTTATCTTAAAATTGTTGGCTGCTTTTGTGCTCTTGATTTTAGTTTGGAATAGTCACTTAGTCAACCATGAGGGAACAGGTTAACAAACTATGAATCAGGCTTGTGAAAAGATAACGATTGTAAAAGTAAGCTGTCAGCATTCTCAAATGTCATCGAACGCTTCCAAATTGTGAATTCTTCTTGTATACATGTAGCCGTCATTTGCTCAAATGGTTTGTAGGAAAAGTACTTTGTTATAAGGTAGTTTATCTTTCTCCTGATATTTTTGTCTGCTGTTGAAATTAGTTTTCAGTAAGTAGCAGCTAGAAATATGTTCAGATACATATCGTCCACTTTTAGCAATAATTGTAGAAAAGAATAGTACCTAATCAATGAAGCATGGATAAATGCTTCATCATCAGGAAAGAATAGACAGATGCCCAAGGTTTATAATGTCGTCAATTAAAATTAGTACAAGAAGGAAAGTGAAAACTAAAGTTCTATTTGTTGAAAGGGCTCTTGTAGGTCTGCATACACATATAAATTACATAAATTCATTATCTTAAAGGCAGTCATCAAACTGCACAAGAATCACCTTCAAAACTTTATAACACTTGAGGTTTTATAGCAAACAAACAGTGCCCAATAACTCACAATTATATAACTTCCCTGCAGTTTTAACCAAATCGAGCTGACAATAAACCGTAACATGTTTAAGGTTTATTGGTTTATATAAACTTCTAAGCATACATCATGACTAATTGGCAAGAGTTTGTAAGACAGACATATTACACATGTAAGGAGAAGACTGAAGTAAGAATTCACATAATGCATGTACGTAGTACTTGTATAAGTCTCATATTAAATCACTTCCCCACAAGCTTGTCATGTGGCCATAATGGAGCCCCAAACCCAATACCTCATTTACCCATGTTTTCCTGTCCCGTTCCCTGTGATGGATTCAAGAACTGTGTTCAATGACTTTCAAGAACAAGAACATGTTAATGAATATATTCATAGACATGAACATATTCATGAGCACATTCAAAAACATGTTCTTGAAATTAATGAACTTATTGTTAAACATACTGACAAGTTTGAGAACAATTGTGTGTTCATGAACAGCATCTTTTGTTCATGTCTGTGCATGAAGGTCTTAAACACAGTCTCAGAGTTCTCCACAGGGGCTACAGTAGACTGCTCAAATCATTGCCATGAAAATTGCTGAACTTCACCTCGAGTTTCAATTGTTTCAACTAAGTATCACAAATATACTTTTTGAGAGTATTCTTCTGCTGAATGAAAACCCAATATGAGGAAAAGTGTTTATGGATCATAAATAGATGCTAATGAAGGCATAATTGGAGGCTTTACAGATATATAGTTACCTGTTGTGGGGTTCGTTAACCAATTTCTCCTTATGCACGTATAATGTGACTGCTCACTTCTAGAGCCATTATCAAGTATGAAAAATAACATTTCTTTCGTGATATCAACTACAAGTAAAAGGTAAACTGTGACAAATTCATTTGCGTCTTATAATTAGGTTTCTGGTTATGACAATGGCTTCTTTCAAATATGATAATTTTTTTATATGGGTTTTACATCACATCAACATTATTTCAGTTATGTAGCGATGCCCTACTCTTACTGATGGAGGAAGACCCCATACTCAACTGCCAAAAGGGCTTGTCAAGGCAGGTAGAACCATCGTCATTCCGTAAGTCAGTTGGGAGACTGCCTCTTATGAAAATCCATATCCCTCTCAGGATTTGAACCCAAGCGGAGAGGGGCCATGTGATTTCAAGTTCTGT
The DNA here is from genome assembly GCA_947846245.1 of Cerastoderma edule. NCBI lineage: Eukaryota > Metazoa > Mollusca > Bivalvia > Cardiida > Cardiidae > Cerastoderma > Cerastoderma edule. Next base: position 49,558,492 of record OX401404.1, on the reverse strand, counting down.
ACTCCAACCACTAGGCCACGGAGGCCCCCAATATGATAAAGACCGTCTTGTTTTTCATATTACATAAATTTCATCTGCAGTTGCTTTTAAATAGGACCAGTCCCATATACATAAATTGGTTAGTAAACTTAACCTTTTCCCAAACAATAACAACATTTGCCCACTTTGTTGCAGAAAACTTTAGAAATAATTTCTCCTTTTCCCACAATGTTTTCTGCCCTATCAGAAGATTATTTTCCAATTTCATCACATTCTGAAAAGTCGTCTGCAAACTCCTTCAATTTGGGACAGTCAAAAATTTGTTGTTTGGGTAGGGGTTAACTCAGCAGAAGAAATGGAAAGACAAGAGTTGACATTTGTATTATTCTGCTTTTAGAAATCTATGTTTCCTTACAGATGAAACAGGGATTTGATCCAACCAAGGGAATTTTGAAGTACCGGTATGTTAGGAAATTGTAAAGAGAAACATCCTATGAAAAAGTCAAAATGGCACCATCAAAACAAAACTTTTTATCATATTTTGTCACAAGAATTCATATACTGTACATGTACTTTACTTTGAAAATAACAAAGATTGTCCATGATTCAGAAATGTCAGCTGTTAATGCATGGTTCATTCAAAATGGAGCAAACCAGAGTTTCTATTATGGGAAGGGGAAATGAAATAAACCTTGCCTCAGGTTCTATTGATTGACACCTTTGACAGGAACAGCAGATTGCCATGTGAAAACGAATTGCACCCAGAGCAACTGATGCTAGACAAAGCTTGGGCGACAAACTAATAACATTCCTAATACAGTCTCCATGTAAATACTTTCCCCTCCTGTAATGTCTCATTAGGCACACTAGACTCAGATCCAATGAAACCTGTCAATTGAACACTTCATCAAATTAATTTACATTGTCAGAGTACATGGAATGAATAAACAACTTAATGTTGTAGCTTTAAGAAGTGTCGTCCTTTTTTCAAAATGTTTTCAGAGATGAATATTAATCATCTATAGTTGAGTCTTTAGCCAAGGGTATGAGGATTCTGAGAAAAGTGAATTGAAATTCTGTGTGTGTATGTCCCCCCTCCACCCCCAAATACCCCCCTGCCCACAACCACCACCAACTCTCTGGCTCTGGAAACAAAGTGAAGATGAATTAAAGTAGGGTCCCACGAGTTTTGGCGACAGTGTTAAAGCTGATCAATAAAACTGAACAAAACATGATTCCCTGAATGTTTTTACGCGTTCATTCTATCTGAGATTCCAGTCAACACATTCCTCTATACCAAGCGCATATTGAATTATAACATAATTGAAAAGGATGCAAAAATTGAAACAAAAACAAGAGCTTGTTGGGGGAGGACTTATGCAAGATATTATTAGTTTTATAACGGTTAATAAGGAGGGAAACATAGAAAAGTATAAAACTTTGAGTTCAGGGCATAACTACAATAAATGATTCACATTCATAAAAGGATTTACCATAGTTTTGCATTGAACCATCAAAAATGTCACCAAATGTCTTCAATTTACAGAGTAAATAGCTTAACTGAATCCTTTTTTAAAAGTAACATCATTTTCAATATGACATTTCATCAATGTTCTCTGCAGAACTAAGTTGATTTCAATTTGGGTAACTCTTAAAATTGTATATGAGGGATTGTCTTAGCACACTATGAGGTTTAACTTGCATTGTTTATGTTGATCAGGAACAGAGGCCTCAATTTTACAAGGAAGGCAAGGATGTTTGGTAATATTCATTTAACAACAATGACTCTTTATTCTAACCACAATGAAATTACTCCGAAATAAAAAAATACTTGCTCATAAGACACTTCTGACAATGTTTTTCTTTTTCAAATATGTGAAAGCAATTTATTTCAATTGAAAAACAGTGTAACTTGAAAGAGAAACAGTTAAATTTAACAGTTAAAACTGAAGTATTTCCACTTTCATATTCCAACGTTTTATCAACATTTTCAAATAACCTTAGACAGACAATGGGGCCTATCAGCAAGTATTCCATGAATTCTATGATTATCTAATTAATCAAACCAAACATGTAACCATGATGAGATATGGGGTAGGGTCTAATAAGCAGGATATTTACAACAGAGGGAGAAATAGTCATTTCTACTCTAATGCAGGGTAAGACATTAATTTTTCTGGTAAAACCTTAAAGTCAAAGTTCCTTCAATTCATTCAAGTAGATATAGGCCTCTTCAGTTTATTTTCTTAAAGACTCGTGAAAGGAGATGAATGCTATATCAAACTTTATCATTTGGTAAACTTTTGGTCAGGTTCAAATAGTTATCACCAAAGAAACCCATCAGCACATCTTAAAACATAAAAGCCATTGAGAAATAACCCAAATTAGCCAGTTTGATAATTCAGATTGCCTGATTTTAACAAATAGGGTCTCAATACTTTCACAAATTAATTTTTTGACTTTTATGAATATATTAAAAGAACTTTATATATTTTTTCAGTAATTCATCTGTACTCATATCCTTTAATGTACCTTTAAGTCTTGCTGCAGGTAATATATGAAAAGATTGTGGCAAAGTAGAGAATGCTTACTACGAACTCTTTATTTAGATATATTTTTGAAAACATGGTTTGTCATAGAACAAAGAATTGCCAAAAACATTAGTTTTTTTGTAATCAATCACTAAACATTACAATTTTCGAGGGGAAAAAAGAGACAGGGGATAGTGGGTGGGGTTATCAAAATATATTTCAATGATTTATCATTCCTAACAGAACAAAGTTTGCATATGACAATTGACGATTAAAAAGATTTAAGAGTATTCAAAAAATGATAAATTCAAGAACATGTTCATGAACACTAATAACAGATTCATGATTGCATTCATGAACCTGTTCTTAAAAATTTATGAACAAGTTCAAGTACAGCTATTTATTCATTAACAACAATTTGTCGTTCATGTCTGTTCATGAATACAGTTCTTGAATCCTTTGCAGGATAATTTCAAAAGCCATTTGCAGAATTCAAGTGAAATTAAGTTGATTCTAAGTAAAATGATAAATGGGTAATTGAATAAGAGAGCAGGTTAATATATTCCCAATGTGACAATGCAAGCGACCATCAATACAGCGCTCAACTCTGCATGTTCCTTTCCATAGGACATAAAAACAATTTTTGACAAGAGGAGAAATTGCTTGTCTTGAGTAATGTACACTTCTACTGTGATTTCTTAAATTTTCCGCAGCCAATGCATGAAGTTGAAGTATGGGTTGAACCATTTGTATCATTTAAGAGTTTCTACTGAGTCTTAGTCAATGCATAAGCAGAAGACAAACAATTCAAACTCCATCATACTATTCTTTTTCACTATAAATACAAGCAGTTGTGACAACTTTACATGACAATGTTGATACCAATTCCCCCATTCCCAAACTTTTTTTCGTATGTTTCACTGCAGTCATTACAAAGAAAGTTCGTACTTGGAAAATAATCAATACACTACCAAAGCTCTTCTTTAGCAGAAGAAGCTGTGCAATGATAAAAAGTTTTCTGAAACTAAAGAATCCCTTAAAAAAGACAATCAACATATTATAGTGATGGTTATGATCAAAACAAAACATACAACAAAAACATAACTGAACAAAAGTAAACTATATATATTTTTTACTGTGACAGCAAGACAACATGCTCTCTGTTTAACCCAGTACATCATGAATAATCATTTTGAGTCACTTAACCCTTTCCCAAACAATAACGACATTTGACCACTTTGTTGCAGACAACTTTAGAAAACATTGTGGGAAAAGGAGAAGTTTTCTGCTTTATCTGAACAATATTTCTCAATTTCATCACATTTTGAAATGTCGTCTGCAAACTCTTTCAAATTGGAACAGTTGAAGATTTGTCATTTGGGAAAGGGTTAAAGCAGTCAACATTGAAAAACCTTGTGATAAAAGTAAACTTGCATTTGCAAAGCAACTTCAATTGATGAAAACGGAAGTTGACATTTGTTTATGATTGTAGCCAGTTCCTATATAAGAAACATTGTGACTGAGCCAGTTTGACAACAACAGCAATTGACGAAATACATTGTATAAAAAATATCATTTTATTTGAAATATTGGGTGGCAAGTGTTGTGCCAAAAGAGGAAGAATTGCTTGCCACAAGCAAATTCTCCTTTTTAACAACTGATACCAATTTTATCTGTTACACAGGTGTTTGTAAATTAGTAATTCTAAGAGAAAGGATTAAGTGTCATCTTTCTGCAGTCATGCTTTGAACTAATCCGTCTTGAAGCTGACATGCTTGACTTTGCCTGAATGCAGTCTGAATTGATGCTGAAGCCTAAACTCAGACACCTGAATTTGGTCTGACACAAGCCATTTGCAGTCTGAATATTTTCTGAACATTATCGGAGTAGTGTTTAATTATCTTCCTATCAATTTCAGAATTAAGAGTTATCTGAAGTTGTTGTGAATCTTTTCCAAAATCAAGAAACTGTCTGAATATTGGTTGAATGAAGTTTGAATCACTTTTTGAATTTTTTCCAAAATCAAGAAAACTGTCATAACAAAGTTGGATAATGTAAGATATTCATGTATAATAGGCTAACAGATGCGTTGACACATGCAGCATGCAATGCGATTAACCCTTACTTACATCACAAAATGTATGGCCAGTTGTCAGCTAGTGATGAGTATAGAGAAAACACACAGAAATATAAATGGTCATTTCTATGTCTCCGACGAGTAAAAAACATTCATCATTCAGTCTAAAGTGGCAAGATAACAACTAAAACAGGCATTCAATGCTAAAATAAAAGTCAAAAACAAAGGTGCATAACTCTTCCTATTGGTGGTGCAATTGACACGTGACAAGGAACCTGGCATGGTGTTAACACTGGAAACGGATGTTGAAAAGGCACCCTTATTAAACATGACCTTAATTGACTTTAGAATACAATAATGGAAGAAAGCTTTTTAAGATAGTATCAGAACTACCCATTATTCTAATACACCATTAATGAGAACTACAATTAAATGAAAAGAATGAGTTTCCATGAATTTAAAGATTTTTCATATTAAATCTACAAATCAAATCAGTTTTTGTTGAAATTGAAAGCATTTGTTGTGACTTTTTATCTCCAAATTATCTTTCTTAAAGTTTAATTTTCTTACCCATAATTCAACTTCTACCCGTCAGAAAATTTATTTGGTTTCCTTAGGTTTCTGCTTCTGCTACAGATGCTTTAGGTGTATTAAGAGTTTTGGCGGGAAACAGGTTTTCAATTTCATTTTGTGGTGGACAATCCAAAAACTTATATAAAGAGCTAAAACTGTTGACAATCCTAACAGCTAGGTCATGCGTGCATCTAGTTCATCCTAACATGATTCTCTCTGACTTGGCTTGCATCAAATTAATGGATTTTTATCAATCATGAAACAGAATCCGCTTGGATCAATACTATGTTTCATTGATACATTTCTAGGGGGCCTAATTCAAAAGCCACTGCAGACAGCGATTGTTCTTCATAACAAACCAATTAGCTTCTTTTGTAATTCAATCAAGCACATTACAATGGAAGGGGAGGAATGTTCGTATCAAATGCTAAGTTATTTCATTTCATCATCATTGATCTCTCATTTTGAATATCTTTTGATGAATGGAGGTTTGTTTCTACATGTATTTACCCTTAGAATGCTGGGTAACTTTTGAAAAATAGATAGAATCTTCTTTCCAAATCCTTAAATATCTGCTAAATTTTCATGAGGAAGTATACTCAGAGAAGCAAACAGGTTAGATCATAGGCAAGTCGCCAATTTAATTGGCGGCTAGCCTGGATCTTACCTTTTTGCATAAGCATGAAGTCAGTTCCAGCACTATAAGGGTTAATGATGTTTATCTTGCAATCCAAATCTTGAATGAAACAATTGGCTGCAGCACTTTACTCTTGATCTTCAAGCTAATGCTCTTTAAGGTCTACCATGAAAAAAGAATCAATTACTTCTTCTATTAAAGGATTTTACCCATCAATAAAATGCTTTTGATTTATTTTCATCATTAACTCATGCTTTGAAGCTAGTATTTGGTACAAACTCCAAGTTGGGTCAGTGGGTTAGATCTGTGATAAGAGGTTCAGGTTTCCGACTCTAGTAGAATACTTTATGAATAATTCATTGACAGGTCTAGGATTCATTCAATGCTATCCTTTAGTGATAAGTGTACCCATAAGAATGCAGTTGTAACCTGACTTGGAGAAACCATTGAGAAAAAAGGAAAAATTGCTCCTAGCATTAGCAATTTCTCCTTTCATCAAAAAGGTTTTTAGCCAAGGAAGATTCATACACGATATCTGATGTTGGTATTTACTTTAATTTTTGACCAGGTTTGTAATATGCTTTTGCTTATTTTATCTGTGTATCACATTTAATGCCATGTCAATATATTTCAGTCATATTTTGGTTTTTCTGGGATTCACCAACAATAGGCTTAGAGCCTTGCCAAAGGTTACTTCATCAAAAGCAGCAATGCCAATGTGACTTTCACTGATAAGGAAACATGTTTCAGTTGACCTTATTGCCATTCATTTACCATCATCCCCTTCTCCTAAGTACCAATCCTAGATGAATAATATTGAGGGTTCAGTGCAATACTATAGTAAGTGCTTCATGTTAATGAAGCACTTACTATAGTCTTGCACTGAAGCCTCCTATTATGTCCTATTTGTGAGAAAACCAAAAGTGATTACGGATTAGTTTGGTTAATCTTTGACCATATACTGTATAGCATTGACCCAACCAATCATTATCAAATATCATTAGTTGAATGGCACATAAAAAAGGCAAAAATTAACCATCAGCAACAAAGATGATTTTGATTGACATTGAGTGGAATAGTATAATTATAGAATTGAGGTGGCAATCTTGTGGCAAAAAGACCATAATGGTGACACACACAGGCTGAACAACCCTCCTCATGAGTGGAGAGTTTCAGATTCAAAACTATAAACAAAGATGACATGGGATTTGAACCCCGGGAAAGTCTTTCAAAGGCCTATAGTAAGGTTGGAAGTAACTAATTCAACCTATATGCCGCTCTGGGTGCCGAGAAACTTAAACTGACTTCATGTTTATGCAAACAAGTTAGATCGAGACCAGCAGTAGATGACATTTTTTCAAATTTAAAAAATAAGATAAAAACAAAATACCCAAGAAAACCGTAATCATTTGGATACAATGTAACAAAAGGAGCATTTGCTCAAGGTGTTAAAGTGTGTAGCCATACCAAGGAATTGATACAGAATCCAAAAATGGGTTTCCGTAGAAATTCACTGTCTGATTTGAAAGGTTCCCTGAATAGTTCGCAAGTAAAAACCTATACATTCTGATAGTTTGTCTGGCAAATAAATAACTTGAATAAACAGATATTTATAAGCCTGGAATCCCATTTGTAAAGCTGTAGCTATGTTGCACTAAGCTTTATTTGGCCCTTTCAGTTTCAACCTAAAATAATTAGACTCGCACAAAAAAAATTACCCATGGCAAAAAAAAAGATTGTCTTGAAGTGTCATATCAGACCTGTCTGCATATTGAGAACATGTTTAACTTATTTTGTGGTTATTGCATATATATTGCTTCTTGCCCGGCAGGCTGTATGTGTGTGTGTGTGTGTGTTTCTAAATAATCTGTTTGCTAATGTGTCATTTTATGTGTCCTTGAGAATGACCTTACTTGTATGCGTTTTGCTCTTTTTTTTCTATATGTCTGAACTAAGTTTGGAAAGATATATGCATAGGGATAGGCCTGTATTCCCTCATACATGTACATTTCTTAACCCTTAAAGTGCATGTTGAAACAGACCTCATGCTTATGCAAACATGTTAGATCCAGGCCAGCAGCCAAGTAAATGGGCTGCTAGCCTATGAACTAACCTGTTTGCTACTCTGAGTATCTTTCTTTAGAAAAATTAAGCAGATATTAAAGGTTCTAGAAAGCAGTAGACACAAAAGAAAGAAAATTACACAGCATCCTATGGGTTAAACAACAAAAGGTTAATACAGCAAGTTGCCTTATTTTCGGTTCAAACCTGGTATTTCTACATTAACCATACCATGGTGTGTTACAAGCAACTCTATGTTGTGTCACATATTTTCCTAGATTTCCACCAGAGTCTATCTATACGTTTGAAGGATAGAATACTGACACTACACAAGTTGAGTGCTTATTCCTCATATTTTATAATGGATGAGTTTCTCTCTCCAACCAGACAACTGTGTCATAAACGATAGTGATTCATACGGTTTTATGAGTGTTGTAGCCAAATCAACTAGCTCACCGAAATTGTCTGGCCGTAGTTCCAGCTATGCAACCAGAATGTTGCTGTGATAGCCTTGAATATTAAAACTATCCCTTATAGTGCTGGAACCCACTTCATGCTTATGCAAACAGGTTAGATCAAGACCAGCCGCCAAATAAATTGGTGGCTTGCCTGTGATCTAGCCTGTTTGCTACTCTGAGTACCTTTCCTCATAAAAATTCAGCAGGTATTTATGGTTTTGGAAAGATGACACAAAAATCTTTTTTGGAAAATTACCCCACATTCTAAGGGTTTAAAACAATATTTTGGAAATGTTCTGCCATATTTATTTTTTTCACAAACAAATTACCCATTGTCTGTAGTATACACATATGCAGGTAGGTGTCATTCTGATTTTTGCAATAAGGGAGAACATCATGTGTAGGCATGAACTTTTTTGTTTTACAATGTTAAACAGTTTATCTTTACATAAATGTCTATTTCTTTATGGTTAATTCTGTAACAAGATCTTGCAAGAGGTAAACATGTCACAAAGGGTTCGTGGAAGACATCTAGTGAACACCAACCAAACAGTACTTATATCCTTTAAAGGCTCATATAAGGAGATTAATGCTATATCAAACTTTATTATTTGGTAAACTTTTGGTCAGATTCAAATGGTTAGCACCAAAAAACACCATCAGCACAACTTTAACTTGAGAGCCAAAAAGAAATAACCCAGATTAACCAGTTAAATAAGTCAGATTGTGTCATTCTTCACCCCTGACCTTGACAGTTGATACACAAATGTTTGAACCAACCAATCAGAATTCGTTATTTTGAATGTGTTAACAAACAGGTTGTTAATGAACGTGATTGAATTGGAGACAACTATAGTTCAAGCACAAAATAACTTATGTTGAATGAGTCTATTTAATAGGGTCCCAATGCATTTGTAAATTAATTCTCATAACTTTTATGAACATAATAAAAGAACTCAGTAATTTATTTGTTCTCATCTCCTTTTATGTGCCTTTAAGTAACGCATTAATTGTTTAGAGAAGAGCCAAATACCCTTTAATCTAATACTTTTGAATTGCTGCAGTTTAGAGATGCTAAAAAATCTAATTTAAGGCCTTTCATTCTTTCGTTTCTTGAACATAATTAAGGATTATTTTTCTTCAAAACAAAAAAACAAAAAACATCTTTTGAATTTGTATGATTTGAAATATCAAGAAACAATTAACATACTTTTTTCGTAAAATATATCAAGATTTGTCAAAATTTACCATATGAAATGTGAAACACACCGAGGAGGAAGTAAGAGCTAGAAATTTTTAATAGTCATCATAATTTTAGAAGCATGCCAGATTCTTAGATGTCACGTGTCTGCATTAACCATCATTGTTTGTTTGCATTGCTAAAAGGAAATCTAAAAACATTATAATCAACTTGCAGGTGCTCTGAAAATATAAACATAAATGATAAAAGAGTGCAATCAAAAACCCCATTGCCTTCATGCTTTAAATCTAATTTACAATTGGAAATCGAGTTGTTGCTGATTGTTGTATACAGTGTAAGTTAGTGTCCATTAGATCTAAAATATCCATTGATCTTTTCTTCAAGCTTTATATAATTATAATACAACAGGTGGAATTTTTGAAAATGAAGAAATAAATCATTCCTCAGCAATTTCAAGAATGAAACTAAAGTATGATAAAATAGTTTTGAAAAACTGCTAAACTGACATCATTTTGGTTTAAGAGAAGTCTTTCATTTTATTTATAGAATTTCATTTATTTATTTAGGAAACATCATTTTATTGCCTTAGTGAAGTTTTGAATATTGAGTATTTGAATAAAAGATCAATTTGTTTCTGCTATCAAATAGAATGTCGTCTTATTCTGTCAAAGATTTAAGTGTAAAATCTCCAAACCCTTTTGATTTCTGACTTTCGGAGGACAGATGTATTATAAAGTAGGAATCATCTCAATTTACAGCATTTAAAGTCATATACATCATACTTAATGATCACATGATTAAAATGTATCTAATCCATCAAAGTACATCTTAAAAATCTACTAACCTTGGGCATTGAAAATAAATGATGTTTGCGACCAGTTTATTAAGAAACTTTCTACTTATCAAAACATGACAATTGTTGTAAAATTATACATGATTTGCAAAATCTTAAATTAAATTTCCAAAGCTGACTGCTTTTATCTCTTCTCATCTGAACTCATCAAAAAGTTCAAGTTCAAGTTCATCTGAGAAACTGTTAAAGCACTTAATGAAACAGATTCATGCTTATCTTTAAGATAAAAATTAAACATGCTCAACTAACTCCAAAATTTATGTCAGGAAACCTTTCATAGCAAAAGGTTTAATATTTCATCCTTTTCATTATACAGTCAATCTGGATTTAAGTGAATAGTCATAAGCAATGCATGAAAGGTTATCTAAATACAATTAAGTCATTCAGAAGGTGTCTACAGTAGCTTTTTAATTACTTGCATCCATATTAGGCCATAATAGTTGTCTATTTACACCACTATTCTGTCTATTTTGTCTATACTATATGATCGCTTATAACAAGATTGACTCTAATGTGCATGTACATGTGCTATCAAGTCCATTCAAATACATGCAAAAGTGTTGTTTGAGCTCTGAGCCTAGTCAGTCGAGTTAAATCTTTAATATAACTGTCTCCTGCTTAAAAAATTATATGCCACAATTATGATTTACCTTTGAAGAAGAGTATCTCATGGTCACAGTAGTTATGAAGTATAATGCATCATTCTGTTAAGCAAAACAATACTTTAAGGCCATGATGAGTTGCTGTCATCAAACCTTTGGCTGTAGGTAGCAATGATTCAACATTTTCCCTGTGTTTGCAGCAGTCATCTTTCATAAATACTGTTTATCAGTTTCGAAAATATTCATTAAAACCTTTACTATTTGATCAATAAAGAATAAAATCAATTTCATAAAAGGGGAAAGTTACTTATGATGAGCAAAAATTTTAGTTCAGAGTAATAGGGTAGTATGAAATAGTATGCATAAGTAAAAGAATCATGTAAAAATATATAAAAACATATTTCTATGCAGTAATGGCAGGATGAGGTTTTATAAAAAGCATCATTTCTCATTAGAGAGTAATTTAGAAATTTCCTTCTTATATATTTTTATGCCAGACAGGATCCCTGATGAGAGATAACATTCAGAATTGAAGAGAAGTCTGGCGGGATATAAAGAAATATCCATAATGTCCTCTTGAAATGAAGCTAATATAATTGGATGAGGAGCTAGAAAAAACGTAGATGTAAATAAATATCTAGTTTGCCATCCTCTAACAAGGCAATTTGTATTCTAGCAGCTGATTAGGCGTTTCATTTGTGATAATTGTAAGGTCAACGAAGCTTGTTAACCCCATGGCTTGTTGAATTTGTCTAAAAAAACGATCTTTCCCTGTCTAGATCTGAGAATCAATATTTCTATAGGTCTGAGTACCAGAGGAGGGTCAAATATCAATCTGAACTCATCGGGTTTATCCAATGAAAACGCCTCTGAAGTTATATGGAAGCTGCTATATTTGTTTTGAGACTTCTGTCATTGTACTTTTGTTTTTAAATATAGATCTTAAATGTTAAATCTAAATAGTCATTTAACTTGATAAAGGAACAGTTTATAGGTATCACAACTTATAATTTCACAATACTATTATGAGTTTAGCGCTAAATGATTTAAAAATGATTTTCAACACTTCCATATACATTGAACTACTCAAACGAGGATGCTTAGGAAATGTGTTATAAGTCCGGGGAAGATTAACCCAAATCATTTCAACCCTACAATTGTGTACGAGGTGCATTCAGCCCACGGAATTACTCAGATAGTTCTGATTTGGTCAAGTATATTTCCCAGGTCCAGACAAGGCTATATTTCCTTCGCAAACTTTTCTATTTATTTCTTTGAAGTATGTAGTGAGGGTTCAATGAGTTTAACAATAGATGAGTTGTTAAATGGATTTTTTATAGTTTTGACCATACAGTTTTTTTGAGATTTAAAGGAGTAAAATGTTTCTCAAAGTCCTTACCAGTGTCACACAAAAAAAAGATGAAATCGTCTCATTCAAAAATATGATTTTGGTTTTTGCAAACAGTTACCTATTTAAAGTTTTTCACTATGCTTCCAAAAAACTATGGACTTCAAAATGTCTTATCTGAAGAAGCGTGACGCTATAAAGTGTTTATGATAAAAATACTATATAGCATCATGCTTTTTTCAGATAAGACATCTTGAAGTCAATAGTTTTTAAGCATATTATGCAAAATGGACCCCTAATTCTTGCTTTGATATGAGCTGCTTCAATATATTTAGACAAATATCTTCAATGTCTAGAAGACCTTAACAAAATTATTTAAGCAAAAGGAGAGTTTGCTTATGATGTGAAAATTTATTAATCTTATGAATGACATCATTTTTGACATCGTTTTCAACTCTTTGGAATTACATTTGCGGTCATTCATAGCAAATTACTCATCAACAAGGAAGCAGCTGGTCAATTTGTAAGGTACATTTTTATGTTAATTGTGCAAAAAAAGAACCTAGTTTTATATCAAGCTTTATGGGTTAACAGAGTGATAATTCAAGACAGCAGTGGGATAGGCGACATGTTAATCTTCCTAAATGGTTTAATCACAGGCTTTACATAGAGAGACGGGTGTGACAGGGCATGATTAGAGAGTATTTCTGGTTGGTTACCCGAGACACTTTGATTACTGGTCTTCTCACTAATACCAGAAAGTCAACTCATGCATCAATGTGGCAACTTAATACCTTACTCCAGAACGCCTAATTTTATTGAATATAGCTGCAGGCAACTTAAGAAACCCCATTGTGATAAAAGAATAAATTGCTCCTCATAATCAATTTGTACTTTTGTCTAAACAGATACAAACCATAAGAACAACAACCCAACATCAGAGAAAATTGATCTTTGTCCTTCCTACTTTTGAAAGATTTCTATAGTTGCGTTTTCAACCTTTCACAAATTTCCATACATATACATTGGAATGCATTAAATCTTTTCGCCCTAAGGACAATTCTTGGTGCATTCAATGTGAATATCAACTAATGGGTATTCGAATAATTTAATTTCTAACAAATTTCGAAACAATAGTTGCAAAAGAATCATTATCCTTCCTGAATGTTTAAAAGAATCGAAGATAAGAAAAACCTACATTTACATTGCCATTAAACTTGTAATGTATAAAATAAACAGTTGATTGTGTCACATTGTTAATATCTTGTAAAACTAGATTATGAATTTTCACACACAAGTTAATGACCTTAAGGAATGTAATTAAAAACAATAATTGAATTACCTCACAGAAATGACTTGAAACATTCCCTTATCTGGGACCTTAGATATCAACTAATCTAATGAATTTTCATGATATTTCAACACTAGTTTAAGTATTTTATTAAAATTATCTTAAAAATACTGCTCTATAAAATAGTACTTTATTTCTAAGGTAGAGTTAAGTCTATCATCTCAAGTATGAAATTTGCACTTAGAATCTCTTTCAAATATAAACTTATGGCTTTTGGTTGATAGGACAGATTAAAAGGTTTATTGAAAGGATCTTTTCATTTGAGAGCTAGATGGATAAAGTGCATCTAATATGCCTGATTTCATAAAGTAAATCTATTCTTATCTTATATGAAAAATATTGTATTTGATCTATTGCAATTTTGATGAAAAAATAAAGTGCTTAAAAAACACTCTAAACTAACCAACGCATACACTAACTTAAGAAAAAATGCTGCAGAGTTCAAGACAGTATCTAGATTAAAAATCATTGCTGTTTAATTTCAATCAATATAAATAAATGAGGCAAAACAGCAGGATCTATCAGGGGAAAAAACTATCTAAAGAAATAATAGTTTATTCTCCTACATACACAACTAATAAATACTAATACATAATCATATCATAATTACATTTTTATTAACTTAATGTCACAAGCAACTGTAAATCAATGTCGATTAGATTTCTAATTTAAAACTATTTTATAAGCATGTTAATATAAACTTTAATGGTACAATTAAAGAACCCTAATAAAACAGCTCAAATATACTCTTTAAAATTCTCCATACAAGTTTTTCAAAAATTCAAATTCAAAAATGCTTTCAACACTCCCAAAATGCACAGTGAATAATAATGAAAGATGCAAGAAAAATTGATATATGGAAACAAACAAATTCCATTATAGTTTGTGTGAAAAACATAGCAATTTGTGATGTGTATCATAAGAAAAAGAGATGGAAGAACAAAAGGTTCTATGGTTGCTATGGTTACCTTCCTGGAGTTTCTCGTCACCTCCAGATGATGCCATTGTCCATCATCCAGTTTGTAGCCGTTCATGTCTACGACCTTGTTAAATAATCCCGAGCCGAGGTTGATGGCAACGTTAATCGCCCCGTTCTTTAAGGCTACCGTCATGTAGTCACGGTTCTCACCTGCAATAGATATTTATATAGGTCACTCTATGAGCAGAGTTTCTGATTAAAGGCATTTGTTCTTGTTCATGCAGTATATCAGAGACCTTTATAACAGTCTGATTTAGACATGCACGCCCGTCAACTGCGTTTTCTCTGCTGAGTGTTAGCTGTATCACTGTTATAAAGCATGGGTTATCTCATATACCATGGTGCAGAACAGGAAAATTGATTGCGGGGTACACAATGTGGCTATCATTGGTAAAAAAGCAAAAATACCTGGGCGCAGCCATCTTGTTAGGGCATATAAGATCATAAATATTGGTAATGTGATTCTCAAGTATCTCAAATGACAGCCTACTGCTTACTGTCAGCTGCCTGCTGCTTACTGTCAGCTGCCTACTGCTTACTGTCAGCTGCCTACTGTTAATTGCTAACTGTTGCATTCAGAATGCATCAGAGTAATTCGCTGCTAATCAGTCTTTGGTTAGGCTGTAGACAGTTAGCAGTAGGATGTTGCATATGGAATTCCGTACAAAAGACATTGTTCAAATGCTGTGCTAACACAAGAAGTTTCTTCAACGCTTTCTGCAGCTAATATTGTCACCTCCTGAAATTCAATCAATTATAAGGACAACTTTTATAAAATCTCAGGAGAGAGGGGGAGATATCCATTTTAAATTACACAATTGATTAACCTCTTACTTAGTAGAACCTGCTGCAGTAGGCTTAACCCTTTACCAAAATACATGTTTTTGACTGTTCCAAATTAAAAGAGCTTGCAGACGATATTTCAAAATGTAATTAAATTTGAAAATAATCTTCTGATAGGGCAGAAAGCATTGTGGGAAAAGGAAAAAATGCTCGTTACAAGCAATTTCTCCTTTTCCCACAATGTTATCAAGAGTCGTGCAACAAAGTGGTTGAATGTTCTAATTGTTTGGTAATGGTTTAAGAAACCATTGCAACAAAGGCAGAAGTGATAGAGAAGTTGTTACCATTTACATTTCATAGGAGTTGTCTAAAGCTGTTCTTTAATTTGGACAAGTCTAAAATTCCCTTGTTAGGGGTATTACTTAATGAATGCAAAATCACAAAGTGTAAGCACACAAGGTTGATCTTGGTTAAATGTAGATGGAATCCAACCTCTTAACCAATATCGATGTAGCATTAACTGTACCATCAGCAGGAATAAATGTGACAAAAGGATAGAATTACTAAAAAAAAAAATCTTACCAGGAACTTTTTATACCAACCGAAATGCCTAATTACTGGGTACTAACAAAAATACAATCTTACCAAGGACTTTTTATACCAACCGAAATGCCTAATTACTAACAAAAATATGATCTTTCCAAGAATAAAAATGCCTGTGTCTGTCTTCTCGAAACCCATCTTGCTTAATCTCAAAATTCATGCTTAACTTTGAGTATGAGAATAAGCATCAAAATGACGTAATAATCTCAAAATGAAATCTACTCAGCATTCTGCTCAAACTTATGTATAAGCAAATGATTTTGAATCAACCCAAAGCTATCTGAAGTGACGAGAAAAATGCTCATAAAAAGGACATCAAATACACAGTTTTTCTCTCGTTGATCGCCCGCCAGAAGGCGGCGATCATATTTGTAGAAGCTTTTGGTTAGTGCACATGGGGAAAGGGAGGCTACATTTATTTTTGTTATCATTTATTTGAAAATAATTCATAACAAAGGCTTTTCTTTTTTTAGTCGTTGACGTTTTGTCCTTTATTCATTGTTTCAAAAAATGTTTTCTGTTTGATTTTGTGTTCTTAAAAGGTTTTAATTTGGAGAAATAGTTTAAAACAAGATCCATCTCAAACAATAACAGGTCCATTTTTCAGCCTGTATCTCTTTAAGTTTAAGTCTTAAAATCGGTTTTCTTTATCAAAAAGATGGTACCGAGTGCCAGTCCAATGTGTAAAGTCGTCTGACGAGGTCCATTAGACTGGCTCTCTGATAAATATTCTAAAACCCTGTACTCTATAACGTAATCTACGAGATGACAGTCAATCAATTTGACCAATGAAATACGTCTGCAGGTGCCCGTATCATCTCAACTGTCAAATTGCCTTTGTTAAAATATCGACCTCTCAATTTATTCCCTTAACATTTATTTTTAACCGCTTGAGCATTGATTGTATATTGATTGTATATAATTGTCTACGATTTAATAATAAGTTATATATGCAGTGATTAAGTCTTATGTCCAGCGCCTACAAATTCCATTTTAATCGACAAAAATAACAAAATAAAACTGTAGCTGTTACGGTCTTCGTGCCGATAAAAATGCAGTTTTCAGCCTTTACGCCGAATTATCGTCAATCTTTCCTTTAAATTACTCAATTTCTTTCGGTAAAGAAACAGTCCAAAATCAGAAAGTATATATACAGATGATTTTTAGGTTTTATTGATAAAAATAAAAAGGTAATTACCAAAAGCGCTTCGATCTTTTTCCATTCGTCCCATATTACGTTCGTACCGTACATTTAATTATAAGTCACTTAGCTTGATAGTATCAACAACAAGCCTAAATGTGATGCGAAGTCTGTGTTTCGAAAATGACAGTAGTAAGACATCTGTAAAATGTGAAGATGTGGTCTTTGTGTAGTTCTAATTAGGTCAACATAGAATGTTCCACGTCCTGCTCTTTCTTAAAGTTGTTATATGTAATAGTTTGTTTTGGCATAAGACAAATGTGTCTTCTGTACGAAGTTGATGACACATTCTAAAAGGCTCGGAATGATTAGTGCTAACACTCACTTAAAAGTTGTAGTGTGCTATCAATGCTGTCTCAAAGAAATGAAGTTATATAAGTAATAAGTAGACAGTTTGTTTATTGCTTTTCTTTTGCTATGGTTTCAACCAGAGACATAGATAACTGTTATCTATGTCTCTGTTTCAACTAACCAATAATGCAATTAAAATATTGTCTTAATATCTTATTATTGCTGCTGGCATTTATTTTCGTCGTTCTTTAGAATTAAATATTATTGCCTTTTTCCCCCATATCATACCATGTTAAAATATATTAATAGCATTCTTAACCCATTACCAAACAATGACGACATTTAACCACTTTGTTGCAGACGACTCCGGAAAATATTGTGGGAAAAGGAGAAATTGCTCGCTAAGAGCAATTTTTCCTTTTCCCACAAGGCTTTCTGCTCTATCTGAAGAATAGTTTACAATTTCATCACATTTTGAAATGTCGTCTGCAAACTCTTTCAATTTGGGACAGTCGATAATTTGCCATTTGGGAAAGGGTTAAAAGACATACTTAATTAGTTATCTTTAGTAATTTGCCATACATTTTTTACCTTTTCCTTAGTACTTTATCAATATTGAAAACAAAACTCATCATAAGGTACATCTAAGGTTATGATTAAATTGATTGTATTATAAAAAAAGAAAAGGGTATCAAGTGTTAATAATAATGGGAGAAATGTGGTTCATTCTTAGGAATTTCTTCTTCCATCACAATGATTTCCCAAACTGTCATATAAATGACAGGTTTCAGGTGTATCTGTTTGTTGGTAGACATTTAAACAAAATGAACACTTGTACAGTTTCCATGACCATTTACATTGTGTAGGCTTTTTTGTATATTAGATTATAAGAATAATCCAATTTGTAAACTTAAACTAACAAAAACTACAATGTATTACAAATGAGACACAGAAATTGTTTGTATTGAACATTTTTTCCTTCTTCCTCCTTAATAGATTCTAGCTTCTGCTGCAAGAGTATTATCATGTCTTTGTTTGACATCGGTTTCCAAATTCAATATCATTAAACAAGCAGTTTTCAATACATACATGTACTTTGTGTCGGCAAAAATGGGAACAATTACAGACAACTTTCATAAAAGTTTAGAAATACTCAATTTCTATATATGGGTTTGCATGTTAAATTCTTCTGTTGCACAACTCTTAACCCATTTGATCCTTTTGGAATAAGACAATTCTCATAATTGAAAACACCTGCACAAAATTAATATTGTGAAATTTGGAAGAAGTCAAACTGATAAACGGTAAAGATAAGTATCAAAAGTCAAGAAATATATCTTGGTTTGTTACAATGTCTTAAAAGTTTCTGGTTTCAATAGCTTTAAAATAATTAAAAGAACGAAATTTATTAAAGCATAAAAGCAAGATTATAAGAAATAGTCTCTTAAAAAACAGCGCCTGTCTAACGCTCCTCCAACATATGTTGACTAGATCTGATTGTTTTTCATCATGAGTCGTTTCAGATTAATTTCATCTACTTTTGGTGAAACAGTCAGCCACAAAACTATGTTTAAACTTTGTGACAGCTATTCCCTCGGCAATTGCTTTCATTAGCCGAGTAACAGGCTCTTTCTAATGAGTTTGAATGACGAGATATGTTTGCACATATTATAAATACATTTCTATTCTATTCTTTTAATGTTATGTTGGAGGTTTTGTTTAGGAAGACAAATTAAATTTTTTGCGGGCGACTTTGAGGCTTGCATCAATTTTCTCTTGTATTCTGCTGAAATCCACATACATGTACATACCTATGTATATCTATAAGGTTTAACCCTTTACCAAACAACAACAACATCTGACCAGTTTGTTGTGGACGACTCTGAAAAACATTGTGGGAAAAGGAGAAATTGCTCTAAACGAGCAATTTCTCCTTTTCTCACAATGTTTTCTGCCCTATCAGAAAATTATTTTTCGATTTCATCACTTTTTGAAATGTCGTCTACAAACTATTTCAAATTGGACCAGTTGAAAATTCAGCATTTGGTAAAGGGTTCAGTTTAAGTACAGAGTCTTCATTGTTTGAGACCACAGGCCATGTTGAGCCCCCACCAGATACAATTCTTTTCAAATTTAACCCATAGGCGGTCTCTGGCCCCAGAAAATATTTTTTTCTTTTACCCCGAAAGGTAGAAAATTTCTACTGCTGCCAGGGTGTAGTAGAGGTATAGAGATGTCCATTTAGGGGGGATGCCAAAAATGAAAGTGGTGCAGTTTTTTTCTACGGCCCATTATGTTACCCCACCCACCCTAAAAAATGATATTTTTGAAAAATCAAAAAATCAATTTGTTTTTTCCCATGAACCATTACAAACAGACTTTACATTGTGTCTAAAGATATTTTACTTTATTTTCGGGTAAGAATAAGTAGTTTTGATGAAAAACATGGATATGAGTCCTTTTTACGTGAAATACTTTAAAGAAAGCATGAAGCATACTCATGCATAATTTACTAAAATGAAACCTATGAGCCTATTAGAAATCCATCCAGTCAAAGCTTTTTAGATAAGCTACAGAGCTGAAATGAAGCCAGTGATAGTAATTCAAAAAGATACTTTGACAACATTGTTGAAACATTAAGTTGTGGCCTGAAAATGAGTGACCCAAATAAGGAAATGGTTTTGCACAAACTCTGCTACAGTAGCCTACATTTACAAGCACCATATATCGAGTCTGAAACAACAAAACCAGAATAACGATTCACATTGTCCATAATCTTCTACAAAGGTGTTCATTCATGTTTGTGAAAAGAAATCGTACAAGAAAAGCAAGCAGTTGATCGATGTTGCAACATATGAATTTTGCAAGACGTTAGAGAGCAGAACAAGAGAACGGTGTGATACACATTTCGACTGGAAAGTGCCGAAAGTGGGTGATTATAGCAAACTTATTGCCAATGAAGCTTAGAATCACAGGGAATGTCACAGCAGGTACATTAAGCAAGGTGGAGGAGGGCAGTGGTCAAGGTGTAGAGCCTCAGCTTCGGGACATGAGGGTTTTGTGGGTTTGAATCCCGTAAGTAGCGGGACCTGCCTTAGGACCTTTCATAAATCCACATTCAGTATAAGTACTGGTTATGTATCCAGGAAGCAGAATCGAGAATAATTTATCAAAGTTGTAAAAAACTTGTTTCACAATCGATGTAAAATAGATAAGTTTAAACTAAGCAAGATGGCACAGAGTGCAATAGCATTGATAATGAAAATGTGTACAATACAGCACTGGAGAGACTTATCAGTGATATACATCCATATCTCAAAGCAGGAAAGGCTTTTTTATTCCTGATTTGCTGCATAAGTACCACACACTGTTGAGTAAATCAATGCCAATAGAGAAAGGAAAGAGTCGGGTACATTAATCTCAAAGCCAAACTTGAGTCAATTTTTTCTCACAGCTTGCAATTTCTTATATCACAACTTAAAGGGAATCCTGACATAATTGTTGATAATGATCTTAGACTTGAAGACTTTTTCATCCATGTAGCAAACCTAAAAGAGGCCATAAACTTTACAAAGCTAAATAGTGATCTGCTAGGAGAGAAAGAACCAATACCTCAGGAGATTTTGTTTTACCCTGCACTGTTACTGCGATCAAAGAAATGTGACTTGAATTGAATTGTATTCAGCCTCTTGACCCTTCTATGATAACCATTGAACAAGAAGAGAAAATAGTCCCACATGAGCTGTTTGTTTTTCTTGCTTGGATACTTTTGGCAAAGGAAAATGTGAAACCAGAAAAAAAGTCAAGTCCTACATAAAGGAGAAGTGACCCTCACTGCACCAAAACGTGTTGTTGATATGTCAAGATATTATTTATACAAGTTCAGGTGGCAAATGCAAGATATCAAAGCATATACATGTGTAGGACTTGGTTTTGCAATCCACAAGCTTACACAGTCCAAAGAAGTGATTGTATTGGTGAATAAAAATGGGCATAGCATCAGCTATGATGAATTAGAACGCTTAGATACTTCATCATCAACATCACCATCATCATCATTATATACAGCGCTCCTTCATGATAGAAGATTTTGCGCCGGCACCTAAAATATTTACAAACAGATAGAGTGAATTTATACAATTGTGCTCAGTAAAGATGGTAATCATTTTAGAATTATGTACAAAACAAGCGTCTAAGGTTGGATAAGTGGGATGGGGGCGATGACAACACTTGGGCTATTACTGTGGAGAAAAAAACGCAGTCCCCGTAGCTGCAAACATAACATCATGTGCAACAATTTGGGCAGCTGGAGATAACTTCGACAGAGCTACAGAGTCATTTGATGGTAAACACCTGAACATCGTGGACATGGTTATGTATCAAGTTGACAACAACAATAACCAACCTGGGCACATTGAACCAATAACCCAATGGATGACAACCGCAGGCCACCCTAGAAAACCTCTTTGTTACTGGAATATCCAAATATGGTATGAAAACTACCTGGGTCATTGCATTTGTTGGGAAAGGCCAACATACAGTGATTCTTTTTCTGCTTAGAGGAGTACAGAGATGAAAGAGTCTTAGACAACATATTTACTGAATTGCTAATGATGCTTACCATACTGTTTGAAATGGACATTGATTGCCTTAAAGTCAACTGCCAGGATGGACAGTGTTTTATGCAAAAGTGAGTCACAAGTCAAGCAATCGTAAAATCCAAAACTGGTTATTATCCATTGATCCCAGCCTCTGCCACAGAATACAATACCATCTGTACTATTATAAAAACCTTCAAGAGAATGCTCCTAGCCCTTGGTCCAAACTGCCCCGATGTCACATATGATAAAGCCATACAGCAAAGCTGGGTTGATCAAATGGAAGAATATGGATGAGTTCCAAAATGATGAGTTGGAAATCGGGGGAATGCACAGGGCCATGAACTCCATGGGTGATAAAGGAAAGATTATGGATGAGAGTGGATTGGAAGATGTATTTGTGGAATCAAATGTGTATGACCCTAATGTTGGACAGGTCATCCTAAAAAGAAAATCAGACAACAGAGGAACAAGAGCTCTCAGATTCTTGAATAAATCCGTGAACCGATAGAAATGAAAGGCATATGAGAAATGGTGCTCATGCCAAACAGACTGCCTGTCGCGACGATGCAGTTGCTGAAAGCAAAACATCTTGTGTTCAGGTTTTCCAATGCATGTCTGTGTGACGATGAAACCTGTATGAATAGACTAGAAAATTACTTGTATTCAGAATGTGATGAAGATGATTAATCATCAAACATGACGTGAAATCAACACAAAGACACAAAAGGAAACCTATGACAAGAATATATATAAAGTAACCAGGTTCGAAATGGCTTACAATGACAAAACCAACGACTGCAAATGATAATTCATTGGAAAAGCTTTGCAAATAATGTGTGCATAAAGTGTGCGTTTTGTAAGATACTCATATAATTGCAAACATGATGCTTTATTTGATAGGGAAATACATGCAGTACACAATGTGGAAGCATATTTAATGCCTATTATTGTCTCCTCTGCTGACTTGACATGATCTCTAATTCATCTTAGATTAAGTGTTGCTTTATACACTGTAAAAATAAATAACAGAGCTTCTCCATGAGCATTTTACATTAATTTAGCACTATATTATGAGACCATGAATTTCATCATCCTTATGTTACCATTCATGGAGGCCGCTGGCTTTAATTAACATACATTCTGGTTCATAAATGGTTTCAAACAATATCTAAAGTTGTGACCACTTTTTTGAACAATATCTGTCAGAAAACTAATAAAGATTGTCACAAACAGAATGTGTTGATTATATACAGTGACATTAGTGCCAATGCAAACTCCAAGTTCCCGCCCTCTTGCTATACATTTGAGTTCAAGTGAGTCAAAAAGTAGGCCTTTATGCGTAACATTGGCAAGCATATAACATTGACCTTAGTCCTTAGCAAACTAAATAAAATTAAACTGCCTTAAGGTAATTACCAATAGATCAGAAGCTACATGAATTAGTATTTTACTCAATATATTACTCAATATATTGTAAATATATAGCGCTCATGTAAAATTGTTTAAATAACGTTTTACAAATAGACGCAACAAAAGCAGCAGGAAAATGTCAAAATTGATATTTGAATATCTTTTTTTGATTGACAAGGCCTCAAAATGCCTATATATCTTATAATCCATGCAAAAGATTTGTTTCAATGATGTTAATGGATGATAAGTATGGTAGAATGAGCAATTTGTATATATAAGTGATGTAAAGAAAAAGAACAAAAGTAAATGACGGTGATGTTACCAAACTTCATTTTTTGAAATTCTGCACCACTTTCAGAACTGGCATCCCCTATAGGACTTTCAGGGATACTTCAGGCTATTTTAAAACACCAAGGAAAATTTTCTACCCTTTGGGGTAAAAGAACTTCTTTTTGAAGCCTCTTTTTGGGCCTCAGATTCCCGCCTACCAACCCACCTGTATAGAAAAGTAAGCCGTCCATATGAGTGGTTTTGAAATGAAGACTAAGTCTGTCGTTTTCGCTGAAGATTGGTCCCCCTTTCTTGGACAAGTCATACATCAGATACTGGGTACCGTAAAATGAGGCTTCCATTGGCTTCTTTTCTGAAATGAGATAATAAAGATAGGTTTCAAATACTGACACAAAATTGGTTTCTCTGTTTAAATGCTTTATTTTGCAAGGTTTTTCTTCTCTTCTTAACCATGTTCTGTAGGAAACACCTCAACAAACATCTGTGATAAAAGATAAATTGCTTGAATTTTTCCTTATGTTGCAACTGTTTTTACAAATATTACAACAAAGTCAAAATTCTAATACTTTATCTTATATCTACCAGTATTGCTGATGCAATTCACAGCTAACCAACAGTAATTTGTAACACACTTTGTTTCCATTCTAATTCAACTTCATGGCTTGCAAGAAAAGTCTTGTCAATTTGGGAAGAATTTTCTTACTCTTTCATAATCATTTCTTCCATTCAACCTATAGGGTCTTGCATGACCCAGTGGTTAAGGCTGTTGATTTGTAACCTATGCATCTCACATTCAATCCAAATATATGCTGATGGTTTTTTGGGGAAATGTCCTTTATCAAAACACTTCAGAGCCCAAGCCTTTTACTGGTGAATCCAAGGAGAGTTTAAAGTTACTGAAAAACTGTTGACATGGAGTTTAACCTCGTACAAAAATCAACAACAAAAATATGTATCAATAAATTGAATAATTCGATTATCAAAACAGGTCTGTTTCTTCACAAAAGCTATACTGGCTATGTAATCCAATGGTTTATTCCCATATGAACACCATAATCATTATGGAAATGTATTGTCCATATAAAATGTCTAGACACTCAAAGACAAACAATGACTTATCATCAAAGGGGGAATTCCATCATGCAGACGTCTTTGTAAAATTTAGGAAAACATCTTGTAATAACACATAAACGAGTTTTTATCAAAAT
This sequence comes from Cerastoderma edule, assembly GCA_947846245.1. Lineage (NCBI taxonomy): Eukaryota > Metazoa > Mollusca > Bivalvia > Cardiida > Cardiidae > Cerastoderma > Cerastoderma edule. The sequence goes on along the minus strand of OX401404.1, from coordinate 49,533,454 downwards.
GAATAGATAGATACTTCTGATCGTAAATTCATTCTTTTTGCTGTGCATTTATTGGCTTGCTACCATACTAATATGTCTGTTCCATTGATTTGATGAAACAGATACTGTGACTTGTTTAACTTAATGCAAACCAAAAGTCTTATATTTGTTTTTGTAACAAAAGTACTGTTTCCCTTTCAGTTTAGAATATAAATAAGTCACATAAAAAGACAAAAAAACACTTATTTTTTATTCTTTCTTCATAATCATTTACAATTTGCAGTAGACAACTTAACTATCAAAATTATCATGTCTTATGTTGAACATCTTTTTGTCACAATGGATTAATTGTCTGTAACAGTGTCAGAAATGGGAAACCATGAAGAAATCGATGAATCCCATTGTATTTTGATATAGGAGCAACCTACCAGCACTTAATTGTTTGAACCGTAGGAGGGGGGATAACCGTTAGACCCAATAATGACAGCGCTCAATTGAGTTTTTTATGACAATCCCCAGTCCCAGTAATCAATGAGGACATTACAATGACAGGGAGAGGGAGAGAAAAGTTGCCTATGGGAACATTTCCCTGCAAATCAAGAGCTTATTCATGATATTCATGTACATTAAATGGTCGTTCTTGTACACAGAACTTTTTAATGAAATTGTAAAACAGTTTCATGTACAATAAGTACAGTTTCATGAATACATTCATGAACCTGTTCTTGAAATTTGTGAACAAGTTAAGAACATTTTTGTGTTCATGATTGGACATTGAAGATTCATGACCATGGTTAAACATGTTTTGACCATGGAATATGAAGAGGTGAGCATGGACAACCTTTGTTTGACCATGGTCAAACATATTTGACCACTGAACATGGAGATACTTTCACAGGGAATTCCATACTCTCATCACTTAGTTATGGACGCTTCTGTCTTCTACAGGTTGACAAAAGAAGACAGAAAGCTAGAGTTAACTAAAAATAGAAAACAAATTAATTGCATTTTATCAAACTTTACAATGCCCTCAAGACCGTTAACATAACTTGAAATCACTTACGCCAACCTTTGTTCCCTGAATATACATCCTCAATGCAGCTACAGGACTTAGATGAGAAAAGAAATCTAATAATTATCCATAGAAGATTTTCGATTGCTAAATTTTGTGAATGCATTTTTATTATACAAGTTTTACCCTTCATTGAAATTTCAAATACATTAATTGATTTATTTTTAAACAGACCTGCCAAAAGAGGGTTTTGAAAATTATTCTTGAGGGAAATGCTTGTTAAAGAGTGTTATAATATATATAGATCCAAAGGTTTTTACTTCATAATAACTAATGAGATATCTATCATTGATACAAACAATCAGCATTTTATGACCGTTCCAAAAATTGGCTGTCCATGAGTTTTAAACTATATCATGCTGCATGATATGATTCTCAATTCAGATAGACTAATTAACCCTTTGAACGCCGGGTAATTTTCTAAAACTAATTTGTGTCAATTGCTTTCCAAAACCTTCAATATCTGCTTAAGTTTGATAAGGAAAAATACTTAGAGTAGAAAAACAGGTTGGATCCAGGCCTGCCTCTAATTCACTTGGAGACTGGTCTGGATCCAACTTGTTTGCATAAGCATGAAGTTTGTTCCAGCACTATATGGATTAATTAGCCTAGAACATATTTGATGTCCACTATTTGATGTCCACAGCTACAGACAGGGTAAGTTAGTTTCTTCCCTTAAGAGATCAGATCACATTATGTGTTTTTAGACAAAACATAAATGGTCAACCCTTTTCACTCTGTCATAATGTGAATAAGCCAGAAAATAAAGCCACTTTCCAGCCAATTAGAAATTTTTGTAGATTTCTTAATTACATGATGTGATTTTTTATGCAAAATATTTACAAAATCTTGGTCAATGCTTCTATAATAATCAACATCTGAAAATTTCAAAAATAACATCACCAATGATGCCATAAATGTCAAGCAGGTGCACCAAATCAGAACGAAACAGATTTACAAAACTGGATTGTTTTTTTTTTTCTTTTGGCAAAAATGAAATGACCAGAGCTTACACCTCAATAGGTTTATGATTAAAATAGCAAGATGAGAATCTAATGTCCCCTGTCAAGAAACAGAATAACTAATAATGTCTGTTAATTCCAGCCTCAAACAAAGTACCGTCTGGGGAAGTAATGGGTGATATAATTGAAGCAACACAGAACAGCCTCTCTGAGGGCTAACAAGACAACTGAAGACGCTGCTTAATCCAAGACAATCTCGTCTCCCATCTTCGAGTAAATTTTACATTCTTCCTACGAATTTGATCAATAAGTTTAGAGGGATTTCTGAGTCGGCGCCAAGGTTGAGAGGCCATGTTGCAGTGTATTAAACTTTGTGTCTATAGGCAAACCAGTGGACACTATCATAGAAAAACACTTTACTCTTTATAACTTGCAGGTGCTGCTTTTGTATGAATTGAAAAAACAATGTTCTACAACATAGAAAGAAAAAACATTTTGGCACCATCAGGCATGCTAGTGTTAGAAAATCATTGTTCATCTCTTAATTACTAGTAAGAGCAGCTTCTTAATGTACAAAAAAGACTTTTTAATATGATAAGACTTTGTTTGTGAGGAGAAGTCTGTTAAAGGTGTAATGTATCCTTCAAGTTTGGTCAATGTGCTTTCTCAACTCTATATTTTCCTACAATTTTAAACAATTTCTTTTCTACCACCGGCAGGCTATAAAGCTGTCATGTGATGAGAGTTTCATGTGATGTACATCCAAGACTTCCCTAAGAATAAACCCATTGCCTTTAAAAGGCACCAGCAGCAGGAATTTTTGGGAAGGTATTGTGCATCCATAAGGAATAACAAGTGACAAAGAATATCATCGAAATTTGGGTCAATTTTGAGCCTGCAAGAAAACAGCGAATTTGCCTGATGCCACCTCTTCAGATAAACCCTAGGATCCCTACTTCATAAGACATTCATAAAACAGCATGATAAAAAATGCTCAAAATAGCTTATTAGTATAAAACCAAAAGAATATCTGCCATCTTCATTGCTTTGCTGTCTGCAAACTTATTCTAATCAGAGACAATGTCAATAACAAAAAACATTTTTTTGGTAAAAAAAAATCACCTGTGGAACAAGTACTGTGTCAGAAATTGTACTAGTCTTGGTTTTATTGGGGACAGCATTCTTACAGCTCTCGCAATCTTGTGACAATACCGCCACTGTACATCTCAAATGGCTGTCCGTGTCGACTTGAAAATGGGATTGGTTTTCACCAAATGTTGTCAAATTATGCTAATCAGGTATCATGATCAATCTGTTGGATTCCTACCCATGGAGGAGGGAATTGTGTCTGTAAATACTCATTCAGTTATTAGTTAACCCTTTACCAAAGTTCAAAATTTTCAACTGTCCCAAATTAAAAGAGTTTGCAGACGACATTTAAAAATGTGATAAAGTCAAAAAATATCTTCTGATAGGGCAGAAAACATTTTGGGAAAAGGAGAAATTGCTCATTAAGAGCAATTTTCCCTTTCCCAACAATATTTTCCAGAGTCCTCTGCAACAAACTGGTCAAATGTGGTCATTGTTAGGTAATAGGTTGAGGGCAGCTTCTTTTTAGACAACAAATTTCCATGTTTAGTTATGTTTTAAATAGGTTTTATGACTTTGATAAAAAAAACTTTCACAGTATCATATAAACCCCACTTTTAGAGCTTGCAGCAAATGCAACTTTAAAGGTGCTTCATCACAGATGTGCAGAAATTCGGAAATAAAAAATACATTCCATGAAAACTGCACTGAAGAAAGGATATTAGCAGTGTAAAGTTGATTGAACATTTATGCAAATTAGGGATTCTCATGTAGAGAACATGCTGGTATATATATAGACAACAGAACTTCCCATTGTATGACAGTGATTTTCACTGTTCCGATTTGTTTGTGTCTTTGAGAGGTTAATTCGTTGGTTCTTTACATTGGTGGCAGTGGTGGGATGAAGACTTCTATTTCTATCGGAGTAGCTTTTCCCATGTATTTCCCACAGGATGAGTCTTCTCAGAGGTGAAAGTTATGCAACGTTCGTTGAACGTTTATGCAAATTAGGGAACCTAATGCATTGTTGTATAGAACATGCTGGTATATATAAAGACAACTTATACTCTCAGTGTATGACAATGTTTTTCACTGATCGGATATGTTTGATTGAGTCTTTGAGAGGTTCATTTGCAATGGTTCCTTACAGCACCAGCATTAGATCTCTTTTAATTCTTTGTAGTGTTTATATACATTAAATTTACATGTTTTTCAATCCATAAGCCTCTGTGGCCTAGTGGTTAGAGCACAGAACTTGCACTCACATGACCCTTCTCTGTGTGGGATCAAATCCTAGTGACAGTATTGAATTTACATGAGAGAAAATCTCCCTACTGAATTTAAAGTTTCTGTGCGTCATAGGACTATTTTTTTAAACTTTCGAAAATAAAGGAACATAGATTAATTTAACATTTCAGCAGAGAAACCAATAGCATATAAGACGAATTTTGACATTTTTCGTTTCATAAAAATCCGAGGGAAATCGGACATAATCTAAATATTGCGCCCAGCTATGAACAACCGGTCACGTGATGCTCACCTGATACTAAGACTTCACGCTGAAAACAGAAATGGACGCTGACGCTAGTATCTTCTAAGTTAGGTGTACATCGTCACATGACAGGCACTTGACCGCCCATATGACGTAACTAATTACCATATAGCTGTAGTAACATACCAAAGTTGAGGACGTGGGGGTTTTCCATCAATATCTTCATTTATACCGCGATTTTGGTGATTTAGTTTTTAATGAATATTTGTTAGAAGCATAGCTGAAAACCATACGCAAATTCTACTTTTTACCTATATATATTTAGTGTATGGCGTCCAGGATCTTTAATATGCTCATGTTTCTACCCAGCTTGACCAATCCTAACATGCAGTTGGGTATGGGATCATCCTTCATCAATTAGAGTCGGGCATGGATACATAACTGAAATAATGCTGACGCAATGTAAAAACCCATATAACGAAAGCACTGTAATGTATATTTCATTTTTGACAAGTTTTGAATGTCTATCATCAAGAACTAATAAGATCCCATTTCTGTATACAAGATTTTGTAACTTGTCCAAAACAAAGTCAGACAACAAAGTAAAAGGAGTTTGGGATAAATTATTAAGTCAAAAGGAGAAACTTGTCATCAAGAGTAAATATATCCAATTTTCACCATGGTGTCTTCAATAGTTTACTGCTGCTGTGTATGATCCAGTGTATATGAAGTAAGTGTTACAATACATAGTTGTACTAATAATCAAAAGCTCTAAGAGTATTCCATTAATTACTGGCAACACACAGACATACAAAATCAACAACTGATATGAAATGACAAAATACCGCTTGTATTTTTATGGTATAAAAGCCAGCCGGAGATCAATATGGGGCTCTGGCTATAAAATCTACATCATATATTAATACTGAAACAACTTCAACATGACAGGCCAAATAGTAGTGGAGCATTTCATCAATGTAATGCCATATTCTTGGCGTCACTAGGATTGCCTACAAGCAACTTTATTCCAGAATTTGATCTCCAAACTAGTGCAATGTCTGAACTCTAAACAAACCCTTTCTTTGGAGGGATTTTCAAAAGGTTGGTCCTCATCATATCGTCATAAACAGGAGATATGAATTTTACACAAAAAAACAGACTGTTTGTATATGTATATGTCATTGAAAAAATATTGTCATACACAACAAAGGGTTTACTGCAACTTTGTGAATCAACTTTCTATATCACAAACTGGGAATATTTCTAATCCTCTTCCGTCATACTTTGTGAATATAGTCTGCAGAAGTATCAAAGTGATCCAGTGTCAAAATTCCATTAATTTTGATGAAAAACTTTTATTTATAAGGACTTAAAGACCATAATATGATCCCGACAAACATTCTGGACAACTTTGCTGAAGACTGGTCATTACCATGTCTACTATAGAAGACACAAAAAAGATTTGACCTTGCGACCTAGTTATTTGACCTCATTCTGTCCATCAGCAAACTTGTACTTGATTTCATCAAGACAAACATCCTTGGCAACTTTAATTTAGATTAGATCAATATTGTGGTTACTTAAGTAGTACCAGGATTTTCTTTTTTTTGTCATAGTGACCAACTTAATCAATTAAACATATTCATTAGAGCAATATTTCATCATTTAAAATAAGAATTTGCATAGATCTAAGAACTTGTGTAGCATTTGGCTCGTTATTTATGAGACGTTACTGTCTCACAATGCAAACTATATAACAGACATCAAGTTTAAGCATGTTTTGCCCTTGTGAGCTTCAAAAATAGGTTATCGAAATGGCAACATCAGGAAATAGGTTATCGAAATGGCAACATCAGGAAATAGGTTATCAAAATGGCAACATCAGGAAATAGGTTATCGAAATGGCAACATAAGGAAATAGGTTAATCGAAATAGCAACATAAGGAAATATGTTACAAAGGTCTGAATGGCATGCTATATGTAACTTCTCTAGTCTCTTAACAATTTATAAGGATGCACAAAAACAACTTCTATAAATATTTGAATGCTGGTAGACAATTCAGTCAATATTTGAAGGCTAGATGGCATGTAATCCCTTTTTACGACAAGACAACTGCTTATCTTAGACTCAAAGAAATGATTTCTTTGGAAACAGTTTTTGATTTTTTTCACCAAGACCGTTGTCTCATTTTTTCAACAGTTTTTTAATTGTGCTTTAACAGAATGTGTATGGCAGTGACAACTCTCTTCTCAATATATTTTGTAGATCTTTGCAAGAAAATAGTTCCTTGCCTAATTAAACCCCCTTTTTCTGCAATTATAGAGTTTATTGAGTGACAACTCTCTCCTCAATATATTCTGTAGATCTTTGCAAGAAAATACATCCTTGCCTAGTAATAACAATCCAGAATAAAAACAATTAGCTACAACTGGAATCAAACCCATGGACACATGCAGGGTCTCAGGTCAAAGTTTAGACTATAGAAGGCCTATTGCAAACCAGAAACACTTTCTATAGTCATGTGGTGAAACTCAAATTGCTGAAAATCCTTCATAAATGTGAAACATTTTTCAGTCTTGCACTAAATTGCATACTGTGGAAAATTCTGAAATTCCAATGTGTGACTTTAGTCAGTCCTTCATAAGTGTGAAACACATTGTGTACCCCCATGAATTGACTATCAACTTGCCGGTTCTGGTGGTATGTGACAACCCCTGCTTTATAACTGCATTACATCTAGCACTAAGCAGAGAACTCATAGTCAACGGTCGCGCATGTCCAAAACAGTGGGACTTAGACTGCAATTAGGTGAAAAAAGCATAAATATCTGGGCATGGCCATCTCGATCCGACATAAGGTTGTAAACATTTGTCACATGGTTCCCCAACCTGAGAGAGTTGTTCACTAATTCCCCTGTCCATGAAGTTTCTCGATGGCCAGACCATTGGTTTAACTGCCCACTTTATATCCCATTATTTTTATGGTCCTGCCTTTGTTTGGCATCGATCCACAGAAGCTGCTATCTCTATGCCATCATCAGGCATTTCATGTTTCTTTCCCTGCATCAAGGGATCAGATAAGACCTGCTGTAGATTTTAACCCTTAGAATGCTGGGTTATTTTCTTAAAATAGAGTTCATCTGCTTTCCAAAACCTTAAATATCTGCTTAATTTTTTATGAGGAAATATGTTAAGAGTAACAAACAGTTAGATCACAGGCCAACCGCCAATTTACTTGATCCAACCTGTTTGCATAAGCATGAAGTCGGTTCCAGCACTATAAGAAATAAGGAGCTCAAGAACATTGTTGCGAAGAAATCTTTACATACTGATAACAATAATTATTAGGAAAGCAAAAAAGAAAACAATGCTGGAATAAGAGAAATGGCTTGTACCAAGCCATTCCTCCTTTTCCTAAATTGTTTTCATCTACATTACAATCCAAAATCACTCAGAAGTCAGAAAAGTCTCTCTCCTCAGAAAGTGTTCTATCTTAGAGATCTGTCATTTCTATGGGATTTTATGTCTTTCTCCCACTGTCTTATGGCTTTGTACTTGGTAGATACCGGTTCTGTCTGCCGACCAACACTGATAATGGGTGAAAATTACCATGAGGCCAATCAAACGATCATGACCCTAACACCATAGCTTATCAACATCACATTGACTTTTATTTCATGGGCAATGCAATTTACAAAGGATTTATTTATCAACATCACATTGACTTTTATTTCATGGGCAATGCAATTTACAAAGGATTTATTTCATAAACAATCAAGCTACCAAAGGCAGAATAAATCACTTTATTCAGTCAGCCATGATAAATATTTCATACCTCTGATACAATTAGTTCTAATTGGAGTCTATAGCATGACAACATTGCAATACATGGTTCTTGAGTTCAAAACCTGGCCAGTAATTTTAGTTTAAACTCGTTTATTTTTACATCGATTGTGATGGAAGAAGCTCAAAGCTTATTGAATTCACTCCTGATGTCTGCTACCTTGATGCTTAACCAGTACTCGCACTGATCTATGAGCTAGACAGATAATTTACAGCTATTCCAAGGGGGATAAAAAAAACCAGGGTATCGTTTTACTAAACAGTTTACTCTTAAGATTTTCTTAAGTCTAAAACAACAATTCCTCTTATTTCAATATTGGACGAAGCAATATTGCAAAGTGACACATCATTGGAATCGTCTCTCCGAGACGCTTCCAATGAAGTGCCACATTGCAACATTATACTTTCATTGAAGATACTATCCATGTTTAACAATTATGACTTACGCAAACATTTTCCGTAAATTGTTTAGTAAAACGGGACCCAGGACCCTTGGTACAAGAGGCCAACGCTCTAACTCTGTCCCACTGTTACCATTTATACCCATAAACAATACTTTTGAAGTTCAATGAAATCAATGCAAGTTGATTTTATTCATCTCTCAATACTTATCAATTATGTTCATGTGGGAAAACAGTCAGCAACTATGAAGGAACATGGTACAGTTCAGGTGAGAAAATAGGTGCTAGGCTAGAGCTATAGTCTCTTACCCAAGGACACTTCCATGTAACCAGAGGTATCACCTGAGCTCAAACCCAGGACCTCTGGGTTTTAAGTCCTCCACTCTAACCACTGGGTACAGATGGGTGCAGACTGCCCAAAATGACAGAAATACTGTTGAACATGCCATCAAACCATTATCCAACCAAGCAATTATCAAAAGAGTACCATGGAAAATCAAGATTACACTGACTATTTTATGTGGACAATTAGATTTAGTTCAGTAAATAAAGCATCATTGATTTTAGCCAGTGAGTAACCAATAGTTTAAGATCTTATAGTAACTGTCTAAGAAATCAGATTTATATTGGCTCTGTTCCATGGCTAACAATCTGATCAATGGAACAATTATTACTCTTTTGAAATTCATCACACTCCATACATTTTGTGCATACTAAAATGTATTGACAAACTCTGAATCAATTTTGCTCTCAATCGAAATTATACAGCGATACAAAAACTATACTATTACAACAACATTTCATTTTGACTTGCAAATTGTCCCATGTGTGAACAGGCACCTTTGAGGCATCTCTTTCCAATGAATCACCAACATATAAATTTCTGCTAAGTAAGAAATCAATAAGATTTCTTTACTTCAGTCCAAAAAATCCATCACCAATTAGATCTCATTAAAGTTTAAAAGATCAAATAATGGTGGCTCCTTTTCCTTTCTATTCTTAATTGGGTTCTTTACTCTTCAGCCTTTTTCAGTGTATCTGATAATCAGACAATATACATGTAATGATGTGTTCCTCTATTATAAGTTATTTAGAAACATTCCTAAACCCTTTACCAAACTCCATATTTTTAACTGTCCCAAATACAAAGAGTTTGCAGACAGCATTTCAAAATGTGATGAAATTGGAAAATAATCTTCTGATAATGCAGAATACATTGTGGGATAAGGAGAAATTGCTCATTACGGGTAATTTCTCCTTTTCCAACAATGTTTAACAGAGTCGTCTGCAAAAAGGTGGTCAAATGGCGTTATTGTTTGGGAATGGGTTAAAAGGCAAATGTTGATTTATATTGAATGCTTTACGACACAAGTTGTAAATTCTTGCAATGTTTTAAACTTTCTTTTGCTGCAAAGCGGTTCTAAGTTGCTTTCACTAATAAGGATATAATTATAATATTTCCAGATCAATATAAGATTTTTATCCACTTTAGCAGGTACTAAAGTAAATCAAAGAGCAAAATAATATCTATAAAGAAATGTGATATGTGGTATTGATCAAAATAAAAATCATTGTAACTCATCAAGTATGCATCTTGTCATTTTTTGTGCAATTTGAATGCAAAACTGTTGAATAGTAACAAAGTAGCAGTAAACATGAAGCATTGGCGTTAGTATTGCATTGACCTCTTGCATTGTTTTTGGATGTCGTCGACTGCAAATGTTTAAAATTAATGAAAATTGGTGAAAATGTCCTACACTACAAAACTTTATTTATTCATTTTGGTGCATTATGGAATAAAAACATTAACTGTATTTCACAGATACAAAGATACACAGGAATATTTCTCTCAAAAACAGGGATAATATCTCACATTCAACTTTATAGTAACATATTAACATTTGAGTTTATATGGAGTTCAGAACCGTGCCAACAAGTTTTCAGTTATGTTACTGCTTTTCTGGGTTCATCAGTACTAGGCAAGAGCTCTGGGTACCGTTTTACTAAACAACTTACGGAAAATATTTGCATAAGTCATAACTGATACACATGGATAGTATCTTAAATGAATGTACAATATTGCAATGTGAAACGTCATTGGAAGCGCCTCGGAGAGACGATTCCAATAATGTGTTACTTTGCAATATTGCGCAGCCCAATATTGAAATAAGAGGAATTGTTGTTTTAGACTTACGCAAATCTTAAGCGTAAACTGTCTAGTAAAACGGTACCCTGAAGTCTCTTACAGAAGGACACTCCCGCATTACAAGAGGTATCATCTAGGCTCGAACCCAGGACCTATGATTTCAAGTCCGCCACCTTAACCACTGGGCCACGCAAGATCCTATATAATTAAATACATATATGCATGTTTTAAAACAATGATTATCATGTTGATATACTGGGGTACTTAACCCTTTACCAAATGCCATATTTTCCACTGTCCCAAATTGGAATAGCTTGCAGACGACATTTAAGATGTGATGAAATTGAAAACAATCTACGGATAGAGCAGAAAACATTTTGGGAAAAGGATGAATTGATCATTAAGAGCAGTTTCTCCTTTTCCATCGATGTTTTCAACAGAGTCGTTTGCACGAAAATGGTCAAATTTTGTCATTGTTTGGTAATAGGTTAATCCTTCATCATCATTCTTTTGAATATCATGATAGCATTGTCTGCAAGAAAAATAACTAGCAAAAGAGTATTAAAAGAGGAATCCTATAAGAATTCAGGCATAGTATAATTATCATCCTTTTTTTCTTTACTAACATCCTTTTATTTCCTTCTTATCATCTTTTTAGTTCCTTATTATCACTTTAATTTCTATAATATCATACTTTTATTTACCAATGAGATATCTAAGGATAACGTTGGCAAGGGTTTAAATTTTTCTCTAAAATATTCATAATCAACACATCTTTATAAGAATACCAAAGAAAAAGTAGATACAAAAGAGGAAAATGTTCTACAAGAGCAATTTTTCAAACAATGATGACAGGAGAAATTTTTTTTCATACCTTAATGTATATTTCCCATGTTGCTTTTGGTTTGGAGAGGTTGCAAAACCTCATATAAGGGAATGTGTTAAACCCTTTACCATATGCCAAACTTTCATCGTCGAAAATTGAAAGAGTTTGCAGAAGACATTTCAAAATGTGATGAAATTGAAAAATAATCTACTCTCTTAACGAGCAATTTCTCCTTTTACCTCAATGTTTTCAGAGTTGTCTGCAACAAGCTGGTTGAATCATCAATGTCGTTATTGTTTGGTATTGGATTAACAGATGTTTTAGGCTAATGATTACAGTGGAAAATTGATCCACCAAAAGATATAGTAAAACAAGTCCTAACATCACCCCTCCCATAGCAGCCATGTGACCCTGCTATAGGGTTCATTGCATAATCAGCATGAACAATTTCTCAGCAAATCAGAGTACCTGAATGCCACCAGGGCAGACAACATTCCCACACAGGGAGGGATTAATAGAAATTCCCTGGGAAGGATTCAGGGAACTGTGTTCATGAACTTTATGAACAGTCATCAACAAAAAATGGCTGTTCATGAAGACAAAGTTGTTTTTGAATGTGTTTAAGAATCTGCTCATGGTGTTCATGAAGCTGTTCTTGAAATTCATGAACATGTTCAAGAACAATTTGTGTTCATGAACTGCCATTTGGCGTTCATGTCTGTTCATGAACACAGTTCTTAAATCCTTGACAGGAGAGTCGTAAATACAACATTATTTTCTAAATTGTCTATAGTGTGACATGAGAAGGGATCAAACTTGATACCTGCATGCTGAACAATAGGCAAATACTCTACCTCATGCAAGCATTGTGGTTTGTAAAAAGTCAGTCAAATGATCACAGCTGCAATAGTGATGAACAACGTAGAAACACTGGCTTATCAAGCAAGCATGACATTTTGACATGTTAATGAACCCTTGCATGTGATGATGTTTAACCCTGCTTCACTTTGATAATCCCTAACGAGAATAAGAGGAAGTTAATCCATTACCAAACAATAACGACATTTTACCAGACTGTTACAGATGACTCTGGAAAACATGGTGGGAAAAGGAGAAATTGCTCTTAACGAGCAAATTCTCCTTTTAACACAATGCTTTCTGCCCTTTCAGAAAATTGCTTTTCAATTTCATCACATTTTGAAATGTCGTCTGCAAATTCTTTCATATTGGGCCAGTTGAAAACATTTGGTGATTGGTAGAGGGTTCAATGACTGGATACTTTTCAAAAGGTAAAGGGGATAGAAATATTTATGTTCTATTTATCGTCTATTCAGTGTGTTGAATAGAAATAACTTTGAGGAAATCAAATGACACAGGCTTTTGAATTAAGACACAGTGGTGACTGCTGTCTAGATCAATTTTCAGCACAAACACGTAAACATCAGCCGTAATTGTATTGGGTGTCTGGGAATGCTCTTCATGTTGTGAAGACACAGTTTGCAAGGCACCTTACGGCGAAAGATTCAAGAACTTTTTCATGAACATGTTTATGAAAATCAAATGGTCATTCATGAAAACAAAGCTGTTCTTTAATTGTTCAGGAAGTTCGAGAATATGTTCATGAACATCAAGAACAGCTTCATGAATTTATGTCTGAATCTTTTTTTGATATTCATGAACCTGTTCTTGAATCTCATGAAAAGGTCCTGTGTTCATGATTTTTAACACAATCACCGAGGATTTTAAGGATAAAAAACTCCTTATCAAACAATTATTTTTAATGTGTCTTTAAGAGACACATTAAATATGTTGTTTGTTTGGTTAATGGTTAAACAAAGGAAAATATTCACTCCTAAACATCTGGATCGGATTACTTAGGAATGGACATAATGCAAAATTTCTCATTTATCTCACTCAATCACAAACTAAAAATGTTGTTTACACGGATTCTCTGATGGCATTGATGTGAAATATGCATGGTTCTATGTATCTAATGAACACAAGAGGCAGTAAAATATGTCTATGCTTGACAAAGAAGCCCTCTGTAAGGTTGGTTTTCCAGGCATCACACATGACGACCTTTCTTCAAAAATCAGGAGCAATTTTTCCCATTGTCAATTCAGTCTCTAAAGACGTCTGCACCTGTGTACTGTTTTAATAAGCGACTTAAGGAAAATAAATGCTTTACCCTTATAGCGCTGGAGCCGACTTCATGCTTAAGCAAACGGGTTGAACCCAGGCCAGCTACCAAGTAAAGAGATGGCTGGCCTATGATCTAACTTGTTTGTTGCTCTGAGTAACTCTCTTCATTAAGATTAAGCAGATACTTAAGGTTTTGGAAAGCAGACGAAACAAAAATCTATTTTCAGAAAATTACCCAGCATTCTAAGGGTTATGTTATAACTGATATCAATAGATAGTATTTTAGATAAAATGCAATATTGCCATTTGACACATCTCTTGAAGCGTCTTGGAGAGACGATTCCAGTGACATATCACATGTTAATATTGCCTAGCCCATGTTGAAATGAGATGGTCAGTTGTTTTAAACTTCCATAAATTTTTAGTATGAAATGTTTAGTAAATGATACCCAGACGTGGTAAAAGGAACAAATTTAGAGAAATGGGTGAAGGTATGTTATAAAAGACTATGCACAATCATCTAAAAGTCCTGGGTTCCGTTTTACTAAACAACTTAAGGAAAATATTTGCGTAAGTCATAACTGATACACATGTATAGTATCTTCAATAAAAGTACAATATTGCAATGTGACACGTCATTGGAAGCGTCTTGGAGAGACGATTCCAATGATGTGTTACTTTGCAATATTACTTCGCCAAATATTGAAATAAGAGGAATTGTTGTTTTAGACTTGCGCAAATCTCAAGTGTAAACCGTTTAGTAAAACGGTACCCTGCTTTGTAACAACCATTTTGAAATGACCAGTGTAAGAATCCCACAATTTAAATTGTTTTTAACCTATGAACTATGGGAAATCACCTACGTATAATTATATATCTATATTTGCTTTTATATAACTCCAAAGTGACTCGAACTTAAAAGGTTCTACTGAAGATCAAACGAATGAAAACATATTGTTTAAAAAGCAGGAATTTTCATATCATAGTTTTGAAGAATCATCTCTACATCAAAGTCCGGCATATCTAAAAGCCATTAAGAATTAGGATATAGACTACCCATAGTCTGCCATATAAAAATCACTCTTTTGTTGGATTACTTTGGTTGTTCTCGGCATATGTTTGACGATGCCGGAACTATTCAGTATAAAGTGAATAGTTTCGACCCAGACCGATGTATACCAAGAACAACCAAAGTAATCTGACCAAAGGATGAGTTCCAAAATTGCAGATTATGGGTAATCTTATCTTAGTCATAAATTGTTTTTATGGTACAAAACCCAGAAAGTGTAGTATATAATACATCTGTAACATCTTGACAAATCTACATTGATAGGCTTGTGATAAAGCGAGTACTAGACTACTGAAATATTAATGATATCCTAAAATGATCTGACATATTATTGGTCATCTTCAATTTCCCTTTTTTTTCTGTTATACTGATGTATAGTTGTCTTTTTTAGGGGTATACAAAGGTCTGTTGCACTTAACTTTTTGAATACCTTGTGGGAACCAGAGGAAAGTGCTCAAGTGAGGTTTGATATCTTAACCCTTTACCAAATGCCAAATTTTCGACTGTCCCAAATTGAAAGAATTTGCAGACAACATTTCAAAGTGTGAATTCAAATTGAAAAATAATCTTCTGATAGGGCAGGCAACATTGTGGGAAAAGGAGAAATTGCGCATTAAAATCTTAAAGTTCATATGGAATTTCAACTGCCATTTGCAAACTCTATCAATTTGAAATGGAAAGCCGTCTTGTAAAGTGAAACAGTTTTATCAAGGTCCATATCACTTGGGAATTATATGATTGTTAAAAGCATCCATCATGAAAACAAAGTTAAGCCATTTTTGTGTTATTGATGAGAGTTTCTTTCATATGATCTGTATTTTAGTGCAATATATGCATTTCTTTATGATATGTTGGAAAGAAATATTTTGAACGCTTTCCCAAACAACAACAACAAATTTTCCCCCAAACAACAAATTTTCCACAGTCCCAAATTGAAAGGGTTTGCAGAAGACATTTCAAAATGTGATGAAATTGGAAAATAATCTTCTGGTAGGGCAGAAAACATTGTGGGAAAATAAAAAACTGCTTGTTACGTGCAATTTCTCCTTTTCCAAAAATGTTTTCTAAAGTTGTCTGCAAAAAAGTGGTCAAATTTCGTTATTGTTTGGGAAAAGGTTGAACAAAACTATCCAGGATATTGCAAAAGGAAACAAATGAATGATGACCATGCCTAAATAATATGTACTATAATATATTAAAAGTTTTGAATTACTCTTGTCATGATAAAAAACAACTAACATTGAAATTCATTATATCGTAAAACTTTGCATCATGCATTTCTCATTAGTGTTTAACCTACATTTTCATCCAATGAGAATGCGCCAATTTGAATTTTTTTTGTTGGTTTATTTTCCATAAACTACTATTTGAGTGTTCTATCTGGGCTCTATGAGACTATTCCTCAGGTATCACGTATGCGCACAAATAGGTAGTTTTAGGCTCCACCTTCAAATCAATGACACATGTAAGCCTAGCCTACGGTAGCGATGGATAGATCGCTGTGACGTCGCAGGGGAGAAGGAAGGGTTATTTGAACTCCTTACGACATGTGAAATGTTAAAACAATGTGATAAAAGGAGATCCTGTTTGTCGCGGACAATTTCCCATTTCGTCACAATGCTTTAAAAAGCTTTATGATATAGAAATAAATAAAAAGGAATTACAATAAACTGGGATATAGGGTTTAATCCTTTATCCTAACATTGTTGTGAAAATAAGAAACTAGACTATATTAACCTTTTACCCCATTAGGAATAATATGACGGGTACAAATTGAAAGCAAGCTAATATGTGACGTAAAAAAATGATGTTTTAATCTACATCACTGGGTAGTGCAGTTTTCCCCTTCCAAATATGGTATGGCAGATTGTTGGCATGCAATTGACAGCCGCGGAAGGCATGGTTTATTTCGAATTTCAAAATACTGAGCAGCAGTTTTATACCATTTGCCGATCATACCCACAGAGGCATGGTTTACCAGTGCAAGATAGAGCGCTCTTTGGAAATGTAGGTTAAACACTAAGTTATTTAGAGTCTAGATAGTGTAATTTAAACGATATAGAAACCCCGTCAGTCACTATCGCTCCTTCCTTGGGGTTTCTATATCGTTCAATTTCACTATCTAGCCTCTAACTAATACTTAATCACATGGTAGCCCAAAACACCTGTATAATGGTTCATAGCTCTGTATGTAACTCAAATTCATTTCAATCTTCCAATGATGAGCATTTAAAGGTGAATGTTCAAAGATGTGTGGAAATTTGGAAGTTGAAAGATTAATTTCTTTGAAACTGAACAAAAGCTGTACAATTATATAATAAATACTAAAGAAAGGTCATTGGAAGAAAAATTAGATCGTTTTTTATTTCTTTTTTAAGTGGTATACAGAGAATTAACATCTATTTTAATCTAAAAGCATGACATTGCTTTAGAGATTGTCCACATACAGACTGTATGTCCTTAGATAAATTAACACTTCCTGAATTAATTATGCTTTTAATTGCATACCAAACAACCATACAAAAACTGTATCCTTCCAACGACTTTTACCTTTGTTTTTCAAATTTTCTTATCTGTAATCAAGCACCTTTAAGGAAAATATGGATTTAATATTTTCTCCCTCAATTGGTATATCAGTTTTCTTTTCTTTTTTGCTTATTAGATCACGCCACTAAGATTGCATTTTTGTTGTAGTTGTTGTTGTTGTTTGTAATTCGTATTCTTATTTGCACTATTATCAATTTGTTAACATAATTTTTATTGTTATGTGTTTGATACCATTTGTTTGTATGCATTTTTTTGTAATATGACAAAAATGTCTAAACCTTATTTTGAAGAAATGTAAAAGGCCAAAGGCAAATGCTTTGCTGACTCTCGCGATAATGCATTGAATTGAGTTGAATTGTTGTTTGGTTCTCACTACAATAGTTGAAAACATATTCCTCAATATGTTTAGCTTGAATATGCGTTGTGGGGGCAATATTTCAGTAGCAGCATCTGGACAATGTTTCACTGACTACCTCCTGCCTGTCATAATATTTAGTTAAGCATGAAAAACGGCAACTAAAAACATCATCTGGAATCTTGGATTAGGTTGTTAAACTCTTGAGGTCCTGATAAATGCTTTTTGTAGTTTAGGTTCTGTTTTACTCTTGGATATATAACTTCTACAGTCCTACATTCCTCTTGTATAATCTGTTAAGCACTTTTCCATCTTAATGCACCAATGACATCATAAAGCGATATTACTTGAATAAGTGTACAAGATTTTGCTGAAGTAGGCAGATTTCTGAAGATAGATAGTATAGAGAAGATAGAATAACTCCTGAGGAAACATTTTGCCACAATAGGGGAGGATGGGAGGGAGGGAGGGAGGGTGGGAGGGATGGAGGGAGGGCGGGAGGGATTGGGCTTGATTGATGATGCAAGATTAACAAGACCTTCTTTATTGTCACATATGTCACCTTCATCAGGAATAGATAACCCTACAGCAGATGTATTTATACACTAAAACAATAATTATAAATGACTAAAGAAATCCATCAAAATTGTGTGTAAGTAATCAACAAAGAATGATCAGTAATTGCTCTTCATGTCATGATACTCTTGGCTGCAAACGCTATCAAAGTCATCAGTCCTAGAAAAAAGATTATGGACATAATTTGGTCATTCAAAGACGAGGACAGGAGGGAAATCTAATTCATTTACCGACTGATGTAATTTCCAAGACATTTTTTATTTCAGCCCATAAGGGTTTTTGTCACTGTAAGAGGAGGATTCGACAGCCAATTAGAGGATGAATTATTTTCCCGGCACTTTTCTAAAGGACCACTTCCCATGAAGAATGAATATAACTACGTACAAATGTTTTCAAACAGCTGGTTCATACATCCTTGGTTAGGCCTTCCTAGGCACAAAGATGTCACTTCAAATAAACGACTTGCTTTGTTATGAGAGCAATCATGTTAGGACTGGTAGTCAAGAAAGGCGGTCTTAATCAATTACTACTTAAGTTGACTTGTGATATTTATTGCCTTCCACCTATATGCTTTTCTTGTAATACTAATCATTTCAAATATCTTTTTAGCAGATGGTATTTAAAACTCTGCGAGGATATAATAGTTTGCTCTTCATAAACAGAAGTTAAAAAAGATAATGCCTTTTTATCAAGACATTTGCTAAACTATTTTATACTGCAAATTATAAGAGAAAGGTTGAGCAATTATTTTCATTTGTCAAAGCATAAAACTTAAAACAAAAGTGCATTTCTTTATATTCTATCATTAGCTGTTCTCACGTTATAGCAAGATAACTTTTTTACTTCCATATCCCAAGCATTTAATCCTTATAGTGCTGAAACTGACTTCATGCTTATGCAAACAGATAAGATCCAGGCCAGCCACCAAGTAAATTGGTGCCTGGCCATTGATCTTACCTGTTTGCTACTCTGAGTATCTTACCTCATCAAAATTAAGCAAATATCTAAGGTTTTGGAAAGCAGAAAACATAATTTTTCTTTTTAAACTTATCCCGCATTCTTTAGGGTTAATGACAATACAGGTTTTTAGCAACTTTCAAAAAAAGAAGAAAAGTGTTGTAAAATGAATTACCAGGATCTGTTAAATCACATTTTTAACTTTTATCACTCAAAGTACACAATTTGTGAGATAGACCCTTTAATCTATGCCCTTGTAATGTAATGAGCTGAGACAAACTTTCTCAAAATCTGTGAGATAGTCCCTTTAATCTATGCCCCCGTAATGTAATGAGCTGAGACAAACTTTCTCACAATCTCTGAGATAGTCCCTTTAATCTATGCCCTCATAATTTATTAGGCTGGGACAAACTTTCTCAGAGACGTTTTTATCTGCACATCTCATTTGTGGTATTTCAGCAACAAAACCATTGCTAATTAAATACAGTTGCTTTTAAGATCATAAAAACAAAAACCTTTTCATACACGCTGTCTCCACATCTAACTACATAAACACTTTACTGCATAACAAAGCCGCTTTATGGCAAAGTAATGAAGAATACATATATAAAATAGAATAAAATTGGGTGATATTCTTGTAGTAGTTTAAAAGTTGCTGAAGTTATGGGAACTAGAACTCCTTTAAACAATTTCTCGATTTCCTACAATCACTTTAAGTCTTGCTGCAGAAATAGTTTGTGTGAAAGAATTGGAAATCAGGTTGAGAATGGAATTGAAACCCAATTTAAAGAAAACACATGTTTAAGTTTTATAAGTAGTTAAGAATAGAATATTATTTCAAAAGTTTATTTTTTTTATAGTGTGTAACATTTTATCAACATTTTTTCAGTTGTGTAACTGCTTTGCTGGATTCACCTGTACTGGGCTAGGGCTAGGGAAGTGACTTGCCAAAAGCCACTCCCTCAAAAACCAGTGGGGGCTTGAACCTGTGGCCCCAGAGTTCTGAGTCCACCACCTTAACCACTGAGCCATGCATGACCTTATCTACTTAGAGCATTTTCTCCTTTTCCCACAATGTTTTCTGAAGTTGTCTGCAACAAAGTAGTTAAATGTGGTTATTGCTGTTGTTTCACCAATGTTTGAATGTCATTTAAACTTTCATTCTAGTGCAATTTCTTTTTTATTCTGGATACCAATTATTGCTTTATGCAAGAAGAAGTGGCATTTTACAGGGATTAAAATACAGATGAATATATCAGTGATGTATGTATACCTTAAATAAGTGTAGAAATGTTTTCCACTGGAACGGTGTAATAAACTTCTCCTTCTAAAATGTATCACTTTATCGATCCTCACAAATGTAATTATTTTTCGGATGTTGGATACAGAACTCTACAACCAGTTTCAATCTTGTTCTATGCATTACAAAGAAGTTGGTACACACTGTTTCATCGTATCAAATGAGCAAGACTTCCGGGCTTGCAAAACTTTAATCAATGATTCCCAAATTCTGGACCTAATGCTATAGCCAAAGGTTTCATTGCATTTATCATTATTAATACCAACATCTTATAAATATGAAGAATTTGCATAAGTTCAAATCTACATTTCCTCTTATTTCAATATTGTGAGAAGGGATTTATCAAAATAAGAAATTTGGTGCTGACCATGGATATGTTTATTTTCTATTTAGTGTTTGAAAGGGTGAAAATGCTCATATATACATTATTTCTTTAAGCTATAATTTTGATTATTTAACCCTTAGAATACTGGGTAATCTTCTAGAATTAGATTTTTGTGTCCTCTGCTTTCCAAACCTTAAATATCTGCTTAATTTTGTTGCAAAAAGATACTTAGAGTAGCAAACAGGTTAGATCACAGGCCGGCTGCCAATTTACTTGGAAGCTGGCCTGGATCTAACCTATTTGCATAAGCATGAAGTTGGTTCCTATAAGCGTCAAATTCAATTTTCTAAGTCCACATACTTTGGAATATCACAAGAAAGTGAGCAAATGGACATTCAGATCAGCACCTTTGGTTCAGACAGCATACATCATTTCTCGCGACATAACTCTAGTATTTCTTATCTCTTCCAAACTTCCATCACAACCATTGGGGAAATAAATAACTTCAATAGTGAATGTGAAACGTCAGAAAAATGATTGCATCTCTTGGGACAGATAGTTTACAAAACACACACGAACACTAGATTCAGGATGATAGACACGACTAAAATAACCATAGAGGACGCAAAATGAATACTTTTCCCATTTCCTTGTTCTGGTCAATACATTGGTTCATTGGAATACCATCGTAAGTCCTTCACAAATGTGAAATACTTACTAAAGTATTACATTGATCCCTTGATTAAGTTCAAAAGGCAGTATCAAAGTTGAAAACCAAAGAAGAAGAAAAAAAAAACAGGGAAAACTGTACATCAATGATAGATCTATAAATAGATAAACAATGATGTAGTTTAATTTCATAAAATTTGATTTTAGTTTTATCGATATACTTCATTCAACAATATTTCAATCATATGCATGCATGTAAGTCAGTGAAACTTTCAATCCCCTGGTATTTCCAAACCATTAACCCGTATAGAGCTGGAACCAACTTCATGTTTATGCAAACAGGTTAGATCCAGGCCAGCTGCCAAGTAAATTGGCAGCTTGCCTGTGTTCTAGTCCTGTTTGCTACTTTGAGTATCTTTCCTCATCAAAATTAAGGTTTTGGAAAGGAAGTTCAATTCTCCTATTGTGATGTGATTAGATTGAAAAATCATAGAGGCAAAAGGAGAAATTGCTTGTCACAAGCAATTTCTCCTTTTACCATAATGCTTTTTATAAGTTGTCTGCTGCAAAAGGCAAAAATGTGGCGTGAGGTGATAATGTGTTTAAACCATTCTCATTGCAAGTTCCTTGTTCAAGTGTAAATAATTAAACAGGCTCTACTTCCCACACCCACATAAACAGGGCTTTTCTATTGTCAGAGAATTGAAAACTCATATCATTATAAACTGAAAACAATGGTTGACATTTATACATTGTTAAATGTCAAAAGAGATTTCTGGTGAACCTTATAAATAAAAACAGTGTTGAAACTATAAGCAATTTCTATAAATTGTTGTTGCTATGGTTTCATAATCCTACTCCGTCATGTGAAATTTGAGACATTTGGTAGAAACCAAATTGACAAAATACAGCATGTGTTCAAGGATTCATTAAAAGAAAGACTTTTTGCCAGACAAAGCTCTTTTCCCAAGTGACCTAAGAAAATATAAGGGTATAGATATGTATGAGATATGTGCACTAGACCCTGCGTTACTCTATGGTTAAGATAAAGGACTTAGAACTTGGGGGTCCTGGGTTCAAGCTCCAATGACATCTCTTATTTTGTGGGAATAGCCTTGAGCAAGTCACTTCAGAGCTTTACAGCCTATAGTACTGGATGGATCCAGGAAAACAGAAGGAGTCACAGACTACTGTACCAAACTGTACACGGTTAAATATATTTTACAAAATTTGGAGTTTAAAGAACTAGATTGAAGCAAGATTAAAACTCACTTTGACCAAGTGCCAGTGACCTTTACCTTTTATCAAGTGACGAAAGTACATAAGCTTAACTGTTGAAACCATACAGATATATGACAATATGATGCTTTAATAATCTAAGTCTGTTATGTTCATTTATGAGCAAGGTTAAATTATTTGACCTTCAGCCACGAAAAATGACCTTGATATTTGACTAAGTCACCTAAAAATATATGGGAGGTGAAGATATCATTCACAAAGATGATGCTATCCAAATCCAGGAAGCCTAGATCTATATGTATGTGTTCATTTGATGATCAAGGCCATAATTTGACCTTTGACCTTTGGGCATACCAAATGATTAATAAGACAATTAACAGTCTTAAAGAAAGTAATATTACAATAAGCCCTAGAAAAGTAAGGATATTTGTGATAAACCTTCACACCTTCTGGATGATAACTTGAAATTGAAGCATATATTTGGATGTCCTTATGACCTTTTTGTAGATTGCATAAAGATTATTCACCTTAATATCTAATAGGTTATCGTTGAAAACTTTCTCATAAATCTGATAAAAGTTGCTTGTGATTTGCTCTTCCTTCTATTGCCACCATGCTCCTCTAGTCATTCAAACATTTATAACATCAGAAGTCCTTGTTCACAGATGAGGACATTTGAAAGTCTGAAAAAAATGTAGTTTAACCCTTTCCCAAACAATAACGACATTTGACCACTTTGTTGCAGATGACTTTAGTAAACATTGTGGGAAAAGGAGAAATTGCTCCTAACGAGCAATATTCCTTTTCCCACAATGTTTCTGTCCTATCAGAAGATTGTTATCCAATTTCATCACATTTTGAAATGTCGTCTGCAAACTCTTTCAATTTGGGACAGTCGAAAATTTTGTGTTTGGGAAAGGGTTAAACAACAAAGTTTTTGTTTTGTTGTTTGATAAAACAATAAAAAGTAGCTATTGAGAGCATAATTAATTCAGGAAGTGTCAATATATAAATATGTACAGCTTATACCCAGTGGAGCTCAAGAGTGATGTGATTCTTTGGGATTAATGTATAAGTTAATTCACCAATTATAGCAGTAAACACTTTACAGAATGGAAGAAAACTATCTTTTTTGCTTTCACCGACTATTCTTTAGTGTGTATCATATATCAGTACAGCTGTTGTGCAGTTTTATACGACATTTGACCAGTTTGTTGCAGATGACTCTTGAAAACATTGTGGGAAAAGGAGAAATTGTTTGTGACAAGCAATTTCTACCTTTCCCACAATGTTTTCTGCCCTATCCAAAGATTTTTTTTCAATTCTGTCACATTTTGAAATGTCGTCTGCAAACTCTTTCAATTTTGGACAGCCATAACTTTTGCGTTTGGGAAAGGGTTAAAGATATTAATTTTCAACTTCCAAATTCCCTCACATCTGTTTGCAATTACCTATATAAGTAGGTGCATACAGTGCATAAACCTTGGGATGCAAACTTATTCTATGATCAAGTTCATGTGTTTTCCTTAGGTAAATAAAGCAGTAAAAATTATGTTATATAATATGATATATCTAGGGTTCTATGCAAGACAATCCTAGTGCAGAGGGGGTTGCTATAGTCTTACAGTGAATCATCATTGTAATCATTCAACTTTAACTCCGTAACTTCTTAGCCCTTATAGTGCTGGATCTGACTTCATGCTAATGCAAATAGGTTGGATCCAGGCCAGGCCCTAAGTAATTAGTGGCTGGCCTGTGATCTAACTTGTTTGCTACTCTGAGTATCTCATCAAAATTAAGCAGATATTTAAGGTTTTGAAAGGCAGATGACACAAAAATGCATTTCTAGAATATTTCCCAGCATTCTCAGGGTTAAAGGCATGCTCTTCATAGCCATTGGCTGATGTTTTTTACTCCTGATCACTTGCCTTCAATAGTTGTTAATTGAAGAATATTGTTATTATTCACCATTCTGAATAAATATGGACACCTCCATGTCTAAAGAGTTTTGAAGACATTAATCAAAAGCTGGGAGTTTCAAGAGAACCAAACTATCTTTTGCATCTCTGTAAACTGTAGTAAAACTGGTTCATTCATAAACATAATTATCTTAGAATGAATGAACGCTTTACAGAACAGCCGTACCTCTTGAAGACACCTTTCATACTATACCTTACTCTGTAAAAGTATTGATCAAGATGGAGTCAACCACAATGAGTTGACAGGAGTTAATTCTAATTAAGATTGTGCAACCTTTCCTTTTGTTTACAATATTTCTTCATGATAATCGACAATGGTACGGTAAAATTATTGTAACAACTGTTTGACGATTTATTTTATGATTTAATACGTTGAGAAATTAAATCTATTGAAGTGGGTGAAGGGCTGCGTTGATAACGTGAGACTCCCTGCCATTTCCACGTCTTATCTTTTATTCTATTTTTGCTTTTCCAAGTCATTTCCCTGAATCATGATCATGACATTATTCTAGGAGGGGTAATTCTTGATTTATGAGTTATTAAAAAGATCCTGATATTAGGAGTATCACAAATACAATGAGTTTTGGAGAAGACCTAATTGCATAGCTCAGAATTGAAAAAGATGTTTTCTTCATGAAATTCGAATTTCACCCATTTGGAGGTCTCCATAGAAATCAACTGATGTTACAGTAACCCTTAGAATGCTGGGTAACTTTCTAAAAAATATTTTGGGGTTATCTGCTTTCTAAAAAACCTTAGATATCTGCTTATTATTGATGAGGAAAGATACTCAGAGTAGCAAACTTGTTAGATCAAGGCCAGCCGCAAATTTACTTGGCAGCTGGCCTGGATCTAGCCTGTTTGCATAAGAACGAAGTCCATTCCAGCACTATAAGGGTTAATTGAACCAATTTTTCCAAGAAATTAACTCTTTCTCACATGAGGGAGATTTTGCATGATCAAAACTGAGAGCACAGCAGATGAGACTTAAAATTTAAGTATGATAAATGTTTTGGTAAAAATCAATGAGTATTTGATACATTGCTCATTTATATTACAAGCATTTTCTCTTTTTGCTACATTGGCCTTCCCCTACAACGTGGATCACTGAAATCATATGATGGTTAAATCAAAATATGACAAAAAGTACATGTTTTTAAAAAGAAATTAATTTCAACTTTTGTCAAAAGAGTTAAATTTTATCTATTTTTACAGTCAGAATGAAGTTTGACTCAATCAAATACAAAGCTTGTGCCAAAAGTTTATTACCAAATTGTCCTTTTGTCACAATGTTTTCTATTTTAACTATCTCAAAGGCAATTAGGGTGGTCCGTATCAAAGACAATAACAATGATGTTTTTTGCTTTAACCCTTTCCCAAACAATAACAACATTTGACCACTTTGTTGCAGACGACTTTAAAAAACATTGTGGGAAAAGGAGAAATTACTCATGATGAGCAATTTCTCCTTTGCCCACAATGTTTACTGGCCTATCAGAAGATTATTTTCCAATTTGATCATATTTTGAAATGTCGTCTGCAAACTCTTTCAATTTGGGACAGTCAAAATTTGTTGTTTGGGAAAGGGTTAACTATCACAAAGGCAGTTAGGGTGGTCCGTATCAAAGACAATAATAATGATGTTTTTTCCCTTAAGATTAGGGTATACCTGCAGAGTCAGGCATTATGAAATAAACACATTCAATCACGCTCATGAGCTGGAACAATGTCAGATTGTTACTTTCCCAGATCAGAGATTACTGTATTTATCCAATCTTAGCTCTCTACTCTAACTCTACTCATTTCTTTATCTCAAAACATATGGGCTGTTAGTATAATTTGCAAGTATTGAAAGTAAAAGGAGAAAGCTAATGTTGTTTTTCATTATTAGATAAAAAAAATCTTCTTAATGATACAATAGTTCTTTTCTATTTAGATGATACAATAGTTGATTAAGGAAAAATTAAGAAAAGATGAAACATCTTTATTGGCTATATATATAATACCTCACAAGCATAATTGCAGAATTGGATCTTTCAGATATTTAATACGACATTCATTGTTTTTGTCATTATCAAATTACAAAATCTAATTTATGTTTTAGTGCCAATTTTTACATACACATAAATTGCACTGACCCCTTGATCTATTACCTCCTCCTAGTGGGGTAAGTTCGAGTAAGTCAATGGAGCCTACCAGCTTCAGAAGTCAGGATACCAAATGAAATTCTAACAAGCTTGCAATGCCAGATAATTCCATTTGGGTGCATATAGATATTTTGTCTTATTTTTTTGGTAGAGCTCTAGATTTATCACAGTGTTAGCATCGGGTTATCTTGACCTACCTCGAGGTTTTCTAATTGAGTAATTCTGTATTGATACACCCAGGATGCACACATTCATTCATAATTCCCATATCACAGTCTGGTATGTACAGGATAGAATTATGAATGCTTTTTGTAACCAATCTCATGGGGCTACCAGGTATTTTGTGAATAACACTTTTCTTTGATGCATCCAGCAGTTAACCCATCTATTCATAAATAATCGTTTTATTGAATGAACGCATATGCACTAGATGGCATTTGATATATAGAAAGGATGGCACGAAATTTATTAACTTCAATTTCTTCTTATGCCAAGTATGGTCTCCACTTGATGTCAAACACAAGTTTTCTTGAAATCGAAAACTTTTCTTCACTGATGATCTCATTTGCACCAAGGTACCATTTTTTATGCAGTAGTGTTAATGTGTCTGGCAAAAATGTCATAATTATAAACCTTGTTTGTTTTTTTGAAAAAAAATAATTATGAGACTTTGTCACTATGTTACTATAGTTTTTTGTGTTTGTTTTTCTTGGCACTTGTTTTGTTGGAAAGGAATGCTTCTTTTTTATACATTAACTTCACATCAGCATCAGTCTACTTTCAAGAATCTTGATGAGAAAAAGAATTTAAAATGAAGTTTTGGTCAAATCAAATTCTTCATCCTATCTGCATAACTGCTAATTAAGAGCAAACCTTAATTTTGTTATTTGGTCATATCCTTTATCTTTAACATAAGGTTTTAAAATATTCACTATTTCCTGAAGGTGAAACTTGTGTGCAAACATTAGAAAAAATCAGTTCATCATTGAAAGACAAATTCCTGACAATACTTAAATCCAAAAACATGGAAATCTGACAACTTGAATCCAAAGCACTTTTTATTGACGAAAGGGAGAATTTCTTTGAAATAAATGAGTCTTTATTGATCAAGCAAGAATTTAAAAAGATATTAACATTATGTTTGCAATTGTAAGGAAACTGTGAAGTTTATACAAAGGATAGAGTTCAGTATCGATGAATATAATGAAATCTAACATTCCCCTAGGAAAGCTCTCTATTGAATGCATCTGTAGCAGACAGGCAAGAAAACAATTTTCTTACAAAAGAAGAAGCTAATTTTCCTTTTCTCACCAAAAGAAGTCATTGTCTTCTGTCCAATCTCACCAAGAAGTATTCATTCATATTTATTGTCTACTTATGTATTGCCTACTAGTTCTTTCAATTTGACACCCCTCATAATACTGTATGGGGTTATACAATGAAGGGAGAAAGCAGATAATTTCATGCCCACTGAATTTCATCAGCCCATGTTGAAAGGTGGACGTTGCAGAACACATGATGAGATCTACATCAATACTTATTCTCCCCAATCTTGCCTCCTCCTCTAATATCCTTGTGAAACTGATCTGGGGCTCGTTTTACTAAACAGTTTACGCTTAAGATTTGCGTAAGTCTAAAACAACAAGTCCTTTTATTTCAATATTTGGCAAAGCAATATTGCAAAGTAACACATCATTGGAATCGTCTCTCCGAGACGCTTCCAATGACGTGTCACATTGCAATATTGTACTTTCATTGAAGATATTATCCATGTTAATCAATTATGACTTACGCAAACATTTTCCGTAAGTTGTTTAGTAAAACGGGCCCCTTGGTTGCATCAAATCAATTGATATGTCAATTTCATTTTAGGCTTTTTTTTTTTAATTATGAAGAGCTTCAGATTCTTTTAACCCATTACCAAACAATAACGACATTCAACCAGCTTTGTTGCAGACGACTCCGGAAAACAGTGTGGGAAAAGGAGAAATTGGCTTGCCCTATCAAAAGATTATTTTTCAATTTCATCACATTTTGTGGTCTGCAAACTCTTTCAATTTGGGACAGTCGAAAATTTGGCATTTGGTAAAGGCTTTAATAACTAAAATTGATCTGATCTTACTTCCAATGCATTTTCTTCAGTGCATATCATATAACAAATAGCCCAACTGTTTTGCAGTTTAAAGAAAACAATTCCTTACTTTCAACTTTCATTTTTGCTACTTCATTGATTTTACTTATACCAAGTTAACTGTATTAAAATTTGTGCAGGAAAGTCCGTTACCAGCTTCTTGCTAACCCATTTATCGGGTATCGCTAGGAAAATTTGATGATATCGTTTTATTAGATCAGCCAGCAGTCTATATGGGCTTGTTACTGTATGTCCCCGCAATTCCTAATGTAATTTTCCACTATCAAATCTACCATCAGCCTCTTGTTTTCCGAACAAATGGAGTTAAAATAATTCTGAGCAGACTTCACAAGAATGCTAGCATTCCCTGAGTGGCATAATGGTCAACCCTTTTTTTGTACCTAAGAATTTCAAACAGGCATCATTTAAGACACAATTTATCAATGTGACTAAAAATCAACCATAGAAAACTGCAACTTTGAAAAATAACCGGATAAAATTATTGTGAATTAAGGAAATTTAGCTAAGTCACCTTAAAATTGGTTAAGGTTGTGTGGGTTTCTGCTTTCGCAATTCTATTTATCAATCTTTGTCCATAATCTCTAATTAAGTGACTGGAAATAAAACCTTTATGTTTGAAAAGCAATATGCAAACAATTCATTATCAAATTGTAAATGGAATTCAATAATAATTGCATTCAGTATTATGTTTAGTAACCACCTAAAGCATTGCCAAAAACAGTATGACCGCTAACATTTCAGTACAACATGCCATTCTTGTAAATCACCCAAAAAATTTAAATGTTAACTAAACCCAAATTCATTTGGATTTGCTCTAGTGTTAAATATTTCCTCTGTCTCAAGTAACAAGTTTCATCTGAACCTTAAATATAGTTTTAAATTAATGATCAGACTTGAATTTGGTGACAAAGCATGTATCCAAGACTTTTGTAGATTAAAAAAGGTGGAAGAACCTTAATTGTTGGTATTTGTTGACATTGCCCTAACAAGAATATTTTCAACATATTTTGCTTGTTTGTATAAGGTTTAAAGGCCCATTAAAGGAGATAAATGCTATATCAAACTATATTATTTGGTAAACTTTTGGACAGATACAAATAGTTATCACCAGAAAACACCATCAGCACAACTTAAATGTGAAAGTAAACCAGAAATAACCCAGATTAGCAAGTTTTGTAATTCAGATTTTCTGATTCTTCACCTCTGACCTTGACAGTTGATACACATATTTTTGAACCGACCAATCAGAATTCGTTATTTTGAATATGTAAACAAACAGGTTGTTGATAAACATGATTGAATTGGAGACAACTATATTTCAAGCACAAAATAACTTATTTTAAATGAGTCTATTTAATAGGGTCTCAATGTATTCCTAAACTAATTATCATGACTTTTATGAACATAATAAAAGAACTCCATATATTTTTTCAGTAATTTATTTTTACTTCTCTCCTTTGATGTGCCTTTAAATGAAAGTCAATTTTCAACATTTGTTCCGTTTATATCAGGCAGCATCCCATACTTCTATGTGCTCTCAATCAATAAGGTATAGATGTTTGGTAACTGAAAACGCTTTCTAGTTGTATCATTGTATTTGGTTCCCCAAATGCAATGGGGGTAGACATTGTATTGTAGGGTGTTTTATTTTTTCGACTTTTTTCTCTGATTGCCTATTTTTTTCAACAATTGTTCTCTAGTATGAACAAAGTTTTCTGACAAAATTTCAGAGAAATCGACCGATGTCTATATCACCCTCCCCCCTCCTACCGGCTCAAAGTTTTATCCTTTTTCACTATAAATCTGACTTAAGTCTCTAAATAATTTAACCATTTTTTTTTACTATTATTATTTATTGTATTGGCACCCTTCCGTGGCGCCATCTTTGCAGTATAATGGTATAAAGAAGGTAACATGGAAAATTGGACACTTATTTAGACTTCTGGATGGGTTTTCATTGCTGGCTGACTCTAAAAAAAACATGTAACATACCGACTACTTCAAGCAAACTTGTATTTCATTTGAAACATTTTGAGAAAACAAAAGAGTTTCAATCAAATATCTGAATGTGTCTCCTGAAATGCATTATATATATCTTATTACCAGTATATGCATTTAAGTAGAATATCCGTAAGTGTCCATTTTGAAACTCATTCTGACAGTAGCCCAAGTTAACCTTGATCTGGTCCTGAACGGTTCAATGCCCCGGCCAAGACGGTGGTATACCAAGAACAACAAAAATAATCTTATGAGCGAATGTGTTTAAAAATCGCAATTTATGGGTATTCTAAATTAACAGAACTCAGATCCAACTCCAATCAATATACATGCATGTAATAAATTTGTGCATTACAAGTCAGAATAACTTCCGATCAGAAAGGGTGGACAATCTCTAATAAATAATAAATATCCCACATGATGCTGTAATGTAATTTAGGCATTGAATAACAATAACATGAATGATCCTCCGAGTGTGAAAATTGAATGTTAACGAGAATACAGATGATCATAATTAACCAATAACCTCATCAGAAGATAAGAGAAAGTTTGCATTTGTTATACCATTCCCAATGATAGAATTTTTGGACAGGTCAAAAAAGAAATCAACAGCAGAAGACTATGTTATAGTTTATCTTTGAGTGCTGTTTTGTGTAGTGTCTAATGTTATGTCAACATGTTTTTATTCATATTACTGATTACCTAGGATTCTCAAGTTCTATAGGCTTTGGCTCTGATTTGTCTTGCCAAAGGCGCCTTCTTTTATGAGCGTGTTATTTGTAAAAGAGGAAATTGCATGTCTTCTTTTGTTAAATTGTTATTTAGTCATCAGATATATTTTCCATGAAATAAAACACAAAGTTTGAGCAGATTAAATGAGACATAAACAAGAAAAGAGTGTTAAGAAAGAAACTCTAAACCTTTACTCCATACCTCACTTTAATGCGTCAGCTTCAGAGATTTTCAAAAAAACTGTGACAAACAATAAATTCAACTTAATGAGGATTAGTTTTTCTTTGCAGGTCTAACTGATACAATAAAAAAAATATATATATTGTTAATCCTAGATTTTTGCCAACTGCACAATTTGGAGCAGTCACTTGCTAGATTTTTGTCATCTGCTCAATTTGGAGTAAACACTTGCTAGATTTTTGTCGTCTGCTCATTCTGGAGCAGTCATATGCTAGATTTATGTCATCTGCTCAATTTTGAGAAGTCACTTGCTAGATTTTTGTTGTCTACTCATTTTGGAGCCAACACTTGCTAGATTTTTGTCATCTCCTCAATTTGAATCAGTAACCTGCTAGATGTTTGTCATCTGCTCATTTTTGAGCAGGCATTTGCTTGATTTTTGTCATCTGCTGAATTTGAATCATGAATTCAGTTGCTAGACTCTTGCCATCTGCTAATTTTGAATCAGTCGCCTGCTTGAATTTTGTCATCTGCTCAATTTGAATCAGGCACTTACTTGATTCTTGTCATCTACTCAGTTTGAATCATGAAGTCACTTGCTAGAGTTTTGTCATCTGCTCAATTTGAATCATGAAGTCACTTGCTAGACTCTTGCCATCTGCTCAGTTTGAATCATGAAGTCACTTGCAAGAGTTTTGTCATCTGCTCAATTTGAATCATGAAGTCACTTGCTAGACTCTTGCCATCTGCTCAGTTTGAATCATGAAGTCACTTGCTAGAGTTTTGTCATCTGCTCAATTTGAATCATGAAGTCACTTGCTAGAGTTTTGTCATCCGCTTAATTTCAATCAGTCACTTGCTAGTTTTGTCATCTGCTCAATTTGGAGCAGTCACTGAGTCCTTAACGAGAGCAAGGGACTAAAGAAGTCCAACCAATTCATTCTCATTTCACAGAGCCAGCGGTATACCCCAGCGGGGTGTGTGAATGACACAAGATTTACGTCTTGGTAAAAATGTCTTCCCTAGGGCCTTATGATGTGGCAAGACATGAACCATTGAATAAAGCTGGGAATAACTCCAGCATTATCCAAGATTTCCTTTGGTTTGCAATCAACAAGATTACATTAATCATGATTCGTATGCTATTACTTTTGCCACAATGATTCCTATCCTATTGAAACTATCATTCTTTATAGTTTTCTTCTACTGATTCTCTCATTTTGAACCAGTAACATTATTGTATAATCAAGAAAGGGCTAAATCAATTTGAATGCAGGGAAGCGTTTTACTAAACATCTAATGCTAAGAACTTCTGTCAATTCAAAACAGCATTCCCTCTTTTTTCAGAAATGAGATAAGCAATGTTTCAAAGCAACATGTCATTGGAATCATCTCTCAAATATACCTACAATGACATGTCACACTACAATATAGTATGTTTGCTATAGATTATATCAAAGTATATCTTTTTTGACTTGGACAAATGTTTCCCTCAAGTTGTTCAGTATAACACTATGCTCATCTTAAATTAAGTTTACATGGACAAAAATAGGCCATATAGAGTACCCTAAGTACTTTGATTTTGTTATGTTAAGGTGCCATAACAGTTAATAAGGCACTTAACTCCAGTTTCGATGACACAACTAAAGCTTTCAACTTGTTCCATGCAAGCCGAATGAATCATTCATCAACCCTTGATCAATACCATGCAATCATTGGAAGGAAATGAGACAGAGTTGTGTTTTAGTACTTTCTACGTGCAGAAGAGGTCGACACTGGTTCTCAGCTTTCAGAGTTTGAAAGAGTCCTAATTAGTTAACCATTATAGTGCTGAAACCGACTTCATGCTTCTGCAAACAGGTAAAATCCAGGTCAGCCACCAAGTAAATTGGTGTTCATGAACATGTAATTCAAATTCATGAACAAGTTAAGAACAGTTCTGTGTTCATGAATGCCCATTTAACATTCATGAATGCTTATGAAGTTCATGAATAAGTTCTTTAATCTTTTTCAGGGGATGCATTATCATTGTTACCGCCTCACAGCAGAAAGTTTTAAAAAAATGACACAGAGAAAGAAGGATGAATTGAACCTACAAACAATTTTACCTTTTGACATTATGGTTCCTCCACATTTTCATGATAAATAAAGGTTTCATACATTTTGATTGCTTTCTGCAGTGTATTTAAAATTTAGACAACTAAGAAACTGATGATCATGGAAAGATTTAGACAAGAGTGTTAGAGTAAGAATGAAACAAATTCAAGGAAATGAATGAGTAGAGAGCAACATGATTAAGCCCTGTCTCTTCCATTTTGTTTGCAGCAAATTAACCCCAAAACAGACCATCCATTCTGATTCTCCATTCATTGAAAGTACTGTAAGATTGATTAATTAAAGCAAGAAACATTTTGACAAAAGGTGAATTTCCCCTTCATGATTAATTCATTACCAAACAAGAAGATTTGACCAGTTTGTTGCAGATGGTTCTGGAAAACATGGGAAAAGGAAAAATTGCTCTTAACTTGCAATTTCTCCTTTTCCCTCAATGTTTTCTGCCCTATCAGATGATTATTTTTCTATTTCATCACATTTTGAAATGCTATCTGCAAACTCTTTCAATTTGGGACAGTCGAAATATTTCGTGTTAGGTATAGGGTTATAGAGAAGCAAAATCTTTTAGTGATGGAATGAATGAAAAATTGCTGTTACCAAAAAGTAATTGAACCATGCAGTGTATTTTTTTTCCCATCATTCCCCTGTACCAATATTCCCAAATCGATAAAGCTGGTACAAATCCTGTCTCCTCCCAGCATTAATATTGAGGGAGAACTTTAGTGATTTCTTGTCACTTCCCCCGTCCATCGGCCTTTGTCACAATCAGACTTGCCATTATTTAATATTCACCTTTAATACCTTCCTCTATCGTCACTTTGTCTGCCATTTGTGTGGTGACCAGAATAATTTTACGAGCATTAACCCTCTTTTCCTGATTAGTGGGCGACAATGGTACAGAGGTAGAACGTCGGCCTCTTGTATCAAAGGTACCGCATTCGATTCATCGTTAGGCGAGGTAAAAACTCTTAGTGTCTTTCAGAAAAATTCACACAGTCTTAAAAAGGGAAATTGGTGAATTGATACTTTCTGCCACTTTGATGATTTAATTTAACGAAGTAATCAGTGAAAGACTATAATATCATTAAGTCCTTCATGTTTGTGAAGCACTTACAGTGATGTCTCGTTATCCGTTCCCAACAAAATGTCCGGATTACCGAATCATCCGGACTAATGAAACAGAGCATGTTCTTATACACATTAAGACATAAACAGTCTGTATGCACGTGTATACTTATAACCCTTTATCAAACGCCAAATTAACGACAGTCCCAAATTGAAAGAGTTTGCAGACGACATTTCAAAACGTGATGAAATTCAAAAATAATCTTTTGATATGGCAGAAAACATTGTGGGAAAAGGAGAAATTGCTTGTCACGAGCAATTGTGACAAGAGCAATTTCTCCTTTACCCACAATGTTTTCAAAAGTCGTCTGCAACAAACTGATCAAATAATTCCGTTCCCTTACAATTTGTTCGGATGCGGATAATCGGGGTCCGGATAAACGAGGCTTCACTGTACTACAGTCTTGCATAGAAACCTTTATAATGCTGTTGACTTTTGGGATTATTCAGACCTGTTAAGAAGTATTCAATTTTCTTGAAAATAATTCTAACTCACCGACTTAAATGTAGATGAAGCAAACAACACTAACGCAAAACTGTTCATGGGAATGCCCTTTTATGTAGCAATCTTTCCTATTCAATTAAAATTCTGTATCATGATGTCATTTAACATACTTAACAACCAAGACTATATCCATAATGTTCTTTTTCTGAGGTAATTCATACTTGGTAATAAACTCATATTCTTAGGTCTTGCCAAGCAGATTTGCGCTTCTTGTTTTTTTAACCCTTTACAAAACACCAAATATTTCGACTGTCCCAAATTGAAAGAGCATGTAGACAGCATTTCAAAATGTGATAAAATTGGACAATAATCTTCTGATAGGGCAGAAAACACTGTGGAAAAAGGAGAAATTGCTCATCACAAGGACTTTCTTCCTCTCCCACAATGTTTCCAGAGTTGTCCGCAACAAACCGGTAAAATGTCGATTTTTTTTGGTAATGGGTTACGATGGGAAGCAAGCATTGTGGGAAACTTTGAGCCAAGTTCACCTTGAGCAAATTCTTCTGTTCCCACAATGAAATAAGTATGACTACAAGGAACGTTTTATGAAAAGTGGTATTCTAAACATGAGGCTGTGCATTAAAGGCCCATTAAAGGAGATTAATGCTATATCAAATTATATTATTTGGTAAACTTTTGGACAGATTCAAATAGTTATCACCAGAAAAAACCATCAGCGCAACTAAAATGGGAAAGTAAACCAGAAATAACCCGGATAAGCAAGTTTTATAATTCAGATTTCCTGACAGTTTATACACACATTTTTGAACCGACCAATCAAAATTCGTTATTTTGAATATGTAAACAAACAGGTTGTTGATAAACATGATTGAATTGGAGACAACTATATTTCAAGCACAAAAGAACTTATTTTAAATTAGTCTATTAAATAGGGTCTCAATGCATTCCTAATCTAATTCTCATGACTTTTATGAGCATAATAAAAGAACTCCATAAATATTTTCTGTAATTTATTTGTACTCCTCTCCTTTGATGTGCCTTTAAAGAAATGTTTCTTTATTATTGTTAAAACTTTTGTCCCACAATTCTTTTTACTTAGATATGTTCTGTTGGGGATCCAACTATCTTTAAGTGAATGAGGGAAATGGAATACATCCCATTTCCCATTTACTTGAGTAATTAATCTAGACCTTGTCTATTTCTGGGCAGTCAGGCCCCCACCCATACATGTTTTGTACCTGCTGACGTTATACTCTGCAGACGTCATCATGAACAGCACAACCATTGTTATATCAACTGTTATCCCCTGATGCAATAATTTGCAAATTCTAACTCAATTTCCTTCACCTACTATACAGTGTATTTGCTTTTCAACAATCCTGAAGAACATAATTCAAGAAACCATGTGACAAAAGACGAAATTACTTGTTACTTGATATAGCTTCTTTTGTCACAGAGGTTTATCCCTTATCGTGCTTGAACCGACTTCATGGTTATGCAAACAGGTTGGATCCAGACCAGCCGCCAAGTAAATTTTAAAAAAGCCTTTGTGCACTAAGTTGCATGACTTTTAATATCAACAAAAAAGAATCGAATAGGGCACCCCAATATTTCATAAATAGTCTATGAAGCTAGCTGAAAAACATTACAAAAAGTGATATTTATATTCTTTATAGCTATTGTTATAATTTAAGCTCAATGTAAGGGATATCTTAAAAGTCATAAAAGAAAGTTAATGAAAGATGAGAGCATTTTATCAACTCATTTCTTCTATTATTTGAAAATCTTATATTCATATTTGGACCGTTTTAATGTAAAGAATGATATCATATGTGTTAGAAGCAGACAACATATAATAACATTGTTACAAAAGGGGAGTTTGTTGCCAAAAGCTTATTTCTTTATTTTTTTTATCAATGATATCACAAAGATTAATAATACCCAAGCTCAGTGAATAGTTACTCTTTCCAACATTCAAGAAGTAAGGAAAACAGGTCCTCTAGAAGTAGTTAGAAGATCACATATTGAAGATTGCATTGGCCTTGACATATTGATTTTGCATTATTTTTAACGATTTTGTACTTTAGCAAACACCTAATAAACACAGATATATATCTTAGACTTAGGGTATAAGTACTTCTAATCAAAATTGTTGCAAGTCTTATGATCCATAAAATTAAGATAAGCCAGCAAATCAATGAGCAAGAACATTATTCTGAAGAGGAAATGCCATGGTGGAGTACTCTGTTTTCAAACCAATCAACCCTATCTCAACCAATCATCTTCAAGAAGCCATTTTGAAAGCGCATCTACCTCATCTTACTTCATGTTTGAATAACTGTGCAATTAGATACCTGCAGACCTTTTACGAAGGGCCATTTCTAAAACTTTAATATCAGTTTCATTGTTAACCCTTATAGTGCTGGAACTGACTTTGTGTTTATGTAAAAAGGTTAGATCACAAGCCAATAACTTGGCGGCTGGCCTGTGATCTAACCTGTTTGCTACTCTGAGTTTATTTCCTCATCAAAACTAAGTAGGTATTTAAAGTTTTGGAAGGAAGACAACACAAGAATCTATTTTTAGAAAATTACCCAGCATTCTAAGGCTAAAACTGCATGGCAGGCATTGCGTGCATAATCTTTATTTAAACCTCCCACAGTCTGTGCTTCTTTGACAGCTGCGCTTTAACTTCACATCTATGTCTTGCAGGCAAACAGGTGGAAATATGATAAACACTGATTCTATATACAGGAGAACAACACCCTTATCAGCTTTAATATCATCATGCTCTTATCCCATCCACTCTAACAAAATTTTGTATCTGGTCCAAAGAGAAAGCAATTGCAGATCTCAGCTGAACTCACTTTCTGGTCAAGAGATAAGTGTCTGGTTAGAATTGGAGAAAACAGAAGATGACAATTGAAAAATGTGCAGAGTCGTCTGCAACAAACTAGTCAAATGTCGGTAGTGTTTGGTAATGACTTAAAAGAAAATCAATAAATAAAAAGTAAAATGTCAAGGACAAATTGCACCTTTTTATTTGACGGGAAATTCAAGACCACTAGATGGTTATTTAGAAATTACTTGTGTAATGCTTTTGAAGTACTTCCAACATCTAAACACTCACAACTTTATGAGACCATTTATACCGTTTTGGTTTAAGTTAAGGCTTAAGTCTGTGACTCCTACTGCTTCCCTCGATCCACCTGTACTGGGCTATAAAGGGCTCTGAAGTGACTTGCTAAAGTCCGCTCCCACGATAACAAAGGTGCCGGTTGGGCTCAACCCTGGGATCCCCGAGTTCTGAGTCCACTACCATTACCACTAAGCCATGCAGGATCCCCTGAGGGTTTATAAGTATGAAACGTTGTTGAACCATTTCAATGGAACTATCTTAAGACAAGCAATGTTCTTAAATGTACATGATTGTTCAAAATATAATAATCATGACGTTTTCTTGTTGAAAAGCTAGATAATGCCCTTAACTGTTAGAATGCATCCCTGTTCAATTTATCTAACGTTTGATCAAAACTCTTAAACTTGGCACAAATGTAATTTATAAGATATGTCTCATGAGATTTATTGCAGATTTTTTTTTGATAAAACCGCTGTTTAATTCATTATAGTTGTGTTCAAACATTTCTTTACAGGATACACTCATCCTCTGAAAAAAAAATAAGTAAAAAAAATGTTTCTTAAGGAAGAGATTAAGAGATGTGTCAACGATTTATATAACCCTTACAGTGCTGGAACTGACTTCAGGCTTATGAAAACCGGTTAGATCACAGGCCAGCCACCAAATAATTGGTGGCTGGCCTGTGATCTAACCTGTTTGCTACGCTGAGCATCTTTCTTATCAAAATTAAGCAGATAACTAAGGTTTTAAAAGCAGACAACAACAAAAATCTATTTTAGAAAATTACCCAGCATTCTAAAGGTTAAAGAAAAGAACTAGATTCACCTTTAGGACTTTGATTATCTTGGAAAAAGTAATTAATGCTCATTACAATTGACCATTTCTCTACTATTGGTGGTTACAATCACAGCCCCTGCAAAGGATTGAAGAACTTATTCATTAATTTCATGAACAGACATGGATGAGAAATGGCAGTTCATGATCACAAAGAACTTTTTCATGAATCTGTTCTTCAATTTCATGAATGTATTCTTGAAATTCATGTTCAAGAACAGTTTTGCATTCATGAATGGCAATTTGTCCTTCATGTCTCTTTATGAAGTTCAATTCTTGAAATATAACATAGATTGCAGTGTGTTATCTTTAATTTCAAGATTATTTTAAGTTGGTCATTTTGAATTTAGAGTAAGGAAGACATGTGAACATACTTTATAGATATATATTTGGACAGTTACAACGGTTATCAAGTGTTCCCATGTTAATTTGCAAATTTGTCAATTCTGAAAATTATATGGTGGACACATAATTGTCTGGATTAAAGAGTTATCAATTTATATATAAGTGTGTTGAATTGTGAAATACACTTTTTAGTAGGAGAGAAATTATTCATGAAAAAAGTGAAACACTCTTATGCGTAGCTTGTGTCTCCTTCAACGATTTGATTATTATCTGTAACATACCATCTAAGACTTGTCCAGCAAAAGGTTTACCAGTTTACCTACCGGTATATAACATACTTATTTCAAAGGTGCTTGTTCACAGATGTAAGAAAGTTTGGAAGTTAGAAATTAATTCATTTATAACTGCACAATAGCTGTACTGTTATAATATTATTATATGCACTGAAGAATAGTCATTTGCAGCAAAGTTAGATTATTTTCAATTTTCAAGTGTAGTTAATAAATTAACATGTATTTTCATGCAAAGGCTTGACATCGCAAACATACGAAAATGTAAATCAAACAACAACATCACAAAAACTGTACTGTTTCAAAAAACAAATTTTGACTTTTTGTGAACAATTAAGCACCTTTAATATACTTAGATTAAGCATAATCATGGTTGGGTAAATGATTTTACCAAAGAGATGGTATTTGTGTTTTGATTTTCCTTCTGTACCCAAAGTAAATGGTAAATGTCATGATTCATACATCATTATTGTCACCTTCTGATGCTCTCCATTTAGGCAGGTCATAAATTTCCATAAGCTGATTTCTTTGGTTAATCAGTTTTGACAGAAAACATTCCTCATGGGGTTGTTACTTAAATAATTAAATATTGACCATTTACTTTCCCCATGGCTGTTTGTACTGTCTGGATCAAACTCTATCTGGAAATATTAGCTTCTTTTATATGTAGTCATTTTTGAAGTTAATGTTAATTCATCAGAATTATAACTGAGGAGAGAAGTAATAAATACAAGGTTTCAAGAATTCCCTCTGTAAGGGTTCAATACAAGACTATGTACATAACTTTGCAAAGTAGTTTCTAGAAGGCAGTGAAGCCTTGACTTTCGTCTATGTTGATGGGATTGGAGGTAATTCATTACTTAACCCTGAATATGCTGGGCAATTTTCTTAATTTTTGTGTCGTCTGCAGTCAATTTACTTGGCGGCTGGCCTGGATTACACC
Organism: Cerastoderma edule; assembly: GCA_947846245.1. Taxonomy (NCBI): domain Eukaryota; kingdom Metazoa; phylum Mollusca; class Bivalvia; order Cardiida; family Cardiidae; genus Cerastoderma; species Cerastoderma edule. Next base: position 49,492,020 of record OX401404.1, on the reverse strand, counting down.
TATTTGCATTAGCATGAAGTTTGTCCAAGCACTATAAGGTGAAGTCACTCCCTTATAAGGATTTTTCTCTAAGTAATCACGGAATTATATCAGGTTCTTTGAAAGTGTAAAGAACCAAGCAAATAGAACTTTCAAAACCACAATCACTTTCTCTCTACAAGAAAGCATAGCTGCCTCAATTTGCATATTCATTCTACTACAAATGTTAATACAGGACAATGAGCAGATAGTACTGTAGTAAAAGGATAAATTACTTATGATGTGCAATTTCTCCTTTTGTCAAAATGGTTTCTTATATTTTCTGAATCATGTATGCTAAAACACGCAATACAGCTAATACAATAACGAATACCAATCAAGACAATACCAATTTGGTATTCTGTTAATTTCACCTTGACCTTTCCTGACCCAAGAGCTGGGAAAGCTGTTACAGACAATCTGTCAATTTCAGATGGACATCCATCTTGTGTCAGAGAAGGTGGGAAAGCATCATTTCTCCGAGTGCCTACCTTTCAAGTGTTTCATATATTGTAGAAGAGGAAAATACCTACACCGAATGATTCTCCTGCCTTTGGGACAATAAACCTAATTCATTCGACTACTTTATTGCAATTTGAGGAAAATCAATATAAGTCCTAGAATGTCATCGGAATTGATGTGTCAATAACAAGGGTGACTGCTGACCACATCTTGGTGTAAAGATTTCACAGAATCAATTAAGAATTCTGAGTGTTTAGGTTCCAATCACAAAATCACTGCTAAAAGTGATAAATTACCAAATCTGGGTGTTAAGGTTCCAACCACAGTACAAATGCTTAGAGGGGTTGCTCACCAAATCTGGAAGTTATGGTTCCAACCATAGAATCAAAGAATGATGAGAATGATCGTTCACCAAATCTGGGTGTTTATGTTCCAACCAGAGAATCAATGCTAAGCTTAATTGCTCACCAAATCTGATAATTAAGGTTCCAAGCGTATGATCACTGCTAAGAGTGATTGCAATCGGAACTACTCTGGTATTTCCGTGATCTGTGAAATACACCTCGGATATAAGTGTAGGGTTACAATTTTTCGGGTAAATCGACATCCGCCAATTAACACATTTTCTAAGTGTGCAAATTAAGTAGTTCAATGCGTATGGAAGTGTTGGACATCCTGTTAAATCATTTTTTATCAGTAACTCATACCAAATGGCAAAACTGTTGTTGTTACATGTATAGTTGTTTCCTCAATCAAATTTAACGACTTTTAAGATTTCACATTTAATATCTATTTTTAAAACGAAAGTAAAGTGACGTCATTCTCGCAGGAAAGAATATGGTGTCATTCCTATTATTTCAGAGGTGTTTTCATTGGATAAACCTGATGTGTTCAGATTGGAGTGATAATTAAGGTTCCAACCACAGAACAAATGCTTAGGGTGACTGCTAACAAAATCTTAGGATAACAGTTCCAACCACAAAATTGTTCATTGATAGTTTTTGTAACTCTTATCATTTGCTTTCCATGTTGTTTGGTGCAAATTGTTCACATCAGGAAGAAGCTAAAAACAGGCGTCTATCTATAGGGGTCATAAATTTGTGTCATAAGGACATTGTATGAATTGACTCTTTACCAAACCCTAAATTTTTCGACTGTCCCAAATTGAAAGACTTTGCAGATGACATTTCACCATGTGATGAAATTGAAAAATAATCTTCAGATAGGACAGAAAACATTGTGGGAAAAGGAGAAATTACTTGTTAAGAGCAATTTCTCCTTTTCCTACAATGTTTTCCAGAGTCTGAGACAAACTGGTTAAATGTTGTTATTGTTTGGTAATGGGTTAAGAATGGAGGTGGACACCCATTTCTCCAGAGTCATTAATACTGCTGCATCTAGTGGAGTTTTAATCAAATGGTAGGAGCTAAAATGGATTCCTTCATTTACCATCAATCACAGATACGCCTTTATTATCCTTTAGTTGTGAATCATCCATAATGAATTTTGAGACAGGTCCAAATTCAGACCATCCCTAGACAATAGTTGTTAATACATTAAAATCTATCGCCACAACTGGAGAAAAGAATGGAAAGATATTGTTAAAAACAGAGATTTAATTGTTTGAAATAGAAAAACTTGATATCATTAACAGGAAACAGATTTATTGCCTTTAGTAAACAATTAGACCTTTTCTTCTTCTTTCATATAGTGTCCTCTGCTTGTTAGTTTTGATTATTTTTACCTGAAACATGTTTATTCATTTGATCAGATTCTAATCAATCAGTCGAATCATAATTTGTACAAAATACCACAGTGCTTTGAAGAAAAATTGGTGACTAGATAAAGCTTAATCATTTACCAAAGTGAAGGATTTTCTATAACCTAGCTTTCTACCCTAGAAATAAGAATTGCAAATTAAGTGCCGGAAACTTGCCTTGGAATTGTGCCGTGATTGTCTAACACAATGAATTAGATTATCGGGGAAGAAACGACAAATTATGACAGAATAGATATCTGCTGCTGACAATTGAAGAAAGAATCCTTCCATTATACAGATAAGTATTGATTGAAGTGGTTTCACAACAAATTGCTTTCTTAACCAAATACTCTCACTTGACTACACTGAATTGCATTTCAATCATTTTAATTTGTCTGTAAGTCATTTTACATTTTGTCAACAGTATTCAGTGCAATGACAATGCTATTTATCAAAATGCCACAGGGCTTTAAATAGACTCTTTCAGAGATTTATGCTTTGGGGGTAATAATTGTTAAAACTTTCAAAAATAAATGTCATCTGCTTTCCAAAACTATCAAATACTGCTTAATTTTGAGGAGGAAAGACACTCAGAGTAGCATACAGGTTAGATCACAGGCCAGTCACCATTTTTCTTGGCAGCTGGTCTGGATCTAACCTGTTTGCATATAAGCATGAAGCCGGTTCCAGTACTATAAGGGTTAAACAATATTGGTATATATGTACCAACCAATATTCCTTTAGTATCAAACAAGATTTCTGTGATACCAAACATATTTAGATCATCACTACATTTACAAATGTTTTCAGCAAACATCTCTTAATTGAGACAATCAAAAGGGTGTCATTTGATGAAAGTTTTCGTTAAAACTTACTCATTTTACATTGATTATGAGGTAAGGTTTACAACTGTTCCTTATCACTACGGATTCTGCTTCCTGGATAGATAACCAGTACTTCCATCAAATGAGGATAAACGAAAGGTTGCAAAATAGAACCCTCCTCTCAGGGGTTCAATCCTACCACCCACTTGTTAAGAGGCAGAAGATCTACCCCTTGACCACTCCCTTCAGGGAAAATATCTCAAACTGATTACAAGGCTGTAGTTAGTATTCATAAAAATATAGAGTTTGTACAGTCTAACTTGTGTTAAGCAACCACCCTTTTAAGCAGCCAACCTGCCTTAAACAGCCACTACAGAAAGTCCCATTGTGTTATTCATAGTGTACATCAATTTGTGTTAAGCAGCCAACCTGTCTTAAACAGCCAATTTACTCTGTCCCATAGGCTGGCCTCTAAACACAAGTTTAACTGTAGTTGTCTTGCATCAAGTATTCGGTAACTAATGAAAGTCCCTAGTGATGTTAACTTCTTTTGGAAAAACTAATTAGAGCATTAAAATGTCTCTAAATTTAATTAACCTACTTTTTCGACTGTAACAATTTCCATTTTTGGACAACCACAAATAATTAGAACCAACAGTTACAAGGCCATTTGTTCTCGAAACCACTGAGTACCACAAACATAACAGACAATCATTCTTTGACATTGTCTGTTTGACTTTATCATTGTGTGCACAGCATTTAAGGAGGAGTACCTATAATCCGCCATTTTGAAACATTCTTTAGTTGAATTACCTTGGTTGTTCTTGGTTAAAGTCTGTTGGGGCTGGAATTATTTGCAGTAAATCAAATGGTTGCGGCCTTGACTGCATGATGTTAATTGAGAAAGACCGAAAAAATCGGACGAAAGAATTAGTTCCAAAATGGTGGCTTATGGGTATTTTACAGTAAGTATTATTGCTAGGTCTTGCTGATAATCGAAGTTTAAAGATCCCAAAGCTTTATTGTCTATAGTCTTGTACTGAACCATCTATAAGGATTCTTTGGAAGTATAAAAGGTATATTGATTTTGTTTGTACTCATTTCCACTGATCCCTGGTGAAATCTTCAAGTTACGTTTCGATTCTTGATGAGCACTAGGGTAACCAATCAATATTACTGTAACCATTTATTCTAATTAGTATTACTAATTAAAAGCAAGAAAACTAAAAAGATCTAAAGGATCAAAAGGACTTTTTTTTAAAACACAGGCACCTGAACATTGAGAAACCACTTTGATCAAAGGAAAAAGTGCTCTTCAAATGAAATATCTACATTTGAAAAAAAATGTTTTCAATCAATATGACATTGAAAAGTCAACTTCATTTATAATCTTGACCTTATAGAGCTGTTACTGACTTCATGCTTTTGCAAACAGGTTAGATCCAGACCAGCCACCCAGTAAATTGGTGGCAGGCCTGTGATCTTTCCTGTTTGCTACTCTGAGCATCTTTCCTCATCAAAAGTAAGCAGATATTAATGATTTGGAAAGCCGACGACACTAAAATCTATTTAAGAAAAAAAATTACCCAGCATTCTATGGGTTAATAATAGCTGCCTCGTGGTTCAATGCAAGACTCTGGCACAGAAATGAAGGACTTTTATCGAAACCTTTCGCTACTTTATATTTTGACCATTCACAAAAATACCCTATGAAGGACAAGGTTATATTATATTATACTATAACATGTTACATTAGTTTCACCAATATCGATCTGCCATTTGAGAACTACATGTACCAATACAATATGGTGGACCCAGTAAAGTGACTTTAATCATCCCTACATGACACTTGAGTATCACAAACACAGAAGAATGTCAGTTCTAATTGCATGCTAATACTTCTATCCCAGTGGCCTCCCCAACCAGTTTATTGATTACAATGTTATTAATGTTTGCTTAAGGCAATGATTTCAAATGAAGTTTTTCAATTATCCTTGAGATTTCTCAAACTTTGTGAATAGATATGGACAAAACTTTCCTATCAATGACAACCCTATGGGTTTGAACACTAAATGATTTTAGACCTTTTGCATATGTTTAAATCTTTATCAAACAATCCCAATATTTCATGAATAATCTCAGAAGACAACTTTTGAAATAAGCTTGGGAAAAGAATGCATTGGAAGAAGAGTCAGAGACTAGCCATGCACAAACCAATGTTATGCACCGACAGAGGAGGGTCAAATCAATGTCAAGCATTGCCAGGGGTGGGGGAGGGAGGACCAGGAGCTCCCATGGGGGGTGGGGTTGAGGGGTCTCCCCTGTAATCACAATTGAAAATGGTGAGATTGGCATATATTTGAAGATTTAGGGCAATGCTTTTGAAATTGATGTTACACATGTGCATGTGTGTTTCACTAACTATGCCCCTGAGAGTGTGCCTGCAAATACTATCACAATAAGTTGTAACTAATCTTGTCACCTTGGTTGATAGAAAGTGTTTAAGTGGCAAGGTTCAACATGTTTCTATACGGTTCATCTTATGCAAATCTTACTGAGACAAGTTAGCCTGCCCACTATATAAGAGAGACCTATTGATTATTCAGGGACTTGGGTCAGATCTACTTCTTCTGGCAAGCACTAGGTATAGGCAGACAGCCACTACATGGCTCAGTAAAGATATCAACCAAGTAGAATCGAACAATACAATCTGAAGCTTGCCGCAGTATTATTAGACAATTTCTCCACAAGAATACAATAATTCGAATGATAATAATATGACAAATAATTTGGCTTTTTCAGAAATTGCTTCAACCAAATATCGCAAAACTGGATCCCTTTAAAGCTTGCTTTCCTTGAATACAGATCAAAACCAAGTTACACAAATAAATATATATATATAAATATTTCATCACGTTTTTCATGATCATAAACAGTTTATTGTAAGGCATTTCATGTAAATGATTGTATCTTGGTCTGCAGAGAGCAGTGTCATGTTAAAATTAACCACAGGCTATGAAACTTTTTCCTTTGCCAAAACTTCAAGGAGATCGATTATATGAAGCCTCTGAAAATTTGGAAAAATAATGTTTCAGAAAAATAGCTACAAAATTAAAAAGTTAAAAAAAAACTCAAGAGCAATAACTTTTAAATGTATACATGTGAACTGGATTGATTATTAAAACCTTGGGTATGAAATCACATTCATTTAACATTGAATATTCTCCTTTCTTAAATATCATATGGCAGCAATTTTACAACCACTAGTCAGTATTTCAAGAAATGAACCTTGAAAAAAGTGTGTCTCATTTAATTTCTAAAGACCATGAAATATTTTCCCATAAAGGACTGAAGTTTTTAATGAAAAAGTTAAGTACTGGTACAAGTTCTTTCTAGATCACCACTTTGATGGGTTTAGTTTTACTTTAAGTTGTGCAAGAATTTTAACCCATTACCAAATTCTATCAGAAGATTGCTTCCCAACTTTATCACATTTTCAAATGTCGTCTGCAAACTCTTTGAATTTGGGACAGTCGAAAATCTGTTGTTTGGGAAAGGGTTAAGCAAGATATCACACCTAGGTATGTTTCAAGAAAACAGGCACTTATTTGCATGCCGTTATTGAAATCACTTAACCATGTCAATGGCTCTGTTGATAGATGAAATCTAACAGATCATGAAAAAGTCTGCAAAACTAATTCACAGCTACTCTGAATACAAAAACAGATGCAGAAAAACATAGCAAACCCCAGTATTTCTCAGATAAGAAACATTCAATCTACGGGGAAAAACATGTAGGCTTACTAATTTCTGAAGAACTTAAAAGCCTTAATTCAAGATGACTTGTTCTGAAAGTGAATAAAAAATCAAGAATGAAAAATTATTCTGATGTTTTAAGTCTTCTTTCTGTAAATAATTTTACTGATTTTACACTTTATTACGTTTAATTTAAGTCACCATTCTTTATTGCTTCTAGCAAACTGATGTCTGTATGATAATGCATGATAAACCATTTCCTTGTATGGAATTAGTGACACGCTTAACCCATATCAAACAATAACAATTACATTTAACCACTTTGTTGCAGACGACTCTGGAAAACACTGTGGGAAAAGGAGAAATTGTTCATAACAAGCAATTTTTCCTTTTCCCACAATGTTTTCTGCCCTTTCAGAAGATTATTTTTCAATTTCATCACATTGCTAACTGTGGTCTGCAAACTCTTTCAATTTGGGTAGAAAATTTGGTGTTTGGTAAAAGGTTGATTAAGGGAATCATTAGTTGAGAGATTCAACAGTGTGAAAGCCTCTTTCTTTGTGGTACTCAACAAAAACCAATTTTAAACTAGCTTCAGTGTTTCTCATTCTATGATGAAATAAATGCACATTGGTATCCCACTACTTGACTTTACATAAGGGATAAAAAATATCTTATCTTAAGCATTAGCAAAAAAGACATTTCTTATCTTGACATAAATTTGCGAAATGCTTAAAATTCTATCAAAACTTGACATTTTAACTCCAGAAAACACACGAAAACGCAATTAACATGTTAAGCCAGTCGCTCATGAATCAAACCTATTACCACCTTCACAATTTAGGGCTTTTATAAACACAACACCTCTAAGGATTCATTTTGATTACTTCTTTTCTTTCAATGTCTAAATTTTCTAAAAATGATCCTCAAATGGAAGAAGTTTCATCACCTTTCATGTAATACAGATGACTTAAACAGCATTGCAGCAGGAGACATCTGGAAACATTGTGAAAATAGAATCTTCTAAATGTATAAAAAAAAAAATCACTTTGATTCACCTGCAGGGAAAGACTAGAAAATCCAAACAGATGGATGGAGAAATTGCACAATAATTTCTGATTTTTGTATAAGCTTTGTCTGCATTTGCCTTCAAATTGAAAACTTTACGTCAAGCGAATAATAAAAAGCATATAAAAAGTGTGAATGGTCCAAATTTAAAGCAAAAATAGAAAGGAATTTAAAAGAAATAAAAATAAAGCTTTGAGTTAATGACTGGCCATTTGTTGTTCATGTCTGTTCATGAAATTCATGTACATAACACTTGAAGCCTCGCAAGGTAAAACCAACTCGCTCTTCCCTCACAGCTGAGAAAATCATCATACCTAAATCAAAGTTATCTGCAAAAAATAATTACCAAGTACCAAAAATGGCACTTCCATCATGATTGCATGGTTAAAATTGATTATGAAATAGGAGTGAAACTTATTACGTGCAGTACTTTCCTTTCACTCAACCAGTGAGTATCTTTATGTCTGTTTCAAGTGTTCAGTATCAGCAGATGCCAATTGCCAATTGTTTTATTAAGGGAACATTTATTCAGAACAAATGTAAAATTCATAACGATAAAAGGAGAAGTCTCTTGACATCAGTATACTTCTTCTAACTCACAATGGATTCTCCATTCAGATGCTGCAAGTAATCACTAAACCAAACTTGAATGAAGAAATTGATTGATAGGCATATCAAGATTGAAAGTGATTATTGAGCATTTAATGAACATTAGCTTGTTCCAATATATCATAGAATATGATTTATATGCTGTTTAAATACATATCTAAAAATTCCTCATCAAAAATAACTGAAGTTAGTGATATAAGAGCATTCCAAACTCACCGGGTATACAGATAAATCATTTAAATTCAACATTTTTTCCTTTATATCTGATCTGATGCAAATTCTTAGACCTTTATAGACTTTAACTGTTAACAGTTTTGTTCATATAAATTTAATTTGCATGCATATTTCATAGCAAGAGATGTCTCTAGAAGCATTGGGGCAACACTTCCCCATTACCATACAATAACAATATTTAACCACTTTGTTGAAGACAACTCTGGAAAACATTGTGGGGAAAAGGAGAAATTGCTTGTAAAGAGCATTTTTTCCTTTTCCCACAATGTTTTCTGCTTTATCAGAAGGTTTTCTTCCAACTTCATCACATTTTGAAATGTCATCTGCAAACTCTTTCAATTTGAAACAGTCAATAATTTGGTGTTTGGTAAAGGGTTAATCCAAGAAAATTACTCAGAGACAAGAAATTTATCCTTTATTTTCTTAGCGTTTGGTAAAAGGTTAAGAGCATAACCATTCCTTTTTCTAACAACTGTTTGAGGCTAGAAGACAAACCCACCATTTCTGTAGACACCCCAGTGTGACTCATGTCTGTAAGCATGATTACATTTTTTTTGTCTTATGGTATATCTAAATTGATATGTCACAAATTTCCTAGCATGCTTAGTGATACAACCCAGACCACTGGTTGGCAATTCAAGTAGAGGAGAATGGGGAAAGCCAATACACCAAACATCAATACATTGGTATATCCTGCTAACTCACACCAGGAGCCTCATATATTTGTTTATCCTGTCACTAGTGCCGTTTTGGGACTGATAACTAGGTACTGTATAACATTTGTGATATCCGGCACTAACCATGTAACACATGCACAAGACGAATTATGACGTCATAAGAACGATATGACGTCATATTTACATCATTCTCTACTTATTTTTTTCTTTTTTTCTCGTGTTTTATTCACATCTTGTTTGTTTGAAAGAATACATATAGGTAACAGGATAAATAGAATAGATGATTGGTGTCTTTGAATAGGAAAAGTTATCGGGCTCGGCATCGGAATATTATCCGTTTCGCCTTCGGCTCACCGGATAATATTCCTACGCCTTGCCCGATAACATTTCCGATTCACGACACCAACCATCTATTCTCTATAACTTTACATCTACATTTACAAAATTGTCATTTAAAATATTGTCGTTCCTCAAGTACCTGAAGTCTCAAAATAGAACCTTGATTTTGTGAAAGAAACATAGACATGCATATCAAAGTACAATAAGGACACCACAGTTACGATTCATGATCCATTCAAAATTCATGTATTAAGTTAAAGCTTTTCTTAGGTACTCTTTTCCTCTTCAAACTAACATTTTCATAAAGAAATATTTTGTTAAAACCTTTATGAGACAGACCTCTGTCTCCATTGTCCAGTGGTCCGAGTAATCAGTTTACATTGACAATGACCTGTCCCTGTTTGGGTTCAACTCCCAACCAGAGCTTGAAATAACCCCTCCCAAAGATTCAAGAACTAATTTATAAACTTCATAAACATTGGGAACAAATTGTCACATTTATTATTCCTTTCAATGCTCACAATGGTGTCTGCAGAAATTTACTTAAGAATGTGGAGATATGATTAACTCACAGTGTTGTCTTTAAAAGATCTGATGCTTTCAATTTCAACCTAAATTACTTTAACCCTTATAGTGCTGGAACTGACTTCATGCTTATGCAAATAGGTTAGATCAAGGCCAGCTGCCAAGTAAATGTCTGATGACCTGTGGTCTAACCAGTTTGCTACTCTGAGTATCTTTCCTCACCAAAATTAAGCAGATATTTAAGGCTTTGGAAAGCAGACGACACAAAAATCTATTTCAAGAAAATTACCCAGCATTCTAAGGGTTTACTCCAGAACTCAGTGCAAGATGATAGTAATTGTTTGTGAAACACTATAGTCTGCATTAAACCCTCACACTGTAAACTATAAATGTTTCCCATTCTGGGCAAAACCTCCAACCCATAAAATGTGACGGGATGGACATTCCAGCGTAATAATTAGCTCGTTAGTTCTTCAATATCTTATCAATTTTCCGAAGAGATTATGTTAATTGAAGTGTAGTTGGGATGATAATGATATGATGTCATCGAGAAAATTACATGGTTCTAGGATAACCTCCCAGCATGCAATGTCCTTCGTGCTCCATCGAGATCATCAATGTACAATAGTTCCAGCAACCCTTTACCAAACAATGACGACATTTGACCAGTTTGTTGCAGACGACTCTGGAAAACATTGTGGGAAAGAAAGAAATTGTAACGAGCAATTTCTCCTTTTCCCACAATGTTTTCTACCCTATCAGAAGTTTATTTGCCAATTTCATCACATATGCAAACTCTTTCAATTTGGGACAGTCGAAATTTGGTGTTTGGTAAAGGATTAAGCTACCAAGACTTTTTTCGTTAGAAGCTGCATTATAAACAAAATGTTATTTTCTGTAAAGATTTTGTTCAACTACATGCAAATAAATGTTTCACACTATTATGGGCTGCTAAGGTATGATAAAACCCATAACATACCGAGGGTTCATCGCAATTTGTGAAGCACTTGCTATAAAGTCTTGTGTCAAATCCTTGATACTCAAATCCTGCCTGTTCAGAGCTACTGGTAACATACAACTTGAAAGAATTCATTGAGATTAACTTTTATGAAATATTGTGTATCAGAATGAAGTTTAAGTGAGTAACCACAACATTATGGCTTTAGAATAGAAATGAAGAAGAAATCAATAAAAATCCGCCCAAAATGGTCATAAAAGAAAAATACATTATATCTTGATTTAAACTTACCAGAGTTTGGTTATCGGTAATGCATACTTTTTAATATCATATGGTAATATTTGTGATTATGTATTTCATATGGCAATATTCTTGAGTAGTAAGATATATCAGCATATGCTTAACCATTTTGCTTATTTAAACAAACGATCATTTCCCATGGGTTTTTTCCATACATAAATGTCAGTGCTTTTTTTCTTAAATTGGGAAGATGCCTTGGCCTGTTCATATTGGGAAGTTTTAATGCTCAAATTGTTGAATAGTGAAACCAAAAAGCTGATGTGACGATTTTTGGGAAAACTGCATGATTTTAAGTTCAAGAAATGTTCAATTTGGAAGGTGCCTTGTATTGGTCACTCAAAAGTTATCTAAGGCAAAATATGCCCTGCCTGTTGTGTGAATTTTGGTCAGTTTTATGAAATAATCGATTTAATGTCAATGCCAAACATTTGATCTGTTTGTGAATTAAGATATATATTATGTCTTATTTTGATTTTTGGTGGTGGTTCAACGTATAAGCCATTACAACAATTCAAGGGTTCAATGCAAGACAATAGTAAGTGCTTCATGTTTATGAAGCACTTGCTATATGTCTCGCACTGAACCCTCGAAATGGTAATGTTTTGTGGTGGCCAATAAAATGTTTTTTTGTCAAATGCCAATAAAAGTTGAGTTGAGATAAAATCTTATAACTCAACTGTAAAAAGACATGTTCATGACAACAACAGTATTCAAACACTGCATCATAGACAGACAAATTAATTTATCACAAGCAAATTATGCTTTTGTCATATTGTTATCAAACAGCATTTGCTGCAAAAGCCTTAAAATCTTTCTTTTACAACCACATCAAGTTGGGCAAATTCAGCTCCTCTTTTCATAATGGTTTCTTACGATGGAGACTGTTCAAACAGCCGCTTGCTGCAACTTTCAATTCTGATAATCCACAAAGTTCTATGTGACAGTTACTGTGCAGATTAAGTCTGTATACAGGGGATGGTTAATCACTTCCCTTTTCAATTACGTCTGACACCCATTAGATCCCGAAATTCTGTGAGCCGTCTGCTGTTTCTTTGAATTTCGATCAGCCCCAAAATTCAATGTGAAGGTTTCTGTAGAATTCGCCTGTATAAAGGGAAAGTGTTAATCACTTTCCTTCTCAATTGAGCCTAACCCATTAGATTCCGAAATACTGTGAGCCGATGAAAATTGCTCCCCCTTGCACAATTGACAAATGAGGACCGGAATAAGGTTATGTTCACTGCAATAAAATTCATCAAAGCTGTCTGCTGCCCACCAGGATTCTGGTTAATATTTCATGTTTAATCCTTTCAACCTTTCACAGATGCTGCTCGGCACTACTGCTGCAAATTGGTGATGAACACATTGTGAAAAGGTTGAATTTTATCATTAAATAAAAATTCATCATGTGGCAGAATTTTTTCAATTTTGGCTAAATTATCCTACAACCCTTTAAAGCTATCTGTCAAATATCTATTACATTTATGTTGCAAGACTGATAGTTACAAGAACAATGAAAGGAATAACATTTAATATTTCATGCTTTAACCTCTCCTCATACTGGATTTATGGACAGGTCTAAATCAAAAGCAGAAGCAGAAGGCAAATATCTTCCATTAATCCACATTTTGAGGGCTCAGTGCAAGACTATAGCAAGTGTTTCACAAACATGAAGCACTTACTATAGTATTGCACTGAGCCCTTATTTTGGCGTGGATACTTGTTAAGTATCCAAGAAGCAGAATCGAGAGTGATAAATCTAAGTTGTAAGAACCTTTCTTTCATAATCAATGTAAAGTTACATAAGTTTCAATTAAACTAAAGGTTTTACCAAACAAATTGCTGTATTAACTATCACTGAATTGATGTTTCAAAATAAATTATACCATAATATTGTATGGAATATTGTTTATTCTATCACAGTTGCATAGCATTATATTATATTGAGGTTTAAGACTATAGCAAGTCTTTCATAGAAATAAAGCTCTTACTAGAGTCTTAAATTGAACACTTGATGATCAAGCCCCCTAACACCATCAAGCTCAAATAATGAGCAAAAACCTTACAGATTCACAAAATAATTCAAATTTCTGCTGATGTACTACAGAGGCTCATTTACAAAGTAATTCATTTTCAAACAACAAATTGCTGTGAGGCGAAAATACCAAGGATCTTCTTACCAACATTTCTCACAAATTTTGGATCAGTCTGACAAATTTGTTGAGCTTAAGTAACCGAAGACCTTCATCCCATATAAGCCTCACTCGTGATGCGTGCCATAACAATATATCATAGAATATGAGAACAATTGTAAGGTTTTTCACTATATAAAACCATTTAACTATCTATTATCACAAATTTAACGACTTTTAAAGAAGACAATACAATTTGAAAGAGAACTACATGTATAGTAATGCTATTGGAAATGTAGAAAATTGAAAGTGTGCATGTATCGAAGCCTCCATTTTAGAAGTCAATTGCTTGCAGTCGACTTGTCAAATGAAAGGATTGTTGTTTGAAAAACAGGAGCTTTGTGAGGATCCCTGGTTTACAAGTTTGTGTCCATGTACAAATAGGATCTTTAAGATATCATTTCTATTATGAAAAGTGATTTTGGTTATTTTTCCAATAGTAATAATTTTCCATTTGCTTTTTCATTAGAAAAGCTTAACCCATCTCTCATAATATCAAGGTAAAGCTGCTTTGAATTTTCTTTAAAAAGTAATTTGAGCAAAAACAGAGCAGAAGGTCATCAATGATAAATGTGAAACTTAACTTTTTTTCATTAAATCATATTTAATGCAACCCATGCTTTTCAACCTCATGATGTTATTTCAAATGAATATCTACAACACTGAGATAAGTATGATACCCGCAGGATATGGCAAAGGGAATTACTTTGCTTATCTGATCCTCATTAAAGGGATTAAAGAACTTGTTTATGGAAGTTCATGAGTGACACATGGCCACTCACAAACAAAGAGCTTGTTCATAAAATTCAAGAATATTTTCATTAATATCAACAGCATGTTCACAAAGATATTCAACAACCTGCTTATGATGTTCTGAAAATATGTTTCTAAAACTTGTGAACAAGTTCAAGAACAGTTTTATGTTCATGATCAACCATTTGTTCTTCATGGATGTTCATGAAGTTTACATATACTGTCAAACTTGTGTTAAGAGGCCAGCCTATGGGACAGAGTAAATTGGCTGCTTAACACAGGTTGTCTGCTTAACACAAATTGATTTACACTATAAATCTTACAATGGGACTTTCTGTAGTGGTTGTTTAAGACAGGTTGGCTGCTTAAAAGGGTGGCTGCTTAACACAAGTTGGACTGTAAATTCTTAAATCCTTGGCAGGGGATGTTTTGACAAGGTGCCAGCTGGGTTAGAATTGGGTAAAGATATTTCACTCTTCCATTGATTTTCCTTCGAGTATTTCCCCCCAAGTTTTATTATATGCAAAATCAATACAACTCTGACTTCAGTTGGGGAGGGAGATGGGCTGAAGACATGGTAATCAACTTCTGTAATGAAGCGCCGTTTTCAGCAGTTTCTCCCTAGAAATAAATATCCTGTATTAAATTGTCAGAATTTGAGAGTGATAAAATTTCATGCTGACAAAATCATAAACTGCTTTAACCCTTAGAATGCTGGGTAATTTTCTAAGAATATTTTAAGTGGTCTGCTTTCCAAAACCTTACATATCTCCATAATTGAGCTGAGGAAAGATACTCAGAGTAACAACAGGTTAAATCACAGGCCAGTAGTCAATTTACTTGGCAGCTGGCCTGGATCTAACCTGTTTGCATAAGCATGAAGCGGGTTCCGGCACTAAAAGGGTTAAGGCTGATGATGGACTGAAAAAAGATGCATAACTTTAAAATATAGTGACATAATAAGAATTTATTTATCATGAACAAATTTATTTTTGACTTTTTTGCTCAATGTTTGAAAGCTTATTACATGTGATCAAACATGAGATCTTTACTGGAAATTTTAAGACATATTTTCTGTAAATATTCTTCCAAAGTGTATGCAAACAGGTTGGATTCAGGCCAGCTGCCCAGTTAATTGGCCACTTGCCTGTGTTATGACCTGTTTGCTACTCTGAGTATTTATCCTTATCAAAATTAAGCAGTTATTAAAGATTTTTGAAAGTAATCAATACAAAATATTTTTTAAAAATTATCCAGCATTCTAAGGGTTAAACCCATTCAACCAAAGAACTATGCCATTCAATGGACCTGCCTTACTCTTGTCATTAGCAAAGGTAAAACAGAAATCATTCTTCATTTCTATTTTTGGCAAAGATATTTTTTGGCATACATTTTGGATATCAATTTTTTATTTCATTTGACTAATAAGCCTGCTAACTAACTTAATTTGGAACATTGAAGAATTATTTATTGTGTGAAGAACTTTAATAATTCTAATTAATTGAACAGTTGACAAAACCTTGCCAAAATGTTTGTCAGAGATTATTTCACATTAATAAGCGTTATTCAACTTAATGTCGGTGCACATTTGATTGTACAAGGTGTCTAAAAAGTAACAATGAATTTCAATTTTAAGTTGTTTTGGCAAGTGGTCAATTCAATTTGCAGATGTTTGAAAATCAGTATTTAGGAAAGTTAAGGATTATTCTATCATAATTGGCATTTTCCGTAAACTTTTTCGGTCTTTCTAAGTGACCTGCTCTGTAATAGCTTAACCCTTTCCCGAACAATAACGATATTTGACCACTTTGTTGCAATTTCTCCTTTTCCCACAATTTTTTCTGGCCTTTCAGAAGATCATTTTCCAATTTCATCACATTTTGAAATGTCGTCTGCAAACTCTTTCAATTTGGGACAGTCGAACATTTGTTGTTTGGGAAGGGTTAACAGGATGGACAATACCTTTATCTGAGAAATATTTCAGTTATTTATGAGCAAAACTTTCACTGTTTTTTCCAAATGAAGTAATAATCAATGTTTCTTGAAATTACATTGTTTGAACTTCAAGTTAGTATTTCAGTGTCTTTTAATCAAATGCTTAAAGTACAAGATTTTTTTTTCAATGAACTTTATATTACAAAGCTAATCAGATTTGAGTAGTGCAAGCAAGAGTACAAACCTTTCATTACAAAAAAAATCTTCTTTTTTTCATATCATTTCCAAATGCAAACTTTTACAATCATATGGAAGATTATTTTCTATGGTTGGGAAAACAAAGTGCAGCAAAGGCATTCATCTTTTAAGGCAAATTGATTTTTTATCACAATTGGTTCTTGCTTCAGATGCAGTGAAATGCATATCTTTTAACCCTTATAGTGCTAGAACTGACTTCATGCTTATGCAAACAGGTTAGATCCAGGCAAGCCTCCAAAGTAAATTGGAGGCTGAAATGTGATCTAACCTCTTTGCTACTGTGAGTATATTTTCTTATCAAAATTAAGCAGATATTTAAGGTTTTTGAAGGCAGACAACACAAAAATCTATTTTTAGAAAAATTAACCAGCATTCTAAGGGTTAATACAGCAGAATGACTGCAATTTCTTTAAAATTCAATTTGAACCCGAGCAATATTGAAGATGTGTTGTTCTTGATTAATTTTAGACCGTCTGAAATGTGATTTTAATGCAATTGTTTGCAGGGAGTCACATGTGGTTTAATTAGAGCAAAAAGCCAGTATCTCTGTCTGTAATCCATCAATGTTACTGTTATTTTACACTGCAGTGGATAAGATTCTGTTAAGAAACGAACAAGAACAGTTTAACCCTATTCCCTTTCTAAAAGTTATATCACTACTCACAATGCAGGCAACATTAGGCAGGAACTTTTTTCTTCATTTGAAATTTCGATGAAAGAAAAGGAAAAGAAATTGGGCCTAAAACGAAGATTGCATCAATTATTCACTTTGCTCAGTGTCCATTCAGAACCTTTGACTAAGAAAATCAAAATCAATGCAAGGACAAAATCATTTTGGTTAATCTTTGTTTCCACAATTTTCATTCGAAATTTCGATAATTCTTTTGTTTGAAAAAAAAGGAAAAGAAATGAAGATTTCATCAATTATTCATTCAGTGTCCGTTCAGACTCAGTCAGAAAGCCAAAATCAATGCGCGGAAGATATCATTTTGGTAACTCTATTTCTTATCCATGAAACAAATCAACCATCAATTCATTAAGCTGTTTCAACTGCTGCAGAGAACAATGTTATAATTGTTTTCCTTATCAACATAATATATCATTACAGTCTGGAATATTTTCATTTGTATTCTGCTAACATATTTGTCTCAAGGAGTGTTTCATGCTACATTATAAACTCTCCTGATGGTTATTCAAAAATATTAAATGTACTTTCATTCTTTAATTTTCAAGAGTGCCTCAAGGGAAAAAAGCAGCAGTACAAATTTATTAACTAAATAAATTGAGTATCATTATAAAGAAAAGTGAGAAAATCAGAAACAGCATGTCAGTTGTAATTGTGTGGTAACCAATTTGACCAAAGGAAAAATAATTTGTACCAAGCAGTTTCTCCCTTTGCTTTGATAATTTCTCAACTCTATAACGCTGGAACCAACTTCATGCTTATGCAAACAGGTTATATCCAGCTGTTATCTAAACTGTTTGCTAGTCTGAGTACCTTTCCTCATCAAAATTAAGCAGATATTTAAGGTTTCTATAGAGCAGTTTTATTGGTTTGTCTATATGGTCAGTCTTAAAGTACAAAATGAAGATCAGTCTTAAAGTACAAAATGAAGGTCAATATTAAAGTACAAAATGGTAGACAGTGCTAAAAATGCAATTCCAGATTGCAATAAGATGTCTGCAAGTATTTTGCAAATATTGGGCCCCAAGAATTTCGATTATGACTTCTTTTACCATTTCCCCGAGGCATAGTACAGAAGCTGATTATGATCATAATTTTCAAAAAAAAATCACCATTTGATCAAATCTCTTCTTGTTATATGCATGCATGTCGATATAGTGTGTTAACACCGACTGCGAAAGAATAAAAAAAAATCATTCATGAAGTTTCATGAACATTCATGTATGTTTAATGTCCATTCATGAACAAAAAACTTTTTTTTCATTACGAGCAATTTCTTCTTTTCCCACAATGTTTTCAAGAGTCGTCTTCAACAAAGTAGTTAAATGTTGTTATTGTTTGGCAATGGGTTAAAGCATTTTTACCACTGTCTGATAAACAAGCAGTTCATCTGATAAGCCTGCCACTGGTACCATTCAGAAATGATAATTAATAAACCTACTATTCTACCCTTTCCCTCATTGGGAGTTTGAGAATGGTTCATTTTGAAATCACCAATGGACAACTATCATATAATAAGAAATAAATATTTTTACATTTTTTCACAGGATAAGCTCTACCATTGGGACAAATGACGAAATTGCTCATAACAATTTTTTTCCTTTTGTTACAAAGATTTCTTGAATATTTCAAAGTTGTATTAACAGAACTAAATTTGAAGTAACGGGTTAAACACCCTATCTTTACTATCTTTGAAAATGGGAAAATGATTAATGGTTAAAAAAAAAATGACTCACTCTTTCACAAGTATACAAGTTTTTGAGGGAATTTGAGTAATTTCAGGAATTGATATCTCCAATGCTGTTATATATCCCCCGTAAATCTTGTAAAGCTACACAAACTTGAAAACTGACATGCTATAAAGACCCTAAATAAAACAGGTATTTCCCTAACACACTTCTTTCGTTCTTCTTCCACTACTTTCTTGTTGGTACTCATTACAAAGTGTCTCACCAAGACAAATCTAATGGCAGGGTTGTCCTTAGGAGCCAGAAGCCGGCCAATTTGTCTCCATCAAACGACTTTTTGGTCTGCTCAATTTACAAAAAATATAAAAGGTGGTCATAAGTAACACCTAACTTTTGTTTGCTTCATTGGCCTCCCCAAATCAAAAGTTGATCTCTTACTCCAAAGATGAATGACAACCCTGAATGGGTACCAACAAAATAGATTACTTATACAACAAATCCAATTGAGACAATCATCTAAGGTAAAAATAAAGTCTGATTACTTATCTTACGTGCTGGCTCAGTTGTCAAGTGGTATAGAAAATGATTCTTTTAAGACAAAATAGAGCGGGGAATTCAGTCTTTTGAAGGTCATGGCGGCTTTCTGTTTAAATGATGCTGCACACGAAACGGTAACGTTGACCGAATAACTCATTTGATAAAGGCGAAAGATGTAGTTCCGTTTCGGAGAAGTTTTACGGAACTTAATATACTGTTCATTATTCTAGAACGAGCATTGCTTATGTAAATAAGGGTCTATACTAGGTTTTCTAGAGAACAAAATAATTACTTAGACCATTTCAAATATATTTAATTAAATTTAAGTTTGCTTTAAAGGCGTGGTGCAGCTAGAACACATGTTTCAAGCCTGAGACAAACACTTTTTGACTCATAGGCGTAGGAGCGTTTTCAACATTGGGGGGGCCAACTTCAGATGAGACCGGTCTAAGAATAAATATTCCTAAACTTTTTTTGACTAATAATGCGTCTAAAAATTCAATATCATTAAATGAATTAAAAGAAAGTGAATGAAAATGTGTATCTTTGTTAAGACAAAATAACCAAAAGAAAAAGAAAATAGGATTGGCCAAGTCTCGATCTCACGCGGAAAGCATATTGTATTGATAATAACTAAAAGTAACAGCCACCATGCTGTCACAGCCACAAGTTCGTCTACAATTTTGAAAAAAAAGCTGTCACAGCCACAAGTTCGTCTACAATTTTGAAAAAAAAGTTTATATTTAAATACAATATAGGGTCTGACTGCTTAGAGTACGTTTTGCATCATTGTTTTCGATAGTTGAAACTATTTTCCGTGAGCTGAGATTTCATTGGATAAACCTGATTGCCATTTGCGATGATAACGTCAAAATGTTTTGGTTATTGTTCGTAACAAAAGGCGAATTGGTATTAAATAAAGCACAAAATACACTTTTATATTAATTCTGATGTTAAATTTCATTTCTTTCATTTTTTCTTTCCAAAAATCTTCATCTTCCATTGTGAATATTTGGGGGGGCCAAAGTATACTCTGCCCCCAATCTGGATATTGGGGGCCGGGCCCCCGGCTCCTAAGCCTATGTGACTTTATAGAAAGACAGCTTTACATGGCCTCTCTTTTTTATATAAAGTCAGAACATTAATAGTTCAAATAAAGACAACCATGGACATGTCCAAAGACAACCATGGACATGTCCGAGCTAACATCTTACTCAAGAAAAAGGTCCATTTCATTATTCCTTTTTCATCGATGGTGACAGAAGTTAGAAGCTTATTAAACGATTGCTACCTGGGTACTCAACCCGTTCTCGCACCGTTTTGAGGTCTAGTTTCGGCAATTTTCACCTTGCCCAACAGGGATTGAACCATCAGTACAGGATATCGACGCTTTACAGTGTACCTCTGCACCACTGCCGCCCAAAAAATCATTCTAGATAAATGTTTTGAAAGCACATATTCTTCCAAGCCATAAATGCACGCCATGGTGTTTATTTATTTCGTTGAAATGCTGAAGACATCGATCTAATTGTTAGTTGCTTCTGTCTAAATTATCACACACTGTATATTGAAGGGAGAGGTACGGTTGAACCAAAATCGATAGAAAACGCATTAACTGATCATGTTCTGACAATGACAATGCCGCTCGCTCCAATCCTCTAAATTAGACGTTATCCCTTCGCAAAATGCTAGAAACATCCATCGTTTGAAACTCATAAGAATTTGCAGACGACATTTGTTATCGAAATTAAATTTGGTGATTCGTTCATCTGGTACGACAAAAATTATTATTGCACGTAGGAGACAGTGCTCATAAATAACAATCTCTCTTTTTCAACATTTATTACGGAAGTCGGCTGTAGAAGATTTGACGAATCTGGTGAATGTTGTGGAAAGGGTCAGCGCATCTATCAAAGAACATCTAATGGCCAGTTACGACCATATCTACGACTGATGTGCCATCAAGCCCAGCCTTTCAGATCGGTCAAAGGATCATCGAGACTTGGTATCTTTTGCTTTCACACATTATTAAGGTACAAACGCCATACATTTCTGCATAACGAAACCGGATTTAAATATGTTGACACATACTTATCTACGATTGAACTGAAACGTTCCAACACAGAAACTCGACAAAAAAAAGAATAAGGGGAGCGAATGATACAGTTCTGTTATAAATGTGAATAAGGACATTTCATTAGAAACACTTAAATAACTATTCTATTGATTGGCACACGTTACGAAACATAGTTTCTACCCCCTACCACGAAACCACGTCTCGACGCATTCGCAGACATAGTTTAAGAAACCACTATGAAAAAGTAGAAACTACATTTAACCCGTAGAATGCTGAGTCACTTTCTAAACATATATGTTTGAGTCGTCTGCCTTCCAAAACCTTAAATACCTGCTCAATTTTGTCAAGGAAAGATACTCAGAGCAGCAAATATCTAAGATCACAGGCAAGTCGCCTATCTAACTTTTTGCATAAGCATGTAGTCGGTTCAAGAACTTTAAGGGTTAACAAGCAAATTCTTCTGTAGTCACAAATGTTTCTAACCAATATCGAATAAGACATTTTATTCTGGCTCTTTTGTTTTCTACGAATGCTATTAAACGACGACATATCAATACTGGTATCTTACTATGATGAAAGCATGCTTCTACATTCAGTAAGGAAAATCTATCGCACCACCATTAAAGGTTCATCATATTGTGGAGCACAGTGGTCCAGTGATAGAACGTCGGCCTTGGGACATGGGGGTCTTGGGTTCGAATCCATTGAGTAACGGGATTTGCCTTGCGACCTTTCATTAGTCCACATTCGGCGAGAGTACTGGTTATGACTTCAGGAAGCAGAATCGGGAGTGATTTGTCGAAGTTGTAAAGACTTGTTTTCATAATCGACGTAAAATATGTAAGTTGTGTGTGAATTATTATTAATATCAATTTTAGCAAGTGGGACAACCGGATAGGGACAGTTCTGTTGTATTACTACAAGCTGGACTCATCGGGATTATCCAATGAAAACTCAGATCACGGAAATACCCGAGTAGTTACGATTGCTTTCAACCTTAACTCAACGGTCTTATCCAATGAAAACTCAGATCACGGAAATACCCGAGTAGTTACGATTGCTATCAATTTGAACTCATCGTGTTTATCCAATGAAAACAGTTCTCAGCTCACGAAAATACCCGAGTAGTTCCGATTGGATTGCTATTCTATCCCAGATAACTCACCTTCTTCGCAGTACTCGCCCGTGTAATCAGTCCAAGAGCAATCACACTGTATACCAGAGTCTCTCATCACACATATACCGCCATGATGACAGGGGTTCGTGTGCATGCATTCGTCTTCATCCAGCAGAATCCCGTCCGAATCCAACATCTCGGCCGCGACGAGAGCTTGCCCACAATTACTGTAAAACATGTTCTGCACGGAGCCGCGGAGTCGTTGGTGGAAGAGAGCTTGGGTGAGCGGGAGCTCGGAGAGTTTATCATTGAAGGATAGCGGAAGACCTCCGATGTACACAAAATTGTCCGTGGAGGAATACACGATCTCCTTGTCCGGGTCGTATCCTTTGTATTCGCGTGTGTATGTGATCTGGTCCACCGTTAATATGGTCAGTCTCCCGTCTCGCATCACCTTCACTGTGTGCCATTCGTTGTCGTTCAGGTTCGATCCCGCGGAGAGTCTGTCCCGCTCCCCCTGTACCTTAAAGTGTAACTGCATGATACCGCCCACTAAGTCTAATTCGAAGTAATCTTTCGTTTCCTCGAAGTGGGTGTAAAACAGCAATGCGTTGGCTAGGGTGGTTTTGAAGTCGAGGGTTACGGATCCGTTGTGGCAAGGAATCCAGGGGGTGAACTTGCCAAATGTGGTTCGAGACCCTTCGAAGTTCAAGGTTTGGCATGATTTGATGATACAAAGCAAGGCTAGAATAACATGTATGATATCGAAATGCGCCATCTTCAATAGCTTCATTGTATGGGTTCTGCTTCGTGTATATTCCTCTCTGGCTCGCTATGCCCTTAAAACAAGACAATTCACATGATCACCAACAATACATACTCCTGACGACGTAATCCTTCAAGAACCTGGAATGGCGTTTTCATAACGCTTTTGAGACCTTTAAACGGTGATGTGTATCCATGTACCGATATATCTTGTGTTTCACACGTTAACCGGGGGGATTCCAATCCGTAAATATCCGACAATTTTCCTTATCTTCCTGCCCACACAATTGGAATCGTATCACAAGCACACGGAATGTCCATATACGGCCGTATTAGCTTTACCATTAGGTTAAATTAATTACCGTCTAGAGTAAATAATTCCACGCAGCGCTACCGTCACACGCTTCTCATCTTTACAGAGTATTCGGTGTAATACGGGAGTGGTATTGGTTATCATAGAATATAGTCTCACATGTTCTGGTATTTCCCTCTATTAAGTCCAAAGCGATTACTAGATTCTTATAAAATCCACCATTATTCAGCAATAGTCGATAAAACTATGACATAGGCAGTGCTGGCTACGGCTCTTAATTCCACTGGTAAATCAATGTTGTTCACCAATATCTGCTCGGTATAAACTGGTTTCCACGTATTCCAGAGCCCGACCTCCGAGTTCTAGCAGATCTATAACCAGTCACTGCATCTACACGCTGGCATCTCCCGCGAGTAGATTCCACACTCGCCCAATCAATAAATAGTTCTTATAGCAGACGACATTTCATAAACCAATAGTAAACAAATGAAGTTCTTCCCCGAGATCGAATTACAACGCTGGAGTCAAATAATTCCACTTTATAATGTGTTCAGAGCCCTGTTACAAGTTAAAGCTTATCGCTTTGCCTCGAATTGACAATCTTTCATCATCGCTACGACAACAAGGCAACTCATTATTGGCTTATCTCTCCATAGAAGAAATGATAAACCCCTTCAACATTTTCTTAGGTTGTGTACAAGCATACAACAGTTCTAAACGATTTAGTGCCAGGTCTTAATTAACAATCCTACGGGAAGTCATTTGTAAAGTTGCCTACAAAAATGACAGTTTTCTCTGTGAAGCAATAGATTGTTTTGTCACATCAGTTTCTTAAAAGTCTTTTGGTGTTGGGCGTTAAAGATAGCATGTAATAAATGGTTAACCCTTTCCCAAACAATGATAACATTTGACCACTTTCTTGCAGACAACTTTAGAAAACATTGTGGGAAAAGGAGAAATCGCTCGTGACGAGCAATTTTTCCTTTTCCCACAATGTTTTCTGGCCTATTGGAAGATTATTTTCCAATTTCATCACATTTTGAAATGCCATCTTCAAATACTTTCAATTTGGGACAGTCGGAAATTTGTTGTTTGGGAAAGGGTTAACAAGTGTCATGTGAAAACCATTATGGGCAAAGGAGCAAATGTGCCTCTTGCTACAGTACTATGACAATAGTTTGAACACTATACTGTGCGGACATGGTAATAGAGTATCAAACGTTCTGATACAATGTTAGAGAAATAATGGATACATGTTTAGATGACACCTGGGGGAGGTGATAATATATTGCTAAACGGCTGACTCTGCTTTTGCGGTTCGCTAGGGTTGATTCAATTTTTGCTACCATTCGTCTTCTTTTTATCGTAATGAAATATATGATAATTAACTAACGAATCGTCCTAATGCTAATGAACAGGGGCCCGTTTTACTAAACAACTTACGGAAAATGTGTGCGTAAGTCATAATTGATTAACATAGATAATATCTTCAATGAAAGTACAATATTGCAATGTGACACGTCATTGGAAGCGTCTCAGAGAGACGATTCCAATGATGTGTCACTTTGCAATATTGCTTTGCTAAATATTGAAATAAAAGGACTTATTGTTTTAGACTTACGCAAATCTTAAGCGTAAACTGTTTAGTAAAACGGGCCCCAGGACTTTTAAAGCTAATAGGATTTCTAAGTCGTGTCACTCATCATACGTTTGTATTGCGAGGCCTGGCACATGATCGAATGTAGTATACCAAACTAATAAGCCATTACGGCTTTGTCAAACTTGGTCGAACCAAAGGTTTTCCGTAAGTCAGTTGGAGGACATCGGTTCTGACAGAAACTCGCAGCTGAATAAATTCACACTCGATGATTGTTTCTTATTGTCATTACCAGTACTCACCCCGATTTGTGCGTTAGTTCCCGGCATTTTCAATTCGGAAATTGAAATTTACCTTTGCAATTGGATAATATGAGATGATTTGTTGATTATGGCGATGTCATATGGTCTTAATAGGTTTGGCTTTATTTTCCCTTTTGATGAGCATTTACGAAACATTAACCCTTAAAGTGCTGGAACCGACTTGATACTTTTGCAAACAGGTAAGATCCAGGCCAGCCGCCAAGTAAATTGGCGGTTGGCCTGGGATCTAACCTGTTTGCAACCATGAGTATCTTTCCTAAACAAAATTAAGCAGATCATTAAGGTTTTGGAAAGCAGACGACACAAAAATCTATTTTTAGAAAATTACTCAGCATTCTAAGGGTTAAACAGACAGTGCGGCAAAGAAGCACTGCACCCAATTGTTATACTCTGGGGCAACATCGAAGTTTTCTGTGAAAACGATTTCTCTTTATTCGCGTTCTAGTTAAACCGGAAATGAAGTTTGTCTATACCGGAAATCGTTACTGACAGATTCTGTTGGGTTTCACATTCCAAGGTGCGAGAACTTTATAAATGTCATTCGATTCAAAACACACGGGGGTTGAAGTGTCTATGCAGCTGACTAATGCAACAAGAAGTATCTTAAGAATGAAGAAAAGTAGGTTTCTTTGTTCTACACAGAAATATGCACATAATGACATTCAGAATCTTGACGGCATACATCCATTGCGGATGAATTTAGTTCTTATGGATATGTCTATTTTGCTAACTACCAGTAAGACAGTGCAGTAGTGTGGATATATTATGTTAATAATACAGCATTTCCTTTTCTTTATCTAATTCACGGCTTTTACAAGTTATCAATTCCGACTGACATAAACTTTACCAGTTTGGCACCAATAATGGTCAAGATTTTCTGACCCGAGGCCATTCTCCAAGCCTTCGTTTTGCATATTAATGTTTTAGTTGGGAAATAGTTATCGTGAACGAATGCAATAAGATGTTTTGATACTGGAAATTTATTTATATTCAATCCATTTAATTCGAATAACTCATAAATAAAAAGATAAAATGGTATCAAGGGGGAAATGCAAAACTCATGTCAGTCCTTCTGATGGACCTATTTTGGACCTACATTAAGACTTAAGTACACTCTTCTATTATTCAAAGTTGGTTCTGACAACGGTTTTGCATAATTGTTTTAGTCCTAAGTATGAACGCCTGTCATGCCCTAGCCTCGATTTGTAACATATAGCAAGGTACCGAAATACCTATATCACGTATAAACCAATTATCCACAAAGTGAAATTATTGTGCGGTCAAACCATTAAGTAACAGAAGACAACGCAGTATAAACAGAACGAACGAAATGCCTTTCTTCGTTATGATATTGGTATAAATCATAGTGATTTGTCATAAACCACACTGGTTTCAATAGACTTCTGGTGCAGGTGTTTCCAAGTCAGATTTAATGGCCTAATTGTTGTTTTTTGTTTATACAATTCCATTAACAAAGGGACATATTTAATCCCGTATTATATCCTCAAAGTCTTCATATTTAGTTCAGTTTAAAGTGATATATTTTACATTAACTGTGAAACAAGTTCTTACCATTTATATTATCACTCTCGATTCTGCTTCAAGGATACATAATCAGTACTTGTGCCGAATGTAGATTAATCAAATCTCGCAACGTGGCCCCCGCTTGTTCACGGGATTCGAACAACTCCCTGGTTTGCTTTTGGCGAGACAAAGACGCAAAATCAAAGGAAAGGTCTTCAATTACAAGCATTTTCTCATTCCGTCACCCACTACGTATCATATGGTTTCCTATGTTAGCCTTCATATGCTCAATGACAGTAAAAGGGTGATGATCAGACATTTTGATTCCGATTGCATTTCTGTTTAGGGTGTTTGTATGGATTGTATTACTTTTTCTTGAATATTATTCTTTTTTATGCCATTTGAAACTGTTCCCGGAATCATCTATAGACAAATACTGAAGAAATTCGGTCATCCCTCGGGGAGGAGTGCGTATCGTCAGATGAGGGTTGGTTACCTTTCGAATTATACAGTCATAATGTTTTGGTAGTTAACAATGTGTATTTTATTGATATTGTATGGATGCTGCTAACATATTCTTACATGTTTTTTTTTTAATAAGAATACCCACAATCCGCCATTTTTAAATGTATGCTTTCGTCGGATTACTTTCGTCGTTCTCCGTATACATCGGTCGTGGCCGGAACTGTTCGGTTTAATGGGAATAAGTCTTGCCCCGACCGATATATACCGAGAACTGCTGAAGTAATCCGACGAAAGAATAAATTTAAAAATGGCGGATTGTGGCTATTCTACCTTAAGACAGATTAGCAGCATGTAATGTTGTAGGAGGTGCAGATGGGGTTGTAATGATCATCGTACGCCCTTTACATGTGTATGCGCTCAATTCGATCCACTCTTTTACACCATGATGCTGGATGGACCAAAACAGGATCAACCAACCGTGTATATTCGAAAACGGTATATCCCAGACGGGGCCAACTTGTGTGGCATCACCCCCGCGCCAGATGTGAGTTCAGTTCGTCGAACAAGGCCTCCACGTGTCGCTCATTAGAATCTCTTTAAACAGATATGGGGCGGACCTTGAATCGCTCTCGTTCAACTGTTACCTATCAAGAATTGTTAATTCTTTACTTTCCTGTTGATTCTTTAAAGCTTCACTAGTTGAAGTTCATTGTTTGAATAGCAATAAATGTGCATGCGATGGACAATGTATTTCTGCATTGCAGATATGCAACCAGCGTGTCAATATATAGTAACACATTCCCTAGAACGTGTGTGGTGTGACTCGTCTAATTTGGAAGCAAAAGCCGGGGACAACTATCAAATATGGAAAATAACAATATCCGTTTTATCTGCAGGAGCGAGCATTTTGGCAGCAGAAGAAATTCTTTTTTTTTTATTTTTCTCATTTTGTCATGATGCTTAGTTTTGAAAGTCCTTCGTTCCAGTGTAGGTGAGTTAACATGACACAAACTGTATATTTTGTTGTCTTTTAAAATTAATTAGAGCTTAAATACCTCCTTTAATGTTTCTATCACAACCTATATTATCTGCACGTTGAACTTTTTTTAATTCATCAATAAATAAGTTACAGATTTCTCATTTATTAGCCATATTTTGATCCAGTGCGAGAACATTAAACATACTGATACAAGAAGGACCAACACTATTTCTCTAAGTAGAAGTTCAAAATTGGTCCGAATTGATAGAAAACAGCAGACGATATTTATGAATATTGAAACCATTGTGACAAAAGGATAAATTGCTTGTCACAAGCAATTTCTCCTTTTGTCACAGTGGTTTCTCTTGAGTGTTCTGCTACGTGTGTGGTATACTACGGTATTATGAAGTAAGGAGGTAATGTTATTTACAATTCATATATGCAATTAAGATAGCAATGTAGGGCCTTTTTTACGTATTATAACAGGGGCCTATAAAAGACACCTTCCCAAATGGAAATTTCGTTATAATCACACAGCTGTCCGAAAAATTCAAATTCACACCAACTTTGTGGTATCCCAATTCAACGATTTTAGCGATATAACTTTCCACGAAATCAAAAGGCATATTTATCTTCACAATTCAAGGGAGAAAACACTGGGTTGTTGTTTGTCCACTCATCCTGATGCTGTTTACACGTGGGTGCAGTTCAATGCTTTGCTGATAAACATTGTTGTCGATATGGGTGTCCCGTGAGTGTATTCTGTGACGATACAATTCCGAGAGTAATCACCCGATCACTTAGTTTAATTCATCCATGAATTCATGATTACCATTTTATTCATGTATAAGCACAATGTTCGGTGTCAATGCAGCAGTCATCGTAGAGACTAGCATGATGAAGAGAGTTTTCCTTTTTTCACAGGGCTTAGAACCAACAGTGCAAAAAAACTTTCTATTTTTCACTCATTTACGTGTCCGTCTGTAGTTGATTTCATATTCGACCATGCATAAAATATGAGGAAATGGGTAAGTTTCTAAATATAAGTTTTTGTGTCGTCTGCTTTCCAAATTCTTAAAATACCTGCTTAATTTTTATGAGGAAAGATACTCAGAATGTCAAACAGGTTAGATTACAGGCCAGCCGCAAATGAAATTTAACCTGTTTGCATAAGTATGAAGTCGGTTCCAGAACTAAGTGGTTAACCCTTTTCCAAATACCAAACTTTCAACTGTCCCAAATTGAAATAGTTTGCATGCGACATTTCAAAATGTGATGAAATTGAAAAACAATCTTCTGATAGGACAAAAAACATTGTGGGAAAAGGAGAACTTGCTTCTTAAGAGCAATTTCTTCTTTTCCAACCATGTTTTCCAGATTAGTCTGTATCAAATTGGTCAAATGTCGTTATTGTTTGGTAATGGATTTACGGTCATAACAGGGAAAGTGATGTGTAATGAAGAATCGTATGGAAATCGATTAGACAAGCGCAACAGTATGGTAATAGGAACAGCTCACTTGGGATGCCTTTCCGACAACTTCCAAAGCATCCACAACGCGCGGTACGTCGCTTCTAAACAAGTACCGGTGACCTTTACCCTCCGGATGACCTAGTCGTCCATTACTTCCGCAACCCCATGTCAACACGCGACCTTGCTTGGTAACAGCCGCACTATGGATACCACCAGCAGACACATGGAAAACTTCCTCCCCGTTAAAACTTCTCTCCGGTAGCAAGACGGGTTCGGTCCTGGATAGTTGGTCACCCAGCCCTAGTTTACCCTTGTATCCATCCCCGCATGCGAACACCCGACCTTTACCGCTCACAAATAGCGTATGACCATGTTTCTCTCCAACGTTACAACTCAACTCCTTAATATCCCTCAAAGAGTCAACTAGAGTGGGGAAGGTGACAGGGTCCTTACTGGGAAACCCAAGAGCTCCGTCTTGAGCACGACCAAACATGAACACACGACCGTCTGAAGAAACAGCACCACCGTGAGCGAATCCTGCGTCCATGAATGATACTTTCATATCCAACTCTTTGAATTTACAAATGAGTTTGGGTCGGATTTCATCTGCCGTATCGCCATGACCGAGAACACCATGGCGCCCGCATCCCCACGAGTATGCTTCTCCATCGGTTGTCCATAGCAACGTGAAGTTGTTACCACACGAAATTCCCGCCACGTTACCATGGAAAGGGCCTTTCAGTAACGTCGGTGGTGCAACAGATGTCGTGACGTCATTATGCTGACCTTGAACCCCGTGGTTACGGCCATATCCCCAAATGTACACTTGGTTGTCATTGGTGACTGCAGCCCCATGCCAAATACCGCACGATACCTGAAAAACAAAACGGTGTATAAATCCCTCTCTTCAAATTGGATAAAATTGATGCACGTGCAGCAGATTCTATGACTTAGTTAACAATCCCCTCGCAAGATAGAGAATGTGAGGTATTTAAAAGAGAGAGAAAAACAAGAACAACAACGACAGCAAAAACTGAAACCCAAAAGATTGTCGATATCTCATTTTTCGTTCCTTTTGCACCACCTTTATGACTTGTGGGGGAAAATGTGTTTGGTAGAATAACCAGTCTCACAACTATCTTTCCCTCTGTAAAGCACGTTTTAAATGTTTGATTCGTTTGCCCAAAACTAGATCGATACAGTCAGTTTATGCTGTCATAAGTCACGTGACTCTCTCACGGTTGTATCCGCAGTGTAGACTGTACTGCATGGTAGCCTGTGTGGTTTATGAAATTGTTTAAAGGCACATAAAAGGAGTGGAGTACAAATAAATTACTGAAAAAATATATGGAGTTCTTTTATCATTTTCATAAAATTCATGAAAATTAATTTACGAATGCATTGAGACCCTATTACATAGACTCCTTTAACATAAGTTATTTTGTGCTTGAAATATAATTGTCTCCAATTCAATCATGTTTATCAACAACCTGTTTGTTTACATATTCAAAATAACGAATTCTGATTGGTCGTTTCAAACATTTGTGTATCCACTGTCAAGGTCAGGGGTAAAAAAATCACACAATCTGAATTATTAAACTGGTTAATCTGGGTTGTTTCTTGTTGGCTGTCATGTTTAAGTTGTGCTGGTGGGTTTTGTTTTTTTTTGGTGATAACTATTTGAACCTAACCAAAAGTTTACCAAATTATATATTTTGATATAGCATTTATCTCCTTTTATGCGCCTTTAAAGGCACTAACTCAGAACTTTGTGTTCTGTGAGAATTAAACGTTAAAAACTTTGAAATGTACAATCATTGTCACTAAGCACCATTTGTATTGTCATTACTTCTAAGTAGCTATAAGCCAGTGATTTCGTTTAATGTGAAGTGAGCCTTAAGTCACACCTGCTAGCGCTTCTATTGGGACTTCGGTTCATAAATAAACGCATGATTTCCTTCACGTGTTCCTTGCTCACGCCAGGTGACAAGAGCGGTTGAAGGTTTCCGAAGACCCGCGTGACGATGATATCTAAATAACCCCTCCTGTTCAAAGATTAGCCAGTTATTTACAAAATATACCCGTTTACGGTTTGCAATGTATGCAATGCAATTTATCTTTATCCTTTTCTGTATGGTTTTGAATGGGACTGAAAAGGTCATAGTCTTATGTTACTTAAGAAATCGATTATGTTATTCTATCAGTAGGAGACCATAGACAAGGTTAAAAGCCAAATCAGTAAGGTAGCCATTTGAAACAAGGGAAAGAACAAATGTGTGATCAAAGACGCAATTATTATGAATTGTCTCCCTTTATTAAAAAATCGAAATAATTGTAAGATCATAATTATGATTATATGAGAGAAATCATACCTGTCGAAACTTCACCTCTTGTCCGTTGGTGTCCTTAACAGAAATTCTGACCGGTTTAGGCTGATTATCTTCATTCCCTGTACCCAATCGTCCATATTTCCCGCACCCGAAAGTAAACAGGTGCCCGTCCTCAGTTAGAACCGCCGTGTAATGCCCGCCAGTGCTGATGTAACAAGGTTTACCCGGTAGCCTTGGCAACACTGGTACATGTTGATCGTCCGTCTGTCCGTTCCCTAACTGTCCGTTCACACCCAAACCCCACGCGTACACTGACATTGTATCATATAGTTATATGTTATGATTAACATGACTGAGTCATTGTTATTTATTTATTACCAACTACCCTACGATGTCATTGATATTTTTAGGCTTTCAAATTCCCACATGTGTGTGCGTTGATAAAGATCTTTCGCATACGACTTGAAAAGAGGAAAATGTCCATACAATCACAGTATATAGAAGGACGAAGGCAGATATGAAACCACAGAAGATGCAACTGGCCCAATGCCCTTCAGTATCAATTATAACCAAATGATAAACCCAGTAATTAAGGGGGGGGCCTCCGTGGCCTAGTGGTTAGAGTACAGAACTTGAAATCACATGGCCCCTCTCCGCGTGGGTTCAAATCCTGAGAGGAATATGGATTTTCATGAGAGGCAGTCTCCCGACTGACTTACGGAATGCCGATGGTTCTACCCGCCTTGACCAGCCCTTATGGGCAGTTGAGTATGGGGTCTTCCTCCATCATTAAGAGTCGGACATCGCTACATAACTGAAATAATGTTGATGTGATGTAAAACCCATATGAAAAAAAAAAAGTAATTAAGGGAGGGACTCGACAGTTTATAGATTGATTTGACATATTGACTGATAGATTGGTTGGTTTATATTTTGATCGATT
The DNA here is from genome assembly GCA_947846245.1 of Cerastoderma edule. Lineage (NCBI taxonomy): Eukaryota > Metazoa > Mollusca > Bivalvia > Cardiida > Cardiidae > Cerastoderma > Cerastoderma edule. Next base: position 49,458,538 of record OX401404.1, on the reverse strand, counting down.
AATTGATTGATTTATTTATTTATTGGTTTGTCGCCTGGTTGATTGATTAATTAATCAATAAATCGATCGATCGATCGGTTGGTTGGTCGGCTGATTGATTGATCGGTTGGTTGGTCGGCTGATTGATTGATTGATTGATTGATTGATTGATTGATTGATTGATTGATTGATTGATTGATTGATTGATTAATGTGCAGAGCAATGGCTGTATGTCACTGTCCGTTTTGGTATGGACGATGGTGAAAAGGATTTTTACCCTACCTGAAATAATCATTCGATCTATGTATTACAAACGCATGGCGGTATTTTCAATATTTACAAACATGTCCAAACAAATAAAATCTTGACATCAACCTCCAATTAATTAATCTATTAACCTCAAAAGAGAACCAATTTGTATATGGACATATACTTGGATTCATATGACAAAGTAAAACCTGAAATTTGGTGACTTGCTACAACAAACATCGACAAAAAGGCATTTGTCAACTTTTTAGTCTGTGTCACGGAAACGCTCATGTACACAACAGTTGGCGAAATCTCGTCATTGTTGAATTAATTCAATTATTGATTTACATTGAATCAAGAAACCGATAGAACAAAGACTGACTGTCCCATTTAGTGTTTGTGTGCGCAAATATAGAATGAATTCTTCGTTTGTGACAATAATTTTGTTGGACCCTTTAGAGTAAGTTACATGTTGAAACTTGATCTGTTACCTGCTTTTGTTAATCTCGTGTTTTTCTGCGGAGGTCCTTGGAGCTTTTGATAAGGTGTGTGTGATATGGAAACATCAACACAAAAATGTGAATTTACTACTGCTATGCTGTGAATTCTGACACAAACAGGAATTTATATGCACGTTTAGGACACTGATGCTATTATGGCTGAGTTTTTGTGAGCATTGATTGAGACCAAAAAGGTGAGTTTGACAGACCCAATGGGCTGGACATTCCAGTCTTTTGCTATAACTGAAAACCAGATTAATAGATGTTTACATTACTTAGTAAATGACATTCATTCATCAGAATTATCTCCAATCGACAGTTCGAATGTAATATTTATCAGATATTCAGTTAATTAAAGATTCAGTTTAAACTTCTGATTTATTTTACATCAATTGTAAAACAAGTTCTTACAACTTGGATAGATCACTCGAGATTCTGCTTCCTGGATACATAACTAGTACTCGCGCTGAATGTGGATTAATTAAAGTTTGCAAGGTAGATCCCGCTACTCAATAATTCACAGGAGGCCAACACTCTACCCCTGGACCACTGTCCTCCACAGTGCTACAGTAAATTCTTCCAATTAAAGATTCAGAGTTGAAAGGACTTGGTGAGGATTCAGCATGTACCATTCTTTTGTAGTTTTGAGATTTTCTAGATCTGTCAGGGTTTTCATTAAAAAAACAATCGGTTGAAATCCCTTGTGAATCTTATAATTCATACCCAGTCATTAAGTCTGATAAAAGAGGGCTGCTTGGCTGAATCAGTTAGATCTTGACCTCGATCTGTTACTTCAAATCTAAATGAAAACCCTGTCTGTGCTTTTCATTTATATCAAAGCAATATGATAAGAAATATGGGGAATGAGTCCCTGGTTACAATTTATTGATAAAAAATATTTACAAAACCTCCTGATAAATGCACTACAAATATCTATTTTCTTCAATTTTTTAAAAGTTGTTGCTATGACAGGAAATCATTGTCCCACATCTCCAAAGCTGTACATACTTTCTTTTGATTTGATTGCCTACAAAGAATTTGAAATTATCTAGAAACAAATATTTGGTACTTGGTGATGTCAGAGGAAGAAATGTGATGATGACCAAAAAATGAATAGTATCTTTCCATTAGACCTGGAAATGATAGTTTTTACCCACTGAAGATTATAAGTTGATTCCAAAACAACTATGTTATGGTTGATGATGATGTCCGTTAGTTGTCTTATGTTTTCACTGGACTGAGAAATTTGTGTAGCACATCATAGGCTCTCATAAGCCTTATAACCCTCATCTGAATCAGAGGAGGTAAATTTTGTCCGGCGTAAATAGCCATGAATAGCAATTTCTTGGCCCATTGATTAAGATTTAAAGTTAAATAAAATTATAATTTATATCATAACATAAACTGTAATTTGTAAGCATAAATACATGAATCTGCCATCTGCTTATCAAAGTCTTTGATTCTATCAGTGAAATGTTTTATATTCAAATGATTTATATCCTAATTGGCACTAATTTACTATGAACGAGAACCTGTATTTGAAATGAAATTTGGCCGTCATCCTCTGGTTTGATGTGACTTATTGCTAAAACATCATTTATAGTGATGTCATTGCAGTTGACCTGTACCTTATTGATTGGAGAATAGTTTATCAATAATCATGCAAAATTCCATTTCCATTCATAAAGTTGAAAAGAAACAGTGAAGTTGTAATGAAAAATTATTGATGAGCAAATAAAGAAATAACTGTACATTATTATGGATTATAATACTGCAAACATGTATGCCATTTACAAGTGAAAATATAATGCAACTTTTTGAACACTGTGAATGTAATTCAGAGTACACATTACTGAAAGTGAAATGGTTAAGTTATGACCTCGATATTCTTGAGATTCAAAACCATATTTTGAATTCATCTGTTGAGTGCATTCATTTCTTTTTTGCCTGAAGAATTCTTTTTTTAAATGTACTCCTCAGATAATTTATAATTAATTGTTTATTTAGCATGCTGTTTAAGCACTCTTATGTTGTTGATGGTTTTCCTCTTTTTATTTTATTTGAATCTTTCACCAGCTTTAAATGACTGGTAAACATATTATAGTTTTGAACTTAACACTAGAATTATCAGAAGTAAGGGATTTATACAAACAAAATAAAGCCTAAAATGTTTCTAACATTGTCTGCTCCCTTGATGTGTAGAGGTGCATAATACTAACTTTAACCTGTATGAATTTATTATTATTGACTATTTCTTTCTTTTTTCCCCACCAGATTTGTGTTAGAGTTGCAAAGGAGCTTGATTCACAATGGATGATAAGGTTCACAGACTTACAGAAAACCTCCAGGTAGGTGCAACTCCATTCAATACTTCTTTCAACTCTTATAGTGCTGGAATCGACTTCATGCTGATGCAAACAGGTTAGAACCATGCCAGCCAAGTACAGTGAAACCTCGTTTATCCGGACCCCGATTATCCGGATGTCTCGCAATCCGAACAAAATTGTAAGGGAATGGAATTATTGGACCAGTTTATTGCAGACGACTTTTGAAAACATTGTGGGTAAAGGAGAAATTGCTCGTGACGAGCAATTTCTCCTTTTCCCACAATGTTTTCTGCCATATCAGAAGATCATTTTTGAATTTCATCACGTTTTGATATGTCTTCTGCAAACTCTTTCAATTTGGGACTGTCGTTAATTTGGTGTTTGCTAAAGGGTTATAAGTATACACCGCTCATACAGACCGTTTATGTCTTAATGGAAATAAGAGCATGCTCTGCTTCATTAGTCCGGATTATCCGGTAAACCGGACATTTTGTTGGGAACGGACATGTTCGGATAAACGAGGGTTCACTGTAGATCCATGAGAAGTGAAGCATTGTGACTTAATTGAAGGAATATATAGCAGATTATTGTTGTTGAATATTATGATAAAATACTTTTTTTGTTGTTGTTCTTTTAATAAAAAATGGATGCACTGTTACAAAAGGAAACCAAGCGCGTTGCAATTGTTTTCGCAGTCTTTCTAAATGTGCGAAGAGTTGATATGACTGTGAAAGTTTTACCCTTTACCTACTGATAATTTTTTGACTGTCCCAAATTGAATGAGTTTGCAGACGACATTCCAAAATGTGATAAAGTTGAAAATAATCTTCTGATATGTTTGAAAAAGAGAAATGGCTCGTGAAGGGTAATTTCTCTTTTTCCCACAATGTTTTCAAGAGTCATCGGCAACAAACTGGTTTAATGTCGTTATTGTTTGGTAATGGGTTAACAGGTTCATTGAGATGATTATTTACAGGTAGTCCTATACCATACAAGCTACCTACATTTTCAAATGATAATGCCTTATCAAGGGCTCTGTTTGCCAATGTAAATTGAAAGTTTTGACAGACAGCAAACAGAATGAAATACACATAGGAAAGGAATTGATATCAATTTTTCATTGGAATTCATTATTGGTTAACCCTTTGGCACATAAAGATAAACATAAGCTTGCTTTAACAGGTTAGTTACATGGGATGTAAGAAACTATTGCCACAAAAAAAATGCAAAAAGAGCATGTAATGTTTTGTAAGTCTCAACCCCCACCCCCTTCAAAATATTATTAGCTTCTTTTGCCTCACTTGTTAATGTGGCCAATTTGGATGAGCATTAAAATATAATGAGGGTTTAATGAGAGACCAGAATAATAATACAGTAGAATCTCTATACTTCGAAGTTCAAGGGATCAAATAAAATTTGACATGTAGTTTGACTTAAAGATGTCTGGATTAAGAGTGTCTTTGATCTATTGGCCTAATTAAGCTTCCTTCACAATCGATGTAAAACAAATTGAACAAACAAACAAACAAGATATAAAAAAATAGAAATAACACATGAATTGGTTTCCCATACCATACTCGACATGGAGGGTAGCTTTGCAACCAGAAATTTGAGATATAGATATTCTACTGTGTGTCCTCCACAAACGGGATGCACTGACTATAGTCTTGAAATAAACCCTAATAGTATGAGTTCAGGTCAAAATGAACAAAGAAATATTGCTTCCATATATTACTGAAATAGATTTCTACTTTTTTGTGTTTTTGTACATGTGATGCAAGAGCATTTTAAAGTTGTCTATTGTAGAAGATGGTTTGCATGTACATGTATAAGTCTTCTCTCAATCAAAATATGCGTTTTCAATGTACAGCAATTTGACATAAATTTATTATCAAATGATATACTTGCCTGTTAATGACTATTCAAAGTTAGTCACTCTAGTTTATGGTTTGCACAAAAATAATACATAAACGTGAATTGACTGGACAAATCTGATGACAAATTCCTCCATAAATATATGTTCTGGTATTAAGTTAACAGAAAATTATCATAATGGATTTTGTGTATCAGAATAAGAAATTGCTGTTAATGGACCCCATACATATCATCTCTTGTTCGAAATTGGTGCTTCATTTATTCATGATATACAGTTTTAACATCAGGGTTATTAGTTTGAATCATTTACATATTTCAAAATTTGGATAATATCTGTAAAGGTTTAATCTTTTCTTTATTCAGTGTCATTTGCTGCGGTATTATTTCAAATTGCAACAAAATATCTTTGAAGAACTGTATGATTTATAAATAACCTTTGAAAACATTGCAGGAAACTTTCCATTTGTTTAAATGTTTTTAACTCATGTCTCTTTTGATTTAGCTTAATTAAAGGTGTCTATTTTACTCTAAGGGTTGAACTGAGATCATATTCTCATTCAGTACGCTTCAATGGTATAAATTTGGTGGTGATATCCTATAAGATATTAAACAGCTATGGAAGCAAGCTTGAGAAAATAACAATAAAACAATGGGCAGAACTGGTGGTTTGTGAAGTGTGACGAATACTATTGAATTCTAGCTGTTACAGTAATTAATGACAACTTGAATATATTAGTGCCCCTGCAAAAGAACTTATTCATGAATATTCATGAGTGTGAAATGGCTATTCATGAACACGAAGCTGTTCTAAACTTGTTCATGAATTTCGATAGCATGTTCATGAACCTCAAAAACAGGTTCATGAATGTATTTATGAAGTTAGTACAATTCTCACCCATTTCTTAACCATTTAGTGGAGAAATTGCGCATTCATGTTGCAGATTTAGTTAACCGTTACAATGGTCTGTTCCATAAACAATAGTCTAATTTTGAATTACCTAGCAGTGAGTGGTGGCATTTTAAGATACCATCATCACATTGGTCTCACAAATATTTGACTGTGTATGCGCATATCTTATTTTCCTCATGCGAATTGTTCCAAATGGCTTAGAGTTTGGCATCAAAAGTGAACACTGAAAGGCATGGAAGCTTATGTCACTTTTCTTGATGGAAACATAAGTGTTTAGCAACTTTAGAATTAACCCATTACCAAACAATAAAGACGTTTGACCAGTTTTTTTGCAGACGACCCGGGAAAACAACGTGGGAAAAGAGAAGAAATTGCTCTTAACAAGCAATTTCTCCTTTTCCCATAAAGTTTTCTACCCTATCAGAAGATCTTTTTCGATTTTCATCACATTTTGAAATGTCAACTGCAAACTCTTTCAATTTGGGACAGTCAAAAATTTGGCGTTTGGTAAAAGGTTAAGGGATAAAAATGGAATTTTGTTTTGTAATAAGGCTTGTTTAAGTCACTGTTTTATTATTTGTTATCCACAGAAAGCAATATGTGAGAAAGCCCCATATTATAAAATTATTGGACCATTTATATGATTTCATATGGAGGAAATAGTTACTTATAGTTATTAACCTATATCCCTGTGATTAAAGTCATAGCAGCAGAATATCTTAGAAGCATGTACAATGTGCTTTTCGTAGTAATGGGTAAAATCATTGAAACAAAAGGAGGAATTATCCTTCACAATCAACTTCTTTAATCATAATTGTTTATGAACAATTTTGCTGCAGGTGGTTTAAGAGTATAAACTATTAAAACACTTAGAATGCTTGGTGATTTTCAAAAAATTGATTTTTTTGTTGTTTGCTTTCCCAAACCTTAAATGTCTCCTTAATTTTGTTGAGGAAAGCTACTCAGAGAAGCAAACAGGTTAGATCACAGGCCAACTGCCAATTAACTTGGTTGCTGGCCTGGAACTAACCTGTTTAGATAAGCATGAAGTCTGTTCCAGCACTATAAGGGTTAAAAAATATGAAAGAAAGGAGCCTACATACAACTTTCTCAACAAAAGGGTTTCCCCCATTGGAGCATTGTTCTGCCCCACACCTAACCATTATGCCCACTCACACACTATTGAATTATAATTTGTGTCTACAAATTACTTGTAATTGGATTTTAAAAGAATGCCAAGACATATGGCATATGATCCCCATAAGTACAAAGGCTTAATACATACCTGGTTATTAGTTATGACTTACTTACCCAGCCTTGGATATATGCCTGATATTCGCATGTTAGAATTTTATGTGATTTAGTAATTGTGCTTTGAAATTCATTGGAATACAACAGTGTTTTAACGAAACAAAGATAAATCATTGCGGTTATAAAGAAATCATTACTAAGATTAAAGTGTTTGTGGAAGATAAGTCTTAAGTTTGAGTTTGTTGTGTCTTGAAATGATTTCATAGTGGATCTTAAGTTCTGGTATATGTGTATGTTAAGACCCCAAAATGGCTGAATCGCCATATAAGCAGATTGCAGATCAATTAGAGGTAACAAAATGCTTATTAACTTGAAATGGATTAAGATTACCCAGTTAGATCATATGAATTTCTGTGACTTTGAAAGCAGATAACTAGTCCAAATTATGAAAAATAATGTGTGTTGTGAAAATATGTAAAACAAATTTTGACAAAATTGTTTAAATCCTTTTTTGGTGGATTTTTTTTTTTTTAAATGAATCCTTTTGGTTGAAATTGGGTAATGTTACACACACATTTCCTTGCATTTGTCAAAGGTAGGAAATATGAGTGGTTCATATTTACGACCAATCTTGCTTGGTAGAAATAGTAGCGAAAGCTTGACTGAGCCAGAAGTTAAGAGATAAGACATACTTCAAATTTCAATTTCAATTGAGTATGTGTTTGCTAAACCCTTTTAAATTTGAATGACTTTTAACCCTTTTCATGCAACAAGTAGTTCTACAAGAGAACCAAAAGTTAGACCTGAATTATCCTGAATTAGAATTGTTCAGTTAATTTCCAAACAATTAAATGTTTGTTGTTTATGTGAAAATTCTTATCTTGCAACAATAAAGTTCAATGTGCTCAGATTAGCTTTAAAATACTTTTTTTTTTTTTTGAAGAATATTTGCATTATTACATCTTCATAAGAAAGATATGAAACCATTCCATTAAGAAGAGTTTTTTGCAAAGAGCAATTTCTGCATTTGTCACAAATGTCACGACCTAAGATGATTTATATCACAAAGAATTTTCTTTTTTTCTTGTACTTATAAGTTTTCATCTGTAGTTTTCTTGAATTTTGAGGTGTCACAAATCCCTGTTTGAGAAAATGGACTTCAGAAACCATTGGTTTGCCATAGATCTAGTCATCCCAACACTGAAATTATACATATACATGAATGTTGAACTTACTTATTGTAAGCATAACCTTTCTACCATATATTTGTGTGATCCGGTTTTTGTGCTTTTAATTCTTTAATTGGGCCTTTTCAAGAATTATGATGAAACAAGAGGTGGTTCATTTGAGCCATTTCATCTGTGATTAAGTCAGTTTTTCTCAGTCAGTGTCTCTGTCTGTCTATGTCCCTGGCATTCTGTTGTCTAACCTGACAAAAACTTTGGTTTACTTACACCATAGATTCTCACTGTGAACACCACATGGCAAACTGGAATAAATGAAAAGACAGCAGTTTATCTATTTTATTTAAATGAATAACACTTATTCTGTAAAATTATGAGAGTTCAAATTGGGATCTATTATCTTTGTGTAGTATAGATTAGCAGACTTATATTGAATAGTCAAGCCCTCTATGGACGACTGGTAAGCAATATTGATAAAATCTCAAAGGTTTTTCCAATACCCTACCTGTTTATTAACACAGAAAAATCTGTCCAAAGTTTAGCGAAAGGTTTAGAGTTTAAAATTCTTTGTGTAAATACGAAGGCATATGGGGGTATATTGGTTTATACACAGACAAATAAGTGCGTAAAATTGATCCATAAATGGGTTTAAGCTATTTCCTGAAATGGGATTTTGTGACTGGCCCAAATTAAAAGCAACTGATGGTTCATGTTTTTGTTTCAATATTTTGATAAGCCTTTTGAGACAAAAGAAAAGATTCTTTTTAAAATGAGCTCTTTGAAAAGAACCTCTCCAAATGTTTTTGTTTTTTAAACATTTTGATTCAAAATAGGTTTTAAATAAAATTTTGTTTAGACATTAGCTCCAATTATAGGACTTCTTTATCAGTGTAAATTGGTTTGAATTACCCACACCTTTTGTTTTTAAACAGAATGACAGACTATGTTGTTGTTTTCAAATCATTTTTATAGCCATGTGACAAAAGGTTTTCATTTGAAATTGAAACTATGATTCCTTAACAGCTTTACCAAATTTCTACCAGAACTTTATTGGTCATCTGGTTGAAGAATTCTGAGATTATTTTGGGAAAAAGAGAAATTTATTATGATGCCATTTTTCCTTCTTGCAACTATTATGCTAACAATGTTTTACTTAAATCTGCTTGTACACAGATGTGATGAAATTTTTAAGTTCATTTATTTTTTTTAAAAACTTTTTACAACAGTTGTACTTGTACTGTTGTATGACATGCACTCGAGAATATCTTTTGGAGACAAAATAAGTTTGTATTTAAGTTCTTAGAGTCTGTAAACAGTAAATTGATATGTATTTAGGTTCAGAGGTGTTTCAACTGTTTTGAGATTAACTGCATATAAAGATATAAGTTATATTGAGGTTTCCTGAATCAATTATTATTTCAATAGCTAGCTTTCAATTGTATATCATGCAAGACTGTATTGTTTCAACAACATTTTATTTTGACTTTCAAATGTTCTTTTCTGTGAAAAAGCACCTTTAAAAGTGTTATCAGAGTTTAAATTGGAGTGTGCCAACTCCTGATATGAAACAAGATTTGCCTTTGCCACTGGTACGGTGTGTAAGAATGGAGTGTTATGTGGAGTATTGATTTGATATTGTAAAGACGTTGCACTGTCAAATATGTGAGAGAAAAAAAATCAATGGAGGTAATAAAGATTTAATTAGACAGTTAACCCTGTACATACTTAACTCATTACCAAACAATCACCACATTTAACCAGTTTGTTGCAGACGACTCTGGAAAACATTGTGGTAAAAAGGAGAAATTGCTCATGATGAGCAATTTCTCTTTTTCCCACAATGTTTTCTGCCCTTTCGGAAGATTATCTTTTAATTTCATCATATTTTGAAATGTCATCTGCAAAGTCTTTCAATTTTGGACTAAGGAAAACTTGCTGTATGGTAAAGAGTTAAGCACCTGGAAAACCCTACACAATATTATATTTGAAATCATTGTGACATTAGGAGAAATAACAAACAACGAGAAAACTCATATATAATTACATATGACTGTAAGCTCAGTCTTAATGGTTTTTATCACTTTGATTATTAGTGTTTTTAGTTGATTAGCCTGATACCAATACCTCAACGCAGAAATAAAGGATTGGATAGATTTGTTATTGCAGACAGACCTATAGCACATGTACAAACTCAAATAATTGTATATTATTGATTAGCAAGATTATATATTTAAATTTGCACTGTAAGCTAAATAGTTTGGTCTGGGAAAGCTTGAAAATTGCTCAAAAGAATTAATTTTTCGCATGCATTTATGATTTCTAAGCAGCTATTCATTTCTTGTCTTTTGCTGCTGAAAATGAAAACCAGTAGTTTCAAACAACAGTTGTATATATGATATACAGTGTTAAAGTAAAATATAGGTGAGACAAGCAAGTACAATTTTAATCATGTAATTTCGTTTGTATATTGTTGCTTTATCTATTTCCAGGGGACAACTCGTAACTTGAAGAGTTTGGACCGTATGTTGGACCAGTATCGAGATGTCAGCAGGGATCATAAATATAACGTAGACAGGGTAGATATACTTACTGTTTTGTATATACACATTACAACAGTCACATGGCTTTATGCTACATAATTATGGTTTGAAATTGATTCAATTGTTAATACCTGTTCATTGATAATTCGAAACAGATATTGATAAGATTAATTTGCATTTTTAACTTGACTATATGAAGAATAAGGAGAGCTATACTACTCACCTGGGCGTCGGTGTCAACGTCGCTCCTGGTCTTACCAGAACTTTTTTCCCACATGCATACTTGTTCAGTGAGGAAAGATAGATACAAATTACATAGCATTAACTTCTATAATCTTGCTATCATCCCATGAACTAGTTGTCACAAGCAAGTTATTTATACTGTATTTGTCACAGTGTTATCTATAATATCTTATGATGTTGGTACATGCAAATACATAATTGTGACTGTTATATTCAGTTCTAAAGTATTATTTCCCTACTAGACTTCTTTATTTCTTCTCTAAACCAAATATTGTGATCACTCATTAGGGCCATCCTGTCATGATGAATCAAACAAATTCAGAGAATTTAGGACATACTCTTTTTTTTTAATTTGTGCATGAAAAACACTGATATATACCCACACCATAACCCTTTACCAAACGCTATATTATCGACTGTCCCAAATTTAAAGACTTTGCGGACCACATTTCATCAAAATGTGATGAAATTGAAAAACAATCTCCTGATAGGGCAGAAAACATTGTGGAAAAAGGAGTAATTGGTTGTAAAGAGCAATAATTTCTCATTTTCCCACAATGTTTTCCAGAGTCGTCTATAACAATCTGGTTAAATGTTGTTGTTGTTTGGTGATGGGTTAATCTCTGTATCACTGAGCTATTACTTCGTTATTCATGTTGTTTTCACGTTTAAACAGTTACATCAGGATATCGGTAGAACTCACCAGCAGATTCGGGAGGAACGAGGACGAGCCCAGCAAAGAGACTATGGGGTACAACAATTAGAAATAGCTTTCTTTTCATTCGTAGATTCACCTTCTATCAAATCTGTTAGAGCATAAATATACCCTAACATGTTACTTTATATAAATGTTATAGACAACGCAATTGTCTAACTGAAGGTGAAGTGATCATGTGATCAATGTTTACAATATAAAACAGGTAGCAAATGGTGGCGCCCATGAATGAGCAGGTATCTTCCCATTTTTTCTGCAGATTACTTTTGTTTTCCACTATTTTATATACACCATGTTCCAACAATCGATTTTCCCCAACGGACGGTGAATGTTGTTTCCATTTTGGCAGTGCCGCTTGCTCCAAGACCCTGCAGAGAATTTCGAGTCAAGGGATGCAAATGGCCTAAAAACATCACACATCGACTGTAATTTCTCTACTGAGTGTTAGACGTAATGCTGTTATAAATATTGGGTTAAATATACCACCAGAACCTGAAAATTGATGGTCGAAACATTGCCTATATAGAATAGTGGAAAACAAAAGTAATCTGTTGAAAAAAGAAAATATACCTGTGGCGCAGCCATCTTGTTTGGACATTTTTCGTAAAGATTGGTCACATGAGCACTCCGCCTGGACTGGTTATGTGCCACATCTTGTTTGGACATTTTTCGTAAAGATTGGTCACATGAGCACTCCGCCTGGACTGGTTATGTGCCACATCTTGTTTGGACATTTTTCGTAAAGATTGGTCACATGAGCACTCCGCCTGGACTGGTTATGTGCCACATCTTGTTTGGACATTTTTCGTAAAGATTGGTCACATGAGCACTCCGCCTGGACTGGTTATGTGCCACATCTTGTTTGGACATTTTTCGTAAAGATTGGTCACATGAGCACTCCGCCTGGACTGGTTATGTGCCACATCTTGTTTGGACATTTTTCGTAAAGATTGGTCACATGAGCACTCCGCCTGGACTGGTTATGTGCCACATCTTGTTTGGACATTTTTCGTAAAGATTGGTCACATGAGCACTCCGCCTGGACTGGTTATGTGCCACATCTTGTTTGGACATTTTTCGTAAAGATTGGTCACATGAGCACTCCGCCTGGACTGGTTATGTGCCACATCTTGTTTGGACATTTTTCGTAAAGATTGGACACATGAGCACTCCGCCTGGACTGGTTATGTGCCACATCTTGTTTGGACATTTTTCGTAAAGATTGGACACATGAGCACTCCACCTGAACTGGTTATGTGCCACATCTTGTTTTTTTATAAAATACCATCAGATGAGCATATACAAAGTCATGAGTTGAAAGATAGTTGTGCATGTGACTTCATAGACGGTCCTTGTCTAGTACATTGTACTGGTGAATTCTAGTAAAGCCGTAGAATAAAGGAAATAATGTTTACATGGCAAAACCCCCATATGAACAAACAAACATGAAAGGTCAAGATCTCCATAGAGATGTTGTCAGCGTCATCATAATGAAGGAGATATAAAGAACAATATCACATGCATGAGGGTCTGGGGAAATGCATACCGTTCACTTACTCACAAACCAATACCTGGGTAATGTTTTACTAAACAACTTAAGGAAAATATTGCGAAAGTCATAACTGATACACATGAAGAGCATCTTCAATGAGAGTACAATATTGCAATGTGACACGTCATTGGAAGCGTCTCGGAGAGTTACTTTGTAATATTGCTTCGCTCGATATTGAAATAAAAGGAATAAATTATTGTTGTTTTAGACTTACGCAAATCTTAAGCGTAAACTGTTTAGTAAAACGGTACCCCGTAGTTAGGTTTTTGTATGACACATTGTTCTTCAAAACAGGACAAGACATTTGTAAATGAACTCTTATTCTTTAAATATGTTTTTGCCAAGTTATAATTTTCGTTCAGTCGTCGCATCTTTTTATCATCCTATAGAAAATACATTTTCTTTTTGGTCTGACTTCTATTGAAGATGTTACAATTAGCATACTCCTGTAACTGTAAAGTGTCATGTTTAAAAATTTCATTCGCCAACAGTTTGGCAAGCGATGATTACAAGTTTGCTTTATTTATTTTGTTATTTGAAAAAAAAACCACTTCATTATTGGACTTGACACAATTCTGGTCAACAACAAAAATCAACCCCAAAACAACACCACTGAAAAATAGGAATTGGAAGCAACTTACATTGTTTTTAATTCTCTAAAGTGTGTTTATAGTGGATAAACATGTACTTTAATCCAAAAACTTGACATAACTTTCGAGATCCACTGTAATAAACTGTACATTCTTAGATAAATGGGTGCCTCCTGACTTAATAATGCGTTCAATAGCTTCTTTTAATTTTTTATTGAACAACAATACAAAAATTGTATTGTTTCAATGACACTTTATTTTGACTTTCATTTTTTTCTTCTGTAAACAAGCGTTTTTGACAAAGAGATGTATTACTTGTTGCAAACAATTCATCCTTTGTCGCTTTGGTTTGGAAAGTCTTCTGCAGCTGGCAGGTCAAAGTAATTCAATATTATGTACATTTAATCGGTTAAATTTTAATACTAAATACTTAATTTTTATCCTATCAGAGTGACAGTGAATATGAAGTGTCGTCGCCAGCACGTAGAAGACGAAAGCCCCGTAGGTCGACTGTGCGATTTGCAGATGACATGAACAGAGAGTTGCATGATTTACATCATGCTGTACGGGACCTCTCTAGCGATCACCTCAATCTGGAGACAACATTCAGGGGTGAGGTAGAGAGGAGAGACGGGTGAGTGTGACAGATTATCATACATCTGGTGTACCAGTCAATAAACTAAACAAAAATTATTGGAGTTTTTTTCACAATGTGAGGCTACAATGCAAGACAATAAGAATTCTTGCTCTGAATCCTCAACTAGGAGCGAGTTTAAAGCAACGTCTATGTGCATTTGTTTGTCAGATGTCTGTACACAACTTCATCTGTCAAACTGTTATGAAAATCTGTTTTGAGGGGTTTGATGATTTGTCAATGGCTCAGATACATTTCCTATCATCACTACTAAAATATATCCAGATATCATTTGAAATGATATTTAGACACACTGAAAAACTTAATGAAATTGTTGCCATATATTGGATTGGATACAAGTTTAATTCAGTTCCAGGAGCAGACAAAATTGTAAATGTATGAATTTTTTTTAAATATGATATTTTGTAGAAACCACAGTGGCTAAACAAATAATAATTTGTTTCGAGCAACTTCTCCTTTTCGTTAGTGTGATTTATGAAGGGTTTTTGAAAGAGTCGATTTACGATTGTTTTCTGCAAGTTATTCAATCACAATAAAAACTACTATAAAAACTTGCGCATTATATGGACAATTATTACCGGTAATCCAAACTGATAATGAATCTGGCTTTCTTTCCAGTTACGATATGGACACAAGACAAAAAATCAGGGAGATTTCAGATGACCTTCGAAGATTCACTGCCTCAGACCCTGTACGTAAACTCACATGTGCTTGAAATCAATCTGAAATTTCTATCCTGAAAATGATTTAAACAAGCACTTTATGATAGTAACTTTAAGATGCATAGGATTCATCATAGCAAAATTCATTTTAGTATACCTTAGCAAACAATGTTTGGAAATATACATATATTAGTTGGCATAAGTTTGCAAAGCAAATGGCCTCAACACTTTCTGAACCATCATAGTGCTGGAACCGTCTTAATGCTTATGCAAACAGGTAAGATCCCGGCTAGCCGCCAAGTAAATTAGCAGCTTGTCTGTGATCTTACCTGTTTGCTACTCTGGGTATCTTTCTTCAACAAAATTAAGTAGATATATAACGTTTTGGAAAGCAGACTCCACAAAAATCAATTTTAAGAAAACTACCCACCATTCTAAGGATAAGGCATTGTTAAAAAAAACTAGATATGTGTCACTGCTATTATCATACTTTTTGTATTTATAAAGGATAAGAATATTGTCACAACTGCATGTTTTATCTGCAATACTTCTGCTAAGACTCATTATAATTAAGATTAAGGGAAATGGGTCCATACAAGGGGGTCCTTCACCAGACAAGTAGAACATGTGAATTTGCCAAATTGTTAATAACTTTAAGTTTATTTTTAAATTGACCATTTCAAACTAGAAAGGGATTGCAACATCTGATTTTGATTTTCTTTTTTTTTTTTAAATACCAAATCTTTTTCTGCACTTGTATGTATAATGATTATATAGAAAAGTTCAGTGAAATCCGCTTGACTGTTAAGCCTTATGGAAAAGCTGAGCAAAATGGACAATGGATGTCGCCTTCCCTGCTAAAAAAATTGAACTTAAGTCAGAATATTTTCAAAAATAAGTTTGTTCAGATGCCTAGGTTATTGTTTTAATAAGAGGTATAGGGTGTGGTGTTATTCTGGTCTCTTTGTTGTATTGCTGTGTTTGGTATCAGGTTTCTGCACTTATCATTGCTCCATTTTAAACTGTGGGTCCAGTTTGAATTGTAAGCATCAGCAAACACCCATAACTAATGATAACAGTTTCACCTTCAAATTATGTGAAAACAAAGGAATTTGCTTGTAAAAAGCAATTTCCCCTTTTTCTCAAAAGTTAAAGAAAAATAAAAGATTGAAGGTAACATTTTACAAAGCATCTTAATGCTAAATTTTTTTTCGTAAGTTCAAAGCAACAATCCCTCTTATTTCAATACATGTATTGAGATAAACAATATTGCAAAGTAACACATCATTGGAATCTTTCCAAGACACTTCCAATGACGTTTCGCAGTACAATGATATACTTTTATCTAAGATACTATCAATATGTATCAGTTTTGACAAATATTTTTCTTAAGCCATTACTTAAAATAATACCTGGATGTTATACAAGAAAATCCAAGACAGCCATTAACACATTACCACTTAACGCCACATGTTTGAATCTAGCAGCAGACAAATTCAATTAAAAAGCATTAGGTAAAAGGAGAAATTGCTTGTCAGAAGCAATTTCTCTTTTTGTCACAACGCTTATTCAATCTATTCTCATATCACAACAGCAGAAATTAAAGAATTTTCATATGTTTACAAAGCTTTTTCTAAAGTTGTCTGCTTCAAGTAAGAAAAATGTCGTCTGCAGGTGATAAAGACTTAAAACCTGCTAATCGAATTGCAGCCTTTGGTCTGTTAAAATGTTAGCATAATGGAGTAATCGGTCATTGTTTCAGAGCACTTTGTGTGAGTTATCTTTTTCACCACTTAGGTTGCAGACAGGGTCGAGAGACGATTACGACTAATTCAGTCGGAGATGGAGGGAGATAGGTTTACATCCGGGAGAAATGAGGAACTCAGTAACTTATCAATGGAACTTAGAAATGTATTGTTACTTGACTTTTTTAGTATTATTGCTAAAGATTTAACTGCAAAAGATTTAATAAGATTGGAACTTTAATGTTTTGAGATGTTTACGTAGAAGTTAAGATGAAAGAAATAGAAAAGACCAAAAAGAATCGATCAAGCCAAAGATTTATGTATGCTTTTTGATTGATCATTTCACAATCATTTCAATGGAAATTATATTATTATAATATTATGATGGGTTTTCTTTCAACATACTTGTTTGACGTATGTATATCATGACATGCAATTTTAAGCATGGAATAGTATGATTAAAAAAAAACGTTTAGCAGGCCAATGATAAATACATTTGTATTATGTTTTTAGGACAATTCTTGACCCTTTTGTTATTCTGAGTTAAAAATCAAACATGTTTTCTTAGAGAAAAATAACGTACTTGGTTAACTTAATCAAGATCAATGTAAAAAAGACTTAATAAACTAATGATTAAAGAATTTTCTTTTTGTGTTGAGTTTTTTTTTTAAATGTAATTTATTGTTTTTTAAAAATAAAAAATAACAGTATACCAAGATTTCTCAGAATTTGATAAGTGTATCCAGACCCAGCTTAAATGCACTGATTAATTGATAATTGACTAAATGTTCAATTAAATGTTGACTAATTGTGTCAGTTAAATGTTGAATACCCATGTTTCCAGGCCTTACAACAGAACCAGTTACATCAGCAGCAAGCTGCCATGGAGGAGCGTATACGATCCTCATTTCTACAGAGTGAATCCAAAAAGAACAGGGTGCGGGTTTACACTTCACTTCTATATCACACCTTTTCTTTGTGAGGGTTGCACAGAATTATTTTTACAGGCTTCATTGAATGAGCTTTGTTTGAGGTTTATCATGAATACTAGAACCAAATAGATAAGTAAAGACTTCTTATTTTCCCTCCTTCAGTATGTGGATACATATTTTCCAATATTGCAGTTTAATTACAACTTGGGAGCAATAGCAGACGACATTGATAGCAAAGATAAATTATAGTATTGGATAAAACCATAGTTTCAAAAGGATGAACACCTATTAAAGCGCTCTTTTGTCACACTGATTTCTAAATTAATCTACCAGGCAGTGAGGTTTGATGAACTAAGGGGTTAGAATTGATATGACTTGCACAGGATGTTTTGGAGGATGCACAATGTTAATAAGGTGTTGGAAATGCACTTAGTGTTATAGTATGTCTGCCTGTTATTTTTTTTGTAATAAACATGTACTGTAGATCTGGTGATGTTTCTTTGGTTATACGTTAAATCTTTAAAATTGTTTGTGTTTATTACAGTATGACTCTGATTTGGAGGAGTTAAGGCGTAAACTGGACATGTCAGAAGGATCAAAATCTGCACTACAATCTCAGGTATGCGTTTCAAGGACTTAGATTGAAATTGTTCATACTAACACAAACCTTCAGCTGTATCAGAAAGCGTATATTATTTCACCAAAAGAAATATGAGTATATGTCTACTCCTTTAGCTAAAATATTTAATTACGATTAATTTTGCAAAAAGTAATTTTTCAAATTTTATTTAAAAAGAAAATTTTATTCTTGGCCTTTTTCTTGAGTTGGGAAGAGGCAATGGTCTGTTGAATTTGGGAAATTGTAGCTATGAAATTGATGAAAAGGGAAACCAAATAGCTGATATGACTTTGAATCTTTTTGAAACTGCATGATTTTGAAGAAATTACCAATTGGGAAGGTGATCTTTAAGTACCTCTGTTATATAATGAGAAAAGCCCTGTTGTTGGGTTTATCTTATTTCTATCAAAAACTTCTCTTCCTAATGAAATATACTTTGTCCCATTGTCAGGAGAGAATTCTGTTTATTTGATTATGTTAATTTTGCTTAGTTATTCAACATTCTCTTTTTTATTATAATCTTTTTTCCATTCAACAGGTCGATGATTTAAGAAATCAAATGCGTAGAATGGAGACCGACAAGACAAAAATGAAGTCTCATTTGGAAGAGGCTCGCTTGGAGGAGGAGCTTAGAGAACGGCGGAGGAGAAAATCAAGTGAGTAAAAAAAACGTTTCCCCTCACATGATATTATTTAAGAGTTTCAGCATTACAAAATCAGCAGTGACAGCCAACATCAAAAACTAGTGATGAAAATAAAAATGTTGTACTATTGGGTAAAAACAATTGTGACAAAAGAAGAATTTTTCATTGTATGTAATTTATCATTTAGTAACAAAGGTCTCTTCAACCCTCTGGTGTGTGTTAAATGTGTGAACATGAGGTAGTGGCTTAAATACCATATGATATAAACCTTGTTCTAAACAATTGAATTATATAAATTATGCCTTTACAGAAAGGATTGTCAGAAACTTATAAATTTTACCCTTACTCAAACATTTGGTAAAGTTATGGAAACATGAAATCCATTTCACAATTCAGTCAATCAGAAAGGGAACTTTGTTATGTAGTTTTGGTTAGAGTTTGGTAGACGCATGAGTCATGGATATTCTTCCATGTCTTTGTCTCAGGATTTAACAAATTTTATCGTTTCTTAAAGAGATGAGAATTTACAGCAAATTGTGGTTTCTTACTCATTTAAAATACTCATATATTATCATTATAATAAACGTATCACCAGTTATTCATTTACTGTCATTCACTCATTATAAAGTATCTATTTACTATCAATCATTACAAATTCTCATTTATTGTTCATAAACCAAATACATTTTAGCTTTTAAATAATTCAATATACTTCTATTCACATCATCATAATGCACTCTAAATGACCTTAGCTGTCAATGTGCCTATAACCACAATTGATGGATTGATTCATTCGTTCGTTCGTTCATTTATCTATCATTATTCTCATGATTCTGGTATTATATATTTCAGTGGAAGAGGACCAGAAAAAGAACCTAGAACGTGAATTAATGGAGCTGAAGTCACAGCTTTCCCGTGGTGCTATAAGTGAAATGGATGAAGTGCGGCGAAGTCTAGAGAAAAGTGAACGACAGAGGGTCCAGCTGTCAGATCATATAGAGGTAGCGTAATAATCAATCAATTCATCATCAAATTCACAAACGCTCAAATATCAAACTGTCAGATCATATAGAGGTATAATAATAACTGATTAATTCATCATCAAATGCACAAATGCTCAAATATTAAATGAACAGATTGTAAATAAGTAGAAACAGATTTTACTATCATCAAAGTTACAAGTTGTTCAATATACCTCCTGTTATCAAATGACATAATCTACGCCACTTTGTGAGTTTAAGTTTTCATATGCTTTTAATTGCCATATTAAGAAATACAAGGGAGTAATAATATAATGTCGACTCGACAAGAGCATAACTCATTCCAAAACTATATTAAAAACTTTCTTCAAACCTTCCCAAGTTTTGAGGCCCTAAGTTCTGACAATATTTATTTACAGTACTTAAAGATTATGTGATGAACAGATCTCATAAATGCGCTTTGACATATAGAAGTCTATTGTCAGCTTTAATTTAAAAAGTGTAAACATTCAGCTGATGCATATTTCAACAATTCTGACATCTTTCAGACTCTCACGAAGGATTTAGAGAACAGAGAGAAACAAACAGCCAAGTTAATTAATCAGTTAAAAGACATTTCTGACAAATGTGAGGATACGGAGCGCCATAAAAACCACCTGTTGGTGCAGGTAGAGGACACAGGGGTTAAATTGAGGGACAGCAACAGGGAGTTGGAGAAGGCTGTTACTGAGTTAAGGAACACACAGTTAGCACTGTCTGATGCAGAGAAGAAGAGAGATGAATTCAAAGGACGGGCTCAGGAAACAGTGAGACAGTGAGTGTTGGGTATTTCTGTTGGACATTTGCTGCTGTTTTGAAAACAAATATTGATAACTTTGCAGCAGATGGTATGATATAATACCTTGCTGCAGATATCAATTGAAAACATTTTGATTAAAGAAAATATATGCTATAAACTTGATTTTTTCTCTTTCTGTTGCATTTTACTTAAATCTATTAAATATATTCAGTTTTGTGGATAGTGCACATGCATAGACAGATTTTTTTACCTAGTTGAATACTTTTTCATGTAATTTGCCTTAGGTTCCTCGAGATGAGAAATGATGGTGTAATGAAAGGTCAAGGAATTTTGATGGAAATGATTGTATTTTGAATTCCTTTGATGTGGAACGATTAAGCTAGGTTTTTCTTTGAGAATGATGTTTTTTAAGTTTGAAATTGACACAGACAATCAAAATCAACAAATAATTCATTAATATGATTTAGCCAAAATTTTATGCAGAATAGAAAAAACGTTTAAGTTTCTAAATCATCTTTTCATATAATAATTTCAACAGTCATATGTAGCTGACCTGTAAAACTTTGGGATTTTTTTTCTTTCTTTTTAATTAATCATTGTCTATTGTCCTTATATCAACCACAGATGGAAAATGAAAGTGAAGCAGCTGGAGCGAGAACTTGACCGCTTTAAGCATGGTAACAACCAAATGATGCAAAGAAATGAGCAGTTAATAAAAGAGATGGAATCAGTCAGACAAGGAGGTCATACTATCAGTATACAGCTGGAGAATATGAGGCGAGAATTGGGAGATGCCCTGGTGAGTGTATGAATAAAATCAACCGCTAGAATGCTGGGTAATTTTCTATAAATAAATTTATTCAAATATTTGTGTTGTCTGCTTTTCAAAACCTTTAATATCTGCTTAATTTTGTAGACAAAAGATACTCAGTGAAGTACTGGCTTTTCATTCAGTTAAAAGAAAGGCCTTGCATACAAGTAAGATTTGGTAACATGGCGAGATCAGATATCTCTTTTTTAAACAGTTTTGAAAAGGCGATTGCTGTCTTTTGGGACAAAATATACTTTTGTTATATGCAAATATTTAAAACTGTTTACTAGAAAAATATTTGTCACTTTACTTACTATGACACTTAAATCTGCTACATAACAGAGCAAGGCTGACTTTTGGGTTGTCAATGGTATTACTGGCTCGAATTGCTCTTATTGGTTGTCAAGTTTTAGCAAGGGTAGATACTTAATCTAGTGATTATATAGTTAATGCTGATAACATGTTGTTCCACTTTTCTAGGCTGTTCGAGCTGCGCAGGATGAACAGATTCGCTTGAAGGATGTAGAGATCAATGAGCTGAAATCACTCAGGATGGACTTGGACAGAGAACTGAGGGACACCAGGACGGTCACTGATAGGGTATGATATTTATTATATTCCTATGGGAGTTCTCAGTGTATTAATTTTCAATTTTGTCTCAGTGAATTTCGTCACCAGTGATGATAACACAAAGTCATACCATTACTAGTGATGATATCAGTTTTGACGGAACTACTTTTTTTTTTAACCATTCCTTTGCTTAAAATTCATGACTGCGTATGGCACTAAAAAGTGTGTAAACCCAAATGTATCCATAAGTGTGAATGCTGTCATGGGCGTGGCTAGCTCCTCGCATTTTTTATTCCATTTGGCATTTATGGAGATATTTTGGCAAATAAATTTTATGTTGTGGAATAAAATTAATAGAATAATCAACTCCATTTGATTGATATTAGAAATATGTTACTTGAATGGGTTGTTATCACATAGAAAAAAAAAAGTACTTGAACTTGTTTTTTCTTCAACCTGATAACAACCCATTCTCGTGACAAATTTTTTATATCAATCGAAAGGAGATGATTATCCTCTATAACATATTTTCACTCTTTTTGAACAGTTAGAGAATGAGCTTCACAATGCGCAAGCTAGAGTTGCACAGGTAACAGAGGACAAGAGTAGATTGGAGGACAGACTGTCGGCGGTGGAAGCAGCTCACTGTTTGTCCCAAGATCAGGCTGCCCAACTACAGGTATTGTAACAGCATGTTGCGTGTAGCGTAGACCGTAGATGTAGGTCACTAGTGTGGTATTCAATCTCTACCCAGAGTCATGGTTCCTTTATTAATTCATGTTTCACCTATAGATATTGAGTTCATTTAAACCCTTACACCATACTTCCATAATTATGAGTTTGGCATGCTATCATAACTGAACTAATGTTGACGCCATGGAAAACTTTTATAGATGATGAATTGGGCTACTATATACTACATCACTTTGAGGTAGCATCTCCAAACAATTGAGAAACTACAGTGACAAAAGGATATATTACTCACATTGAACATTTATCTTTTTGTCACAACGGTTCATACTGTTTATGGTTAAGAAAAGATATTATTTTCATGTTTTTATTGTCGCCGTTTCTTTTAATTTGAACCTTTCACAAATTCCCATATATTCCCATGGGTTTAACTCTTAGAATGCTGGGTAATTTTCTAAAAACAGATTTTTGTTTTGTCTGCTTTCCAATACCTGAAATATCAACATAATTTTGATGAGGAAATATATTCATAGTAGCAAACAGGTTAGATCACAGGCCAGCTGCCAATTTACTTGGCGGCTGGCCTGGATCTAACCTGTTTGCATAAGCATGAGTCGGTTCCAGCACAATAAGGGTTAAGCTTAGGGTATCTTTGTGCGCTCAAATTTTTTTGTAATGACAAAATTGTAATGTACTACAATAGAATAACACCTCTGGGTAGAGATTGGTGTGTTATTGCATGACTGATGCATGGCTCAGCACCAAATAAAGCGGAAACTGTCAAGACTTGATACAAAAACCTGTATGGACTTTGGTACTTGATCTTAATTGAAAGTATGATTTCTAGATGATGTACAAAGTGCATTTTTGTAATGAACATTCCTAGACCAAAGTATTGTTGCTTTGCATCTTTCTTCAAACCCTTAATACATATTATCTCACTTAAGTGAATCTATTACAAAAGACTTTTGAAAGGACTGTGACAAAAGACTGAACTGTTAAAAGGGATTAAATGTGCTTGTTCGCAGAAGAGAAAATTTGGACATCATATTAAAATTTCATTGAAACAATACAATTTTTGTATCTTGACTGATATACAATCAAAAGTATGTATTGTAAGCATAATTAATTCAGGAAGCGTCAATTTATCTAAGTATTTACAGTGTAAAATTATGCAGTAGATCTCAAAAACAATGTCACACTTTTGGATTAAAATACAGTACTTTTTAATTCACTGTTTACCAATACTTTTTAAAAGATTAATTAAGATCTAGTTTTGCTTCCAATGACTATTTGTTTTGAGATATTTACCTTTTGGAAATTTGACTGATTGTATCTTATTAAATTGCCTAAGGTGTAATTTTTTACTTCCAATTTCCTCACATTTTTTATCAAGCACCTTTAAAACAAGCAAAATTACAACACACCACTCTGTTCTTTCCATCTTATACAAGTTTTAGGCATTGACATTAAAAGAAGGAGTCACAGTAGTTAGATAAACATGATCAAATTAAGTTTAAATATAAATAGGTTACCGACTAATTTCTTTAAGTTTGAAAAAGTAAAAGATTTTCATAAGAGAATTTCCTAAGTAAAATACACTTGAGCAGGTAAAGATGCATATATAACTAATAATTGCACAAAGCACTAATGGTTCCTCCTGTCTTAGAAAAATAAAATTAGAAAAAGTTTAATATTGTCCATGTTAACCCTTTACCAAATTGCAAATTTTCGACTGTTCCAAATTGAAAGAATTTGCAGACAACATTTCAAAATGTGATGAAATTGGAAAATAATCTGATAGGGCAGAAAACCTTGTGGGAATAGGTAAATTGCTCGTCACGAGCAATTTCTTCTTTTCCAATAAGGTTTTCTAGAGTCGTCTGCAACATAGTGGTTAAATGTCGTTTTTGTGTGGTGAAGGGTTAAAAAAGCAAAGATGACTTTTCTGAGATGAATGACATTTCCCTTATGTATTGGGGTAGAAACAAATGTAAGAACACATTACAAATCTCCTTTCCTGACAGATGTATAGACATGAGCAAAGTTTATGAGCTGGGTACCCCTTTCCAATTATGATTTTTTTGTGGAAAATTTAGGATTACAGCATCCATTGCTTCTAATAATGACACGATTTGTGACAATGTTTAAGGATTTTTAGCTAAAAGAATATTGGCTCAATAAGCATATGCTAAAAAAAAATCATGGAGTTCTGCTTCTCCTTTTGGCACAGTTATTGAAAATTGAAGATTTCTTCTTATAAAGACTGGAGTCAAATTTTACTGCCCAGTCAACACTTCTCAGGTTTAAGATGAGAAAAAAGTGACTCATTTTGTTTTATGATAAAGTGAAAATCATAGAAAAGTGGTTTTGATAATATTTTTTTTCCAAATGTTCCTCCAAATAGAAATTTGTGATTGGGTAGGTGACAAACAAAAACTGAAACATAATTTTCTTTGAGGTTTTGGGAAGAAACTATTTTGACAGATGATTAATAAGACAAAAGGATGGGTTGCTCTTTCGAGCAATTCATCCTTTTTGTCACACTTTCTATAGTACACTGAAGCAGATGGATAAAACTGAGATTTGATAGAGAAAGTGCTGTATGCTTATTTCACAGGGCATGAAGTAAAATGAGTACCTAGCCAAGTTTACCTCACAGGTGCCATTAACAAAAAAAATTACTTATTGTACTATATACATATATATAAGTATATATAGTACAGTGCACAATTTTTGTTTTGTTACTGGTACCTTTGGTGTACCTCATAATACAAACTGATTATCAAGGATGAGTGTTGCTGGGAGTGGTATTTACACTGTGTTTGTGTGTGTTGTTTTGCAGCAAGAACTTAAAGATCTGAGTGGAGCAAAGGCACAAGCAGCCACTGAATTGTCCGAAGCTAATGGGAAAATACATGTAGGTTGCACTTGTTTGCTTTATATGGGTCGCTGGGGTTTAAATGCACATTAGAAATTCATGATTGGATTCTTTTTGTTCTTTTTTTTTTCTGATTTTTTAAATCTTTACCACCTGCAGACAACATTTTATTAAATTGAAGCAGATGACTTTAGAAGAGCTTTGTAAATTTGTGAAATACCTTTGAGCTCTGCTGTTGTGATATGTGAATTTGTTGAAAAAGCATTGTGGCAAAAGGAGAAATTGCTTGTGACAAGCAATTTCTCCTTTTGTCTCAATGCTTTTTGAAAGTCTTCTGCTGCAAGACCCAAAAATGTAGAACTAGGTGGTAATGTGTTTAATTTGATAGATTGATACTGTGAAGGGGACTACCTGTTGCGAGCAATTTCTTAGTCTTCTCAATTCATGTTTGTTTACATTTGTTAAAGAATAATTACTTTTTGGAAACCTGACTGATTGTGTCTTATTAAATTGCCTTTGAATTGTCTCGCTAGAATGTATCATTATTTAGAGAAATATTTAAGTCATTGATATCCTATTGGGTTG
Organism: Cerastoderma edule; assembly: GCA_947846245.1. Lineage (NCBI taxonomy): Eukaryota > Metazoa > Mollusca > Bivalvia > Cardiida > Cardiidae > Cerastoderma > Cerastoderma edule. Next base: position 49,432,050 of record OX401404.1, on the reverse strand, counting down.
TTTTTATTCACAACTTTGCATGACATACATAGATATATAATCGGAACAAACATTATGGATTGCATGGTATTGTATAAGGTTATTACTAGAGATCCCTATAAACTTGGAAGGAAATTTTACCATGGAGATCAATGTGCACAAGATGCTTCCCTGCTAACGTCCTTTATCAGATTTATTTCATGTCATTTAATCAAGTGGGAAAGCAGTCAGTGGCTTGGAAAGAATATTGTGCAGTTCTAGTAGGAATGCCAGGGTACCAATTTACTAAATATTTAATCCTAAAAATTTGCGTAAGTTCAAAACAGCATTCCCTCTTATTTCAATACTTTGATATGCAATATTGCATAGTAACACATCACTGGAATTGTCTCTCTGAGACGCTTCCATTGACATGTCACTTAACAATATTGTCTTTTCATTTAAGGTACTATCAATGCTTATCAGTTTAGACTTATGCCAATATTTTCTTCAAGTCATTTAGTAAAATGGTACCCAGGAGCATGTATATGTGGGATGACTGCCACAATATGAGCGAACTACTGTTAAAAACTGCATTGATTCCTAATCCAACAATAATATCATTCAGAATTTAATTCAATCTCCACTGAGTCAGCCTTGCATCATAGACTCTAGTAAGTTTACATTGTAATGACAGGATCTTAGACAGAGTTATCTGGAGATACAGCATAGAGAGAAGGCAGCGCGAGAGGAAGCTAAGCTCTACCAGAAACAGATGCACGAGGAGAGAGACAACAGTAGGATGGCCGTAGAAGCTCTTAAACGAGACTTGAATGAAACAAAGGTGATACATTGTTGTCAGGATCGACTTGGTTTGTGTGTTAGACTTGCCAAAATTATATGTGCAATAGTTTGGCTTTGTTTTAGTTTAAACTTATAGAATGACTTCGACAATAATGTACTGAACAATACTAAAGGAATTTGAATGAAAAAAAGGTCATTTGCTGACTTTATTTGTGATGAATGTTTACTATGAACCATTCTTGCTTCTCATTAAACATTGAACATCTGTGGCTGATGCCTTTAACACTTTTATTAAACCATCATTAGTAGGAATGTGCTCATCATGAATAATAATTTCTTTTGATTTAAACATATATTCCAAGAATGGAGAAAGTATTCACCCATGTGTAAGAAACAATATGGAGCCTTTTATAACTTTGAATGTCTTTGCTGCAGATGAAAAAATAATGACAAAAAGAAACTGTGCTTGTGGTGAGCAACATATCCTTTTGTCACAATGATTTCTATAGGGAGAGTTTGATTCTAATGTTCATAAACTTGTATTGATATGAAAGGCAATTGCAGTGACAAATAGGATATTTGCACACTATTAATTTTTGATTTACTAAAATGACCATTTCAATGCTACAACCATACTCTGTACAAAAGAGATATGTGTTGACATGAAAATCTTTTCTGTTCATTGCATCATATTTCATGTTTATAAAAACAGGGACAGACATCACATTTCCCTATATTGCACAATGGGACTGGTCCATATTGAAAGAATTTGCGGATGGCAATTATCACAGACACAAGACAAGCAATCACTTTTTAAAAAACAAATTTTTTGTCACAAATATTCCATTTTCCAATCAGGTCTTCCATCCTTAAATGATTATACAGAAGTTTAAGGGGTAATGTAAAGATTGTTTTTTTCTATGAAAGGTCTGTTTAGTTTGAACTAATATACTTTACATCAATTGTGAAAACAACTTAGATTAATCATATGATTCTCCTTCTGTATAAATCACTTGTACTTGAGCCAATGTTGATCAGTGAAAAATCACAAAATGGACCCCACTACTCACAGGAATAGATTCAAGGGCCCTCATGTCCAGATGCCAAAGGTCTACACCTGCACCACTGTCCAAGGGTTTTAACAGACGATATTATAATTACAGGTGAGAGAGGCTCATGTCTTACAAGACTTACAGAGAAAGCTGAAGAAAGACAAGGCTGAATATGAAGCTGCTATTCAAGCGCTAAAGGTAAGTGTAATCCTCCCTCCTATGTATTGGATGTTCAATGTTATCAATCCAACTCTCAACCATGAAACAAAAATTAATCTAATAAAAGAAAAAAGTAACATAAAAAAATGAAAATACTCCACAGATGGGATTAAAATGTTTGTAGGGAAAAAGATAATTTTCTTATATGAATGAGCAATTTATTGTTTTATAAACAATTGTGTTCAAGTTTTTCTGGTTACTTGAATCACATAGAAGGCTTTTTAAGTGATTGAAACAGGATTTAAAATGAAAATCCTGATTACATGTACACTTGAAAGCTATTGCAGATCCTTTTAGAGAGGTATTCATTTACTCATTTAGAAAATCTTGCCTTGCAGATGGAACTTTCGGAGGACAAATCTAGTCTGAAAATTTCAAAACGAAATGAAGAAAAATACAGGAAAGATGCTGAGATTTTACAGCAAGGGATGAATAGGTAGGTTTCTTCAATTCATTTAGTCGTATTGGTGTTGGTAACTGGTTCAATCCAAAGTACCAATAATAAGATACCGTTATGACAAGGGAGAAGTTGTTCAATTCAAGTTAATTTTTATTTTGACACAGTACGGTTCACTGCCTAGAAATGTTATTGGACCTTATTAAATGTACAAGATTTATTCAAATCCAAATACCTTTTTCTAGATAGTTCTCAAGAAAGGTTACTGATCAAAGTTTTAACTAACATAACAATATTAATTTTGTGAAGTCACTTTTTCATTTCGAAATTAAGCGATAATTTGGTTAATGTCATACAAAACCATCTTGCTGCATTGAAGGAAATAACCAAATGTAATTTAAGATAACGAATTGGACAAATGTTAACTTTTTCTGTTTTAAGGCTCATCTAATAAAGAAGAAAATAAATGTATGGAGTATTGACCATATCAAGAGAGGTTGCCTTTGGTACCTGTTATACCTTTCAGGGTACTGGAGGCCTTGTTTCATCCATTATTATTGGTTCTTATGATATCTCCAATGGCAGTCTTGATACACAAACTCAGTATTTTGTCTCATTTTTCAGGTTGGAAGAAGAAAACCATAAGCTATTGAGTCGCATTGAGCAGACGAAACATGAATTTGAAGCTCAGGTAAAAACACGTCTAAATCCATACTTAGATTGATATTTTTTCAGGTCTATGTCCAAAAACAGTTTTTTGTTCTATGTCTTTACCAAGATCAACAAATAACAGCAAAATGATTAAGAAACCTTTGATGCAAAATTAGAATGTGCTTTTGATGGGATCTTTAAGTAAAAAAATATTTCCTTCTTAACTTGTAACAGAAATCATCAGAAGACATTCAATACAAATGTGATTTGCTGTTGTTTCATTTTCAATTCATCCAAAACTTTCATAGGAATAATGTATATGTACCCATTAACTTGAGATACCTATGGTTAGACATATTAACAACCTTGGATGATGAGACTTGATTATTATTCGATCATTAGGATTTCAAAGATTTGCTCAAACAAAACCCACAATATGAAGAGATTTTTGAACAAGCAAAGTTAGGATCATGAAGTCTTCGCCAATCAAAATTCAGCAATGCTTAGGAAACTAAAATAACATTCGAATTTAATGAAAGGAAGAAATTTAACCAGAAAGAAAAATTTGAAAGGTCATACATCAGGAGAAACGCTTGACTTTGTCTGTACTTAAAGTTCCAGATAAATGAATGTGATGTATCCAAGGTGAAGAAACTTGAAGATGAGTTGTTTTTGATCAGCAGTGAGCTGAAAAAAGCTGACAGAAAATATGAGGTAAAAAGTCATTTTCATTTATTCTCAATCTAGCTTTTGATACTCTTTGCATTAAGTTAAATTTGATTGGGGTGTTTTAGTCATTATTGCTTACAATGAATTGCAGACAGCTTAACAGCCATCTTAAGAAAAGCGTTTCTTTTTACTTCTATAACCATCAAATTGCAAAAATTAAGATTGGGAAGAATAAGAATTTTTATGGGAAAATATTAATTTTGACTATCTTTATCAAAATAGTGTCTGCATTTATAATCTATACTGTGTTCAAGATGTTGACTCCAAACTTTTTTCAAATTTGGAACCATAAAAACTTTGGTAGACCATTTAAACAAAAGCTTTATTAGCTGTACCTTTATCCCATTGCAGAATTTAGCCCAGGACATGATAACTGAAGTTGATGCCTTGATGGACATTATGTCGACAGGAAGTATAGAGAAGTTTAAAGTGAGTATCTTCATCAAAACCTGATGATTATTCAATTTAAAGTGCTAATATCCTCTTTTATTCTTTCCAAATTCTGTCAATTTAAATGTGTGATTTGATTTAGTTTCATCTGGATGGAATGGTTATTCTGATGGAGAAGGAAAGGTAGTTCTCTTGTGAATATTTGATTATTTATATGAGTAATATTTCCTATTTTCTAAACAGTGGTTTGTTTTTTTAAATGCTTACTCTAGGCCATGAATGGTCGAAGAATTATTTTTTAATAGACAATCACTTTAATCTTTGATCAACTTCAAAGAATCCTCTAGTTATATCTCCTCTAATTGGAATTCACCATCAGGAAATAAATGGTCAGATGGAAAAACAACATTGTCATTATGAAATTATGTTTCCTAAATGTGCGCATGTAATTTTTTATTTGTTTACAAAATAGTCAATTCAATGAATTACATGCAACCTTTATAGCAATTCCTACAATATAAGATGTGAAAGATAAGTTAGAATAAGAGAATGCCAATATTGATTATTTACATTTTGTGTTATTCTGTTGTTTCAGACAATTAGTGCAGTAAAAGGAGTTCCCAATGGTTCGTTCATTGCAGACATAAAGGTATAGAAAGAAGTATTAGTATTCATTGAAAAGGATTAAGATTACAAATATGATTTTGTATAGCTACTTTTTGAATTAATGATAAAACAGAATGACATTGAACTGAATTACCAATGAGACAAAATTGTCTGTTATAAATTGCATGATTAACTAATAGTTATTTGAAATATTACATAAGAATTAAAGTGGCGGCTGGACTGTGATCTAACCTGTTTGCTACTCTGAGTATCTTTCCTCATCAAAATTAAACAGATATTTAAGGTTTTTGAAAGCACACAATGCAACAATCTATTTTTAGAAAATTCCCCAGTTTTCTTACGGATAAATATTTGTGATAAATCAGCTCACGCTTAATTAACCTTGTTATTTGTTCTCCAGATGAAGATGAAATGGCTTCGATCCCAAACAAGGGAGAAGATCAAGTATGAGCAAAAAGTCCGAAAAGATCTCAGAGAAGCGCTGACATGTAGCGATTCAGATCGCAAGTTTTTGCTACAAGAGCTCGCTAAACGAGAGGAAGTACTTGATGAACTTGCCATAGCCAAAAGTGGTAAGGACATTTTGACATTATGGTACAGTGCAATTCTATAGTGACTGCTCTAATAAAGTGAATAATTGTTATATACTCCTGTTTGCATGCTTATAGAGAAGTGTGACTAAATTGATCAATGTATTTCATCCTCACATTTTCTTATACTCTATTTTCTTTTAGTCTGTCACAAAATATTAAATGTTGTTTAACATTAAATGTACTAGCATGAATTTTTTCCAAGCTACATGATAGCTTCCAATATTTACATTTATGAGATGTCAATTTCCAGTGGCAGAAAACCAAAGAACAATGATATCTATACTATTACTCGTAGGGTGGAAATACTATTGCTGATTTTTTTTTATCCCTTTAAGATGTGTTCACAATTGAAATTATAGAAATAAAACAGTGGCTAAGATGACCTTTATCATAAACTACCTTAAAGTACAAGTCCAGAGACTATAATAATTACCCTATGAATTCGGACACCCTAAAAATTTAGTCACCATTAATTATTTGTCCAAATAACTTATTTCATGTACCTTGTTTTTTGGCACTTTTTGGCAATTTTGAAGCCCTGATTTATTAAAAGTTTTAACACCAAAAAAGTAATTATTTAATTCCTTCCAAATTCATAGGGTTATAACGGCCATGTTGTTTTTATTTTTTTTTACCTCTAATTTCTTGTTCAGAATTTTGCCTAAGATTACATACACAGAAGTATATCTCTTTAGATTTCTATACTTTTTCTATTCTATAGAATACAAATATGTTTAAATTTACTTCAGAACTGGCTCACAGAGAGATAGAAAATATACAGGCTGTTGAAAAATTAGAGGTATGTATTCTCACACTGAAAAAGCATGAGATAGATATAGCCATTGTTTATTTTCAGTTGTTAGATGCTTTCTTTAGATTTATTGCAATATATGTACACCAGTTGATACACATGATTAAATAAAATACACATACATATTATACAGTTAAACAGGTTATATGAAACAGGCTAAAACAAATCATTACTATCAATTTGTATGTCTTTTTATTTTGCCACAATTGTTAGTACCAAATATCCTTTTAATGAAACATTCTTTTGCAATAATTGCCGTCTGTTGTTTCATTTTATGACATTTTTTATGTTTTATATTTGTCTTCTGCTATGGGTTGTTAAAACCATTATCCTTCTTAGAGTAATGGGTCAATTATTTTCCGTTTTCAGGACCACATCTTGAATCTCACTGACGAACTTGAACTGAGAAAGATCAGAGAGGCCGAACAGCACAAGAGCCATGAGTTTGAGAAACAGCAGATCATAGAAGATATTGAAGGAATGAGGGTAAATCTTTTAAGCCTTATAGTGATTGAACCAACTTAATGCTTATGCAAACAGGTTAGATCCAGGCCAGTCACCAATTAATTTGGCTGCTGGCCTGTGATCTTACCTATTTGCTACTCTGAGTATCTTTCCTCGTCAAAATTTAGCATATATTTAAGGTTTTGGAAAGCAGACAACACTCGAAAATTACCCAGCATTCTTAGGGTTAATAACCAGTACATTATGTAGATTGGGTGGAGATATTGTGATGAAAGGGGAAACTTGTCCAATTAAACTAATAGTTCTTATGTTTTGTCAATCTATCTTTATATTCCATCCAAGTATTGAAAAGTTAATAATCAAATTTTACTTGGGTTTAAAGACATTGTCTGATATATCCATTACATTACTTTATAAAAAGGAGTGTGTATTTTGAACGGGGTCTTCAATGGCCCAGTGATAAAGGTGATAGACATCAAACTTGGTGGTTCCAGGTTTGAGTACTGCTGATATTGGGGAAGTGTACTTTTGTCAAAACATTTCAGAGCCTTGGCCTTGTACTGGTAGATCCTAGGAAAGCTGTTATATAATTGAAAATAGTTGACACAGCATAAACACCATATAGAATTCTTTCAGATCATATATGTATATTTTTAATGTGTGGCAACAGTAACTTGAATATTTATGTTTTGTTATTGGAATTATTAACTTTTGCAGGACAAAGAAAGACGTCAAATAGAGGAGCGATATCTAAGGTGGGTATGGTTTTTGAGATCAGATTATTATAAATGGTAAATTTGTCATCTTGTATTCAGTGTTCTTGATTGGATTACTATTACCATACTATTCTTATATATAGAAATGGCTCATCATGAGCCACTACACTTTTAGTCACAGTGGTTTTATGAAAATTACTTTTATATTTAGTTGCCTAATAGTATTTAAGAGTTTGTATTGTAACTTATTTTCAGATTACAAGACACAATGAAAGCCCTTCAAGATGAAATCCAAGTTGCCAATGTTAAAAAACAAAAGGTAAGAATACCCCACTGTGAAGCATGTCTTTATGTATTTCTGTCTTTTGAATTATCATTTTAGTTACTCATAACTGTTCCTATAATTGTTTAGGCTTTTATCCAAAGCAAAATTATAAGTTTGCTATATAAAGTATATATTCATACTAATTCATTTACAATATATTTTTTTTTTAAGCTTCTTTTATCTTATTTTAGAAGAAGAGTATAGTTTAAAGAACCATTATTTCTGTGAACTGGTAGGATTTGCATGTGGCATGACAGAATTCCAGTTAATAATTAAGGTTATACAGTTTAATAGGACCCGATCCCAAGTTTGACTTGCCCTATTGTGGTAGAAAAGAAATATAGAATGTAGACCCCATAGTTAATATACCAGTCTGTGCTATTAAAAGCATGTATTAGAAACTACAAATCCCCATGTTGAACATATCCTCTTTGTGTAACAAAATAGAAAAAAAATATAGAACCCATGTTTTACCTAACCCACTTCTGTTACAAAATAAATTGAAAAAATAGAATCCATATATTTCATAACCTCTTTGTGTTAGTTTAAGTGATGAGCATATTCATTTTATTTGTTTATTAAAACTTTTTATGATTTAATATAACCCCTTTCTCTATAATATATTTCACCATATCTACTGAGAGATGACTTTAGCAACCATTGAGACAAATTGATAAATTGCTTCTATGTTACAATTAATTGTTTTGTCTCAATGGTTTCAACCCCATATCATTAACCCTTAGTATGCTGGGTAACTTTCTAAAAATATTTTTTTGTGTCGTCGTGTTTCAAAAACTGCAATTTTCTGCTTAATTTTGAAGGGGGAATATATTCAGGGTAGCAAACTGGTTAGATCACAGGCCGGCCGCCAATTAACTTGGTGGCTGGCCTGGATCTAACCTGTTTGCATAAGCTTGAAGTAGGCTTCAGCACTATGAGGGTTAAAAAAGGATTGTTTTGTGTTAATTTTTGTCATCTGCTGTTGCTTTCAGTTTGAACCAGTCAAACATCCTTGTAAGGGTAGAAATGGGCTATAATGCTTGGATTGGTTCCCCTTATTTGTAGATAGTGTGATACCTTTGTGTTTGATTGATTTATGTGTTTGGTTCCCTTCACAGCCCGGAAAGAAGGTGTAAGTAGTCAGTGCTAGGTGTCTGATGTGGCATACACCATCACTTCACTATACACCATTAAGATGGAATCATTCATGATTGGGGAAAAATGTGTCTGGTCTCTTTATGATCCTGCAGAAATTATGTCTTGTGTCTCAAACCTGCTCCCTCATATGACATTGTAATAATCAAAATTGGAAGCAGACAACAAGTACAGAATATCAGAAAAAACACTTTCCTTGCGATTTTATTTTTATATCTTTTAAACCATATTAACAAAAAAAGAAAATGTTAGTTATAAGAATTTTCTTTTTCTTTTTTACATGTATAGCAATCGTTTTTTTGGCTATTTTGCTGTATGCCTATTATAAAACATATATATTTAGGAAAAGATTGGAGTAGAAGAAATCAATGTTTCATAAATACAATAAATTATCAACAACTGGTGCTTCGATTTGACTTAAACAAAAATCATGTAATCTTTTTAATGATTAAAAAGACTAAATGCCTATACAGAAAGCTTTTGGGAATATTTGATGACATTGGCCAAAGTTCTCCTTTAACAATCTTTTCTTTATGTGTATGCTGCTTATTAATTTGGTAATAAATCATATATATCAAATTTTTTTTCATTTGATAGACTAATTGAAATCTTGATAGAAATGGATTATTACAAGCAGTGTATAATATCTTTCCAATGATATTTGATTTTGTTTGCTTCAAATACACTGTTATTTGTTATTCTGCATAAGAGACTCCTGGACACATTTTTATTTCCAAATAATGGCTGTATGATTTATCTAAGAACAGGCAAAATTACTTTAGAGTAACTGTGTAAAGCAACTTTACTGTTCACCCTACATTATTATACATCATTCTACTTTCTGTGCCAAACAAAAATGTTTTGATCTTGAAATTGTTGATGGTGACAAAAATTCCCATACGAATAAGTAAATATTTTTTTGCGAGGATGGAAAGAATAATTTCAAAAAAAAGGAGATATATCTAAATTGAGCAATTTATTGGTTTCTCAACAACTATCATAAATGTCTTTGGCGTTGACTTGAAGGACTCAATACAGTTGTGCTAATGAAATTTTCCTAAAGCGTCAAACATCCACTGAAACGAAAATGTCCTTTCATATTTGTCTGATCTTACCGGACAAAGCATTACATGAATTATCTAATGTACATTTCTGCCTGTTCATGACAAAATTTGCAAAAGATTTTTAAAGTTTTATATGTTCTCTTCCAAGAACTACATTCCTTCACTATCTTTGGTAAAGATTCTTACCCAACAATTCAGAGGATTTGTCCCTTTTGTAACTCTTCATATAGAAGATTTTGATGCTGTCATCTGCAAATCTATTGTTTGAGCATTTATGAGTTTAGCCTTTCCAAATAAATACAGTAATCTGCAGACTTATTGCTGTGAAAGGGCAAAATATTAATGCGAGTAAATTTCCTTTTTCCATCAAGAATTCCATTTTATTAGAGAAATGCCTTTAAATTCCATTTCCAACGAAATAGATGTATGTGCACTCTTAAATAATCCTGGAAAGAGCCATCTTGTTAGGGGATTTAAGATGAAAAGAGAATACCAGGGTAGAGGGGTGCACAATTGTGATCATGCAAGGGGTTTTACCACCTTTTTGTGTAGAATTTTGGTTTGCTATTTAGCTTGTTTTTGCCTTTGATGTTGTATAGATTTTTTGCTGTTAGAATTAAGAGTATTGGTAGTTGCTTATTGAATGAATGATATAAAATTTAGCAATAATCATTGATCACTTAATGTCTATTGGATAAAATCAAACCTATTTTCCCTGATCAGATTTGAGACTGATACAATTTGAAAACCAAGCAGACATCAAATGTTAAATATTTAAAACTGCATTTTCTATGTTACATTAAAAGAAAAGAAACCATTGAGACCAATTTGATGTATTGCTTGGTGTAATCATTAGTTCTCCTTTGATCACAGTAGTCTTCTAAGATTTTCTCCTGCACATGTGTCAAAGCTAGTAAATATGAAGTATAAAGACAAAGTTTACAAGAAAAGATCTGTTTTTAACCTTTTACCAAACCCCAAATTTTCGACTGTCCAAATTGAAAGAGTTTGCAGACGACATTTAAAAATGTGATGAAACTGGAAAATAATCTTCTGTTAGGGCAGAAAACATTGTGGGGAAAGGAAATATTGCTTGTTTTGAGCAATTTCTGTTTTTCCCACAGTGTTTTCCAGAGTTGTCTGCAAAAAAGTGGTTAAATGTGGTTATTGTTTGGTAAAGAGTTAATCAATGTACTTCAGTTTTATATCAAAATATTTGTTTCAAGACACTGACTGCTTTTCCACTTACACAGTATGATTTAGTTGCGCAAGGGTCTCCTGATCTATCAGACTGCATCTCTACTGAGATGCAGTCACTTTAAATTTGGTATAGAAGCCAATCAATATTTGTTGCCTAGATAGAGTACCTAATGTGAAGTCAAATTTATTTTTCTGTGTGGGTTCAAAACATTTGGATTTTTGTGTGAGGTAGTTTCCTTGTTAATAGAAGGAATGCTGATGGTTCTACCCTGCTTGACCAGCCCTTAGTCAAAATTGGGGCATTATCTCATCATCATGAGCCAGTTAATGCAACGTAACTTAAGTAATGTTGATGTGATGTAAAATCATGTGAAATAGAATTAATATGAACCCTCGATATATCAAACTTGGTAACATTTGTGTGGGTGTGTTTCATATTGTTCTTAAATCTAGTATTATAAAGGTTATTAGAATTTAAGCTAATTCTTTCTCCATTCACACACCATTAGGTACATTTGCATGAGTTAACATTTTAAATCATGGTAACTATGATAACCATGCTTTATAATGGCATTACATCATACACTAGGCAGAGAAATTGCAGTCAATGGGCGTGCATGTCCAAAACAGTCTGTCTTCGACTGCGATTTCTTTGCCGGGTGTTAGATGTAACGCGGTTATAAACAATGGGTTATCATATTTACCACCAGAACTGGAAAGTTGATGGGGAACTCATGCTGGATACACAATGTAACTATCATTGGCAAAAGTAGGTAAAAAAACCCCAAAAAAGCCAGCGGCTAGGCCATCCTGTTTGGACATTTGGTTGTAACATTGGTCTCATGATTTCCCTGCCTGGTTGTTACTTGATAATCTAGGACCCTGTGTAGCCCAGTAGTAAAGGTGTAGGACTTGTAACACAGGGGTCCCGTGTTCAACCCTCACCAGTTGCACTTGGATTTTGATGGAAGTGTCCCTGTGTAATACATGGCAGAGCCCTTTATGGTACTGGTGAAATCCAGGAGAGTAAAATTACTGAAATACTGTTGCCATGGCATTTAACCCAATGTAACACAAAATACTTGTTATCTTGTCATAGCTAGACAATGCATGTTATTAACTCTTTACTACCTGCAGATGACATTTTTTTCTTTACTTTAAGCAGACAACTTTAGAAAAGCTTTGTAAACATGTGAAAAACCTATCAGTTCTGCTGTTGTGATAATTATGTGAATAGTTTGAAAAGCATTGTGGGAAAAGGAGGATTTAATGATTCCTACCCTTTATATTTCAGACCTTGGAAATAGAGAAGAATCAGGAAAACAGACGTCGCTCACCCGGTCGCAAGAAGCAAAACGGTCATGTACGGATTTCCGTTACACCTTCGAAAAGTCCACGTCGTTCTCATACCCCTCCATGCCGTCTTCCCAAAGATCACGACGAGTCAATTAATCCAATGGCGATGTCGGATGAAGAATTCGACAAACATTTTGCTGTCACCCATAATGCATTAGAAGAAAGTATTATGTGAAGGAATGATCTGCTTAGAAATTTGATAATCAGGCAACATTTATTGTACTTAACCCTTGCCCAAACAACAAATTTTCGACCATCCCAAATTGAAAGAGTTTGCAGACGACATTTCAAAATGCGATGAAATTGGAAAATAATCTTCTGATAACGCAGAAAACATTGTGGGAAAGGAGAAATTGCTTGTTACGAGCAATTTCTCCTTTTCCTACAATGTTTTCTAAAGTCGTCTGCAATAAAGTGGTCAAATGTCATTATTGTTTTGGAAAGGGTTAAGGGTGAAAACTATAAGAAAGTATTATGACAAATGTAAAGAATTGCCAAGCAGCAGCATTTTTTTTCTCGTATTTTTATAAGTTAAATATCATTATGATGAGAAAAGCTATGTTGTCATTATCACCATGATATATAAAATTATGTTGCTAATTAGATGCGGATGAGCAAGTTTTCATATTGTCACATGCTTTCTTATGTCTTCTACAAAAGGCTAGTATCAAGTACCTATTTATTCTTTTGTATGCAGCAGAGAGTAGAATATGAAAAACTTGTATGATTTTAATCCTTTTGACATTACTTTCTCTGGTTGATTGATTACATGTATTTTAATTGATGTTAGTGAGTGATTAAGTTAGAAATATGATCATAATTTATTAAGAATTATTAAGGAATTAATTTTGTTCCTAAACTAATATAAGTACAAGTTTAATATTTAAAAAGAATTGAAAACACTTTTACCATATAGAAGAGTTCTTCATGATTTTGAAATTGGTCAAAGAATAATTTCAAATGTATTTAAGCATGGTTTAAATTTCCTGCCATTTTAAAGAAATATATGAGGACCTCCATTTTCACAATAAGTAATATGCATTTATGATGATATGTAATACTATGGACCTATCCTTTTATACTAATATGGACCTACCCTATACTATGATATTCATCATGCTGTAGTAGTTTAAAAACGATTTTCTATAAAGTAAATGATCTTATTGTTTAGTGAAGCTTACTAACAATGATGGCAAGCAATTGAAGTTTTGAACATTTCAGGGTTTTCATGCAAGACTATAGCAACTTCTTTATTCTTTGTGAAGGGGTTGCTATAGTTTTGCATTAAAGCCTTAATTTGTGATAAAAGAACAATAAGCAATTTTGTTGTCACAATGTCCTCAAAGTTGTCTGCTGTCAATGGCAGGTAAAAGCCGTCCAAACATTCCCTTTTTTTACTAGTATATTTATCATATATTTATAATGGTAGTTTTTTATTTGAGAAATCCTTACATGTGTAGTTGTATTGCTCTAGTAAATGTTTGATACTTGCATTTTTTTTCCCAATTATTTAAAATAAGTTGTTCAGTAAGTTCTTATGCAAAGGTACAGTAGTCTAGTAGTAAGAGCGCAGATGTTTAAATCACATTGCCGCTCTCCACTTGGGTTCGAATCCCTGGCAGCATTTGGATTTGTTTGAGAGGCCGTCTAGGGACTGACTTATGGAGTGCCGATGGTTTTACCCAACTTGTCCAGCGCTTTTGGGCATTTGAGAACAGGGATTTCCTCCATCATAAAGAGTAAGGCATGGTTGCATGACTGAAACAATGTTGATGCAATGTAAATCCAAGATAAATTAATAGATTTTTAGAAGGCCGAATCCTTTTCAATGCTTGTTGTATCCCACATAGATTGAAAGTGACGCATTTGGTTGGGTATGCAGTCCTCAAAATATTTGACTGTTTTTTCAGAATATTTTAACATTTTTTTCTTAGATTGTATTATTGACTGTGATATGACAAATTGTCTTTTTACTTGTATATACAGTATTATATTGTATGTTTATATTTACACACAAAAATGTGATCACATATGAATCGTATACACTCCTCCACACTGTAGACTAGTAATGTTTCTTAGACTGTACTCAAAAATCCTCCATCAGAATTGTAATGGAAAGTTATAATATTTACTTGCTTCTTTTCTATCATTACGGTAACCCATTACCAAACAATAACATTTCACCATTTTGTTGCAGATGACTCTGGAAAACATTGTGGGAAAAGGAGAAGTTGCTTTTAACGAGCAATTTCTCCTTTCCCCGCAATGTTTTCTGCCCTATTAGAAGATAGTTTCTAATTTTATCACATTTTGAAATGTTGTCTGCAAACTCTTAATTTGGGACAGTCGAAAATTTGGCGTTTGGTAAAGGGTTAAAACCCTGTAATATTTCAAATTAGGGCTTTTTGGAAAAGTAGCTAATTGTCTGATAAACTTTATTTCTGTCCTGTGTTAATTAGCAGCAATCAGCAATGAAAAACTTATTATCGAAATGGGAAATTATCCTTTTAAAAAAATGTTTATGAAGTCTTCATCTAATTGTTTTGTTTAAGAGAGAGTTTTACAGTTAGGGGTTAGGTTTTAGGAATATCTTTACAATTTTTATTTTTGAGTGAATGTCTTTTTTTTTTAACCTTTACCTTTACATTTTTTGAGTGATAATTATTTTTTATGTATCAATTTTTGTTGCAAAAACAACTTCTAAATTTATGCAAAAATATCAACATCTGAATAGATTTGTAAGTTTATTTTGTAAGACTGATCTGGGATAACAATTATGGCAACTGCCTCAAACCCAGTCACATTTGTGACCTTAATATTGAATTTGATATCATAGATGGGTTTATGTTTTGTTTTACATATTCTCACATGTAAATATCTGTGTAGGCATAAACAAATTACATTCCATGAAAATCTTTCCTTTCTCTCAATTTTTCTTGCATCTGTTGTTTTCAACTTTAAAACACTTGATGTGCAGTAAAAAAAAAAAAAAGGAGTAAGATAAAGAAAAGAGAATTGTTTGAGATGGTTTAGTTAGTGATTGTTCTTAGAACTGTTTTCATACAGCTAGAAGACTGATTTATCTTTCACCTAATATTTATCTACATGTATATTTTATTGTCGCTAGAGATGCACAATAAAATGATATTAAACATAGCATAACTTGTTATCTTGTGATTACTTTTTACCATTCTTTGCTTGTATCTGGGGCAAGCCTTACACTTTGGATTCTATTGATTAAATCGAAACCTTTCCCCTGTTTTAAGTAGTTTTCAACCGTCAATTTTTAAAAGGAATAGTTTGGTGATTAAATAACATCCCTGACGTACTGGTTTATAAGTTAAGAAATAGAAATCATTGTGACAAAAGGAGAATTGGTTCGTGATTAGCTTATATTACTTCTGTGACTGTCATTATGTGACATTGTTTGAATTAGGAAAGGGCAAAACTAAAGTTAACTTAGCATTTCAAAGTGTGAACTTATTGCTTATGGTCATGTCTACAGTGATGTTATGATAAGTGTTGGGAGGGGGTGAGAGCAAATATTGTGAATTCTATCACATTTTCCATTACAATCACCACAGACCCCCTACCCCTGTCAAGTCTACAGCAACACTGTGATAAGTGGGTGGGGATGGGGCGTGTTGGAGGGGGTGAGAACAGACATCATGAATATCCTATCGCATTCTCCATAACAAGTCCCACAGACCCCTACCCCTGTCAGCTTGGGATTGATTCCTAGCTTGGCTGGGTTGTCCATAAGAGGAGAACTTCTGTTTTGAGGAAGGTCTATACTTCTATACTTTCTCCGTCAAATATGATTAGTAATACAGGTTTATCCATCTGTATTGGTAGGGGACATTGCATACCAACTTAAAGTTCTTCTGATAATACAGAGATCTATTACAATATGACAAACATCTGTGCGATACATATTTGCTTGCTTATCTCAACCAGCATATTTTTCTGTATATTCTAATGTATATAATAAAGATGATCTTTTGCATATACGCATTACTATCATAATTGTAGAAATGAACCAAGTCATTTAAACCCCATGTAGAAATTTGCTGGTTTTGAGTTTTATGCTATTTCTACGAATTTTCAGTTATATTGCATCTTCCCAGACTCAAAGTCTTTGAAGCCAGTACCTCCTTTATCCGATCTTGAATTGGCTCAGCTATCCCATTTATGCAGAGTTCAGTGGAGAAAAGCCGTTACAACCATTGGTTTTATATCCAGCATGGGTATCGAAATCTAAACGCCTCCTTCTGCGTTTTAAGCAAACACTCTACTTCTCTGCCAATAAGGTGGCCTCATTATACGAAAAATTATTTAAACATTTTTTGAAGAAGACTATAATTTTTTATGTATTTGACAAAAGCTTCATTACGTTCATTGTGATAAAGGAAAACTTGCTGTTCAAGAGAACATTCTGTTGTCGGAAGATTGATTATAGTCTAGATATTAAACATTTTACAGTTTGTAATTTTATTCTACTATATACAACAAATGAGGACAGCTCATCCACTTTATATATGATAATTTGTGACTGGTCCAAAATTGAAGAAGCAATAGATTAAAGCAGCATGAAATTTATGATATTCCGATGATAATGGGAATGAATCATGGTGACAAAAGGACCAATTGCTCTTATTGTAGGTTTTTTAAAGACTTGAAAATGAATTAGACCTAGTTAGTTGAGGGCTGGAAATCAATCCCATGTTATCAGCAAGATGAATAAAACATTGAAATGAGCTGTGAAGAATCAATACGTTCTCTAGCATCGAATTTGTTTTAATGCATGTGATGCACATAAGCAATAAAAATATTTTGATAAAAGGAAGAGAAAGTGCTGGTCTCCTGCAGAGAGGACCAACTAGTAATTGCTCTTAACAGCCAATGTGGTAAAAGGGAGACAACTCATCCTGGTATGTCAAATTTTGACATTTCAAAACGTGTTTGAGAAAGTCCCTACGAATTAACGAAAACTCTTCATCTTGGAAGTTCATAAAGTTAGTGCTGTCTGATCATGGCGAGCTGAACTTTCGTAAGTAGAAATATGTGTGGAATTTCTTTATTTTATATATGATAACAACATAATTATGAATTTGATTCAATTTTATTAGAGAAATAAGTGTTTAATGGATGTGATTGGTTTAATTTCACGACGGATTATGTTGGGATAGATGAATAAATGACTTTTCATCACGAGAGGTTGTTCAACATGCCAGCCGTGAAAGTAGAGAACTTGCTGTAAACAATGGATTTAAAGGGACTTAAACGCAGTTTGGTGTAAATTTCTTCTGTTTATTACAGCTAATGGGGAAACCTTATTTTGAATTAACTATGGAAAATGGATTATAGGAAAGCATTGATATTGACGTGGTTGCAGACTTATTTCATAGACTCTGCATGTTTTATGTTCAATAATTTCACCATTATATTTGCCATTTCCAGAAGTAGACGAACTAGTCAATTAGCTGACGACTTTTTTTTTTAGACATTTAGAAAGAATGGTTGATAGGGTAACATTTCCCTTGTTGGAATGGCTTCAAGAGTTAATGAAAATTTGGTGCTCATTTGATATTTGAAAATAATATAATATCGCAGGTGCTTGAAACAATCTTCGATAATATATATGCTCTATATGCCATATAGTATCATATATTGGGATATTATCGAAGATTGTTTCAAGCACCTGGGTATATAAAATAATATAAAGCTCTACAGAACAACATTTAAAAATTAATCCTTCTTAAATAGATGTAAGAAATGTGTCCTCAAGAGAGATGGTTCAACCATAACGTATTTTTATATAGAATTCATTAGCTACATTTACACTTAAACTATATTGTTACATTCAATGATGAATTTTGGTTTCTGTATGTTCTTGTTTTGCTGCATTGTGTTTAGGTAGTTTGAGATAAGTATTACTCGTATCAGAGGAAAGGTCAATAGAGGTATATTGAACATGAATTGTAGCACAGTTTTGTGTTGAAAACAACCCCAAACATATTTAGATCTTTGACAAGACTTTCAAATATCACAAGCTAAATCATCATGGGCAAATTCTTTTTTTTTGCTACAATGCCATCGCTGTCTAGCATCAGTTGTTCGTGTTTTCATGGCTAAAGCTTCTCCCTTTTCGTATTTCTTCTACTGCAAATCACTAAGAATAGGGAAATGGTAAATGTCTGTATCATTTTTTTTTAGACCAGGCTTAATTATTTTCTCGCAGCACAAGATGATGTAATAGCTTCACTTATGATGCCAGTTGGCAACATAAGATAGACTGTGAGGGGTACATTGATCTGTTATTGATAGGGAACAGTCATATCATGTTAGCCTTCTAACTTCCTATCCATGTTCACAGCATGCATTTGATTGATAAACTGTTAATCCTATAGTGCTGGAACAGTCTTCGTGCTTATGCAAACATGTAAGATCCAGGCCAGCCACCAATTTACTTGGCAGCTGGCCTGGATCTAACCTGTATGCTACTCTGAGTATCTTTCCTTATCAAAATAAAGCAGATATCTTAAGGTTTAAGAGCCATTTTGATGAAGTAAAGGGTTATCTGAAAGCTTTGAGTAATGAGTAAAGAGATAAGATGCAGTATCTCTATCTTAGAATATCATTTGTGGTAATGAGAATGTACTGATAACAGATAAGGTTGTCAGCAGCTGGTGCTTTCTACAATCCTCTATAATAAAATAATTGTAACAGACACTTACTTAACCAGTAGAAAATCACATGTAAGTGTCCTTTCAAATATAGTGATATATGATGAATGAACATGATGAGAAAACATAGTTTAAACAGTGTCTTCCTTTGTCCAATTTTTACAGTTCAAGGTAGAAAAGCCATGAGCCACCGTTTTGAAACTCATTCCTTCGCTGGATTACTTCAGTGGTAAAAATCGGTCGGACCAGAACTATTTTGGTCTATGTGAATAGTTCCCGCCCGACTGATGTCTAACAAGAACAACAGAAGTTATCCAATAAAAGAATCAGTTAAAAAATGGCAGATAATGGGTATTCTACCATAGCCCATTTTCTGGTATGGGGATTTGTAACTTAATTGAAAGGAACAGGATATAAGAAAACCACAAAGAAATGTATTTTTTTTTCCATGCATTTGGGTATGAAACTGTTTTGATAGAGAAATAAAATGCTTGTTTAATTGCTCGTTAGAATCATTTTATTTTTCAAAATGTTTTACTATTATTCCATAATCCAATTTAAGGTGTCAAATTGAGCAATTCAATATGAAAGCAAAATATTTCTCAGACAGTTATTAGAAGTATAGATTAAAAAAGTCACAGTTTATTTTTGTTTTGGACGACTTATTTCCACTTTACATATTTTGAATTTTTTAGCACAATCAATCAAAGTTAATGAAGTGTATAAAGAATAAAGCAATTAATTCATACATAATTAATAATGATTGATACTTATTGAGATTATTTATCGTGAAAAGAGGACTTGCTGTCCAAAATATTCACAAATGTCCGCAAAGTTATCGTGAAAAGAGGACTTGCTGTCCAAAACTATTCTCAAAATTTAATGTCCGCAAATTATCGTGAAAAGAGGACTTGCTGTCCAAAACTATTCACAAATGTCTGCAAATTATCGTGAAAAGAGGACTTGCTATCCAAAACTTTTCACAAATGTCCGCAAATTATCGTGAAAAGAGGATTTGCTGTCCAAAACTATTCACAAATGTCCGCTAATTGTTGTGAAAAGAGGACTTGCTGTCCAAAACTATTCACAAATGTCTGCAAAGTTATCAAAACAATTGATTGAGGGGAATACTTTTTCTCATTATGAGCAAGTTCTCCTTTGGAAACAGTAATTCAGATATTTTCTAAATTTTTGATAAATGAAGTTGTCTATATCACGTAAATGGTTAAAACGTGATTAATCAAGTTCGTCTGCCTGTTTCTCTCCAATTTTCACATGTAACTAGTCTCAGTGAATATTTGTTGAACATGATCCCTAAATATTCATGAGGCTAAAACCATCAAATGTATTTCATCGATATCTTGTATTTGAAAAAAGTTTTCAGATGCTCATGACTGTTAAACTCATGCTAAAGATTGCTAGGTTTAGAATTATTAGGATCAGTTGAATAAATTTCAGGTGATTATCCTTTCTCTCCATATATTCTGTTCCAAATAGAGACATTTTAAGCAATATACAGTTTCTTTTTTAAAGAAGTGATATTACTAAATATCATACAGAAATCAAATGTTTAATGTGAAACTGAAGTAAAACATTTACATTAATTTGTGAAAGAGTTTGGGTGTGGCAAAGTCAATTGTCCATATTATAGCCCAGCTTGTCCAAGAGCAGAAAAAGATTTGGTATTTACGGACAAGTCAATGAAAAACAGATTTCGCCAACCCTGGACTTGCTGTGGTGTTGCACTGAATCCTTGAAATGTCACTTGTCTTGTTTGATAATTGTAATTTGTTGGTGATTTCAATCTACAACAGTCACGAAAAACATGTTAGGGAATGGGCTAAGTTTCCTTGAATTGTTCACACAATATAAAACTTATCGAGGGTCCAATGCAATACTATACTAAGTGCTTCATGTTTGTGAAGCACTTACTATGGTCTTGCATTGAACCCTTGATATACAATATAACTGTTTTATGATTTATGTATATCTTAATTTTTGATCAAGTATGGGACATATTTATGAGGCTTCCATGACCGTTTATTTGTTATTTACCTCTATCCCAGTGGAATGTGTATACCATGACCTGAGTAAATATAATGTTTGTCAACCCTGTATGAAGTATAGGTTTATAACCATAGGTGATAAGCCTGGAATGTCTTGATGTATAGCCTTCATGACAGTGGTCACAAGTGTGGGTATGCCTGTGATTTGATTTATTTCTGCAGGCTGTTTGTCTGGTATTTCTTGACAAGTACAATGATGAACCACAAAGTTGTTATGGGGAGTGATTTCCTTCTTTGGTATATTAATAATATATGTCAAAGTTTTTATGCTTGATTATACAACTTTTCTTGGGATACCTCTGGTTATATAGGAGTGTCCTTTGGCAAGACACTTCAGAGCTCTAACCTAGTACTTGAAAACCCAGGAAAGCAAGTTATATTGAAAACATTGTTGGCATGGTGTTTAACCCCATTTAAACAAACAAATTCTTTGATTCACCAGTACCAGGTCAGGGCTTTTTAAAGCTGTCTTGCAAATTTAGGACTTTCACATGAAACCAATGGTTTTGAAGGGCTTGAACTTGGGACCACCAAAACCATTTGACCTCACAGGACCTCCTTTGATAGAGTTAGATGTATATGTACAGTGATATTTTTCTAAATTATATCAATGGGCTTTTTTGACCAAAACATAAAAATCAATGGGTTTTTCTATAGAAAAATGATTGAAATGAATGAAAGTAATGTCTTTTTTTAGAAATTTTATGAGATTTTTTGGGCCAAAAATTATCACTGTATGTATAACATTGTTTTGGTTTGATTTATTTAAACATAAGTTGTTTTTCAAGGTTCACTGTTGGCCTCAATAGCTCAGTCAGAAGTGACTGACAGATAATCCATGGTTACATCTAATATCATACTGGTTATTGCTTGATTTGCCAAATTTTCATTCCAATGCTTCATCAACAAAGTCTTTTTGATGGTATTTATTGGTCCCTCACTGTTAAGATTCCTCACACTGAAAGGTTGTAAGGGAATGTTTTATATACTGGTGATGAAATACAAGGGTACATAGAGAGGTGCACTGAACACAAACTGATACTATCGACAATTGCAGAATGCACAAATTAACTAATCAATTAAACTGATTCATGATATGGATCTATATATGCACTGACCATAAACTAACACTACTGAAAATGGCAGAGTTCATGAGTTGTCCTATCAATCAAATTGAGTTGTAATTTCTTTTCATTATTTAAATGTTGACTGTCATGAAGTTTCTTATGGGTAACCGGTTCATAGGTCAAATATTGTTGTTAAAAAAAGGAGTTTGCTATTTATTGTCTAGAATTTGGTGAATGATTATTAAACGATGAAAATACTTTTCCAGACAAGTTTAAGTTTTACCAAGCAATAACTTTTGATTACTTGGTACATTTTATCTCAGTCAAAGACATTGAGACTCCTATTTCCAAAGTTGATATGCCTACCTTATAATTTTGAGCTTTTTTAAGCTGGAAACATTTTAGTCAGTAATCAGTTATGAGCTTTGAAATATAAGTCCAAGTAAATATAAACAACACTCAATAAACCATGAAATCAGTGGTACAGGAGGACAATTTGATTGTTAATTCTCCTTTTGTCACATTGTTTTAACTCTGCTTTTATGACAAGTCACCTGCATTAGAGAAAGGGGTTGATACTCATGGTGCTGCTACAGATGTTATAACCTTTATAGTGCTGGAACTGACTTCATGCTTATGCAAACCGGTTAGATCCAGGCCAGTCGCCAAATAGATTGGCGGCTGGCCTGTGATCCAACCTGTTTGCTACTCTGAGTATCTTTCCTCATCAAAATTAAGCAGATATTTGAAGTTTTGGAAAGCAGATGACACAAAAATTCATTTTTAGAAAGTTATAACCAGCATTTTAAGGGTTAATAATGATGGTGCTTCTACAGATGTGTTTAGGTGTGTTGAGGTATGAGTCACAGAGTAGGGGATAGGGAGTCTGTAAAACGTACACATGCTGTATGTATATGTATGCTAAATGTTGGAAACTTGCCCATTGGGATGTGTGAATGTACTTCAAAAATCCGCAAGATTTATCTCTCAATATCATACAGGTAAAAACTGTGAAAATTTAAGATCATGCTGGTTAATAAATAGCCCTTGAATACATTGTGGTATGAGGTTTAAATATTTTTGTATTCATTGTTAGCTATTTCATTTACAATATTTTCTGAGAAAGTTGTCAAAACTTACTCACTATCTTCAAGATTCTTTTATGAATTAAAGAAAAGTAGCTGGCTCCTTTTAGTCCATCATATTTGATCAGTGTTTCTATCTGTTTATTCCAATAAGAGTTTCGTCTAAGATGACCAGTGAACAATTGTGCTAAAATGGAAAAGCAGTCAGTCAATTGAAGAAGTAACTGTGCCTAGTTTCTTGTGAGGAGATGCACCTGGCACCAACCCTTAGAAAAAATCTACTGGCAATGCAATCTGTTAAGTACCTTGAAATACACTTAGTACTCAACTGCAAAAAGTTGAAATTGTGGGCAACAGTAGTGCAGTGGTAGTCTACTAAAATGTCAGCCTCTGGTACCGAGAGTGCTGGGTTTGATCCCTGTTTGCGGCGAGGTAAAATTCACTCTAGATGACTGTTTCCTGGCTGCTAAACCAGTACTCATGCTGATTTCTGGACTAGTCCTGGCATTGCCCACAAATTGGCATGAATACTGGATTAGTATCCAGGTAGCAGTCATAGAGATTGAATTTAAAAAGCTTCCCTTCCAATTGTTGTAAAATGATTAAGTTCAGACTAAAAGATGGAAAATATCAGATATTTGGAATATGTTTATACTTGTAATGAATGCTTTGCTCTCCCTGAAGTACTGTTCAAATAAACCCCACATTTTTTATCAACTACCAACTAAGTATGAACTGCAGACCTGGAAGACTGAGTTTTAAAAGTAAATATTTTGTGTAGATCAGTGATGTTAACTTATAAACCTAAGAAATTGTGGTTATAAGAATCTCTTCATCTTGATTACACCTTTAATTTATTCCTTTGACACATTTCCTTCAAATCAAAGGGTCAGTGTAAGACTTAGGTCCTTTTTGTCTGTTATGGACCTTCTATAGTCTTATATTGAACCTTTGGACTTGAACTTTGTGATTACCTCATTTGAAGGCAATTCCCGCAACAGCAGAAGTAATTATTCAAATTATGAAAAAACATCTCCAGTGTGATTATTGGTAAAAACAATTGTAACAAAATTAAACATTGCTCATATCAAGCTATCGATTTATTTGTCACAATAGTTTCTTAAATATTCTGGATCAGGTGTGTTAGATATATGAGTTTGTATTTCAATGTAAAAATTTTCACTGTTTGATATGAGCAATACCAACCTTTTGTAAAATTGCATTGAAGTTATTTCATTTGGATGGTGATTGATTTATTATTTACAATTTCTTTTTTCAATTCATCTTTCTTACATTTTATGACTTTTTACCTTGAAAATGAAATAGTATTGTGTATGGGCTATGTGAGTTGTGAGGTTTATGAAATTATGACATTAAAGGTCAAACATAATCTCTGTTAGATTGGGTACAACCCTTTCAGTGTTACTTAGCTTAGTGTGACAGATGACATTCAGGTAGTTATTACAAAATATCGTTAAAAAGTGGAATTTTATTGAATTCATTGTGTCAAAAAGAAAACATGTCCCAATAATTTCAGATGTATGCTTGTTGTATTGAAAACATCAAACTTCAGATATATGCTTGTTGAATTGAAAATATCCGACTTCAGATCTATGCTTGTTGAATTGTAAATATCCAACTTCAGATCTGTGCTTGTTGTCTTGAAAACACCCAACTTCAGATCTATGCGTGTTGTACTGAAAACACCCAATTTCAGATCTATGCTTGTTGTTTTGAAAATATCCAACTTCAGATCTATGCTTGTTGTATTGAAAACACCCAATTTCAGATCTATGCTTGTTGTTTTGAAAATATCCAACTTCAAATCTATGCTTGTTGAATTGAAAATATCCAACTTCAGATCTATGCTTGTTGAATTGAAAATATCCAACTTCAGATCTATGCTTGTTGTATTGAAAAGACCCAACTTCAGATCTATACTTGTTGAATTGAAAATATCCAACTTCAGATCTATGCTTGTTGAATTGAAAACATTCAACTTCAGATCTAATTGCTTGTATTGAAAAGACCCAACTTCAGATCTATACTTGTTGAATTGAAAATATCCAACTTCAGATCTATGCTTGTTGAATTGAAAACATTCAACTTCAGATCTAATTGCTTGTTGTATTGAAAACATCCAACTTCATTTCATTTTGGCTGTTACAGCAAAGCTTCAAGTGCTGGTTAGATGACATATATCTACATACATAAGAATCAAAGTTAAGCCTGATTTGAGTACAGTTTTAAATTGTTAAAATGGTCAGTACATTATAAGAATGGTTATGCTGAAATGAAGTTATTAACTGTTTGGTATATCTTAACACCTCATCAATTTAACACCAATACTTCACTCCTGAATTAAGTGCAATTTGTCTACATATGATATTGATATCTTTCTATGAAAACTTTTCTCAATTAAGCTTGATACAAGCAACAGCTTAGAATATTATACCAGAGCTTATTTGGAAAATGGAGATATTTGAAATAATTTTCGTGTATTATTGAATATGATTGATCAGTTTAACAGAAGATTAGTAAGTAAAAACAATTCCACTTATATTAGAAATATACATGCAATATATCATGCTGGAATTTTCCACCATGTGCTTCATGGTGAGTTCAAAAATGCTATACTCTGGCATGGTTGTCTGTACCTGATTACTGGCCATGCATCACAGCAGCCATACCTATTGTATTGTCTGTGTGTATATTATACCAGAGATCATGTGCTGAAATACATATCAGTTATGTAATTGTGTCTGCTGCAGAAGTATGGCAGTGGAATGCATGCGGAATGCTGGTGCAATGCACAGTTTAATGTAAACAACGTTCACAATGCTTTCTTTAAATCTATGAGTTCTTTTAAGACACATGTATAGTTATCTGCACAGTTATGTAATGGTGTTCACAGGGTTGTCATTAAGAGCCGTCTACCTGCCAATTCGACCGCTTCAAATGACTTTTTGGTCAGCTCAAATAATAAAGAAATGAAAGGCAGCCATAAGAAGTAGTTAAAACACCTATTTTTTATTGGGTGTTGGCTTCATTGGCCTCCTCAAATCTACGGTTGGCCCTTTACTAAAAAAACTAATGACAACCCTGACTTGCAGCACAATACTAAGAATCCAATGCAGGGAAAGAAGAAATCGTCATAATTTGTTTAATTAACATTGTCACTAAGGACTTTTTCAAGTCATTTACCACTGTTGCTTTTACTTGTAACAGATCATGTAAATAGTGACTGAGGTATGGGTTGTTAACCTTATGAGGTAGAACATAAACAAGCCAATGAGATGGGAGGACAAATACAGAATATTGCCCATATTTTTTTCTTGTCAATGTAGAAATGAAGATAATTATTGTCCATGACTTAAAAATGATCACTGTCCAGGGTGGACGAAATCTGAGTTTGATGTACATGTCATTAAAAGCCAAATAATTTTTCTGGACTTGTCTAGATATTTGTTTTATGGTGCATTTAAGCACTGAGTGAAACACTGTACAAAATTGATTACTATTGCTATGGGTCATGCATGGGCAATTTTTTAAAAAGGATATAGCCAAAAGGATAACAGTCTTTTTGTCATAATATTTGTTACTCTGATTTCTACCTGACAAAATGTTCTTAAATTAACTATTGCCAATGTAATTGTGACATCTTAGTTTTATGAAGGTTTAACTGACCCTTTTTGAAGTGTTGCGGTCAAGAACTTGGCTGAAATACACTACTCCACCTCTTGTCCAAGGGCAAAATGTCTACATCTATGTATTTAAAATACCATTTGAATGATAGGTAACTTGAAACCTTCCCATACACCATCTTGATAAATGACATGTACATAGGTAACACTCCATTGTCTCCTTGACAGTCTATTGGGTTTGGCCTTATTGAAAACTAATTTGATACCTGCTTAATATATTTTCCCCATTTTAAGAATTGTACTGGTAACAGCAGAAGACAGAAATAGCAATAGACACTCTTTTAACATTAATCTTAATAATCTCTTGTTAAGAGCAATTTCTCCTTTTCCCATAATGCTTTCATGAATTGTCTGTAACAAACTGGTTAAATGTCGTTATTGTTTGATAATAGGTTAAATCATTGTGACAAGTTGTTAACTTAATCATGATGAGTTTTCTGAAAATGACAGTTTTAGATTGTGTTAGATTATCATGCCAATCAACCACAAATTCTTTCCTTAAAGGCAATTTCTTCTTGTGTTACCATGGTTTCTCCAGTATGGTATGTTTGTTTCATGTGTTATATAACGACAATTAATGAAGACATTTTAACCCTTTGCCAATTATTTTTCAGAAGATATCATTGACCATTGGTACAAAAGTAGAAGTTTTTATCTTTAATGTGATAATGGTTGAAATAAAAAGATTGTCTTTCATTAGTACAAGAAGTTCATATACAGTATTTCTTTTGAATATTCTCAAATATTTAGTTCAAAACAAATTTTTGTTTGTTATTGGTACCTGTGGATAAGAGGTATATATTTAGTCTTATTTACTTCTCTAGAGCCCATATTGTAGGAAGCCATTATAATTGTCTCTACAAGACATTTCTATAAATGGGTACCCACAAAAATTGAATTTTGAATTGTCGTCTGCAAACTTTTTCGATTTGGGACAGTCGAAAAAATTTGTTTGTGAAAGGGATAACGATGCAGGTTGATTTATAAACCAGGGTACCGTTTTACTAAACAGTTTACGCTTAAGATTTGCGTAAGTCTAAAACAACAGTTCCTCTTTTATCAATATTGGGTTAAGCAATATTGCAAAGTAACACATCACTGGAATCATCTCTTCCATTGCAATATTGTACTTTAATTGAAGTTACTATCCATTTCTATCAATTATGACTTGCGCAAATATTTTCCGTAAGTTGTTTAGTAAAACGGTACCCAGGAGAAAGGAATGGATATTGAGAGTCTAAAATCTGGTTGTAAGCAATGGTAATATAATGGGTTCGGTCAGCCGTTATAATTAAGTTAGCAATTGCATCATGAATATGTTGTGCTGGTCCTAAGCTGCAGAAAATATGAAAACAAATTTGTGACATAAATGGAGATTATCTAAAGAAAATAATGCGAGACAGCCATTTCTCTTTCGTTTTGGTCAAGGTCTTACATAATATCTAACAATGAACCCTTGATATGTTTTGATGTCTACGACCCTTTCAATGTTACAGTCACATGTTTGAGTACTGATTATGAATTTCATTTCCAATTCATTTGCAATTGCATTAATTTAACTTATGAATGAAAAAGATTAATTCTTGCAATTAGTATCATTGTCCCGGGGCCTCCGTGGCCTTGTGGTTAGAGTACAGAACTTGAAATCACATGGCCCCTCTCCGCGTGGGTTCAAATCCTGAGAGGGATATGGATTTTCATGAGAGGCAGTCTCCCGACTGACTTACGGAATGCCGATGGTTCTACCCACCTTGACCAGCCCTTGTGGGCAGTTGAGTATGGGGTCTTCCTCCATCATTAAGAGTCGGGCATCGCTACATAACTGAAATAATGTTGATGTGATGTAAAACCCATATGAAAAAAAAAAAAATCATTGTCCCATTGACTCTGTATTAATGCATTTTACAAAGGTGTCCATGACGTAGCTCTGCAGAGCTTAAACGATTGTCATAGAAGCATAAATTGTCAAATTAAAATGGCATCCCCCATAGTCAAATGATAGAGAACTGAATGTTTAGATCAAAGTCAGGGAACCTCCATGGCCTTGTGGTAAGAGTGCAGAACTTGGAACCACATGGCCCCTCATTACATTGGTTCAAATCCCAGTTGAATTTTCATGGGATGTAGTCTCACAAATGACTTACGAAATGCTGATGGTTCTACCTGGCTTGACCAGCCCTTTTGGGCAGTTGAGTTTGTGGTCTATCTCCATCAATAAGAGTCGGTTGTGGTCTTTCTCCATCAATAAGAGTCGGGTAAAACATAACTGAAATAATGTTGATGTGATGTAAAACCTATATAAATTTTGTTCAAAATCAAAATCCATTGCTGTGGATACAGAGAATACCAACAGCGATGGATTTTAATCACAACACATAATGTCATAACCCATTATGTTGGAGTTGGTTCCCTGTCTCTGTTTTATTACTCGCCTGCAGGAGCAAGCAAGTATATTTGATATGCTTTAGATTTTGGTCTATGGTAAGTCATTTTAAAATGCCACATTGATACACATTATGTTGGAGTTTGTCCTTGTCTCTGTTAATTTTATCAATGTTTGTGGCTGGTATATGCTTTCAGACAGGGAACCATAAAATTATATTGGCTTGAAGATGGTTGATGGTTCTCTTGTGATGCTTGGCTCGGTTCTCGTTAACAGTTATGTATAATGGGTTAACCCATTCATCATATTGACCAGGCCTGGTCTTATTTCTCTAGTTGCACATGTTTTTGCTTTCAACCATTTCATCACAATCGATAAAGAAGGTTAAAAGTAGGGATGGGAACGAATAGTAAAATCACTATTCGAATATTCGACTAGAACTATTCGAATATATTCGAATATTCGATTTTAGAATTCGTTTAGATGTCCGAATGTCTGCATGTCCGAATACTAGTACACTAGTCCTCTGTTCAAACCTTTTGTGTATAGCCGATATCTGTATACATGTACGTGATTCAGTAGGTTGGATGTTGTATTCTTGAATACAAAGTCCTGGTTACACAGGTTACAGGTCGCCTTCGACTTGTCGGCAGAAGGAGTAAAGTAATTCCAGACACGTGATGGAGACATAGTGATGTTTATCGAATAGATGTAGAAATTAGAATGAAGATAAGTTTGACAAATTATTCTGAAGAAAAATATACTTTCTAACACATTATTTGATTGGTCTTCGTGCATATGAAATCATGATTACGATTGGTTATTGAAAGAGTAATTGTTTAATTTCACGACAAACAAGTTACGTAATTGGTTGACACTGACAATTGTCAATTAGCGTGATTGACTTGTTTTGGATAATATGGAGCAAGTGCATTAAGGTGTTAGATTTACCGGCTTAAAATCGACTATTTTCACACTTAGGAATTAATCGTTTTGCAAACTGTCAAAGGATGTGGTAATTTGACACCGGTGTTTTACTGTGTGACATACGTTGTAAAAACATCGTAACTGCATATGGGAGCTAGGCACGTTCTTCGATATTTGGGATCGGTTTAGAGAAAGAAAATGAAAATAAAACAACATTATTTTTGAATAATATTTATGGTAAACATACAGTAATATGGTATCATTAAAATCGAATATTCGAATACTATTTTGGTATTCGAATATTCGACCCGCTATTCGAATATTCGTTCCCATCCCTAGTTAAAAGTGCCTCATAAATGATGTTTTGTTTTTTTTTTTCGCTATACGATGATTGTTTTTGCTATCACATTGGGCAGACACCATAAGTGGTGTGTTATGGATTAAGGGTTTATTCTATATCTTTCATACTTATAAAGATTTTTTGTGTTAAAGGAGCCTCTGTGGTCTTGTGGTTAGAGTACATATCTTGAAATTGCATGACCCCTCTCGCATGTGTTTGAATCCTAGGGACTGCGTTTGAGTTTTCAAGAGAGAATGAGTCTCCGGACTGACTGACGGAATATGAAAAGCTCTAAACAGCTTGAACAGCTCTGTATAGGAAGTTTAATTTGGGTTTTTCTCAGTTGTTATGTGTTGGGCATTGCAACCTAACTGAAATAAATGTTGAAGCGATTTAAATCCCATATAATCATAGACCAAAATTCCATATAGGAATTACGGTATCCCCGTAGCTGATATTACCTACTTACCTGGCATATTTTCATTATTTATCTGCTTTCCAAAAGGATTAACATATTTCCTTTGTTACGGTGTTGCCTTTCAAAGGTAATGAAGTGGAGTAATGATGTGAAAGGCCATATATTTACCAGGGGTGTTTGGAATGTTTTCTGACAAGGTTGTTAAACAAGTTCATTCATCTTTAATCCTTTACTTCAGATGTGTGTTTTTAAATGAATGTTCAGCCAAGAAATCGATAAAACAGTTTTTTTTAAGCAATTAGAATTGTCCATTATGAGCAATTTTTCCATTTGGGGCAGTGGTTTCAATCCACTTTCATGAAAATTTTACATTTTTGTCATACTTTACAATTGACAACTTCTGTTGTTTTGAATTTAGACCAATCCCAAAGACTGTCATATGAGGGAAAGGGTCACATAGAACACAGGCCTAGTTTTCATGGAATAGACTTTATTGCAAGTCCTTAAAAAATGCAAAGTCATCCTAGGCTCAGCTATTGTATCATCTGACATATACGGAAGTCATTGTGACATGATTTTATTGTGTCTTACATCTTAGCTTTAGAGTTTATACGAAGAAATAGTCATTTTGCTTGGTAGGGATGTGCATTTAATTGTAATGGGGATCGCAAATGTTAGGTATAGGTAGTTGGACTGACTGATTAAATGTATATGTAATTGAAAAACTGTTGAAAATGATGTAAAACAAGTTTGGTAATGTTCACTCGAGAAATGTCATTTATACATGATAAAAAGAGAAAAAGGGTCACTGTTGATGTAGTTAAATATTCAACTTGTAAAATGAAACACTACCATCTACAATGTTATTTGTGTCTAACATTCCTGTTTAACCCTTTACCAAAGTCCTTTTTTTTTTCGACTGTCCCAAATTGAAAGAGTATCAAAATGTTTCAAAATGTGATGAAATTAAAAATCATTCTTCTGATAGGGCAGAAAACATTGTGTTAAAAAGAATTGCTCGTTACGAGTGATTTCTCCTTTTCCCACAATGTTTTCCAGAGTCGTCTGGAACAATGTGGTTAAATGTCGTTATTGTTTGGCAATGGGTTGGTTGTAATTTTGAAAAGTTGTACCACAAAGGGAACATCTTTCAAATATAGGCCTCAATCTAAAGTAATAGTTTATAGTTGTTGTAGATTTGGGTTCAGCTAGCATAATCTTTATTAAAAAAAATTGTAATTTGGCAATAATTAATTCTTATACTTTTGACATAGTTGTTTCTACAATCTAATAAAATCTTACTTTGTTGTGTTACTGCTTTCTGTTTGGATCAGTGAAAAAATCCTTTTGGTTGAATAAATTTATGTATCTCAATATCGAGGGTTCAATGCAAGACTATAGTAAGTGCTTCACAAACATGAAGCACTTACTCTAGTCTTCCACTTAAGCCTAGTTACAGTCAATTAAGGAATACCAAGACTGTTGGGTTCAATGAAAACAGAACAAAGTAGTACACATGTACCTAAACAACAACCACAACAAGTTCAATGTTGTTTGTTGAAATGATAGCCCTGGGTTATAAGATTACCCAGTCTTCCTTGGTCAAATCAGTCTCAGTTAAACAGTTCAAGACCACCATTTTTCATGTGTCTTGGACCGTCAAACTGGTCAGTGGCAAGGATGCAGGATGGGAGATTAACAAGAAATTGTGAGTAAGTGAACTGTTTATGTTATATAACTAAACCTTTCATTACTCAATTCAAATAGATAGCATCTAATAGATAGGTATGGAAATTTTCTTTATGAAATCCTGCTTCATTCGATGTATAGCCATTTTTTATTCATCTCTGTTCATGAAATCCGTTCTTGAATCCTTAGCAAGGGACAGTAACTATGTCTTCCAGCATCAGAGGGCAGAGGAAACATTTTACCAAACGCCAAATTTTTGACTGCCCAAAATTGAAAGACTCTGCAGAGGACATTGCGGAATGTAAATGAATTGAAAAATGATCTTTTGACAGGGCAGAAAACATGAGAAAAGGAGAAATTGCTTGTTAAGAGCAATTTATTCTTCTCCCACAATGTTTCCAGAGTCGTCTGCAACAAACTGGTCAAATGCCAATATTGTTTTGCAATGGGTTATGGGGAAATTGCTTTTAACTAGGAATTCCTAGTTTAGTCATGATGATTACTTCTCAATACTACATAGGAAACATCGATTTTCATTTTCTTTAACAGTTTTACTCTGGGTTCTATTAATTTGGATAGGTCACATAGGTCCCATGTTATGATGATACAAGTCAATAAGGTTATATCCGATTGTTATGAGACGGCAGTACTGTTTGTCTTTGTAAACCATCTCTCTGGAATGAACCTATAATCACTGGTTTGATGCAATTCTAAGGTTAAAGCTTTGAAATTGTTTTAAAACAGAAGTTAGTTTAAAGGAGAAGGGTTCATTAGCATCGGATAATTTATTTAAAGATATTTGAAAAATGTTAACATATGTATAGCTTTACATTGACGAATATATACATGCATGAGTAACTTAAAACTTATTTTCTCATTCATGATTTTCCAACTGGTTTCAAGCAACAGCAGTATGAAAAACATTTTATTTGAGAAATCATAGTTATGAACCATTGTGGCAAAAGGAAACATGTTATTCTAGATTATTAGATTTCTTAGAATGCTGGGTAATTTTCTTAAAATAGATTTTTGCTTTGTCTGCTTTCCTAAACATTAGATATTTGCTTAATTTTGTTGATGAAAGATATTTAGGGTAGCAAACAGGTTAGATCACAGGTCAGCCACCAATTTACTTGGTGGCTGGCCTGGATCCAACCTGTTTGCATAAGCATGAAGTTGGTTCCAGCACTATAAGGGTCAGTCTTGCAATATGCCTTGTATTGCCCTGATAACTCACCAGAGACAAATGTACTTTTCATTGATGCTTGCTACAAACCATCCAAGTATTTTGTAATGTGGTGTTCCCCCTTGGAGAGAGTACTTGAGACAAATTCCATGCAGTTTGTCTGTTTGCTGCTAATGTTCTCTTAGCAATCAATGAGGAAACCAATTCATAAGATAGTGATGAAAAAAACAACTGTTCAGAGCCATTCGCTTGTTTGTTCCTTTGATTGGGTTTTTGTGTTATACCAACAAGTCCTGAGTTAATGTTTAATGCCTGGCTCATCATGAAGAAAGGCCCTTTATACTGCCCTGATTGGCCAGTCAAGACTGGTAGCATCATTTGTATTTTGTTGGTCAGTTAGGAGACTACTTCTTGTAAAAATGTGTATCTACTTATACCATTATTATAACCCAGTCAGAGATGGTTCTTCACAGCTAGTCCAGGCCTTATGGGCAGTTAAGTTATGGCCTTCCAACAGCAGTATGAGTTGGGCATTGCATCATGACTGAATTAATGTTGATGCAATGTAAAACCTATGAAAGAATAATAATTACATCATAATTTCTTAGGAACGGTTTGCATTTTCTGTCTTGCATTGCAATTATACTTAAGCAGATAAAAATATTGTATGCAATTAAGTTGAGAATTCTTTTTTTTTATTATGAAATATTCAATTTGATATTATGATTTGGTCTTTTCCTATTGGTGAAAGACCTGGTTCAGATAGATTTCATCCATTGGAGCATATATTATGACCTGAAACATACTTTTGATCAATGGATGAGATGAGAAGTGTTTCCTTTTGTCACATATTCATCCTCAAATACTCATTATATAGCTATTCAGAGTGAATTTTGATTTGGAAGAGGTTGTGAGGGTGATTTCCCATATATTTTTGTTCAATTAACCCTGGACATTGAGGTCATGTTTTATCCCACTCACCTGTGATCAGTGAAGGATGTCGTAACATGGAGGACTGCCAAATCTCTGTCATGGACAATATCCTGTCTGTACCGAGGGGGCGTCTCAATTAAAGTGACAACCAAGACACCTCTAGGCTAACAGGATCATAGCCAAAAGGATAGTTAACACTAAGAATGCTGGGCAATTTTCTAAAAATAGATTTTTGTGTCATCTGCTTTCCAAAACCTTTAATATTCTGCTCAATTTTGTTGAGTAAAGATACTCAAATTAGCAAAGAGGTTAGATCACAGACCAGCCGCCAATTTACTTGGCAGCTGGTCTGGATCTATCCTGTTTGCAAAAGCATGAAGTTGGTTCAAGCACTATAAAATAAGTAAATGGCTTCAGTCCATTCGCCTGTGATATTGGACTTTGTGACTGGTTCAAATTGAAAGAAAAAATGTAAAACAACTAAGAAGTATTAGAAATTAAGTATTAGAAATTAAATGCTTCTTTGTGGTATGCAATAGAGATCATTTTCCTTTCAACACACTGGTACTGGTATTACAGAATCTTCTGCTGAGTGTTGAGATGCAAGACTATAATAAAAAAATTACTTTATACTTGCATTGAAACCTTGATTTATGTTTTGAATCAAGTGCTGTTTGGAGCGAAGGATTAATCCGTTTTCTCAAATAGACATGTATTAACACATCAACAGCAGAACTGTAATAACATAGTGTTGAAAGCAGAATTTCCTCTTTTATCGAAATGTTTTTACTTATTATCTACGATGATAAAAAAAAGATGCTTCTTATTTATACTTTATACATGTATAAATTGTTTTCTGATTTTGCTTTCAATTTGGATCAGCAACATAGTTATATATGATGATGATGGAATGGGCTAACTCTCAGTGACATTTAACCCCATAAACATAGGACATCCCCAGAGAATCGTGACAGGTCTTGATCTAGGAAATTACCTGTACAAGCACAGTATGTAAGAAATCATCTTTTTCTTGTCACTCTTTATATCATAATCAAGGGTACAATGCAAGACTATACCCATAAATAATTTGCTTTCGAAAACCTTAGATAATTACTTAATTTTGATGAGAAAAGATGCTCAGAGAATCAAACATGATTGATTAAAGGCCAGCCACAAAATTACATGGTGGATGTCCTGGATCAAGCCAATTTGTAAACATATGAAGTTGGTTCCAGCACTAAAAGGGCTAAAGTAAGGGCTTCACAGTTGTGAACGATTTAATAAAACCTTGCCTTGAATACTTGATATGCTCATTTAGTGTTACAGAGATATATACTATGCATTGTAACTGGAAGGTTGGAGGTTTGAATCCACATCAATCCAACACATGATCATACTATAAGACCATAAAGCAATAGCTACGTAACGACTTCCATTCTTGGATCTTTTGATAATATGGATAACTTTGAGAAAGGAAAATAACAGTTTTTCAATTAGGAAAACAGTATATATCACTTGTTTAAAGGTTAGAATCATGGCAGATAAAAAATTTGTTTTTTATTGGCGGCAAACCCCTATCTGACTAATGAAATGCTGATGGTTTTACCTGGCTCCATCAGCCCTAATGGGCTGTTAATCTTAGGGTTTCCTTCCATTGATTAATAACTGGGCATTGCAATATAACAGAAATACTATTAACTCACTATATACCCTTAAAAACCCAAACAAGCTGGTTTGGATTAAGGGATATATTTCATATAACTCTCCATACCACCAACAAACAAAATTGAACTCACATGATATGCCATTGAAACCATATAGAGTAGAATTTACAAAGTAAATTCTTTGTGGCACCGCAGTGTTTTCTTATTTTGATAAATTGCTAACAAGAAACTCAGTGTGATGAATGAGAAATGAGTAAATGATGTAACAATAATTTTGGTCTGATTTCATTGAACTGGAACTAGCAGCTGCCCCCAACATTTCCTGGAAGGTGAAATATTCCCTAACATAATTATACCTTAACTGAGGATTATGTCATGCTGCTATTGTTCGATAGTTTTAAAGCAACAAAGGAAGGAAGTTGAGAGACGCTGACTACAGGATAGCCTGTATTTTAACTCTTTACCACCTGCAGACCACATTTTTTTACTTTAAGCAGATGACTTTAGGAAAGTTCTGTAAGCATGTGAAAAACCGTTCTGTTCTGCTGTTGTGATATGTGAATAGATTCAAAAAGCATTGTTACAAAAGGTGAAATTGCTTGTGACAAGCAATTTCTCCTTTTGCCTCAATGCTTTTTGAAAGTTATCAGCTGCAAGACTTAAAAATGTGGAAATAGGTGGCAATGTGTTAATTGAGCTTGGGGACATTACATGAATATGATGGACGCTGCTAATATTGTTGTCACATGAACATGAAATCATTAACCTCTGGTAAAGCCTGATATGAGTTGCAGAGAACCGTTTGTGAATTCTGATTTTTATCTTGGACAGATACATATTTTACTTATAAGGCACATGTAAGCCCAGCTCCCTTAATTTTTAAAGGTATTTTCTAAACCATAGGCTTTTGTTTTGCTTAGCTTATGAACACAATAATTGAATAAGCATTAACACCAAAATATTACTTTTTCAAAGCATATCAAACTGTTCTAGGCTGATCACTTGGGTTTTCACTCTCAGGGAAAACTACAGCCAAGAGGAATGTGAAAAAAGCAAACCATTAAATATGTTTGGGCTTTCTTTACGAAATAACTGAAATACTCTGTGTTCAATTACTTGTAAGAATAAATCAAATCAACAAACTACAATACATCTAAGATTGATAAAGACAGAAGATCCACCCAAACCATCTGTTTTCTAAATTTTACATTCCTGGTTTGATTGTGAATTCAAGGTGGATTTCAGGGATATTTTATAGCTACAGAATTCCCAACAGACTGAAATGTTACTCCATTAACCCTTTCCCAAACTTCAAATTTTTGACTGTCCCAAATTGAAAGAGTTTGCAGACGACATTTCAAAATGTGATGAAATTGGGAAAAAATCTTCTGATAGGCCAGAAAACATTGTGGAAAAAGGAAACATTGCTTGTCACGAGCAATTTCTCCTTTTCCCGCATTGTTTTCTAAAGTCGTCTGCAACAAAGTGGTCAAATGTTGTTATTGTTTGAGAAAGGGTTAAAATCTTGTTTGATGGAATTTATGTCTGCCCATGTTTTTTAAGCTTTAATGGTGTCCATTTAGTTTGTTCGGTTCATTGCTTTAAGTTTATTTGTCCTTGAAAAGATGACAACTTTTTCACACATTCTTGAATTGATAAGCATTAAATATCTTAAGCTGAAAATCTCTTGAAGAATTTAGCTAACCTTTACTAAAGTTTGAATAACAGCTACGGAAACTTCATTGATTGGATGTTGCAATTAAAAAAGATTGCTAGCATGGTTAACTTGTCTGTAAATGCAAAACTGTTTTCTGCAACTGTCTGTATTATGGTTTCATAGTACATTTCAGGAAAATTCCACTTGTCCATTAAGGTTTTTTGGAAAGCTGGGCAAGGGACAATTGATTTTGCCACCCCTGGCTTGTATTCAAAATGTTTTCCTTTCCATAATTGTGCCAGAGGTGTTTTTCAAGAAAACTAAGGTTAAGGTATACATTAAGAAATCATGTTGACTGTAGCTTTGGACAAGCCTATATTGTCGTTACAGTTTGATACGATGATATCAAATTTATTATCATACATTACTAGATAGTTTTCATCTAACAACTTTAGTTTGTAACTAACAAGCATTTCTGCAATGTTTAAATTCATTCATTCCTCCTTGTGAAATTTGAAATTTATCCAAATTGGATGGCTATAATCACAAAACTAAAGGTTCCTCGAACAAAGGTCATATGCTTACAAACCATTCTTAAAATTTGATACTTTTTTTAGAAAATGGTTAAAAATCACAATTGTTACAATCATTTCTTATTTTCTCAGCTGTACATGTGGTTAAAAGAAGGATTTAGGAGGGAGGGTATTATGCCAAAAAAGGGGGGAAAAGAGCTTTGTCTAAGGGTTTGACTGAAGTACTTTGATCTTGCAAGAAACGCAGAATAATGCTCCACACATGTTAAAGAACAATACAGCTTCAAGAAGTCTGAAGATGCTATTTTCCCTTATCCTGAGGTAAACAATAGAGTTAGATCGGAACTTTACATAAATGTTCATTTGAATTTCTGTGTACAAAATGGTATGAGGAAGAATCAAATCATTTATGGGTTCCACTACATTTGAATATGAACCAATTTCATTTAACTTATTATAATTCAGGGGTTCTGTGTGGCCCAGCTCTTAAGGTGGCGGACTTTGAACTTGTGGGTTCGAGTCTCTAGCCCCACCAACACCTTTGGTTTCATGGAAGTGTCCTTTGGCAAGTCATTTCAGAGCACTGGCCTAGACTAAGGTGGGTCTAGGGAAGATGTTACATAACTGAAAAATTGTTGATACAGCCTTTAGCATTATACAATTACATTGTATTTCTTTGGTTTGACAGGAGTGCATGCTATTTCCATCAGTATGTCAGTTAAATGGTTACTTTAAACGTTATGTTCATGTTCTCGGTATATTGATAACAGAGAGCTGCAGAATATTATTGCATAGTTTCTTCTCTGCTTTCTCCTGCAAAATCGTGTATTCAGCGATGAATTGTGTTGCATTGAGTTTATGAAATGGCAGAAAAAAATATTGGCAAAGTGTGCTTTATAATTAATAAAAACTGCAAGGTATAAAACAGAAAGAATTTCACTTGAAATTCCAGAATTTCACTTGACTTTCCAGAACACCCATATAAGTTGAATGTTGTAAAAGACATTGTTTAAATTATCACTCATTATTCCATATTAAAACTTGTATCCGGTACAAATTGCAAGCTTAAGAAGATGATTTAGAAAGCTTAAAAATGAAATTTGACAGTTTTTTCACATTTGTAACTTCAGTCGTTTTTCATACTTTATAATAATTTTTGGCTGTTCTTTCATATTATTGCACAGCAGGGAAATTCCTGAAATGGTTAGATTAATTACTCATTGCCAATTAATACAACAATTATTTGCAAAACAAGAATGAAAGTTCCAATAATTTGTAAGATTCTTACTCGTAATAAAATCAAAACATTGTCTGAGAGAAATAATGAATGAGCATGTGGGAATGATTTTAAGTAAGAATGATTAATTGAGGAGAGGGCACATCCAATTAAATCCACCGTGTCAGGGGTAGACAGTTAACTCCCTGGGGCTGTTTGAATATGATCTGTCCTCTGACAAAACATACCCAGAGCCCACTCTCCCAATGGGCATTTTACATAGTCCAAACTCAAAACAAGAGCAACAACTGTAAAAGAAAGAAAGAAAATAAAAAAGTAATGACAATTTATATGTGGTATTGTATAGAAACCTTTCTTTTGACAAAAGAAGAACCTGTTTTCTACTAAGATTCTTTTGTATGTCATAATTATCAAGGGTTCAATGCAAACTATAGTAAATGCTTCATGTTTATGAAGGACTTAGTAATTATACTATAGTCTTCAATATCATATCTTTAGTCAACTGCTACATTTGTTTTTTAAATGCATATGAATCATGTATATGTAGGTCGGTAGTGTGCTCAACTTTGATGCAGGGGTATCTAGATGAAGACCAAGTTTGGACAATATTCTATTGATCCCTCACTTCTGAGCAATTTCAAAATGTATGTCTATTTCTGTAAAAAAAAAAGACATTGAAAGATCATTTTGCTGTACTGATGAGGAAAACTCTAGAGCAAGGATAGGTGTGCTAACTGCCGCAATTTTGATAATATTCTTTTAAAATCCTAATAAACCCAACAAACACACCAGTACAGATGAATAAAATTATTTTGTCTGTTATCATTCTAAATCAGAAAAGTTGTTATCTGTTTTGAAGCAGGAGCATGTCAGATTTCGAATGATTTTTCAGATGAACTAGTGCTTATTTTCACATAGAGAGGCTTGTATGTATGTTTATGCTGATAATAAAACTTGCTTTGTGATTGGATGAATCTGTTTGGAATCTCTGACCCTCTTGCATTAATTTTCTCATGTAACCTTTTTCACCATTGCGAAGGTTGAAATACATCTAAAACTGATAAAAATTGTTTAACTATGAAATAAAAAGGAGAGTTCCCTCATGGTATTTTATGTTTTAATGATTGAAATGAATTCTTTTGTTTTTCTATCCATATTGCAGATGGTCATGGTGATTTTTGGTCTCTATGATAATCTCTTTTATTGCCTTCTGCTGACTTACTGAGTACAGGGGAAGGGAAAGTCTGTAACACTTTGCTATACAGAAACCATACAGATATATAGGTATTCTAGGAGAAATTGTTCCTATCAAGCAAGAAATATGGTAAAATGAATAGTAATGTAATATGTATCAAGAATGTACAGCTTTTCATTATTCATTTGATTCTTGGCATTTCTGAAGTAAGAAGAAAACACTGCCAGCTGTAGAGTCATAACTTGATTGGTTACCCACAGCTGGTTGAACTAACTCTTTACTTTTTGTTAAAACAGGATTCTGTATTTGGGTTAAATGGAAGGCAATGTTAGATGACAAAACAATGACTAAATAAATGCAGTGATTTTTTTGTTGGAGGAATCCACTATTTTATGGGAAAGGTAGAGATGTTATTTACTTATTCACCCTAAACCTATTTACTTGTTTTACTACAGTTTTGAATTGGGAGAGAACACTAACCCTAAAAATGACAACCCTGCCAATCTGGTATACATGTAGATAGAAAAAAAAATCATTCTTTGTTGAAGTTTGCTGGGCATTCTATTGATTCAGCTGGAAACATATTCAGACATACCTGGGGGATACCTGATGAAAGAGACCTGGGGTCAAAATGCAATTAGGTTCAGATAGAAAAGGACTTTCCAGAATCTTCGTTGATGTTTTCTACACCTGTGGTGTAGTATTAGGTGTAGTAACCCATTAGGATTGTCTTATCAAGTCAAATCAAATGAGCTACCACAAATACAATTTTGAAACAAGCATAGTAGAGGGATGTAATTGTTTACTTATTGCTGATTCAAATTATGGGTTGAAAATCATGTAAAAGTCTGTTTTCAACAGCATATAAACCTAGCTCACTTTGGCATTTTTGTATCTCATTTGTCACCTGTCTTAATTGGTAACTTCTCCTTGGTGCTGCTGGTGGTATCTTGTCCTTCTTGATTATGACAACCCTAGTCATTATGATGTCTCGATTGGTAAAGCATTAGTTGTAAGACTTCAGACTTGCTTGAAAACAGATTCCTTTGAATGACTTTTAAGCTGACAAAATTAAGAATTAGATTCACAAAGAAGGATAGGCTTATAATGAGAAATTTCTTGGATTTTTTTCAGTAACTGGTATTTTGCAAGATGATGCAGAACCTTACCTTAGTACTGGTGAAATACTTTAATGATATACTGTTAATAATTATGGGTTTTAATATCATGCCAAAAAAAAAATCTTCAAGTTGTGTTATACATTTATTGGTCAATAGTTAATTGACACCATGTAGTTCAAAACTGCTGTGGTAACGTTTTTGATTCTACAGAAAATAAGTAGGATGAATACATTGGTATATTCTATACAGTCAAATTGGCACACATTAACAATGCTGCTGTTAGAGTTATGAGCAAGACATTGAGAAAGGGTGGATGTTGTTTACCTTTTCAAATTAGCTGTTGTAAGATAAGCCATTCTGCTTGTTTCATCTCCTATGCTTTATCGTGGAAGGAAACAGACAGACATGTACCCCTTTATTCCATTAATGCATTGTACTAGAGTATGTGACCAGTATCAAGCAAGAAGACTTTGTACAAAACTTTTTTACTGAATCGGTGTGATTTTTCTTTGACAGCAATGTTTTTGGTCTTTCTCGTATTACTTCAACTATTCCCATTGAACAAATGCAGTGACCTTATCCTCCATATACCGGCCAAACAACAGCATTTATGATGGGGTATTGGGATCCATGAGTAATATCTCTACACCAGGTATATTGAGGGCTCAGTGCAATACTATAGTAAGTGCTTCATGTTTATGAAGCACTTACTATAGTCTTGCACTGAGCCCAGGTATATGCCAATCAAGTGCTGGAATAGATTAGGGGTCTTCCCAGCAAGTTCTAGGCATGTTTCAAGGGTTTGCCACTCATGCCTGTTCCCATTGTAAAATGAGCATCTCCTTGGGTATTCTGCGGGTATTTCACTTTTTTGACATGTCTAAATTGAAAGCAGCAGCAGATGAGAATCATCTAGAATGTAAAGGGGATTTTCTGGAACAATGGGTTTAGACCACTCTGACTAAAAGAGATATTACTCAGCATGTGCAATTTCTCCTGTTCTCAAAGAGGTTTCTTATTTCTTATGTTGGAGATGTGTAATAACTGGTTCTTATGAATTAACCGCTCAATGCATATTTCAAAAGATACAAGACTATGTTATTTGCTGACATGCTGTTTTGGGTTGAACTGTAGCCTTTCCCTGTAAATTCTAGTTTTGTCTGGTTTTATTGTTAGACAGGCCAGACTCTCATCTTAAGACTGATGAAATCCAATATGACAACATTTATTGGCCTCTCATGCCTGGATTCCTATGAGAAAAGACTGTTTACACACATACTTGGTCAAAATACCAACTATCTTCATGAATCTTGACTGAGAGAAAGCTTGGTGAACGATGATGTGAGGATATTGCTTCAAATTGCTTGCCACTAGTAATGTCTTCTTTTGTCACAGTGGTTTGTTAAGTGTTACCATTCATCATCTATATTTCTTTTGAAATTGCTTGCTGAACCATCTGGGTTAGTGGATCGACTTGATAGCAAGACTGCTAAATCGCTTAAAGTCAAGTAATGGCTTCACTGTCTACATATTAGATTTCTTTGGAGAATGGACAAACAGGTTCATGGTCATCTATTTTTTACTTTCAATTTGAACATGTGATGTATCTGTTTTTCATCCTATGTTTGTATGATGATGTACTATGTACAAGTCATAGAATGTAATTTCTGTTCTGTTATATTCTAATGTCAAGAGTTTAATGCAAGACTATAGTAAGTGCTTCATAAACATGAAGCACTTACTATAGTATCGCACTGAGCCCTCAAATTGTGTTCTACTGCCGAGGCATCAGAAGGAGTGGTTATCAAGTGCAGATTTCAAATGAGTATACCATGAATAAAAACACATTACTGAATTTCACTCTCTGTATTTTTCAGGTAGAGGGGCAAAGACCTCCATGAGACTTGTAGAAGACACAACACAGACTGGCCATCTGCCGTGGGGAAACTAGGGGAGATAATTCATAGTATAAACTACAACTAGTTTGACTAGTCAAGCAGCCGTTTACAAAATGGCAAACGTAAGTCAATCTTGATACTCTAGCCCACAGTCTTTAAGATGCTTTTTTTTTTTTTAGCAGTAACAGTGTTTTTCCAGGGCAGATTGGGAATGGGACTGGTACCAATACATTTGGGAAAATTTACATTCATTTTTAGCCAAATAGGGGAAAGATGTTGCGAATTTTAGCCAAATTGAGAAACATTTGCATTGTTATTGAGTTGTGGGTATATTGTAACTGTAAATAATAAAAACCCCAATTTTAACTGTATATTATATGTATACGACAGTGTTCAATTTAGAGGTGGATCAGAGAGTCGTTTGCCCTAATAAAAACATAAGGCATAAAACAGAGCTTTAATGGAGCAGACTTGGTCCCTGATACCCTTAATATATATCTCACTCTTTGATTTCCAATTTTTTAGAGCTTTAATGATGGAGCAGATTTGTTGCTTGATAACTCTGCTATATGACATATTTGATGACT
The DNA here is from genome assembly GCA_947846245.1 of Cerastoderma edule. Taxonomy (NCBI): domain Eukaryota; kingdom Metazoa; phylum Mollusca; class Bivalvia; order Cardiida; family Cardiidae; genus Cerastoderma; species Cerastoderma edule. The sequence continues at coordinate 49,387,162 of OX401404.1, read as the reverse complement.
CTCCAATTCAGAGCTTTAATGATGGAGCAGACTTGTTCCTTGATATCCTTACTATATATCTCACTCTATGATTCTCCAATTTTTCAGAGCTTTAATGATGGAGCAGACTTGTTCCTTGATATCCTTACTGTATATCTCACTCTATGATTCTCCAATTTTTCAGAGCTTTAATGATGGAGCAGACTTGTTCCTTGATATCCTTACTATATATCTCACTCTATGATTCTCCAATTTTTCAGAGCTTTAATGATGGAGCAGACTTGTTCCTTGATATCCTTACTTTATATCTCACTCTATGATTCTCCAATTTTTCAGAGCTTTAATGATGGAGCAGATTTGTTCCTTGATATCCTTACTAAGGAGGAGAAGGAGGCACTCCTCTCCAAGAAGATGGAGGCAATTCGAAAAAAGAATGACATCCTGAGGATGCGCCATGAGGTAGGAAGGAGTTCACTCCCTTTATAACCCCTTAGATGCATCTGCTGTAGAGGAATTATTAAACATTTCACTTGCCTTTTAACTAACAATTAATTAAATTTTTAGGATGACAGAAGTGTAAAATAAGAATTTAGATACTGAATGATTCATCACTAACTCTCTGAAAATTTTATAATATGAATTGAATTTGCACACAAGGCTCGTTTTGTCACAAAATTACCAAGTAGAATCTGCTGTAAAAGAGTTTAACCCATTACCAAACAATAACGACATTTGACCAGTTTGTTACAGACGACTCTGGAAAACATTGTTGGAAAGGGGAAATTGCTCTTAACGCGCAATTTATCCTTTTCCCACAATGTTTTCTGCCCTACCAGAAGATTATTTTTCAATTTCATCACATTTTGAAATACCCTCTGCAAACTCTTTCAATTTGGGTCAGTCGAAACATTTGGCATTTGGTATAGGGTCAAAGCCTGTTTTAAAGGCTCAATTTTATCATAAACTTACAAATCCATATCTATATTTTTACAATGTTTCCATCAGGAGATACAGACAGACAAGAGAAACTCCTGTCCTCTACCAATGGCCTATAATCAGCAACAGATGGCGCCACAGGCATTAACACAGAAACAGAATTACGACAGTCCCAGGAAAGGGACGCCATCTCCTAAAAAGGAGATAAAGGTAGTTTGATCAATTATACTAGTCAATTAGCTACATGGACTGATTCTAAAGAATATCTAGCAATTGTTGATCTTAAGGTGTTAAATACTAATGCTTAAAATACATGCTTTTTCGTAGTTAGGAGTTACTCTTACAGTAAACTACAAAATGTGTCAATTGTTCAAAGGCTTTTTATGGGGTTGCATACATTATCAAAAACATGGAAATCACATCTCGATGCCACATGTTTACATGTTGACAGGTGTTTGATATTTGATCAGTTTAGAGGAGCGAAGAATGATACAAAACATGGTTTTCAATAATTTAAATTGCACTAATACAGTTATATGGGTCCAATAGAAATGAATATTTGAATAGTAATCTGGAATATATGAATATTCTGACCTATCACCAAATATTTGAGTACTCATTCCCATCCCTTAAACATACTTAATAAACACCTGATAATCAGAGATATTGTGACAAATGCAGAATTTGTTTATGGAGGGGACGATCCTCTATTATTACACAAACTATAACCTTCATTTGCCAATTAGCTGTGCTAGACATGTTCTGTCTTTTTTCTAATTGACTTAAATGTCGACGGCTGCAGACTTATCACATTTGAAGGAAAAACTAACTAGTATGGTAAGGATACATGATACACACCTTTACACACCTTTACACACAGGGATCTATATATATCCAGGGGTCAAAACTGTGTAATATATATAACATTGTATTGACTCAAAGATAACTAAAGTCCCCTGTGTTTTGTATAGGTGGACAGTGTATGCCTTTGGTGCTTTGTGATGTCGAGAATTCTGTTGTGACTTGAAACAATGTGTTTGATGGTTGTTTCTTTGTTATTCAAGGCACAGTATGAAGAGGACATACGAAAGGATAACAAGGAACGCTCCGAAAAATCCCCAGAAAAGAAGCCCCCTAAAAATGCCGTTGGTCGCGGCAAACAGCTCGCACGTATGGGCAAAAAAGAGCTTAAAGCTCAGGTTAGTATGCATACTGAAAGAAACAATTGTTTTTAGCTTAATCCTCATTTTACAAAACTTTACAGCAGGCATTGTGAAATAGCAATTATGCAGTTGTATGTTATGATGATTTCAAACAAAGTACATGTGATGTAAGAAATGTTGATTGTTTTGTAATAGATATGCTTATTTCCCTATTAATAAAGGGCTGTTAGATATGCAGAATTTTAATGTTCATGCCATTTGTCTTTTGGTTGGATGGAATTTTCTTTTGAACTTACAGAAAGCTTTAGTGTAAGATATTAAGTAAAATGCTACCCTGGTATTTACAAGTAATTTCTGATGTTGGAATGCCTTGAAATGTCATCTTTGGGAAGAAGCATCTGTGAGATGCATCCATTCAATTTGCATTGCAGGTATTTATTATTTACCTTTATCATAACAATGCTTCCATATTTACTCATCCATTGTGAATTGTGTGACAAGCCATTATTGAAAGTTGACATGTATGATAAAGTATGAAATTACCTCTTCCATTGTAAAAAATAAAATGGGATGAGTAGAATCCAGAAGCCCTCTTTGTCACACCAGTTTTTCATGTCTTGTCAAAGTTGCGATAGGGTGAAAAGTTATCAGAGTATAAGGCTATATCATTAATGACGAGCCAGCTGCTACTAATTGACAACAAGTTATATTTTGATTGGTGTAAGATACCACTATTCAAGACATTTTATCTTATGTCTTAATTAGCTACAGAGGCATGTTTCAGTGAAAGAGTGAATTTCCTGTAAAATATATATATAGAAGAATATTTTTCAAAAAGTGAAGGATTTATAACCCGCTTGGACTGAGACACAAACCTCTGTTTTCATATTGCCTCACTTTCATGTTCTGTTAAATTACTATTTCAAAAAGAGTTCTTTTTCGAAAAGAGCATTTTTTTTTTTAAATCAATTCTTTTTTTTTTTTCTAAATTGTACCCATTAAAACAAAGATTGTATAATTAATCATATTTTTTTTGTGATGCCAGCTGTTGCGTGTTGCTTTCACTTTTGGTCAGTTGCAAACCCCTAAAGGAGGGAATGGGTGAAATATTAATCTAAATAAGCAAAAGATTAAAGTCAAGGTCACGTTTAATGACATTTACTCAAGGCCGACCAGATACATAAGAAAAATAATAAAAATTTTCTCTATGAAACATGTTTTTGATCAAAACCATTGTGACAAAAGGATGTATAGCTTGTGAGCAAATTTTTTTTTAACATTGGCTTCAGAAGTTTTCTGCAGCAGATGTTGGAAAGTCAGGCATTATGGAGTAAGGGGTTAAAATGAAAAAGCGCAATTTTGGTGATGGGACAATACCAGTAGTTCATTTAGTATTTTGTTTGATAAAAACCTACTCAGATCATTATAATGAAATAGAGATATTTCACCTATATATGACTGACACAGGGAGCATATCATATTAACAACATATCAGGTATTTGTTTATCATATGATGTAACAGGTGTTTTATGGACTATATCAGACACACGCCATTAACTGCTGTGGTAGAGACTATGTTTTGTTGCTTATTCATTGGTTTTATTTTGTCTATGGTTTCATCATAAGCCAACTATGGATGGTTTGCCTTTTATGACCCTTTGTTGGTTCTTCTCATCTTGATAAAGGTCATTAAGGTAGAATACCCATAATCCTCCATATTTCAACTCTTTCTTTCGTCAGATTACTTTGTTTGTTCTCGGTATACATTAGTCGGGCTTGAACTAATTGGTGTAAAGCTTTTAGTTCCGGCCCAGGTCGATGTATACTGAGAATGACCTAAGTAATCCGTCAAAGGAAAAATGTTTAAAATGCGGATTATGGGTATTCTTCCATAAATTCTTGATATTTTCAGTAGGAATACTTAGATGAATAGCTTAACAACAAGTAGCATTTATTGGGAAACATTTCTTTTATCACCATGGTTTTCAAGTATCTGATCCTGTGAGGTGCTTGAGAGTATATGAAGTGAAAGTCCTAGATGTTAAAGGTGCTTGTTCACAGAAGAGAAAATATGAAAGTCAAAATGAAATGAATTGTATTGTTGTATGATATACATTGAGGAGTAGCTATTGTAAAAATGATAAATTCAGGAAGCATCAAGTTATCTTATTATGTATAGATTATATTGGGGAGATTTTAAAAGCAATTTCACTCTTTTTTATCAAAATTCATGTTTATTTCCTGGATATGTATGTTAAAGAATGAAAAAGAATCTGATTTTGCTTTCATTGCCTATTCTTCAGCACATATTTTATTAGAGTACAGCTGTTGTGCAATTTTAAAGAGATTGATTTTAAACTTCAAAATTTCCTCACATCTGTAACAAGCACCTTTAATCCTTTATACAGTATTGTAAGACTAGTTTAAATTGATAGTACCAGCCGACAACAATAAAATTGTTAACAAAATATCATCATGTTTGAGGTTTCACAAAATATCAACATATTTGAGATTTTGGGTAAAAATGGTTGTGACATGAAATAAGTGATTTATCTTTCTGTAACAATCGTTTCTAGAAATGTTTTGTTGAAGATGCATTTAATTAATTGTACATGAACTAATGAGTGAAGCATGATAGATTATCAGTTCTTTCCAAAAAACATTTAACAGTTTAGCTGGTTATCAATTTTACATCTCTACCCAGTAGAATGTATCAAATTATGAATCCGTGGATACACCTTTAGTAGAGAAGTTTCAACCAACAATGATGTTGCCTATCATGGGATTTTGAAACTGAACCCAAATAAAAGAGACAGCAGACGACTATTATGCAATATGAAACGCATTACATTTTTTTGTATTTATTCTTCTCAAAGTCATGGTGTTTAAGGTGTTAAAGGGAGAAGTTAGCACTAGCAAATTTCTCTCTCTGTCAAATGGTTTTAAATCATTTAAAATTTAATGCTTGAAGAAGTAAATTACAGTGACAAAGGGGAAAAACGCTTGTAACAGAAAATTCACCTTTTGTCGCAATGATTTCAGCGCAATTTTGCAAATTTATAAACATCTCCAGAGTGCCTTCTCATCTCAATTATAACCAGTCATGGATATTGTAATGGGGAAATTGGTGACAGACAACTACTAACACCCAATCTTATTCTCTTTTTCTCCCACCTACTGCCTACCTAAATGGATGCATGATGTAAACGATTGTATACCCATTGCATGCTGCATGATGTGCTTGTACAAACCAAAGGATGTACGAGTGTCTAGGCCCCGCTCCGAAGCCGGACATTCAAGACCAATATCCTTCCAGGACGGGAACAGGAACCAGTCTTATCAGAGACAGGGATCCAGGGACAGTAGTGGGTCAGAAGGTCGCGGGAACCGGAACCAGCTGGCGAATAACCAGCAGGAGTATGATTCGCGAATATTTCGTAGACATGCCAATAGGCAAGTCAGCCTCGAAGATGAACAGAACCGTTCACCCCCACAAGGTCCCCCGTCAAGGGAAGGGAACCGGTCCCCACAGCAAGGCCCAAATGGGAGGAACCAGAATGGTCCCCCACCTAAAGGGCCCTATGGCAGGGACAACAGGGATGGGAACCATCCTTACTCTGGCAGGAGAATCGATAGAAAAGCCATTGACAGGGAGATTGAGTTGCTCCGAGAGCAAGAGAAGAATAACCCTCTGGTGATCATGACCCGTGGACAAATTGAGAATAATCCTATGAAACCAGAGAGAAACCGATACAGGGATCAACATGATAGGAGGGATAATAATTATCATCGGGATAACAGGCAGAATTATCAGCCGAGGGATCGTCGTGATAATTACAGAGATATAAGGGAGCAGTATCGACAGCCTGATCGCAGGGACAATAGGGACGTGGAAAACCACATGGTGCGTGGCGGGAACAACCAGGGTCGCAGAGAGGATTGGAACAACGAAAATCGAGCTCATGGTAGAAACGGCCCTGGTCAGGGAGATGAACATTCACCTCATGTAAGTACCTACTGTACAGGCTAACTGTAAGGTGAAGATTATTGAAGATAAATTGACTGAGATATTGTGGGTTATTTCTAACTCAACCCTTTGTTTTAGGTGCACATGAAAATCTCTGTAGGATGATCCTTATAGATACCTGATCAAAGGTTACTTGTATATTGAATGATATATGAGAGCAGTTAACCCATTACCAAACAATGTTGACTTTTAACCACTTTGTTTCAGACAACTCTGGAAAACATTGTGGGAAAAGGAGGAATTGCTCGTAACGAGCAATTTCTCCTTTTCCCACAAGGTTTTCTGCTCTATCTGAAGAATATTTTTCAATTACATTAGGTCTTGAAATGTTGTCTGCAATCTCTTTCAATTCGGGACCGTCTAAAATTTGTTGTTTGGGAAAGGGTTAAAGTAACCTGCTGATTTGAAATTCCCGGAGACCTCATATTCTAATAGTGTTTTCATTAGGAGGACCAATTGATTGAATTGAAAGAAGCATAAATATGTGGAATGTTGCCATTAAATGACACATTATGATGCCCACATTTAAGGACAGCACTAAGCAGGTCTCTTTATATTTTCTTTTTTACAACATTACTTGAAACAGATGCAATTGGAAAAAGTGATGATTTATATCCTTTGTCTGTGAATGACGCCTTTTGTTTAGAATCAGTTTGATCTTTATTCTTATAGTTAATAATTTAAGTTTGTGTGTTGCGATGCTTAGCTTGGTTTAATGTTGTCTTTTTTGTGAGAAATGCGTTTTAAGGTCATGATTTTTTTCCCCTTGTTTATCTGTTCCTTAATGATTATAGCTTGTGGTTTCCATTGGAATGTATTTTATAGCATGTTGTGTACAAGTGATTACAGTTGTTAATTATACAACTACTCTTTCATCTCCATTAATTTAACATAAGAAACAATACTCATGGATAGGAAAATATATGTTTCTCCTTTGAATGAAAATAAAAAAGAAATGGGCATGACAAAAATGTAGAAATAGCTTGTAATAAGCAATAAACCATTTGACAAATTTCCAGCCCAATGTCCGTCAATGGGGTTTTCATGACATTAATGTGTAGTTGCTTGTCAGAGTAATGTACATTTGATTTGATATACATACATGTATATGTCTTAACAAATTATTCTACATCAGATCATTTAGGTTTTTTAGACAAAAAAGAAGACGATAAAATGAATTGTTTTTAAAACTTTGAACAAAATATAGCCGGACATTACAAATTGCTTGTTATTTCTTGGGATAAATGATATTTGCCGATATAGCCTGTTAAAGGCATCAAGCTCTTTGTCATTTATTCAGAGTTATACAGTCCTACTTGTGTTAAACAGCCATCCTTTGAAGCAGCCAACCTGCCTTAAACCACCACTTCAAAGAGCCCCATTGTTGGATTTATAGTGTACATCAACTTGTGTTAAGCAGCAAACCTGTCTTAGACAGGCAATTTGCTCAGTTCTGTTTCCTTGCCTCTTAACACAAGTTTGACTGTACTGTGATAGAGGCAATGTGTAAAACACCCTTTTTCTATCTAAAGGGTCCCCCGCCAGACCCCTCCTATAACTTCCTGTCAGACAGAGCCAGGGAACGTCCAAAGGACAAACAGGATCAGAAGGAGAACAAGGGAGAGAGGAACAACAACAACACCAATATCCCCAATGGCAATGGTAACCATGACAATGGTTACCATAACAACAACAAAAACAAGGACAATTCGAGGAGACATCCCAAAAATTTCGGTGGAACAGACTTCGGTAATGTGAAGTCTAAGATGAAGGTGGAGAAGGAGAGACAGGTAGGAGGAATTTTTTTAGCTCACCAAACAACAATTTCATTTAACCAGTTTGTTGCAGATGACTCTGGAAAACATTGTAGGAAAAGGAGAAATTGCTCTGGAGGAGCAATTTCTCCTTTTCCCACAACATTTTCTGCTCTATCAGAAGAATATTTTTCAATTTCATTACATTTTGAAATGTCTACTGCAAACTCTTTCAATTTGGAACAGTTGAGAATTTGGCGTTTGGTAAAGGGTTAAAATGTTCATGGTAAAGCTCTCTGTTTGAAGGTAGCACTTTGGTGTCATGTGGCATACATTTGGGATAAATTTACACATAATAAAACATGGTGTTATAATTTTGCCAAATTTCATTTGGACAAATAGGTGAAAGCATTCATTCCAATAATTAATATCAAGTAAATATTTTACAATTCTTTTATCTTTTCTGTGGCTAACAGTAAGAGTGCAGAACTTCAAATCACATGGCCCCTCTCCATGTGGGTTCACATCCCAGTTACAACATTTAAATTTTCATATGAGGTAGTTTCCCGATTGACTTACAGTATGCCAATGGTTTTACCTGGCTTGACAAACCTTTCCGAGCTATCAAGTTTAGGGTCTACTGTCTTCCTCATTCGTTAAGAATGGAGCATAGCAAGACGAGGGTTGTTCGGAAAGTTAGTAGAATTTCGTTATAAGAAAAACGTAAAAGTGTTTTTAAATCAAACAAAATAGATTATCATAAATGTTAACATATATGCCACTAATTCTGAAGAAATCATTGAGATATTCAAATGATTGACTTGTTCCTTCATAATACAAAAACGTACATATCATGTACACGGAGCAGGGTAATGTTTTCATGACGTCATTCAATATTAAGCGTCACGTAAGTCTAACAAACGTTGCATTTTCTCAACAAAGTCACTAGCAATATCGACACACTTTCTTTGTTTACTTATCCATGTTTCGACATACCAGCCTTCACTTAATGATGACACAACACTCTGAGTATGTTTGGTAGGTTCATCTGACGAACTAAGTTACCCTTTAACTTGGATGTCCATTTGATCATGGGCAGGGTTGTACGATGGGTGTTTCAGTACCTTAAAACCTAGGAAACTAATTTCTATTTGTGTTGTAGAAGTGTCCATACCGATGACATAGCTATGGTTCCATTATTAAAATGATTGGACCAGATCTCATCCATTATAGGGGGCCTCCGTGGCCTAGTGGTTAGAGTACAGAACTTGAAATCACATGGCCCCTCTCCGTGTGGGTTCAAATCCTGATGAGGGATATGGATTTTCATGAGAGGCAGTCTCCCGACTGACTTACGGAGTGCCGATAGTTCTACCCGCCTTGACTTGCCCTTGTGGGCAGTTGAGTATGGGGCCTTCCTCCATCATTAAGAGTCGGGCATCGCTACATATCTGAAATAGTGTTGATGTGATGTAAAGCCCATATAAAAAAAAAATCATCCATTATAATAATCCTGTCCAAGAAATCGTCTCCTTCTGCATCATTGCGGGTGAGAACATCAGTGAACAGCATAGAGACTTGGGGCTCATTTTCTGTATCTGTAAGGAGTCATGGCTCCAAGAATGCACTAACTTTAGGCATGCCAAGTCCCTCTGTTAAAATTACATCAGTGGGAGAGCTTGCTCTTACCATTATGCTCCTTTCAGCTGAAGTGATTTTGTTTACATATTCCTTAATGGAACATCCAGTTGTAGATGGTTGACCGCCTCTTGGATAAACATGCATTACATTTCATCCGCTTTTAAATTTGACCGACATTTGAAATAGATAGCTGGACTTCAACTTCCATATTTTCTTGTTGATTAGACCATTTAAAGTGTTTATGATTTCACAGGCACAACAGACAAATTAATTACACTCCGCAATTCAACGTCACTGTTTGATGTCATGTTTTGCCAGAATATTTTTCCTCTCTCTGCAGGATAAAAGCTCTAGTTTTTATGGAAATCCTCATAATGTTTTGAAATTCAGAGGAAACGGCGTCATGATGAATTGTTATTGCCAGCCGTTTTTTCGTCTCTCTGGTGACACGTTGAGTGAGACCAACCACGCTTTAGTTTTGTGGAATATGTTTGAATAAGTTCTTACAACATAGATACATAAACAGTACACCTGCCGAATGTGGATTAATGAAAGGTCACAAAGCAGATTCCCCTACGTACAGGATTGGAACCCAAGTCCCTTGTGTTCCGAGGCCAAATCTCTACCCATAGACTACTTTTCCTTCACACAATCACTGAAACACCGTTGACATTATATAAAATCGATATTAAATAAATTGATAAAAAATTATAGGACATGCAGAAGTCAGGACCTCCTAAGAGTAAGCTAGAGATGAGTATGATGATGACGGGCAAAGAGAGACGTCAGTACACAGACTGGAGAAATGAACGAGAGCAGGTCGATCAGGCCAGAGTCGACCGATCAAAAACAAACTCAGGAGAATGGAGGAGGGCCTGGGATACAGAGAAAAAGTAGGTTTTTAAATCCTCACTCTGATAAAGCTGATGTTGGCGCTGTTTGGAAGAGCTTGTAATTGTTTTTCAATAGTTTATTAGTTTAACCCATGATCAAACAATAACAACATTTGACCAGTATACCAAGCTATACCTTATCTGTTGCAAAAAGCCTTAGAGACCATTGTAACATGAGGGTTTATTGCTCTAATATTACCCATGATTAAAAAAGAAAAATGTGTATTATTTTCATTCATTTCTGCAGTCTGATTTAATTTGGAATAAAGATCAGTTGATATTTCCAATATGGAGGAATCAGTTAACTCTCTTCCCAAATAAGGGTTTAAAGGGTTAAGAGTTGTTTTTTAAAAGAAAGAATAGGAATATTATTTGCCATAGTTTTGGTGATAGTTTTTTGAAGCATTCAATCTTAAAAGAATTTGGTGAATATTGACTTATTTTAATCTGTATACTGTATTAAAAGTTTAGAAAACATGGAATGTTTTCTTATTCCATATAATGTGTACTATAAAATGTAAATCACTGAAAATCTTCAGAGGTATTAAATAAATAGTGAAGCAAGGTGTAATTTCTCCTTCTGTAGAAGAAACTTGAAATGTTTTTTGTTGCAAAGCTGTTTAGGGGCCTCTATGGCCCTAGGTGGTTAGAGGAACTTGAAATCACATGACCCCTCTCTGCATGGGTTCATATTGCGGTAACAGCCTTTGGATTTTCATGAGAGGTGGTCTCCCTACTGACTTACAGAATGTTGATGGTTTTATCCTGCTTGACCAGTTTTATGGGCAGATGATTATTGGGGTCTTCCTTCATCATAAGGAGTTAACATCGCAATATGGCTGAAATACTATTGATGCAATGTAAACACCCATATGAATAAATAAATGTAAAAACGTTTCAATACGTCTGGATAGGAGAAAGAATTATGGACACTTTGGCACATTTTCACAAATGTCATCTTGGTTAATGAAACACTTGTTGATTTCAGTTTTGGAGAAGATTTGCACATGGAGCCCGCCCAGAGACCAGGTAAATGTCGGTATCCCTGTTTGTTATCTTTTGTTTTACCTGTAGATTCTTATAAAGGCTAACCATTCCCTGCTACAAGAACACCTGAAGACTGAATCTGTTGAGCCAATGAGATTAAGATGAATGTAAGATTATAACAAGAGTAAGGAACATTCTCAAATTGAAAAAAGAAAAAATTACATGAATGCTTTACTCCACTTTGAGGCATCTATTGCAGAAGTCTTCAGAAGCCACTGTGACAAAACATTTTTTCAGAAGGAAAAATCTCATTCCTATTTGTATGTTATTATTAAAATCTGCTGCTGCTGCTTTCAATTTGGATCAGTCACAAACTCCCATATGGTGAATGGCGTAAGATTTCCTTCTCCATTTACAACTGTTTATCCGCATACCTTTGTTTGAGGATGTCTGCTGCACATTATTTGTAGCCGGGAATGGTTTAAAGGGATCTCCTGTACTCATGTTTTATATTCTCTAACTAGGCTACCATTTTTACAAGGCAGTCAATGCTAGGTTTTGTGCTCATGAATATCTTGCACAGAATTCAGCTGTTTGATTTACTTTTACTAGATGTCATACTTTTGGTCATTACGAATTGTGTAGTGATACTTAATTAAAAAATAATGTTATTCTTATAGAATTATGAATTGAAAGTCAAGAACAAAATGATCAAATGAATAATTTTCTTTTCTAAGAATGATTATAAAAGTTTGACGAAGGATGTAAAAATCTTACTTGATCGTCTCACAAAATATCATTAAGCAATGAGATCAGGAGATGTCTTTTTGAGTCTTATTTTTGCCTTAACCCTTATAGTGCTGGAAGCGACTTCATGCTTAAGCAAACAGGTTAGATCCAGGCCAACCGCCAAGTAAATTTGCAGCTGGCCTTTGATCTAACCTGTTTGCTACTCTGAGTATCTTTCCTCATTAAAATTAAGCATATATTTAAGGCTTTAGAAAGCAGCAAACACAAAAATCTATTTTTAAAAAAATACCCAGCATTCTAAGGGTTAAACATTTTCTTTATTTTGTAGAAAACTATATTTTATAATTATATGATTTTCTGATTGTTTGTCCTGTTAGCAAAAGGATTTGGTCAGATGTTTAGATGAAATTCATGATTGACCTCTAGAATACGGTACATATAATACATATGATATTGAGTGTTTAATAAAAACAATACAAGGTTAAGTGCAATGCTAAAGTAAAATGCTTCACATTAGTGAAAGGCATACTAAAGTCTTGCATTGATTCCTCTCAGAGCAAGTCTCACTTTTGTAAAGAATTGGCTATAGTATTGCTCTGAACTGCCATAATGTTATGACCTTGATGGAGAGATTTATGAAAGCCATTAACAAGTTATTACCTAACGCCATATTTTTGTATCTTGCTACAGACAACTTTCAAAAAGCATTTTGGCAAAGGAGAAATTGCTTGTTACAAGCAATTTTTCCTTTTGCCATGATGATTTTTCAATCTATTCACATATTGCTACATCAGAGCTGGACGATTTTACACATGTTTACAAAGCTTTTCTAAAGACGTCTGCTCCAAGCAAGAAAAAAAGTCCTCTGCAGGTGGTAAAGAGTTAATTGTCAGGAGGTATAAGTGCTAATAACCACACTTTATGGAGATTTCACAACTCAAAATCTAAATGAATTTCATTGATTCTTGTTGTCTGCTTAAATATTCTTCACAAATGTCAGAAAGATTGAAAGTTAAAGATAAATTTCTATAAAACTGTATAACAGCTGTTCTGTATGATATTAGATATAACACAATATAATACTTATAACACACATCATAAAACAAATGTTCTTGGAAATAGTAGAATTCCATTGTAAGACTATTTTTAAATTGCTAGCTATCTTTGTAATAAATGTTTTGCTTGTCCATTAAATTTGGATCTGTGCATTGGTTTTTTACAGGGATAAAACTCTTGTATATCTCACCTTGTTAAGCTTGATGCTTGGTGCAGGTGGAAGGTTTATGTTTAAGTATGGTCAGATATCTTTATTGCCAATGTACAATAGTAGCACTTACTCTGAATTTCATTTGACCAACGTTCAACTGAGTTGAATACTCAGTCAAATATTTCGGAAATAGAATACAGAGTTACAGGTTAATATAGAATGATTTTGTGTTGTCTGCCATCCATAACCTTAAATATCTGCTTAATTTTGTTGAGGACAGATGTCCAGAGTAGCAAACAGGTTAGATCAAAGGCCAGCCGCCAATTTACTTGGCGGCTGGCCTGGATCTAACCTGTTTGCATAAGCATGAAGTTGGTTCCAGCATTATAATTATGGTAAATGAATCCGTCTCTAACCAGAGAATGCGCAGGAAAGTTTGTAACTTTTTTAAGAAAAACTAGAATTCCGGTCTATAATAGTGATGTCTCACTTCTTTAAGCTGGGCGAATAGGCAGTGGTCGATTTGATCGCGGTGAGAGGGACGAGCGCCAGAGAGGGGATGCCCCGGGTACAATGAAAGGTAGTTGCTTAGCAACTAGATCATTTGTAATCGCATGGCATGTATCCAGTGCCTAAACGCTCATGATCATACTAATTTGTACAATTCATCCGCCATTGTGTATAACCCTTATACATGTACATCTGCATGGTGAATGGGTAGACCTCCCCCTCCCACTTTTTTTGTCCATTTGATTAAATATGATAAAAACAAACCATGGGAGCTGAGGACAGTTCTTTCAAATTGAGGTTGAAAATGGAAACTGCTTTAAAGAGGAAATTTGTGGTTTCCAGCAATACTATTTATTCTAGTACAGGATTATTCTCCATTAAGGAAAAAAATCGGTTGCCTACACAATATTTTTCAATTTAAACCAACAAGAATTATGTTGTTTGTTTAAGTGCCACTTAATCTTTCAGTTTGGCAATATCAACAGGGCAATCATTATGGCAGTTGGGTCAAATTCAAATCTTAAAATAACATGTTGATGGTTCAGTGCAAGACTATAGTAAGTGCTTCATGTTTATGAAGCACTTACTATAGTCTTGCATTGAACTCTCGATGTACACCACACAAAACTATTGATGTCCTTCTGCTTTTTTGGATGGCTTTATTCTTTATAAGACAAACACTTACTTCATTATTATGACAAAAATAGATGGATATGAATGACTGTTTCTATTAGATATTTTATTCCAATGTTCATCTTAAAGCTTCTCGAATGTGTCCTGTTGTCTGTATTTTGACAAAGTTGAAAAGTACCATTTGATGCATACTTCTAATGCAAGTGAATAAGGTTTTGATTGATTGAGTTCCCTTGCTCCATAATACCTTTTTTAACCATATCTCCTGCTGAAAACTTCAAACAACTTTGACAACTACTCGTAAGGAGCAATTTATCCTCAAGTCACAAAGCTCTCTTTAATCTTGTGTTGCTTTCAATTTGGACTTGTCATAAATTCTCATAAGGAGGAATGCCTTATCCTGCAAAGTTCAGCTTTTGTTTTTTATTATTTTGACATTTAAGCGTGCAAATGCTTTCTTAACACAATTTATCCAATATGGTTCATTTTCACCACATCTTTGAAATAAAGCAAGTTATTTTTGGTGTTACAGTAGACTATTAGATTTCAGAAAGATGTTATAACTTTATTTTCTTGTCATGTACTGTCTCATGAAATTGTCTGCTGACATGCTGAAGTGCAGTGTTCTCAATAAGAAAAGGCCGCAGGCCAAAATGACAACTTCAAACTATGTGTTGGCTGGTTCAAATTCGGCGAGATGTTAAGCACCCCCCTGGACCCCCTCCAAGTGGCCTGTTCAGATTTTCCTTTGGCTTGTTCATCCAATTTGAATTGAGAACACTGGTCCAAGAGTGGCTCTGAAGAAGGATTAACAGTCCATAGCTTCATTTAAGTTTACATAACAGTACAAAATTTAATAAGGTACTCCTGGTTGGTACAGTCTCATTGCTGATACCGTAGTGAGTACATATATGTCCAAAAATAGTCTAATTTGCACAAAACATGCCATCTTTCGCCTGCTTACTGCAGGAAAAATCGGAATTTAAAGTATTTATCTCTGTCCCAAAAACAAAAAGCATTTGAATGTTAATTTCTGGATTTTGTGCTGAGCATACCCTGAAAGAACTTTCCGATGCTTACTGGGTGTCAGATATCAGTCAATATCTCCCCCAAATTAACTTTTATTATTATCATGATACTGAAAGTACGCAATGGGGTATTCCTGTACTGCATATAGATCTACTTGTTTTTGAGTCGCAATTCTTTTTCATGACAAAGCAAACCATAACAGTTAAAAGAATTAGACAAAAGGCAACACCGAAACTGCATTTTTATGCCTTTCTCTTTTTAATTTTTGACGATTTACCTTCGCAATGATTAGGCTTAAAAAAATGTTGGTATAAGAAAGAAGAATTGGCATTGTTACAGTAAGGCTTCATGGTAAATACTCACTGGGATTGGTTTACTGCATATTTACCGAATGAGTAGTCAGAGATCATTAGTTAATTAGTTGTTATAATGTTATAATACTATATTTACCATAATACAATATAAACATGTACAGTATTAACCATAACTAATAATATGATAAAAATATTATCTAAAGAGTTTCCTGAATCATTCTGGTGGTAAATTGTCCTCTTCATTCGAATTTAAGATATCAAGAATATTCATGCTAAGCAAGGTCTTTCTAGGAAATTGCAACTTGGAAGAAGGAAGAATTGTCATTTTGATATTTGGTTTGCAAACATAACCTCATATTGAATTCTGACGCTGGCCCCAATGGATCAGCAGACAACAACAAAATAGCATTAACAATAATATTTCTAGCAGTAAAAGATCAAATCATTGTGTCTGAAAATCATATCTTAGGTTCAATGAAAGACTTGATTAAGTGCTTACTTTATACAACAGTGCATTGAAACCTGGATATATAAAGTATGAATAATTACTTATTGATAGTATAAACCATTCTAACAAAATACACAATTTCTTAGACTAATTAAATGTATCTACAGATGTATTTGTCACAATGATTCCTTCTGTAATCTTCTACTGGTTTGTTGAAGGGGTATACACATATGTGTATACATGTAAATAAATATGAGTTAAAGACGGATATCATGTTGTTATTTTACAACATGACATTTGTATGTGTATAATTATTTTGGTATGTTCAAGGTGAAATTCTCCCACAAATGACCTTTTGGCATTGCTAGCCTAGAATCTTTTTACATTTCTTTCCATATTGAGTTGAAATAAGAGCTTAGCTATGCCATTATAGAATAGTTGCTATCAATTTTAGTAGTATTAAGTTTTGGTAAGCATTGTGGTGTTTCAATGTGAATGCAATGCTTTTATATAGTTTTTTCAAGTTGTATGACCTACCATGAATGTATTTTTTAGTCCTAGCTTTGTATAGTTGAGCTGCTTATGTTTAAAGTTGAGTGGCACATGTTTTGTTATTTGCTCGCATTTTGGCATGACATCATCATTTTTTTTTTAATGTTGATGACTTTATTGAAACTCATTTGCAGTTTTAAATATTCTTAAAAGCTCACTATATAGTGTGTCTGATTTCGAACAAGATACTCAGAGTAGCAAACAGGTTAGATCACAGGCCAGCTGCCAATTTACTTTGCAACCAGCCTGTATCCAACCTGTTTGCTTAAGCATGAAGTCGGTTCCATCACTATAAGGGTTAATGAAGTCTAGATGGCATGATTGATTGGTCTTTTACCATTCGATAATATGAGTTCATGTGGTTTGCAGTAAGCGGCTTTGGTAGAATATTGAGCTCTACTGGTTAGGAAATGCCAGGAACATGGAAATATGTTCTTACCTTCACATCATGACTGAAATACTGTTAAAAACTGTCTAAGAACCATATCCTACCAACTCGTTACAAGCTATGTATAAATTTTGATTTTTAGACTGCGATCTGCTTGACCAATTTTTACAATTCATTCATATAGTGAAAGGGTGATCCTTTTTTTTTTATATTACTGCAATAATTTGTTTCATGACATCTGTTTGGAAAATAACATCTTTCTTGTAATTTTTTAATCAGACTAGCCCAACAAAAAGAGAAAGAACCATATGACTACTACTGACTAAGTCATCTTACGAAAGACAACACACCATCTGATGGGTCAACTAACTTATATAAGACTATTTTATCTTGTTATATTGACTTGCTTATTTGTTAGAATGCGATGAAAGAAACTCCACTCATGTGACCTTGGTGGACTTCTAGATACGATATCCTGTCTTGAAGAAACCTCTACCAAACCTTGTCCTTTATGAGAAATTTGCTTAGATAAGATGACCCATAGACTTTATATAGAGCTACTGAAAGTCATAACAGGAAATTAAAATCTTTTAATGGCTATACAATTTCAACTGGGATTAACCCCTTTTGCTATTTATTTCTTGACTCACAGGTCTGAAATATTTCGTTTGAAAAAGAAAAATTGCTTGAAACAGCAAATTTCATTTTCAAACAAAATCTTTTATCCTACTAGAGGTATAAATTTGTTTTTAAAACCCTCCAAAAAGTACAGGGTTGATGGGCATCTTCAGCATGTAACTTGATAAAACTGAAGATGAAATTATTTGCAATGAAATTTTTCCTCTTTTGTCTGTATGTTTTTAACTTCATTTCAGAATAAAATGAGAGTCTCTTTTTTTAATTATCATGTAAAGCATTCAGTGTTTGAAATAGTTTTATCTCTGTAAAAGTTATGTATACCATAGATCTTACAATTTGTATCAAACCTTTACAATTTTACCCTAGACTTTAAAATTTTTTCATTAGAATTTTGTCATCATGATATTTACTCTAATAGTTTCTAGAGCTTCCCCCACATTGAAGGTTTAGTGTAATACTTACTTAAGAAAGTGCTTTAAGTTTTTGAAAGATATACTTTTCAGTCTTTCACTTGACCCTTTAAGTGTAGACCATTACTGAATACTGATGTATTTGTTTTCACATATGGTAACATATTTAAGGTTCAATGCAAGACTATAGTTAATCTTTCACTATTTTAGGCCTCACTTACTGTTAACCAATAAGATAATGTTTGGGCTGTTCTTTTATTTACTGTTGTCCTGTTTCAGGGGTAGACAATCCAGAAAACAAGGAGAAGCCTGGAGCTGGTAGAGGTCGTGGGAGGGGTCGAGGAAGGGGCAGAGGTCGCGGACGTGCCAAAGAAAGGCCGAGAACCAATTCTGACGAAGGACGAACAGTCGAGAACCAGCATGACCTGTTAATCATTAAGATAGATAACACCCCTGGTAAAGTTGACCCATCTGTAGAGGTGGAGTATTCCGATTCCGAAACACCAATTATCACGACCCGACAGCCCGGCGGGCAACCTCGTGCTGGACAGCCCCAGACTCAGGGAGGGGAGAGAGACGAGCTGTGGTGGGACGAAGACTTTGAGGACATCCCTCTTACAAGTACAGAACCTGACAACGCTGATGCTCACATTGAGGAGATCCTTAGTGATCCGCATGATGAAGAGTTCCATGATAGCCAGGATCTGGGTGAGTTTATCGAGGACGGGCAGTTTGAGGATATAGATGGTTACCATGTGAACCCTATACACAATGGAAGGGAGGGGATCAGTCAGGGGGACACGGACGAGTGGGAGGATTGTGAGGAGGAGGACTATCTTGGCACCCAGGGTTCCAGCGACAGCACTGGCAAGGCAGGGAGGAGTCCAAACACAAATCATTCCCTATCTCCCGAGGAGGCCCTCAGACTGAGTATGCAGCAAGCAAAGAACCTCAATCCTGATGCTCCGGTGTTTACGCCTACCTCGCCCCTCTCTCCACTGTCCCCTGACATGATGAAAACACCAGATGGTCATGTGAAGGTGCCTGATTGGGCAGCAGCCATGAAAACTCCAACCAGTGAGAAAACCATATCATTCGGCTCAGCTAGTCCACTGTCTAATGTTACAAGTCCAGAAAGTCCTCAACACTCATCAAAACCAAACCAGAGGAGAATTGCTGATGAGTTCTCTCCAAAGGAGAAACAGGCAAGTCAAGGGCCAGAAAAAAATGGGGAAAAGTCTCAAAACTTGGAAAAAAACTTGGACGGTGATTCCAAAGTTGAATCCTCAAGCAGTGAAGAGACCAAGGCGGGATCTTCTAAAGCTTCTGAGGACAAAGTTTCCAATATCAATAATGGTGCTAATGATAAATCTGATGGTGATACTATACCAGATTCTAAAGAATCAAAAGCTGAGACGAAAAAATCAAAAACTGATCTTAATGAATCAAAGACAGAATCAGATATTGAACTGAATGAATCAAAAACGGATTCAGGGGAACCAAAATCAGTTTCAAAGGAATCAGAGCCAGATTCAAAGGAATCAATGCCAGATTCAAAGGAATCAAAGCCAGATTCAAAAGAAGTAAAGCCAGATTCAAAAGAATCTGTTGACTCTGTTGAGAGTGGTAAAGAGTCCACAGAGAAGGTGGCAGGTGAATCAGGGCAGAAAGTGCCTGAAGGAGGAAGTGAGCAGATGGCCAAGTCTGACCAACTTGAGGCTCAATCAGACAGTAAACCTGACTCTTCTGTACAGGAGGTAGAAAAGGATACCAGTACAGAGGGTACCAAGGGGATATCAGATGATAAACCGGGTACCACAGAAGGGTCAGCTGATCAACCTGCACCGATTGAAGGTAAAGGTCAATCTATTAACTTTGTAGAAAAGTCATTTTGTGATACGAAGTCAAAATTATTTTGAGGCTACAATACGAGACTAAAGTAGACCCTTCACAATATTGACAGATTTAATATAGTCTTGCACTGACTTCAAGTAAAAATACTTAGAATGAAAAATTTGCCTTGTAAACCACATAGATGCAGCATTTATTTTCATAACATCAAGGTATTTGTTGCAAGAACTATTTTATTAAAGTTTTGACTGTAAATTTTCCTTTGTTTAGGGTTTGATGGCTAAATGAAATGGGATGTGTTGTTTTTTTAGGGATGAAGGTTGGGAGAGAGTGTTTGGCTGGACGAAGAATATTGAACTGACTGTGATTTTGAATTTTTTCTGATTCCTGGTTAACCCATTTCCAAACAATACTGACATTTGACCAGTTTGTTGCAGAAGACTCTGGAACACATTGTAGGAAAAGGGGAAATTGCTTTTGACAGGCAATTTCTCCTTTTCCAACAATACTTTCTTCCCTATCAAAAGATTATTTTTCAATTTCATCACATGTTGAAATGTCGTCTGCAAACTCTTTCAATTTGGGACAGTGGAATATTTGGCGTTTGCTAAAGGTTTAAGAGTTGTGCGGCTGCAGATCTCGTTGAACCATGTAATTAGAATTATGTTTGTAGTTATGGATGTATTGAACTATTTCAGGAAACATTGAATCACCAGAACCTGCAGAGGGTGATTAACAATGAAGTGAAGGATGAGGTGTACACACAGTTCAGGTACGGCTCATGTTGGGACTTCCTGGTTGTCCCAATTTTTTAAAATAGAAAACATAGAAAAACACAATTATTTGTAAATGTTGCTCAGTGAGAAGAATACAAGGAAATATATTCTTAATGTTGGACAAACAAGCATAGACATTTGAGAATTGAAATGATTAATTGAATTGTTTAATATTCTTATGTTATGGAATTTATTGCTGTCAAAGAAGAGACTGCCCTAAACAAACAAGTTTATGGAATAGTTACATAAAGAAAGAGAAGAAATAGTAGATACCTTTGTTACAACAAGAAAAATGACTCGTTTTATTGGTTTAGAAATAACTTTACTGAACTATACAACTAATCTTTCAGATGTGGAAATGGCTGTGTTTTTGTATCTGTGAACAATTTGACTTTCGTAACAGATGTAACCTTACATCTTTATTAGAGCAGATTGCGGGATAGAGCGTCAGCTTCTGGACACAAGGGTCGTGGATTCGAATCCCGTGAAAACTGGGATCTGCCTTGTGAACTTTCATTAATCCACATTCGGCGTGAGTACTGGTTATGTATCCAGGAAGCAGAATCGAGAGCGTTTAATCCAAGTTGAAAGAACTTGTTTCACAATCGATGTAAAATAAATAAGTTTAAATTATTAGAGCAGATTAAACACTGTGGGTGGCAGTGGTCAAGAGTCCACCACTGTTACCATTGGTCTAGGGTTTGATCCCTGTTTAGCAGTGAGGTGAAATAAAGGGGACTAACCCACATATTGGCATGAGTACTGGTGATGTTTCCAGCACCCAGTCATTGCGAGTGAATTTAAAAAGCTTAAAGCATCTGCCACAATTAATGTAAAATTAATAAGTTTAACCCTTTACCAAACGATACATTTTGGACTGTCCCAAATTGAAAGGGTTTGCAGACAACATTTCAAAATGTGATGAAATTGGAAAAAAAATCTTAGATAAGGTCTAAAACCTTGTGGGAAAAGGATAAATTGCTCTTGACGAGCAATTTCTCCTTTGCCCACAATGTTTTCTAGAGTCTTCTGCAAAAAGTGGTCGATTGTCGTTGTTGTTTGGTAAAGGGTTAAACTAGAAGGACCTAGCTAAAATGCATACTTTGATGACACAACATAAAAATCCCATTCCTCCAAATCCAATTGTTTATACATTTATTTGTCTTCCAGATTGTTGAAATGGTGCTGGTACAGTTTGAGGTGGAGAAGATAACTTTCGATGACATTTGATAGGATGGATGCTGTAAATCTGATAGACTTTTTGAACAACGACATGTTATGATAGAGATGTGTATGAATGGTGATGCGACAGCGAACTGAACAATGTGTCAGAGCTACCCATTTGTTTCCAGACAAACATGTTTTAATCCTTAACAAATACATTGTTTATTCCTGTATTCTTTATCAAACAATCCTGGGTATACTAACTTTTCTAGACAACCTTTGAAATGGGTGCAATAGAATACTTTCATCCAATTAAAGGACTATTTTTACCTTGTTTTGTATGCAAGGGAAAAATGGTGTTCAGTTTTTGTTATACATATGGAGTAGAGGGATTGTTTGTTAAAGAGTTAAATCATTCTGGTGGAAGCATTACTGGGTTATGATAAGTGAATTATGATACATTGTGTACTTAGGAGTTTAACGTTTTTATTAATCATATACATATACACCTGTACCTGCTTTTCCATATCTGTCAATTGCGGATGTGATGTTAGAAGGTTCTTTTCTTGTTCAGACAACAGTTACTGTACATCCTTGTGCATCAGATGGGATTGAAATACATGTGGGAAAATTTATCTTATTTTTTCTATTGTTAGCTTGTTTTTCATTCATTGAACCTTGGGTGAACAATTGTTCATTGGGTATGTTAGCCATTTGAAAGCGTCTTCCATTATCATAGTGTTCAGTTGTAGAGAAAGAAGGAGTTTGGAGAAAATAATTTGTGCGTATAAAATTGGAAGGCATGATATTATGTTAGCACATACTGTAATGTAACTTACACATTTTATACTTTTTTTTCAATACTATTAGAATTTAATCTATCTCTGTAATCAAAACCATTTTTGTCACTCAATTTATAACTTGATGGATGCTTATTTTTTGCACTTTTTTGTGAAATCTCAAAGAATTAACTTTTTGCAAATTGTTATATGTTTTTCTAATAGTGTTTTCTTCCAAATTTGGTTGTTGTAGAAAGCACAATTTTTCTTTATATTGTATGCTGCATTTGTCTGGTTGATATTAGAAAGTTCTGTATGAATATCGGCTTGTGGCCTGATCAAAAGTGCCTATTTGTGCCAATAAGTAAAATGTGCACAAAGTAAAATGTAGTGTTACATAGCATGTGTAATAACAAACAGCTTGTTTGACATTAATTGTTTAAAAAGTGCTTCTGCTTAATTTGCTTTTTATAGATGTGTTTTTTAATGAAATGTCAAAGATATTGGACCGATTCAATCTACAAGATACATGTACTCCTCATTTGTTCAATAAATAGATGATATTATTTATTAAAATTTTTACCTTACTAGTGCCTCTTAAAACAGCTTGTATTTTAAGTGTTAACTTAATGTGAGAATTTTTTTCACTCCTTTTTAAGGTTGTGTAGAATTTATTTATTTATAAATTCTATGATTACCTATTTCACAAAGTCACTAAAGGTTGTGATTCTTGGCAACACTTCCTATACAATGGTTAGCTATTCTTCTTGTTCACAGGAGGTCTTAGCACACATTTGTATGTAGTGTCTTTTGGATTTAAAAAGTGTTGTAGGAACACAGTTTGACAAATTTTTGATGCCAAGTTTATTTTGTGTAGATTTGTGTGTTTCTTTTACTTTTGTATACAATTTTTGATGGATTTAGTTATAGAAGTAGTTTTTATAAGCAATTATTGTAAGCATTTGTTAAAGCAAATGAAGAAGATAAAGAACATTTTTTGTCATTTTTGGCAGAAACCTTTGTATCAAAGAGATTGCTAGATTTAATCAATAACTCTTTGTTAAAATGGTATCTTAGTCTTTGGCGTTATTGTTAACTAATATGAGTGTTATTATATAAAATAACATATCACAAGCTGAAGTAAATGTATATGTTTAAAAATTACAAGTCCCTCTTCCTATAAGACTGGTATTCTGTAGTCTTTATTTCAATTTTATGTGTTCTTTATAATAGTAAGCTAGGGTTTTGTTTATACCTTGCTTGATGTAAGATGGGCATTAATGCCTTGTGCATAATTTCAGGGTTCTAGAGCATCAATCAAATGATTGCAAGAAATTTTGATACCAAGATATTATTGAAATTTTAAAATGGGCTCAAAAAGAAAATATTTCAAGACAATGAGGGTATGAAAGAAAAAGTAGGCTATATTTTCTTTTTTAGACAAACTGTTATATAGTCAATTGAGGGTTCGAAGAAAAAATACTTTAAAGCAAATTTAATGATGTTTTCTGACTTGAGTTTAAAAAAGGTTTAATCTACAAATGTTTAGTCTTTCTTTTTTTGATGGTATTTTTGTTGAACTATTTTAGCTCATAGACATGGGGTCTGAGTTATAATAGTGGTTCTTTTTATGCTTAATACTTACTTGTACTGCATTGATATTATATAACTCTTTGGCATGCTTTATGGGTTGTTCTGATGTGAAAATTGATAAGATTTCCCAAACAACAAATTTCCGACTGTCCCAAATCGAAAGAGTTTCCAGAGGACATTGCAAAATGTGATGAAATCGGAAAATAGCCTTCTGATAGGGCAGAAAACATTGTGGGAAAAGGAAAAATTGCTTGTTATAAGCAATTTCTCCTTTTCCCACAATGTTTTCTAAAGTCGTCTGCAACAAAGTCGTCATTGTCGTTATTGTTTTGGAAAGGGTTAAACCACACCCTTCTGTGGATTTTAAACATATAGAAATTGAAAGTAACAGCAGAAGGTAATTGGAAACAAAAAATAGACATGAAGAATCACAGTCGTGTTGCCCTTTTTTTTATAGAAACCATTGTGACAAATAGAGAAATTGCTCATTTGGAGCAGTTTCTCTTTTTGTTACAATATTGTATCTGAGGTCTGCTGCAGTGCATCTAAGAAATGTGTCTATATTATTTATGACAGAACTAGTTAACTTTGCACAATGGGGAAGTTATTACTGCCAAAATTATGATTTATTGTTTGTCTTCCAGAGGTGGTTATTCATGTACATGAGGTTGTGTTTTACCAATGTCAAGGTGTCTCCTTCTTTGGATCTAGATTGAGATCATTACTCTTTCCCTCATATTAAACGATACTATAAAGATATGAGTCAATTGACATAGTTTTTATGTTTATGTAAGAAAGTTGACATTTTGTTGAGGAATTTATTTCAATAATTTATGACAATAGGGAAAATACCTTGTATTATTGTATTTCCCTCTTGCCATGGAGGTTTCTTAAATAACCTGCTCCTGGTATCATATGATAAACAAGTACATATGAAGGAATGGTTTAATGTTGTATTTGGTGATATAAAAACTGTTAAAAATATTTGCTTCCACAAAGAAAGGTTCAACAAAATTACAGTGTTCCTACTTCATACACTTGAATGTTACTTGTCATGTCAAACTGACCGCTGAAACATGAAACATGAATGGTGTTTATATATCTGGGAATAGAATGGAATATAAACCCATATTTAAAGTGTGATATCATTAAATGTTCTATTCAATCTCTATGGTTTGCAGACATCTGGTGGTCTTTTGGTGTCAAGAACAGTACATTAATTGTTATTTTGGAATATAAAACATTTTAATGCTCAGGTCCCTGTCTTGTAAAAAGGTTATGCTTAAATGGAATTCTGAATAATGGAGAAATAACAACATGAGCTATTTGATTGCAAATTATTAGAATAAATTACACTGTTCATGTATAGCATTATATTAATCACTCTGTACTTGTATAGCATTATCTAAATGATTTAAAGGAAAATGCTGCTGTGATACATGAGAGTACTAACACTGTTTGGCAAACGCCTTTTTTTCTTTTTTGGAAATCTGTTGATTGAAGATGCCAAAAACACATTTATCTGTACGCTATAGAGATGCAATATTCATTTCTTTGGACCATTGGAATGTGTGCCCAGTTGCATAGCAATGGTGTGAATGATTAGGTTGGAACTTTTATATGTTTTTGTGAAATTAATCAATATTTACAAAAAAAGAGTAATATCTAGAAAAAAAAAATAAAAAAAATTGTTGTCAAAGAAGTGATTGAGAAATTACTTATAGTTTGTTCCACTTTGTCTTAAAAAGCTTTTGCACATTTCTCCCAAGATTTCATAATTCATACTTTTATGGTTGGATATACCTTGTACTGTGCTTTAGCTTTCCAGATTTTGCATGGCTTTAATGGAATATGTTTCTGTTTTGAAAATGATCTTGCAGTTTCTCATTCATTTTCTTGAATAAACAAAGGAATGAAACAAAACGAAAAATGCATATCTTTAGATAGAGAATTATATTTATCACTGTGTTGTCATGTTTATTTTTTTTTTTGACATCCTTACATATTTTCATTTGAACTGCAATTTGGAAGAAAGGATGAATTTGACATGATTTAAGGATATTTTTAGGTTCTTCCGGTAAATGAGGTCTAGACATAAAGGTTTTATTTGCTAAGCATTTTCATTGATTTTCCAGAACCTTTATTTAATTAGTCTTTTGTGGCAACACTCTTATTGCAACATTGGATTTTCTGATACATATTTGAAAAAATGCATTTAAACATCCATTATAGTCCTTCATCGTGAACAGCAATGTAGGTATTGCAGTATTTGTTACAGCAAGAACTCTTACATATTCCTTTGGACAAACTCAGCCCTTTCTACAAAATTGCGCCTCATTTTATTTGTGCTTCATGATGACTTATTGCTCTCCAGCTACTTACCCCATATAAGGTATTTCTGTAAGTCTTGTTCAGAAACAAGCCTTCACAATAAATGAGATCTTATCTTTAATTTCTCTCATTTGATGATACTCTCACTCTTTCCTCTCTCTTTCTCTCTATCCCATTTCTTCTTGTCTCATTTTTGTTGTGAACTTACAGAAAAAACCATGGAAGAAATATAGATGTTGAAGGTCATTGAGAGTTTTTCATGAAGCACTTTATTTGCGTGTTGTAATAGGTGGGAGTTCAATGCAAGACTACAGTGTGAGGGTTCAATGCAATACTATAGTAAGTGCTTCATGTTTATGAAGTGCTTACTATAGTCTTGCACTGAACTCTTGAGTGAGTCCTACGACCTTAACAAATGTGAAGCTTTAACTATAGTCTTGCACTGAACTTTCTTGGTGTAGAGTTCAATACAAGGCTATTTAAGTCCTTGACAAACACAAAGCGCTTACTATAGTCTTGCAGTGAGCCCTCGTAGTGTATGTTATGTTGGTATTTATGTCCATTTGTAATATAGTCATGCCCCCAGGGGTGTTTTGTACATACTCCTGCTAAAGACTCTGTACAGGGGAACATTAGGGCTCTGTGTATTTCATTTAACATGGTGTATGTATTGAGATATTATTTATAGGGAGACATATACAGAATAAACAAAACTCTTGGAAGTTATATCATGTGTTTGTTTTTATTTGAACATCTTGTAAAGGATGTAGTCATTCTGCAGATCTTTGTGGAATGGTAACTCCATCATTATAGATGACTCCCCCCTTATTGATAAGTAACAGAAAACATCAGTATTGACGTGATATAATTGCTATAGTTTAAGGCTCGACCCTCCATATAGCTTGGTGAAGAATGTTGTCACCCTTTAATCTCAAACTGGGATGTCCGAGTCCATAAATAGAATGATATGGTCTACAGGCATGGCAAGGCTTACCAGTTTTATCATGGCTCTGTCATTATGCTGCTGTATTGTCTTTAGTGTCACAGCTAATGTCTTTCATCCTTTAGAATGCTGAGTAATTTCCTAAAAATAGATTTTTGTGTCGTCTGCTTTCCGAAACCTTAAATATCTGCTTAATTTTGGTTAGGAAAGATACTCAGAGAAGCAAACAGGTTAGATCACCGGCCAGCCGCCAATTTACTTTGCATTAGTATGAAGTAGGTTCCAGCACTATAAGGATTAATTCAAACTGTTACCTCTGTCACTGGTCTATTACCAATCAATCTGGCCATGCCCATATAACCGAGTCTGATCTGAGCTGTCCACTTTTCCCACATTTCTTATGTATCCAGAAGGAACAGAATTGATAGAAGATTGATTTCCTTTCTATACTGATATGACAAACATAACTGGAGACATTTCCTAATCTTCAAAGGCATTTCAAGTGTTATTGGTCAGTTGTATGGAATATAACTCAATTTTCAACAATATCTCAGTCATATCACAGCAGTCAGCACACCTATCTTTACCTCAGATATTTCCTAGCCAATGTACCATTTTACTAAACAACTGTAGGAAAATATTTGGGTAAGTAGAAACTGATAAACATGAAAATGAAAACAAAGAAAACACAATATTGTCAAGTGACATGTTATGGGAAGCCTCTCGTAATGCACTCATGCACTGGTTGGAACAATCTGTAGCTATGTTGGGGCCAAATTGGTTACTTACAAAGATCATTCAGTTTAGTTGAAAGCATTTCGAATGTTGATACTATTCAGAAAGAAATTTCTTGTATCTTGTTTGAGACAATGGTTAATTGTAGCGGCATTTCTAACACGGATCATATCATTCCCATACTTGCATTCAGTTGTTTTGCTTATCTTTAGTTCAATAGCAAGAAAGTAGCTAGTATTTCAAAAAATGAAGAACTTGCTTAACCATTTACAAAACACCAAATGTTCGAACCTCCAAATTAGAAAGAGTTTACAGACGACATTTCAAAATGTGATGAAATTGGAAAATAATCTGATAGGGCAGGAAACATTGTGGGAAAAGAAAAAATTGCTTGTTGCAAACAATTTCTCCTTTTCCCACAATATTTTCCAGAGTCATCTGCAAGAAAGTGGTCAAATGTCCTTATTGTTTGGGAAAGGGACTAGTTCAGATGTTTGTGCTCAGGGAGTAATAAAAGTTAAAAATCTTATTCTTACAAAATAATGTTGTTACTATACCTCATACCATTTTGATTCTTTTTAGTTCTATGTTGCTGAAACTCTGTTGTTTCTTTAAATAATGTGAAGTGAGCCCTTGCACCTGCCAGCTCTTCTGTAGGAAAGCCAGTTCATTCATAAACGTAGGTATTCCTTCCCAAACACCTTTCTAACGTCACATGACATGAGCCTTAAAACGTTTCCGAAGACCCATGTGATGACGGTTTCTTAAAATAGCATCTCTTATTGTAAGTTAAGCATGTTGTTTACTAACCCATTTGAACTGTTTGCAATATCTGCAATACAAATGATCTATGCAATGCACCATTGATATTGGCATCAAACCAGGGATACTGGGCTCATATTTATGCTCATCACTTGGCCTCAATCCATTCCTTGAACTCTATAAGGGTGAACTCAATAAAAAGGAGTCTACTTGACATTTGAAACATTTTTAATAATTGCACAATATTAAAATTACTTAAATGATGTAACATAATTGATTATGGCAAGATATCTAACAAAAGTGCATTTGTATACATCGTTCATTTTCAAACAATACCTCACTCATCTTGGTATTTCTGAAATGTGGCGTCTATAATGGGATCCCTTGTGAAAGGTTCAAGAACTTAGTCATGTTGGCGTCAGTGGTGCAGTGTTAGAGCTTCGACCTCTTGTACCAAGGGTCCCGGTTCAAAGCTCCATAAGGCGAGGCGAAAATCACTGGGGCTATACCTCAAATTAATGAAAGTACTGGTGTACTATCCAGGAACCAGTCATTTAGAGTGAATTTAATTAGTTTTAAAGTCTAAACATTGATTGGCCAGTCATGATCATAAAACTTTTTCATGAGATTCATGAACACCAATTACAGGTTCATGAATGTTCTTAATGTCCATGAGCATGTTCTTGAAATTCATGAACAAGTTAAGAACAGCTTTGTTTCCATGAATAAATATTTAGCATTTATGGATGTTCATAAATAAGTTCTTGAACCTTTCTCAGGAGATGGTTTCAGGTTTGAGTACAAGGCACCTGAAATCAAACATTTAGTTCTAGCAGAGGGGTTTAATTCTTTAGGTCTTCAAATGGTGTACAACTGTAATTAAAAAACAACCTGAATGGACTTACCAGTAACAGTGAAATAGTGTCTCATTATTTGTCTACGCCTTTAAGGAGTCCAGATTGGAATAGAATCATTTGTGTAAGCACAAACTAAGTACTTCTTTTATTAGAGAATCATCTTCACTTATTCAGTCTTATTCATCTTGCTTAATGCAACCAAAGTAAGAGGAAATAGAATCTTTGTGTATAAAGCAACTGAAGCTTGATATAGCGCGAGCCGATATCACAAATGTTATACAGCACCTTTTTATCTTTTCGTAAATTACAGTAGTTACATGATAGAACATGTTATCAATGTCTCTGTCTCTATTTGTTGTATGGTGGTCACATCTAATTGGTAAGTAAATGACAGATCTACTATGGATTAAAGCTTCAAACAATGACTGATCAATGTCACATGAATTGATGTAAACTGTTGGTCACCTGCAAAAAACTTAGCATCCAAATAACACATACAGTATTTATAAAAAAAAAATAAGAGTTAAAATTTAACATTTAAAATTACCAATTTATAAATCAAAAACAACAAAGTGGTAAAGTTTTTAAAAAGTAAAATCTTGATAAATGGACATAATGGTCAACTATAACTTTGAACAGTTAATCTTCAAATGTTTAGCAGGTGATGAAACAAGTTGAAAAAAGGTAGAATTGAGCTCACCACCGATCTTCTCTATACAATATACAACGAAAGATGTTATCATGTACTTAAAAAGTGCAATTGATCATGCTTTTAAGTCAGCAATTGACTGACTTTCATTCGTTGCAGAAATTTTGCTTTACAGTTTTAGAGTTTTGGTAACAGTATTCTAGTTAAATCGTGGTATTCAGTACACCTATTTATGCTCTTGTCATTTCCCCATCAGTTCTAAGCGATATCTTTCTTGAGGTAGAATACCCATAATCCGCCATTTTGAAACTCCTTCTGTCATCAGATTACTTCTGTAGTTCTCAATCGACCTCGGTCAGGGTCTGGAAATATTCTGTTCAATGTAAATAGTTCTTGCTCAGATTGAGGTACACCGAAAATGACAAAAGTAATCCAAAGAAAGAATGAGTTTCAAAATTGTGGATTATGGGTATTCTACCTTAAGCCACTGACTGCTTCCTACATGAAAGCAGGTTCGGTTGCAAGAGAAAGGAAGAACTCTGAAAATTGGGTTCCGTTTGTACCAGTAACACAGTTGGTCAAGAGAAAACATGCGCTTGTCTGATGAATGATAAAATGTTTGGATGTTGACGATGAAAAAAATGATGATGATGATAACAACAATGATTTGTACAATGGTATGGAAATTATAAAATCAAGAATATCACAAATAATGCCTAAAATGTACACAGCACATAAAAACATAGATTTGTTCACTTTGTATCATAAAGTATGGTCACTTCAAGCAATTTTGCTTTAACATTTTGACAACACATGAAATATTGCTTTTTACATGATCAACCTTTTACGTTATCTGACTCATAGGCAGGCAACAACATTAAAACTAATCATTAAAGCTGCAACTTGAAATTATTATGAAAAATGTAGAACTTGCTCATATTGAGAAAAAATTCCTTATGTATGGTATAGAATGCCGTCTTAACAATTGTTCAATTATTTTACCGTTTTCCTTGATACACCTTTAGTAGACAAAGGATCTAAAGTGACTTGCTAAAGGATGCTCCCACATAACCAGAGGTGTCAGTAGGGCTTGAACCTGTGACTCTCGAGTTACAAGTCCTCCACCTTAACCACTTGGCCAGGCAGGACCCAATATACCTACTGTCAGAATGATTAGAAATGTAAGATGGCAAGGCATTAAAAGTTGTTAGAATTGAGAAAAAGATTGAACATGACTGTATGTCTATATGGGCCGCGTCACGCGAAAAGGGGCACTCGGACATAAATAAAATCCGCTGACTCAGCTCTTTCTTAGCGCTATTATTCCAGCATCTAGTCACGACAGTTATCATTTGTATTTATTTAAAGGTAGAACTTGATGTCCTCTAAGATGGCAAACAGTGTAGCCCCAGACCAGCCGCCACGTCAGTGATGTGGCGGCTGGTCTGGGGCTACACTGTTTGCTATGTCCGAGTGCCCCTTTTTCCGTGACGTGGCCCATATAATGTCCCTTTTGAAATACATGTAGATATACAACCTTGACAAGGTTTTCAACAAACCCCTTATTTATGAATGATCAATCATTCAGCATCACAAAACCATAAATTGATTGTAGGTGAGAGATTCTTTTATCTCACAATTTTATAACTGATAAACCATATTTTATGTCCAGTTTTATTCATAATCTTTGATTTTGATTGGCCATTATTAAACTGGATGGAACACCTGTATTGACTAATCAAAATGAACAGTTGACAATTCAAAATTTAGATTAGTAATTGACAATTATCTGATATAAAACATGTTGTTTGTAACACTTGGTAGACACCATTGTTAAAAATAGAGAAAATGCTCAAAGGAAATTTCTCCTTTTATCACAACGGTATATTGAATAAGGGCTCTGAAGTGAGTCATTATCAATGAACCGACTATTTCTCTTTTTTGCCGCACAGTGGCAGGCAATGTGTCTGCTTAACCCTTTCCCAAACAATAACGATATTTGACAACTTTGTTGCAGACGACTTTAGAAAACATTGTGAGAAAAGGAGAAATTGCTCATAACGAAAATTTGTTGTTTGGGTTAGGGTTAAAACATGAATCTAAAATTTATAATGGGATAATGGGTTGTAAAAATAATAATTGTGTAAAATAAAAAATCTGGCATCATAAAGTGATCTTTATAATTTGGTTAACTATTTCTTGGACAGCATATCACATGGACGTAACAAATCCGCCTGCTTTTATTTTCCTCCGTTCCACTACATTTACACCTGTACTGAACATGATCTGGGGATATGGCGTTTGTTTCCACAAGGGCTTGGGTACCTCCATCTACTGAACAACCAGCAAAAAATCCAAAATTGGTCTGAAAATCAAAAAAGAAAGGTGGATCAGAGACTACTGTTTGCACGATGTTTGTCACCGATTTTTCAGTTATGTTATCGATTGCTTTCCAGGATGGACCAATACTAGACCTGGGTACCGTTTTACTAAACAGTTTACGCTTAAGATTTGGGTAAGTCTAAAACAACAATTCCTTTTATTTCAATATTGGACAAAGCAATATTGCAAAGTAACACATCATTGGAATCGTCTCTCCGAGACGCTTCCAATGACGTGTCACATCGCAATATTGTACTTTCATTGAAGATATTATCCATGTTAATCAATTATGACTTACGCAAACATTTTCCGTAAGTTGTTTAGTAAAACGGGCCCCTGGGCTCTGAAGTGACTTGCTGAAGGACACTCCTACGCAACTAAAAGTGTAGTTGGGGCTCGAAACACAGGATCCTTAAGTTCTAATCCCGCAACCTAAACCACTTAGCCACAAAGGCCCCTTGCTTAAAGAATTTAATACATAAACAGGGAAAGTATGAAATGGCTTGGAAGGATGGCCTTGGATTTCACATGAATATCACATTACACAAATTAAAGTTATAACATGTTCATTTGTGCATCTTCCAATGCTCCTTTTTTCACCAATATTGCCATGCTTCAATCATGAACATAAGATGTTAGTGATGAGTGATTAATTACTCATGTCACATTCGATCTCATTAATCCTTATAATGCTGGGTAATCTTCTAAAAATAGAATTTTGTGTCATCTGCTTTCCCAAACCTTAAATATCTACTGAATCTTGATGAGGAAAGATACTCGGAGTAACAAACAATTTAGAGCACAGGCCGGCCGCCAATATACTTGGTGGCTGGCCTGGATCTAACCCGTCGGTTTCAGCACTATAAGGGTTAATGCCTAACTTCATACATACTACAACACCACTGTACCAAAATCAGAAAATGCTCAACATGAGATATTTCTTCTTTCTGTCTGAAAGCTAAGGTTTTTAGATACTTTTCATACTTTCAAAATTGTTGTCTGCTATTCATTTCAAATTGGACGAGTTGCAATCTGTTTGATAGAATAATAATGGTTACCTCAAGTTCGGTCTCTGTTGGTGTCCAAGGTGAGTATGAGGAATAAAAGTCACTGGCCACAGCATTATTCGACACATTTTTGTAGAAACACATGGAGAAATTGGCCACACCTTGGGGACCCTGAAAACATAACAGACAATTGATTATCTATTCAGATTTGTTGGTAGGATTTGAGTTTTATAGGTGCTTGTGAGGAAGTTTTGAAGTTAAGAAGTAATTTTCTTACAACTGCACAACATCAGGGTCCCGTTTTACTAAACAGTTTACGCTTAAGATTTGCGTAAGTCTAAAACAATAAGTCCTTTTATTTCAATATTTGGCAAAGCAATATTGCAAAGTAACACATCATTGGAATCGTCTCTCCGAGACGCTTCCAATGACGTGTCACATTGCAATATTGTACTTTCATTGAAGATGTTATCCATGTTAATCAATTATGACTTACGCAAACATTTTCCGTAAGTTGTTTAGTAAAACGGGCCCCAGTACAGTTATATGATGCGCACTGAAGAATAGCCATCGGAAGCAAAATCATATAATTTTTTTAGCAAGATCATTTTAAAATTCCTTTAAGTGTGTATATACAGTGAACTAACATGTATTTAAATCCAAAAGGGTGACATCACTTTTGAGATGGACTACATGTAAACTGTACATAGTAAAATAAATTGACGCTTACTGAATTATTACGCCAAACAGCTTTTACAATTGTATTTCAAGCATCAATACAAAAACTGTATTGTTTAAATGGCATTTTATTTTGACTTTCAATCTGTCTCATCTTTGAACAAGAACCTTTAAGCCATTTTCAACAATGACTTGGCCAATGTTCTTATTTTGTGAGGTCAGAATTACTTACTAAAGAAAGGGAAGCAACCAAGAAAAAAGTATGATTTAATCACTTATCAATTCTAAAAATCATGCTGGGCTAAGATAGTGTCTCCAAATTTAGCATTACAAGCTTCATTTGTTGCAAAGCTTCCATACCTGAACACAATTGTCAAGTGGTGAGAGAGAAGGCAAACATGCAGTAATAGATTAAAAGAGCTTCAAATACAATTGGTCAAGTTGGTGTATTTTACTCAGGTATATATTTAGGATGCATCAACTCACCCTTGGGCCCTCCATTTTGGAAATATTATGCAGCTGTAATTGTATGGTGAGATTTAACTGCGATATTATCTGACTGAGATTATTCTGGGCATTTATGCTGTCACCCGCAGACATCTGAATGGCATTCTCTGCGCTCTGTAATTGTTGTTGAAGGAAGGAAATCTGCTGACTTGTGTTTGTCTGTAGACGATTCAGCTTGTCCGAGAGGTCTGATAAAAGCTTGAGAGTGCTGTTTCCACCTTCAAACTTGGCTATCTGTAAATAGAGAAATATCGCTAAGCTTTAACCCTTTACCAAACGCCAAATTTTCGACTGTCCAAAATTCAAAGAGTTTGCAGACAATATTCCGAAATGTGATGAAATTTACAATAATCTTCTGATTGGGCAGAAAACTTTGTGGGAAAAGGGAAATTGCTCTTTAAGGGCAATTTCCCATTTTCCCACAATGTTTTCCAGGGTTGTCTACAACTAACTGGTCAAATGTCGTCATTGTATGGTTAATGGGTTAACCGATAACACAAGGAAGAGTTGGATGTATAAACTGGCTGGATAGCTTAGTCTGTAGAGTATTCACATTGTTTCCAAATGTCTCCGTTTCGACTTCCAGTGGCTGCATTGTTTTCTCGGCTTGGTATCATAGGCACATTGCAACTAAAAATCTCATTCCTATATGTACAGCAATGAATCATTTAACCCATTACAAAACAGTAACGACATTTGACCACTTTGTTGCAGTTGACTCTGGAAACTATTGAGGGAAAAGGAGAAATTGCTTGTCACAAGCAATTTCTCCTTTTCCCAAATTGGAAAATTTTGAGATGTTGTCTGCAAACTCTTTCAATTTGGGACAGTCGCTGGTAAAGGGTTAGGCATGATCCCATTCTGTAGTTTGAACAACATTGTGAAAAACAGGATGTTTTGTGCAGTCATGGACCATTTGCTCATCAAAAATAAGAAGGGATTTATGGCAAATTTTTCTTGAATATATGAAATTTGTCAGAATTAACACACAAGAAGCAAATTTGAAAAACGCAAAAGCATGATTTCAAAATCGTGTAAACAAACTTAATTGGCCATGAGACTAAAGTGTATCTAATGCTTTGATAAGAATCCATTTTTTAGACAGAGTGATAACATATAAAAGCAATGTGCCAGAAATTACTTTTTTCCCAATAAACTCCTTTTCTTTGTCATGGAAAATGCTTTGCAATGAAGTCATTGGATTTATTGAATCTTATATGCTGTGAAAAAAACACAAATTAACTTCAGTGCTATCAGGAGTTAGTAGTAGTCTGCTTAACAATTAAAAAATTGGTCTCAAACATAAATG
Source organism: Cerastoderma edule (assembly GCA_947846245.1). Classification (NCBI taxonomy): domain Eukaryota; kingdom Metazoa; phylum Mollusca; class Bivalvia; order Cardiida; family Cardiidae; genus Cerastoderma; species Cerastoderma edule. The sequence goes on along the minus strand of OX401404.1, from coordinate 49,350,579 downwards.
AAGGTAACTTACAACATCCTCCATTTCCTGCAGTTCTGTGACCAACATTTGAACCTTGGGTGAGAGAGTAGCTGTAGCATTGTCTGAAAGGGAAAACAAATTTGTTATATAATAGAAAGGTAGAATTTGAAAGCAATGGTATACACTTACGATTGTGCATGAAATATTTGGTAGACTTCATCAAAAGCAAAGTATACTATTTTCGACATTGGTTTCTTAAATTTTTCTCTGCAGGTATGTTTAGCCTTTCTTTCAGACACAATACATAAATACCCCTTTTAAAAAAACAAGCAGCACACTATCTAAGAAAGCAATTTGACAAAAGGAGAAATTATAAGATATTAACCTTATGTTACATTGGTTTCCTAACAAAACCTCAAAATAAACATTTTTACCATCTATTGGTTTTATTTTTGAAGTGAACAGTGTTAATGTTGCAAACAAACCTTCTGCATTCAAAGGAGAGATGATGCTTTAAATCATCCATAGATGTTTGCTTTATTGCTTCTAATTTAATACAGTCATATACAGTAAACAATTAATTCCCAGTATACAATCCCTGTATTCGTGGTAGAGAATATGGCACAAATAATATTTTGTTCACAATTCATAACAATTTTCTTTCATTGATTTTAATTCAAACATGTTATATACAGATAACAATTCAAATTATTGTAGTACATGCGCTCTGCGTTGATGGAAGAAGAAATGATGGCATTTTTTCCCATAATTCCTAACTATTTCTTACCATTGATTTCAATTCAAATGGGCGATCAACAGTAAACAATTTAATTATACTACATACCCTCTGCGTTGATGGATGAGATGACAGCAAACACACTGACAGCGATAGCAGCACAGCTCATTACCATGAAGATGATGAGACAGCACTTGAGACAACGAACTTGTTTCCTCAGAGACTCATTCACATCAGGCTTTGTCTTATTGTAGATACTGGGCATCGACTGTGTCATACCATCATACAGTGGGTTCACACGCTTCCTACAAATACATACATACTCTATTGTAAGGTGAGAAGGTGATGGTAACACTTCCCCTATTCATGCTGCCTGGGTCAATTACTGGTAACAGGTTTGGAAACTCTGCCTCAACCAAAGGCTTCGAATTCACCCCATGAAATGGTAGCTTGAAACATTAGCACCGGGTCTCTTCCTGTATCATGTTTCTATGTCTATAATACAATGGCTAGAAAAAGGGGGTTTAACCCTTTACCAAACATCAATTTTTTTCGCCTGTCCCAAATTGAAAGAGTTTACAGACGACATTTCCAAATGTGTTAAAATTTAAAAATAATCTACTGGTAGGGCAGACAACATTGTGGGAAAAGGAGAAATTGCTTGGTAAGAGCAATTTCTCCTTTTCACAAAATGGTTTCCAGAGTCTTCTGCAATAAACTGGTTAAATGTTATTGTTTGGTAATGGGTTCGGAGGTGTTTGGCTATCTCTAGGATCGAATGGCGTTTGGAGGTTTCCTGATACCTGCTTCCAGGTTATGCTTTACTCAATGCTACTGCATTTTATTTGAATTATTTAAATTATTTCTATCCTCCCTAACTGCAATTAACATTATCTTAATGTATTTCTTTCTATTTGTATCTAGTAGGACACATCTACTCCTTTATTTCTGTTTTACAGGGACTTTCACTCAGGATTATGGAATTGGACAGCAATCTAACAGTTATTCACTTACAAGTACCGATATAATAGGACTTTGTGAAAAACATTTACTATATCATTCTGGAAAGACTTTAACCTATTTAGAGAGTTCAATGCAAGACTACACTATGTCCTTCACATACACGAAGCTCTTATTATAGAATTGCACTGAACCCTCAATTTGTGATCTACAAATGACCAGAGTTAATTAGGGTTGTAATTGTCTCATTTTCTCATCAGACAGGCCGCTGTGCGGAGATGTTCATTGGATTTGTTTTGTATTCAAGCAATATTGTCAGATAGCTATTCAATAAGTGATATGGTGTTAGTTATGATTCCGGCCAGACCTTTTCATCAGCATTCACACAAATATCAGAGCATCAACAAATTAAGCTGACCATATAAAATACGGACTTCAGCCCATTCTAAAGTGTGATATTTTGCAACTTGTTCTAAGCTGAACATAGCATCAGACGATAAAAAAAAGAGCATGCAAAAACAGAGTTTGTTTTTTCATATTGCCTAAAATCTGTTGTGACAAAATGAGGAATTACACATCTTGTACAACACTTTCTGTTTAAATAGTTTCTATTGGAGTCTGCTAGAGGTGTACTATAATAACAAAGCATGCATGAAAGAGAGAGTAAACATTGCAAAAAGGTGTTTAGTTTGTCCATATCAGTTCATTTTCAGTGGTCAATCTAATTGAAATGATTCAGTTTTCATCACAACACTCCATTAGGAAACATTTTTTATAACATTAGTGTGGTTGAAATTGTATATGTCCAACCTGGTCTGTAGATGAGTCTATAGATAAGTTTACAACAAAAAGGGACTTCATCAAAGAATAATGATACATCATCACAGTGCATGTCAAAATAACATATGCCAGTTTCAGTTTTGAATTATTCCCCTTACAAACTTCTTTATTTTCTCTCTAAATGCTATATTTTGGGTTCTCATGATAATCACTAGTCATAAAAATTCTCAGAAGTGCACTTAAAACAGGACATTATAAATTTTTAACAAAAACTTAATTAGTAAAATAAACCTTTTAAGACAGTCGACTTTAAAAAAAAATAATACCTTTTGTCACTCGACTGGTTCACCATATGTGCCATGTCACCTGACTCTGACACCATGTCTGTTGGGCCGCCCGATCCCGATGACTGGTACTCTGACCTGGAATCATTCCCGCTGTCTGCAGGAACGTGTTTAAACATGCTCTTACGTCCCCCTGGTAGCTCTTCATACTGATGTCCGTAGTCAGCGTAGTCATACTCTTTATTGATTGGTCGATTGTTCATGCCATCGATGTGAACATGTTCAAGGTCACCAACTCCTGAAAAGAGAGAATGTGAGATAGCCATTGGTTCAAACTGAGAGAGTATGATCAAGCGCAGATTGTCATTGTACAAATATTCACATTCCCAACCTCAAGGTCATGAACTTCTTAGAAAAAATGTGAGATAGCCATTGGAATTATTGTCATTGGTGGAAACTGCAAGAATAAGATAATGAACAGAGGGCCATCTTTAAAACTTTGACATAGCCATTTTCAGGGTCAAAAATTGTAGATGACATGAAAAACAAAATTAAAAGAATCATAATGAAAAATGATCTGTTTTATTATTTCACAAGTAATAATTTGATGAATAGTCAACATTTCAATCATGACAATCATGTGAGAAAATGAGAATTAATTAAAACCCAAGCCAAAAGCAAAGTCACATTTTGCAACAGTTTCAAATGTCTTCTGCTGCAAATCTGTTAAAAGTTTTCCCTTTCAAAGAAAGACATGAAAAGGGCAACACATTGCATGAGTGCCTACCATATACTCTATTTGAGATTCTCCCATCCGTCCCCCTGATGAACCCGCAATGGCTGGGTGTTTGAGGCAGCAAGGGGCTCATACTCGTACTGCCCAGCAGCATGGACCCGTCCATAGTGCTATAGCCCTGTCTCTGATGGGCAAGTTGCCCGTTGGGTATGTAACGATAATTAGGCGAGAGAGAGAACTGTGTGGGGCTGGGTGACATTTCAGGTTGTATAAGGTAGCTCTGTGACATACTTCCGTCTAGTGTCATGTGATCAAGGGATAATTTCAGTCCATTTGGCAGACCTCTTCCTCTACTTGACATTTTCGCCATATCATTAAACGTAGACTAGATCTATAATTCATACAATGTTCCAAATCCCTGAATAAGAGACAGATTCCCTTCACTATTTTTTTTCTTTATTTCTTTTCTTAAATCCTATATTGAAGGTACTCATGGGAATTTTATTCTTAACACAATTTAAATAAGTACCCACAAAAAAGGACTAAAAGAATAGATACTTAAATACAGTCAATCATGTTTTAACCCATTATCAAACAATAACAGTATTTAACCACTTTGTTGCAGATAACTCTTGAAAACATAACAAGCAGGCGTTTGGTAAAGGGTTAATCGACCACGTTACAACAGTGTGAGAAGAGTCTTAAAAGTCTTTAGCTATTTTGGTGAAGGATGTAATTTAAGACATTTATAAAGTTCTAAAAGGATATTTGTTTGTATGGTGTTTAACACTATGTTAACAATTTTTCTGTTATGTAACGCCTTCCCTTAATGGACCTGAGTGCTAGGTTAGAGCTCTTAAGTGACTTGCCTTAGATCGCTCCCACAAATCCAAGGAAATGAGCAGCAACAATACTGACAGAAAAAATCAGGAATTGCACTTAGGTGTGATTCCAAAATTTCTCAAACTGTTTCTACAATAAGGTGAAATACGGACATCAGCCACATACTCAAATCTATCACAGAGATCTGAAGTTTTCCTAGGGTGAGAACTAAGTAATATAATGTTATTACATTACATGGTTCTGACCCTAGGACAACTTCAGGGGCCCTATTTACTAAACAACTTACGGAAAATGTTTGCGCAAGTCATAATTGATAAACATGGATAGTACCTTCAATGAAAGTAGGAGAGACGATTCCAATGATGTGTCACTTTGCAATATTGCTTCGTCCAATATTGAAATAAGAGGAATTGTTGTTTTAGACTTACGCAAATCTTAAGCGTAAACTGTTTAGTAAAACGGTACCCAGATCCCTGTGAAATTCATTGGTAATGGGTATAAGTTTGCAAGGCGTAAAACAGTGGATTGCTCTCCCCTAGAAAATAATCTATAGCCCCCTATTTCCTCCAAAATGGTGTTATTATACAAAATTGCTACAATGGCACATTATAGAATGCTCTCATAGGACGCATGACACAAATATTTCCGCTTCTCCAATCCCTGATATTTTGTCTAGCGGGTTACCAAGAAGAAACTTGGCAGAATGAACATTGACATATATGGCTTTAGATGGATAATATTATACAGTAGAACATTGTTGACTTATATATTGAACTTATCCATACTAATAAAATTAACACAATGGTTTTAATTCACCTTTTTTTTTCTTTAATCCTTTTTCTCTTTAATCCTTTCCATTATGTGGGATTTTCTAGGTTACCGTAACTGTAGACATTGATTGTTAATGATGTAAAAACTCAAATCCATTACATTTTAGTTTAAGGATGAAACTAATGCAAAAGGAGAAATTACAAGTTTTGAGCAATTTCTCTTTGTGTTTGAGTTGATAAGAAATACACTAGAATGGTCTTCGGTAGTACGTATTATAGGAATATATATCGCATGACATCTAAGAAGTAACTGAGTACTTGACCAAAATGTTCCTAGAACCCTATTATCGGAATCAATACTTGTTGCCATCCCTTGTAGAAATTAACCACTGTGATGAAAAGAATTTTTTTCTTTCATCAGAGAGGTTTCTAGAGAAATCAACAGCAGAAGAATCAGAGTAAGAAATTAACCCTTTCCCAAACAATAACAACATTTGTCCACTTTGTTGCAGGCGACTTTAGAAAACATTGTGGGAAAAGGAAAAATTGCTCGTAACGCGCAATTTTTCCTTTTCCCACAATGTTTTGTGCTCTATCTGAAGAATATTTTTCAATAACATCACATTTTGAAATATAAACATATGAAAATAACAATAACTCCACCAACCTTCTGCATTTCCTATAACATATGTATAATTTGTAAACCTCTTTACTTGCTTATGTTTATTCATTTCAATTCTTGTATAAAATAAAAGAACTTGGATCCTTACATGCCAAAATCAAAGTGGCAATGCTTGGACATTGAACCATATTCCAGAGTGTGACTCACACACTGAACATTTTTAATAGCTGACCTTTACTCCATGAATATTCATTTAAAGAGGCAGAGTTAAGCATGAGTAACTGGAGTAACTAAATCACAGTTTCAGAAACTATGGAGAAAATCCTATTCCATAGGTACCAATTAGAATCGCCCCTATGAACATTCTAGTGACTACCAATAATATAGGGTTTTACCCTTAGAATGCTGGGTATTTTTCTAAAAATAGATTTTAGTGCCGGCTGCTCTCCAAAACCTTAAATACCTGCTTAATTTTGATGAGGAAAGATACTTAGAGTAGTAAATAGGTTAGTTCACAGGCCAGGCGCCAATTTAATTGGTGGCTGGGCTGGATCCAACCTATTTGCATAAGCATGAAGTCAATTCCAGCACTATAAGGGTTAAAGAAGGAATAAAGAAATTTTCAATTGAAATAGCCCTATTACCAGAACCTCTGTTTCAATGATTCATTTGTCAGATTAGAACATAGTGCATTGTTGAGTCAAATGAGAAACAACTTGTTTTGTGACTGTTGAGTTTCCCTGTCAGCTTCAGAAATAATGCATTGATATAAAAAAAGTCGAAACTATTGCTTGCTGGTGTTCTCAATTTTGACTAACGAATATCTAACCATAAAAGGCATTTTTAATATATTTTAAAGATTCAGTGGAAGACTAAAGTAAGTGCTTAACATTTATGAAGCACTTACTATAGTCTTGCATAGAGCCCTAGATATACTGATGACATTTATAGCAGCCGACTTGTGAATATTAGTTATTACTCATTTTCATCATTTATTTTTGTCTTCTTTCCATCATTTATTTTTGTCGTCTTTTCATCATTTATCTTTTGTCTTCTTGAGTCACATGTTTTTTTTTATTACAATTGATATTCACAATGCTTTATGAAACTTACAGAGCAGTAAGGTTTTTGCCAGTTCACTTGTTAAGAAGGATCAGATCAAATAAAACTCTTTCCATGACTGCAGCAAATAGTTCTCAATTTCAGAACAATATAATTATAGTCATGAAAATAATATGAGAGACTGATGAGTAAACAATTAAACTTTTTTTCCTGAGGTTAGAACTTGCTCATGATGAGTTGATTAATTTTTTGTTATGGACATATTTTTGCATTGTCACTTCTTAAAGTTTAGGCTATTTGATATATTTTGGGAATGGTCTTAAATTTTTCAAGAGCATATTCTGATAGGGAAGGGTATAACAGAATTAGGATCAAAATACAATGTACAGCCAGTTCACTTAACTTTAATATAAGGGCCATACTATTGGCTTAAAAACCTTTTCTTCTTTACAGAAAAGGTCCATGAGGCATGCCAATTTTTTAAAATACTTTTACGAAAGAAATTTAAAAAAGCTTTTTACGAACAATATCATCATAATTTATGCTTCACTATGTTTTATGTTACAGATGTTTTGAAAATGATCAATACAGTTGTCTGACATAAAATTTCAGCCAGCACACTTTAGAACCAATCCTAAGTTGGCAGAAATTAAAACCTTGTCCATGTCTGGCAGAAAGTTTAAAAGGACTTACTCAGAGTTTTGCGTCTTAGACTAAGAGTCTTTATGAAAATGACATTGTCACTGAACCAAAGCCAATTTTCAATTTCTATACTTCCAAGCTGCTGAAATCATGTAGTTTTGTTAAACAATGTGAAGTGAGCCTTCCAGCCAATGTCAGGGCTTCATTAGTTATATTAATGCAGGAATTCCTTCTCCTCACCCATGCTTTCTTCATATAGGTTAGAGGCTAGATAGTGAAATTTAAACGATATAGAAACCCCAAGGAAGGAGCGATAGCGACTGACGGGGTTTCTATGTCGTTTAAATTTCACTATATAGCCTCTAAACAATTTAGTGTTTAACCTACATTTCCATAGAGCGCTCTATTTGACGCTGGCAAACCACGCCTCTACGGGTATGATCTGGCATAAAACTGCTGCTCAGTATTTTGAAATTCGACATAAACCACGCCTTCCGCGGCTGTCAATTGCATGCCAAGAATCTGCCATACCATATTTGGAAGAAGAAAACTGCACTACCCAGTGATGTAGATTGCAATGTAGTTTTGAGTTTAACCCGTTACTCCATAATTTATTCCTCACCTACAGCAGAAAACTTGAGAAGCCCTTGTGACAAAAGAAGAAATTGCTTGTAACGAGCAATTTCTCCTTTTGTCACAATATTTTCTTTTCAATTTCAAAAAGAAACTGTGTTTTTTCATAATGTATATATGTGTTGTCTGTTGATGCTTTCAATTTGTACCCGTCACATTATTCCTAATGGGGTAAAAGGTTAATATAGTTCAGTTTCTTTTTTTCTCAACGATGTTAGGATACCCAGTTAATTGTAATTCCTTTTTATTTATTTCTGTGTTTATTTCTCCCCCGCGACGTCACAGCGATCTTTCAATCGCTACCGTAGGCTAGGCTTACACGTGTCATTGATTTGGAGGTGGAGCCTAAAACTACACATTTATGCGCATGCGTGATACCAGAGTAATAGTCTCATAGAGCCCAGATAGAACACTCGAATAGTAGTTTATGGAAAATAAACCAACAAAAAAATTCAAATTGACGCATTCTCATTGGATGAAAATGTAGGTTAAACACTAAACATGACTAGAGGGGGTAATTACTTTCGAAGACCAATGTGATGAATGCTTAAAACGCTTTAAAAAAAAAAAAAAAAGACTTAAAGACTTTATGAAAAAACAATGAGATTGTTCTACTTTTGTCAAATTATCATATTCAAGCCAATTGTTTGGAGCAAAGAAAGAATTTCAAAACTCAGATGGATCTTATTTCAGTTTTTTTCTTAATCGATAACCTATTCAAAATATCCCATTTTAACTTGTAACAGACAGATAGACAGCTACAACTTATCTTTTATCAGAACAAAATAACTTTCCTTTTTGAAATAAACAAAATTTGAAAAGGTTCTGACAAAAGAAATATTTGCTCACTGTGAAAAAAAAAACCTCTATTCAACATAAGTTCAGTAATTGAAAATATCAATTCTTAAGAGGTTCATAACCTCGGAGTCAGTGACTTTGTCAAAACATTGCAACAGAATTGTTAAACAGCTTCATTTAATCTCAAGTACCATGAACAATGACCAAACACAGAGTTTTTATTTGATTCATTTACATAAACAGTGGAATAATAATCGCAGACAATGTGTCTATGGGGACATTATGTCAATCACCTATTCAGAAAGAGGAGTCAATGAACAGATTAACCTTAATGTCCTTAAGTCATTCCCTTATCATGTATAAGACTTTGGGAATGTTCAATATTGTAAACAACAGCAGACGACATTCGTTAAGGAGAAAAAACATTAATTCAAAAGCATTTGTTTTAGTTTTTTGTTCTCTTTTTAATATGGAATTTTATGTCACTTCAATATTATTTCAGAAATTTTGTAATGCCCAACCCTTATTGATGGAGAAATGACCCCTCTTTGCTTGGATACAAAATTATAATAAGTGCTTAAGAACTTACCATAATCTTGCATTGAATTATCATGTAACATTTAGTAAAAGGCAGAAAAGTGTGAACAGAACATGAGTCCTACCTGTGAAATCATGATTGAACAAATGTCTTTTATCACATTCACAAAAAACAAGATTACATCTTTGAGATTGAAGCATCATGACAATTTTGTAAACAAACCTAAAATTGTAACAAACGTTTGAGAGACAGGCTTCTGTACTCTAACCACAATCCCAAAAGGGCCCATTAGAATTAATTGTTTAATTAATGAATGTACAAAACATCTCCTTAAAGGTGCTTGTTCACAGATTTCAGGAAAGTTGGATAATAAAATCTAACTCTTCTAAAACTGTATAGTAGCTGTTTGTATGAGATATCTTGGAAAATACTCATTGGAAATACCGGTATTATCACTACGTATTTTAGTATTCAGAACCCATATCCAATGAAAAAAAATGTAATCAGATTAAAAAGCATGGCATCTAATTTTGAAATCCACCATATACAATCTGGGCATATACTTTATTACTAATTTTGTACATACATTTTGGATTAAGTAGCCATTTTCCATTAATATAATACTGCAATACAAAACTTGTATTGTTTCAACGACATTTTATTTTGACTTGTAAAATATCCCATGCATGAAAAAGACAACTTTAACCTAAACAATGACAATATCATTAAATACAAATCTTTCAATATGATGCTCAAAGAAAACTGAATATTTCCTAACTCAATTCTGAATTAACCACACAAATTCCTATACCACCAGAGATGTCAACTTGCCACAACACACACTGTTCTCTATCTATCTAAACATGATTGTCTCATATACATTACAGTCATATGATGACCAACTTCCTAAGTAGGCTTGTATAAACAATACTTGTAAGTATATAACCTATGGTCCTTTACCCATGCCACAAAATTCTTAAAAATGTGTATTCATGATTGGTCCAGAGTGAAAGCAATAGCAAACAACAAGATAGCATAAAATATACATTGTCTGAACTATTTGGTAAAATCCTTAATTGCCACAAAAGGATACTGGCGTATTAGTCAAATATTGCTTTTTATGCTTAAGTATGGGGTTATACAATTTTCCAGTTATATTATGGCTTCTCTGGGATTCAAAAGTACGAGACAAGGGCTCTAAAATGCCTTGCCAAATGGCACTCACATGACATTAGCGGTGCCAGAGAGGCTCTGACCTGGCTTCCACAGACTACAAGTCCAACACTCTAACCACTGAGCAATGTAAAAAACGTTTAAGCTTTGGTGAAAATTTTGCTTGCATCACATGATATTATAAAGGTCAATAGCTATATAGTTGTCACCATACATAACATTAAAATATCTGTCTCTGCCAATTAAAAAGATATTCCAAAAGGTTTAACTATGGAAAGCTTTCATCATCAGCCAATGCCGAGACCTTGCGTCTAAGTTACATGTATACTGAACTATGTTTCCTCATTTACCAATCCTACTATCCGTGTCCTTATTCTTCAGAGCCTACTAATGATTGGTCAATATATCTGTCCTGATTATTGCTTTAACCCTTAGAACGCTGGGTAAACTTTTAAATATAGATTTTTGTGCCATCTGCTTTTCAAAGCCTTAAATTTCTGCATAACTTTGGTGAGTAAAGATACTCAGAGTAGCAAACAGGTTAGATCACCGGCCAGCTGCCATTTAAATTTACTTTGCGGCTGGCTTGGATCCAACCTATTTGCATAAGCATGAAGTCTGTTCCAGTACTAAAAGGGTAAAGACTGCTTTTGCCTGCAGGAATCATAAAACTTCCCCATTGGCGAATTCTGTGACTATATCTTATCAAAAGAACAATTCAGTCAATAAAAAAACGTTTATTCTTTAATAAACATTCATAGGCATTCATACATGATTTATAACTCTTCCAGCAAATCCAACACTCACTTAGACAAAATAATAATGTCCTTTCATAACAATGCAGTTTCTAATAATTATCTCAATTAAAAATGTTACTTTTTCATACATGTATTTTATTTCTTTTATCTGCTTTTCCTTTTTAATAGGGCTTTTCTAAAAATCAAACATCTGGTAAAGATATATTCATTATACTTGATAATGATGATTTCTTTAGGATGTAAGTGTTAATATGACTCACACTATTTCTAATTGACATATTAATTGGAGTCTTTGTACCATTGACATGAATAGGTCGGCTTTCCATCTCAAGTGGGGACAAAAAACACTTTCACATGACATCATATTTTCTTGTACAATCCACATTTCTTTGAATATGATATACCATAAAATCATAGTAATTGTACAATAGAAACATTACTTAACCCTTACAGTGTTGGAACTGACTTCATGCTTGTGCAAACAGGTTAAATCCAGGCCAGCTGCCAAGTAAATTGGTGGCTGGCCTGTGATTTTACCTGTTTGCTACTCTGAGTACCTTTCCTCATTGACATTAAGCAGATAATTAAGGTATTGGAAATGAGATGACACAAACATTTATTTTTAGAAAATTACCCAGCATTCTAAGGATTATTGCTCCAGCAAAAGATGTTTCATGAAACTAAAGGGACTAAAAGAGAAATTGATACTGTAGAGAGAGTTCTCATTTAAAATCTGACACCATGAATAATATCTTCTGCTTTTAACCCTTTACCAAATGCCAAGCTTAAGACTGTCCAAAATTCAAAGAGTTTGCAGACGCCATTCAAAGTGTGATGAAATTGAAAAATAATCTTCTGATAGGGCAGAAAACATTGTGGGAAAAGGAGAAATTGCTCGTTAAGAGCAATTTCTCATTTTCTCACAATGTTTTCCAGAGTCGTCTGCAACAAACTAGTAGTTATTGTTTGATAATGGGTTAAATTGTTGTCTGGTGTTCTTTTGATTTCAGACAACATCCAATATGAAGGTGTTGATTATTCAATTACTTCAAATGACATTTAAGAAATTGGACAAAACTGAAGGCATTAGATGATTTTTATATAGGAATTATGACCAATACCAACTCCATTGCCATGAATCCTTAGCCCTTTTTGTAATGGTATTTTTGTAGTCTTTCTGTTACTAGTAGATTCAAATAATCAGATATGGTGTAAAGAAAACCAACTTTGGATAACCTTTGCAAACCTGGGAAAAAAGAAATTGTATTTTTTACAAAAAAGTGCTAGTATGTAAATCTTGAACATAAAAACAGAAAACCTAGGAACTCTTTCTTAAACCTTATAGTGCTGAGTAGTTTTCTAAAAAAAGATTATTGTGTCATCTGCTTTCCCAAACCTTAAATATCTACTTAATTTTGTTGAGGAAATTAAGATACCCAGAGTAGCAAACAGGTTAGATCACAGGCCAGTCGCCAATTTACTTGGCGGCTGGCCTGGATCTAACCTGTTTGCATAAGCATGAAGTCGGTTCCAGCACTATAAGAGTTAACTTTTACAAACATTACATAAAATCTGTCTGCAAATTTGATTCAGACTAAATTACAATCACAGACGTTTGCAGAATTTTCAGCAGCAAATCCTCGGAATATACCAAAACACATGCACTTAAACCAAACAGCATGAGAAATACACTTTTTAGACATGGGCATAATTAAGCCTGACTGATGGTTGTTTATCTTAAGAAACATCAAAACTTCCCTCTGTTCTGCATATTTTCGGAAAGGCTGATTATTACCAACTATCATGTAACATACACTATCCATTGAAAGCTCCATATGATCATAACCCTTACAATGCTTGGTGATTTTCTAAAAAAGATTTTTGTGTTGTCTACTTTCCAAAACCTTAAATATCTGCTTAATTTTGATTAGGAAAGATATTAGAAGTAGCAAACAAGTAAGATCACAGGCCAGCCACCAATTTACTTGGCGACTGGCCTTGATCCAACCAGTCTACATAAGCATGAATTCCATTCCAGCACTATAAGGGTTAATATCATCTAAATAAGAAACATTGAGACAAAAGGAGAATCTTTTCATCGCAATTCCATTGTATAAACATTGTTTGGAGAAGCTGTCTATCAAATGTGATCTAAATGCATTAAATCCAATCTCAAAATAATCCAATATAACCATTAACACTGCAAAGGTTATAGTTTTACATTGAAAAGCATTGCGACAAATACATAATTAAGGAGCAAATTCTCTTTTCAACACATTGTTTTCCATTGTCCTTTGGCTAAAGTATCTGTAATAAGGAAAATGTTTAAATATACCTTTAGCAAACACCGGATAATATCTAATATTCCTCAACATTTCAAAACTCTAAAGATGTCTTCCACACTGCAAATCTCTTCTCTGTGCACAATTCTAGTTACATCCAGCATGAAATTATAATCACCCACATGCTTTGACATTATACACTTGTAACATGAATGTATGTCAGAGAGGTTTATCTTCTTTAAACTGAATGTTATATAATACGGACTTATTTTGATTTGTGTTGTATTGCATTTTAGATAAAAAGTCGGAATAGCTTAATCTTTATAGAATAATACTGAAATGAGGAAACCCTTTTTGCTCATATTCAACACTTGACATTATCATACAAAATTCAAAATATAAAATTCCAACTCTTTTTAATTGAAAGTTCTCTTCGTTTATTGCACAGAAACCATTTTTGTGAACAAAGTCCATCTAGTCAGCACAACTTAGAGCTCTAACAGAAGCCCTTCTGTTTGTTTATACAGAATTAGACTTAATTTAATCCAATTAAGCTGAAGAGAGATAGCACTAAATTAGGCTAATCCTAATCTGGGTATTTATAAAGTTTCTGTGACAGATTATTTGATAAGATTATTCCTCTTTCAAAAATCATCAAATCTAATACCGCATAAACATTCAGTGTATTTGAGGTGTGAAGTAAAGTACCCCATCTGAAAAAAGCTCTTTCAAACCATAAAATCTTAACCATCTACAGACGACATTTTTTTTTAACTTGAGGCAGACAACTTTAGAAAAGTTTTATAAAAAATGTGAAAAACCTTTAAGTTCTGCTGTTGTTATATATGAATAGATTGAAAGAGCATTGTCGAAAAAAATTCTCCTTTTGCCAAAATGCTTTTTGAAAGTTGTCAGCCACAAGACATAAACATGTGGCTTTAGGTGTTAATGTGGTTAAAATAACAGAGCAGAATGAAGCCTCTTTCCCATTCTGCAAAATGTGGTAGCATGCATGCCCCATTCATAATTTTCCATTACATGATTTGCCAATGCAAAATGAGTTTTCACTGTATAGCCACTGAATAAAACACATAGTTTGACTAATAAAACTATTTGGGCCGCGTCACGCGAAAAGGGGAACTCGGACATAAATAAAAACCACTGACTCAGCTCTTTCTTAGCGCTATTATTCCAGCATCTAGTCACGACAGTTATCATTTGTATTTATTTAAAGGTAGAACTTGATGTCCTCTAAGATGGCAAACAGTGTAACCCCAGACCAGCCGCCATGCGGCGGCTGGTCTGGGGCTACACTGTTTGCTATGTCCTAGTGCCCCTTTTCTCGTGATTGGCCCATTTACTCCATAATATCTCACCTTACCATACCTGTTGCAAAATACTTAAAATTACTCTGACAAAGGATAAATTTTTTCTAATATCCATTTTGGATCAGTTTCAAATTCCCAAATGGGGTATAGGGTTCATGCATGTTTATAATTAAACAGTGTTATGTAGGGCTTCAACAGCAATGCCCTTGGGGGATGAATCCAGAAAATGTTGTGTAAAAGGAGAAATTTGCTTGTTTTGCCCAAATAGTTTTCACTCATTTTTTAAGTTTTCGTACTTGATTAAAACTTTGTTAGCTTTAGAGGGTTTCAATGTGGACAAATCTAAACAAGAATGGATTATTGATGCACTTGAGATTGATGGCTTCAAACTGCCACTTTTCGAGGGACGGTACTTTATCGATACACAAACAGTGGTCTAACCCCAATTACTCATTAAACATCCACCTTCACTGTGCGGACTAATACCTTCTTGGAACTAGGAATGTAGTCTGGATTTACTCGCTTTGTTTTGCTCTATATAAGGATAACTGTTGCCTCATGGGAAATGGTAAAATGTCCAGATGTTCGAACAATAGACTATTTTCAGTCTCTTTGCACAGAAATAATGATTATAGTAATGGTGGTAAAAAGAGCAGCTGATTTCCTCGAGATGTTGCCCAAATAAATTTTCAAATGTATCCTCAATCAATACAGAAACAGATAAAATTTTGGCATTTACAGACAAGTGAATCAGCTTCAGTGAGTTAGTAAAACAATTTTGACAAGAGGAGTAATTACTTGGGAGAATTTTTCTACTTTATTTACATTGGTTTTTAACCCTTAGAATGCTGGGTTATTTTCTAAAATAAGATTTTTGTGTCGTCTGCTTTCAAAACCTTGAATATCTGCTTAATTCTGATGAGGGAAGATACTCAGTGTAGCAAAAAAGATTAGATCACAGGCCAGCCGCCAAGTAATTGGCGGCTGTCCTGTGATCTAACCTGTTTGCATAAGCATGCAGTTGGTTCCAGCACTATAAGGGTTAACAAGAACTAAGCTCAATGTTCTTCAGCATATTCAGATGATTTTGTTTGTGCCTATCTTGGTTGATCCATCATTCACAAATTGGATTTGAAGACATGAATTATTGTTTGTCCATCAGAATTGAGTTTATTGGGTTAGTGCTAGTAATCAAACTAGGGTACTTTTACAAGATGTGGCAGTTGAATGTTTAGTAGAATTAATAATCTTTTCCTTATCCAGAAAAATGCTTAATGACTTCAGATCAGATAATCGTTACACTTATAGTGCTGGAACTGACTTTGTGCTTATGCAAACAGGTTATACGATGCATATGCATTGATGATTTTGCTTATTAGGGTTTTACATCACACCAACAATATTTCAGTTATGTTGCAATGCCAGACTCATTATGATTAAGGAGCACCCCATACTTGACTGCCCTACTGGTCAAGCCGGGTAGAATTAACCATCAGCTTTACAAAAGTCAGGAGGGAGACTATCCGAACGCATTAAAATCCAAATGCTGTCACCAGGATTTGAACCAACGCCTCAATGCGCATGTGACTAAGTTCTATACTTCAACCCCTCAACCACAGAGGCAGTGATAAGCAAATTCTAGTTTTATTACAAACATTTCAGAATATGTTTCCTAAAAAAGGGTTTAAAGTTGCTTGAAATAAAAAAAGAATCTGTAGTTTTATTATTATTGGCAAAGCTGATTGGCCATTGTCACATCAGTTTATTTTGTTTTTAATTGGGTTTTTATATAGCATGAACAATTTACAATTATAATGCAAAACCTGACTCATCATTGATGGAGAAAAATTCCTTATTCATGAAGGTGTTCATGAATTTAACAGAAATGTTCATAAACAGTTTCTTGAAACTCATTAACAAGTTCAAGAAGGCTTTGAGTTCATGAACAGCCATTTTTACTTATGTAAATTCATGAAGTTCATGAACACAGTCCTTGAATACCTTAATTGCAAGGGTACTTACTTCTGTATTATCTTGTTTTCTTATTAATTCTGAAAAAAAAACAACGGAGAAACAATAGTTAATTGGTTTGGGGACATTAGTGGATCGATAAAACCCACACAAGATTTGTGACAGTGTGACAATTACCATGGAGGCAATCATGGACCCTCTTTGTCAACCAACTAATGAAATTTCCAAAATCCTGAATCTTACAACCTCTTTATTGATCCAAAATAAACCTGTTCCCAATAATGTAAGCTAGTGACTGATCCAAATAAAGCAAAAATAGCACACCATTTATGAATGGTGTTGAGTAAAAACCATTGTGACAAAATGATATAATTGTTCATGTGAGCCATTTAGCCTTTTGTCATATTGGTTTTTTAAAGTCCTCTGCCAAATAAGGTATTATTAACTCTTTACCACCTGCAGATGACATATCCTTGAAGCAGACGACTTTAGAAAAGCTTTATAAACATGTGGGAAAACGTTCCAGTTCTGCTGTTGTGATATGTGAATATATTGAAAAAGCAATGCGGCAAAAGGAGATATTGCTTGTGACAAGCAATTACTTCTTTTGCCACAATGCTTTTTGAAAGTTGTCAACTGAAAGATGCAAAAATGTGGCGTTAGGTGTTAATGTGTTAAGTCTCAATGAGAGGTTTCTAATGAGTACCCACTATATAGGGTTTAAAGCAGAAATAAAGAAGCTAGCAAGGGAAAACGCCTCTTATTCAGTGGTCTGATATTATATAAATCAACAAGTAAGTTCAATTACATATATCTCATTAGATCTTTATAAACAACTTTTGATGCAATGTAAATATTTTGCTCAAACATCCGAAATACAGACCAGACTTGCTTTGTATAATTAAATTCTCTTTTGTTACTTTGTCTATTTTAACTACATATAATTCATTTGTAACACTTCTGTATCAGAAGGTTCAAGAAAGCAATGAAATGAAAGTTATTAGCAGGCTAAAAATGATTTGTCATATTGTCATAATGGTTTATAAAATAAGCCAATAATGATATGACTGCTTCTGTATTTAGTTTGGACCTGAATCACAAAATCTGATATGAGGCTTTGGGTTGATAAAACAATCATTGTCTGATGCAGGTTTTAACTGAGACTTTTGCTTATCTAGTTTCTAAGTTTCTTTTATAGATATGGGAAGGATTCTTGTTTTATGTACTTTAATAATTAATCCCAAGGACCAAATTGAAATTGTCTTTTTGCCATTTGCGTTACTTTTAATATGAAAATATAGCGCGAGATATCTTAGTTTAAAAAAATACTTCCTTCACACTTATTACTGGCAAAGTAAACAAATTAACCCCTAACTGCATGAAATTTTACACACACTAACCATCTCCAGCAGAGATTTGAAAACAATTTGGGAAAAGGAGATATTGCCCAAGTATCATGAAAAGGATCTATTGCAAGAGTTTAAACATTTAACCCTTTGAATACTGGTAATTTTCTAATGGTTTTTTGTGTGTCATCTGCTTTCCAAAACCTTAAATACTTGCTTCATTTTGTTGAGGAAAGATACACAGAATGGCAAGCAGGTCAGATCACAGGCTAGCCACTAATTTACTTGGCGACTAGCCTGGATCAAACCTGTTTGCATAAGCATGAAGTCTGTTCCAACACTATAAAGGTAAACAGGGAAAGGAGAAAGGTAGGTCATTTATTTCATCATTGATCAAGTGTAAACCTACTATAAAAATATTTACTCTATTTAAAATTAACACTACCCCGTTTTGAATATTGACACTTGTCAAGACTAAAAGTATCGGTTGATAAGTTAACAGCCGAATCAAACCAGCAAAAACACAATCACATCTGATCAGTGAAAGGCACTTGGTATTATGTCTATGTCACAGAATGATGACTTGAGATGATAGAGGAAAGAAGTAAAAATCTCTATGAGCAATTCCCCCTAAGTCAACAATAAAAAAATATCTTTCATTTGTAAAAAGGAAATTCGACTTGTTGATGGCAAATGTTTCATATTTCATACAACTAATGCAACAACAGAGTGTATGATGCAAGACTATATTACGTCCTTTATTCAATAAGGAACTTACCATAGTCTTTCATTGAACACTCAAAATCTCTTAAAAAAGAGTACATTTCACACCCCACCAAACAGCATCAATTAGCAAGACTATTTCAGTAACATCCAACTTTTTCCATTTTTGTACAATATCAGATACCATCTATATCATCAGTTTTACCCTTCTTTTTAAAAGAAAGGGATTCTAAATCACCAAAAGTTACAGTTCAGCACAAATAGCTTGTGTTACAAGTTTTGGGCTGATATTTGACTGATTATCAGCATTAAAATAATACACACTCCTTAAAGGCTCATAAAAGGAGATAAATGCTATATCAAACTTTACTATTTGGTAAACGTTTTGTCTGATTCATACACTAATCACAAAAAAAAACCATCAGCTAAATTTTAAAGTTAAAGCCAACGAGAAATAACCAAAAATTAGCTAGTTAAATAATTCAGATTGCCTGATTCTTAACCTTTGACCTTGTCAGTTAATACACAATTTTTTTAACCGACCAATCAGAATTCATTATTTTGAATACGTAAACAAACAGGTTGTTGATAAACATGTTTATATTGGAGACAACTATAATTCAAGCACAAAATAACTTATGTTAAAGGAGTTTATTAAATAGGGTTTCAATGCATTTTAAAATTAGTTCTCATGACTTTTATGAACATAATAAAAGAACTCCATATATTTTTTCAGTAATTTATTTGTACTCCTCTCCTTTGATGTGCCTTTAAGTTATTGGAGCAAAATCACCTGTCTTAAAGTCAAATAGGTTTTGGCTTGATTGAGACTTACAAATCACAAATGTCTTAATAAATCATTAATAAGACAGGTCGTTTGCTTAAAACCCTCTTCAAACTGAACTTCCACACATTTTTAAGAAATTCATCATTTTTCCATAAGCAGCCATTTTGTATATAACCAGAATTTGGGATTTTCACTACTAAAATATCTTTGCTTTTTAACATGGAAAATGACACAATTTTGTGACAGTAAAGTACAAGACAACTAAGTCCATACATTGTTACACTGTGTGGTTTTTACTGTATAATTTACTCAATCATCGAGTCATTTTACAGGTTGTGATATATACAAGTGGAAAATCCCACAAGTATATTGGTACAGAATAAATATCATGTAGGAGCACAGCAAAGAAACAAGGTAGTGACAAAACATCTAATATAGCATCATATGATTATCAATAGCATTTTCCTCTAAAGGTGGGGAGGGAGATAAAGAATGAGAAACAAACGGATAGACATGCCAGATAAACAGAATGACAGACAGACAAAAAGCCCAGAAGACAGCCAAAAAGAGAGTCGGATAAATAGACTGTGAAGAGATTGGTTTAGAGCAATATTACTTTACTTTTCAAGGATAAATAGACTGTGAAGAGATTGGTTTAGAGCAATATTACTTTACTTTTCAAGTTGAACAAGAATGCCTATTCATGGAGATAACAAGCTTTGCTATCATTTAGTTTTATAATACAAACAATATTAAAATACCCCATTATCAGTCAATACAGTCTTTTGATAGTTTCTATGCATGACTAAAGTAACTCTTTGTCAAAAGTAAAGGGCTTGCTATAGTCTTGCATAGTACCTTTGATTTCTAAATTACAAAGCAAACAAATACAAAAATAAAACACCAAATATACAGGACCGCTTACCTCAAGAGGCTATAAGCACAAGTTTGACAGTACACAATAACCCTGAGCAAAAGGTCATCCTTCATTAACCCTCCCAGTAGTTTTGCATTTCCCACATAGGTCATCAAACCTAATAAAGCATACCTTACTTACTTATTTACTTGCTTTGAAATTGTTGTGACAGAAAAAGGATTTTGCTCAGCATGATCAAAATCTTCGTTTGTGACAATTTCAAATGTTATCTGCTGCAAAGTCATTTGAATTAGATTGTATTCATTAAAAATTTAAAATCTTGTTAGGGTGAGGTTTAACACCATTTCAACATGAAGAAAGGGTTAAATATTGTTGCATCAGCAAGTCTGAATGCATGCATGCATATATGGAAGATATTGTACACTCATACATAGATAGGTCGTGAGGTAATTGTTAACCTCAATGTATTATTGAATGTCAAAGTGACTTCATTAACAAGGTGTATAGGTTTCAAAAGTTCTATATTTAGTAACTGCATGTATACATATGACATGTTTAATCAGAACTAGATCACTCAAACATAAACTACACCTGAGAACCATTGAAGCAATCAATGTTTTTAAATAAATTTTCCATAAAAAGGAAATACACCTATAGAAAGTAATAGATTCATAAACAAAATAATATGCCTTAACTGTGTGATATACATAAGTTAAACGTAATCTATATTTTTTTTATGTTTTAAAAAGTTGTCTGCTGTATAGACATAAAGAATCAACTCATGTTTCCTTCTCTAAAGTTTCTTAATCAATCAAGGTAAACATTTAATAAAAACTCACCTCTCAGATTTGGTGGTATAAGTGGGTTATGAGCCATTTTATCTTCATGGTTGTTGTTAAACTCAGGAGAGCTATCGTCTGTCTCAAGTTCAAGATAAACAGGTATGTCCATCACCAAAATGTCAAATTACCTCCCTTGAAAATGTTTTTGTTACCGATTGTTTCCCTTTGAGATGAAATAGTATGAAGTTCTTGATCTAATGTAATTCTTGCCGTACACTTTTTTTTAAGAACAGCTCCTCACTGGTAAAGTAAAATAAAGTTAATGACATAACTCCTGTAAAAATGAAGGAAGCGAAGAAAGTCCTTTAACACTTTAAAAAAAAATATTCATGAATTTTAACCTTTACCCTATAATACCTCAATTGAATGTTGACAAAGCTTAAAGAAACCATTTTGACTAATGAGGAAACTGCTTGCGACAAGCAAAGTCTATTTAAGTCCCAATGGTTCTTGTTGTCTAGTGCAGTTGCCAAAATTTTAGACTAGTCAAAAAACAATTGAAGGAACAAGCTTATCCATTCCCCCATATGGGAATTTGTCTAGTTCTGCTAGTATATCACCAGTTTTACATATCCCAATTAATCATTTCTGATCTGAAGTAACCACACAAAGTTAACATATTGGTTTAAAATGATCGTTTCAGTCAAACAGGGTTCTATTTGCTTTATTCTTGTACACACTTTGGGCATTTACCATACAATATACAAAAGAATAGTCCTTACATATCAGATAAACTTCTATTCAAATAAATTGTCAAATAAAAATAAGATAAAAACATAAATGTACATGTGAGGGGCTATTATTGGTCTTTCTGTTTGAACGACTACCAATCATAATCTTGTCTTGGTAAAGTTATATCGACAAAACTAATTATACAGACATGTTCAGATGCTTTTGCAGCAGATGAAATTTTTAAATGAACTGTGATATAAGGGAGGTTTGCTCACCATAATCAAGTTAAACATGGCTCATAATGATTTAATGAGGAAATGTAATAAAAAGAACAAAAGGCCCAACATTATTTTTTCAAAAATAATTTTTGGGAGACTATCAAAGAATTTTGTAAAAAGTATTTTCTTAAATCAGTAAGAGTTATGAACATTTTTTATAAATCAAGAAGTATACTTGTTAAAGAGTTTAAATCAAGCTTCTAAAACGAAGTGTCTATTTCTAATAATCTGCAAAAGTTGACATAATACATTTTCTAGTTTGAATTTAAATATTCCCCAAAAACCTGTGTAACTACAAATCAATCATTGAAATTTGTTATCAAAGTGACATTTGCTTGTGATAATTCTAAATAACTTTCTTCTCATAAGCACTGTACATTCCTATGTCACAGTGGAATCTTATTTTAATACTACCCAAAAGGTATGTATATGAGTGTGTGTGTCTTTTTTTTTGTTCATTTTATTTTTCTCAACTGCTGTTGCTTTCAATTCAGACCACAGGTATGAGTTGAAAATAAAAACTAATTGTGTATTGTATAATTTGTTCTATATGAAGCACAATACACAAATTAATTTGTCTGGTGATTCAGACAAATCACAAATTCCCATATATGGGAAAATGGGTTCAAACGGGTTTAATTGATAGGCCATACAATGGATCACATAATTTGATTGAGGACCATTTCTCTTAATTCATCATGTTAATTCATTAGACGCACAAATGTCAGTCTTAACCCTTATATGGCTGGAACCAACTTCATGCTTATGCAAACAGGTTAGATCCAGGCAAGGCGCCAAGTAAATTGGCGATTGGCCTGCGATCTGACCTGTTTGCTACTCTGGGTATCTTTCCTCAACAAAATAAGGATGATATTTAAGGTTTTGGAAAGCAGATGACACAAAAATCTGTTTGTAGCGAATTGCCCAGCATTCTAAGGGTTAATAATCTCACACTGACTGCACTAGATAAAATGATGAGAAATTTTGAATTAATGCCTGAGAACAGCTTTTCAGTCAATTGTAATTTCCTACGTAATTCATTTTGCTTTTTTATTCCACTTGCTTAAATTTTCTTAGTTTGGTGCTATAACCCATTTATAAAGATTTTGTGACCAGTATAAAATGAGTGCAGTCGAAAAAAAAAAATCGAAGTAGAATCATATTTTTGATCAGAACCAGAATCATTAAGACAAGGGCTAGATAGCTATGATCGAGACGAAATGCCTTCGGCTTTAAATTGTTTTTACAGAGAAATTTCGGAAAATGCTCGTCAACGGATGTTTTTTACAAGGAAGGACTTTAAATATCATTGTATAAAAAGATAAACACAGTACAATTAGGAAATGGCGGATAAAATGAATGAAACTAAAAGAAAAAGCCTAGAGAATTTTGGAAATTATTTAAGACTAAAAGAAATTCAAATAATGCAGACAACATTTCACTCTAGCATTTTCACAAGTATTTTAAAACCATTTCATCTGAGAACGATATTCCAATTAGTGAGGAAATTTTAGATTATGTAAACAATTTTAAACCCCCAGAAGGCAGTTCTACCTTTATCGAGCTAGATCAGCCTATCACACAGAGTGAGATACAAAAAGCATGTAAACAATTGGGGAACAATAAATCATGCTCTTTAGATAATATATTATACGAGTATTTAAAAGAAGGCATGGAACACACTGGTCGAGCATTTGAGTTATTGTTTAATCATATTTTAATGTCTGAAGTATTTCCTAAAAGCTGGTCAACCGGACTTATTGTACCGATACATAAAAAGGGTGATTCATCCGACCCTTCTAATTACAGGGGTATCTCGCTTATTAGTTGTTTTGCAAAACTTTTTACAGGTATTTTCAATAATAGATTGAAAGATTGGGCCGAGAAAACAAATGCTCTAACAGACGCTCAATTTGGTTTTAAACCTGGTTACAGTACAGCTGATGCAGTCTTTATATTGAATTCTCTTATTGATAAACAGTTTGACAACAAGAAAAAATTATTTGTTTGTTTTATTGATTTTCGTAAAGCTTATGATCTGATTGACAGGAGCGCTCTTTGGTTTAAGTTGATAAAATCGAGTATCGATGGACAGGTCTTAAAAGTACTCAGGTCGATGTACTCAGAGGTAAAAATGTGTGTTAAGCATATGGGCTCATTATCGGACTATTTCATAAGCGACCTGGGGCTTTTGCAAGGGGAGATAACTTCACCTTTGATGTTTTCACTTTTTATAAATGACATAGAGCTACAATTGCGGAATAATGTTTTTTCTGGTATCACTCTTGAACAATTGAGCATTTATTTGTTAATGTTTGCTGATGACGCAGCGTTGCTAGCAGATTCAGCGGCCAATTTGCAAAAATCTTTAGATAGCCTACATGAATATTGCATGAATATTGTCTCAAATGGAATTTATCTATAAACACTGGTAAAACTAAAATCTTCGTAAATTTCGTAAAGGGGGACAACTTGGAGGCGAGTGCAAATGGTTCATCAATGGAGAGGAAATAGAAATTGTCAGTCAATTTAATTATCTCGGTGTCGTCTTCTCCAGTGGTGGGTCATTTGTGCACGCCACCAAAACACTAGTAGTCCAGTCATCCTATGAAAAAAATGGACTCAACCGTCAACTAATTGCAACAGAAACGAAATCTCTTTTAAAGTTATCACGAATGTATAAGAGATGACAGAAAAAAAGTCCTCCAAAATCCCTTCAGGGGAAATTGGTGAAAAACTCGTTTTACTATTGCTACTTTCATGACTTTTGGAATAAATCGCATATTTGTATATACCTACCAAAATGCAACAAAACCCCAACAATTCACACAAAAATTATGTTTTGATAAGCGGTATACTCTATCTACATGTTTATTTATCATTCACATCAGTTTGCCTTCTAAAATTGATTTATTTCTATAGATTGTAAATTGAAAGGGGTCAACTTACCCCACCCACCCATAAAAACCAAAGAATATTTTTTCATGTCAATGCATTCCTATATGCTAGAATTCGATATTATCTGGCAAAGCTTGTTCTCTAAAACTTAAATCAAAGACAAAAACCTTTATGTATTAGATAACTTATATATAAAGACAATCACTTAAATAAGGTACCGAAATCCATATATGCCTACATAAGAAAAACGAAATATATGACACGAACAATACAGCATTGATGTGGTATTTTTTGACGTTTTGCATTTGTTTTGTGAACTTGAAAAAACAATAAATGAAGTGAAAGAAGAAACAGTAGGAAAAGCAGCAAAAGTAGTACTATTTAATTGCCCCTTTCTCACTATGTGCCAGCTTTTCAAAATTAAGTGTACACTCATTGAATTACACATGGAATATACTAAGCGTTAAAAAATAAGGGCACACCTAAATTCAATATTGAGGTATCTTTAATTTCGTTTAAAACACAGACCAGATATTCAATCAAAATCAATATCGGATATGACCTCCACATGCAGCAATACATGCATGACATCGAGGGGGGGGATTGCTGCTCTTGGAATCTGTTGCCATTCCTCCTGAAGTGCTACACTAAATTCCTGAAGATTGGCTAGTACGGAGCGACGTGTGCGGACTCTCCTACCAACAACCACCAATACATGCTCAATGGGAGAGAAGTCTGATTATTTCGTAGCTCACTGGATTGTCACGATGCCCTGTTTTCTGACGAAGTCAACCGCAACACAAGCTCTGTGCGGTCAGACATTATCATCTTGGAAGACAAAGTTTTGACCAATTCTATGTGCTAATGGGACAACAACAGGGCACAAAATTTCATCAATATGTCCTTTCAGGTTTCCAGGAACAAGAACAAGTTATATTCTCCTACCGTAAGAAACACCGCCCCAGACCATGATGCTCCCCCACTAAAAGGAATCATGCTCCAAGATAGTGGTGTATTTGTATCTCTCCCCATGCCGACGCCATATACGTCTACGCCCATTTGTGAATCGCAGACAGAACCTCGACTCATCCGAAAAGACCACATGACGCCACCAAGGTATTGGCCAACCCTTATGTTGCTAGCACAACCGTAAACGATTATATCTGTTCAGCCTTGACATGATGACACCATGAAAAGAAGGCCTTGTCCAAGATTTACTGTACTGCTAGAAACTCGAAGTCCTGTCACGGTATGGATCCCCTGCTTTGGTTTTGGTGCGGTAACGAAACGGTTGCGCAAAGCAATAATCCATAAAAGGCGATCTTGCTGGAATGTTGTTTTCCTATGGTGCCCTAGCCCCCTCCTAATTTGAACATCACCAGTCTGGTGGTTCAAGCTGCAAGTCGTGCAATAACACTTTTTGACGTCCCAGTAAACCTGGCAACATGGTTCTAGGATTCACCAGCTTGCAACATGCCTATGCATTGCCATTTCTGAGCTTCTGAGATACTGCCATGATGGCATATTGCATTGATATGAGACTTGATTGTGTTTCACCTTCATCGTATCCAAGAAATCACGTGAGTGCACAGGCAATACATGTAATGAATACATGTAACAACACTTTATCGAATATGTTCGATTACACGGTGTCATGAGTTTGGGTTTACGTATTATGAAGAGGCAAATTCTCCCTATCCTATTTAGAAAATAGTTAACAGTAACAGGGTTCCCTTATTTTTGCATCTCAATATATTAACGGACGCCCCTTTTCCATTTTGTCTCGTTCTTGCACAGTTTCTGCATTAGCAAAGATTACTCCCCGACATTTCCCACACCCTCAGGAACGGTCAAGAAGATATGTCTACAAGAACAAGGTTCTCGGTCACACTTTGTTTTACATGAGCATTTTGATAAAAGGCAATCCACAGTATTTGATAAGAACTGCTGTTTTTGGAAGTAAACAAACTTCCTCGAGTAAAACCACCTTTTTGGTACCTACCCCTTCACTGCATTCCTTTTGTACACAATCCTTTCGAGTAGGACAATTTGAACATCCATCAAATATAAATATTGCAGGTTTGCTAATGCCATCATCAGAATATGTTCCACGTATATCCAACAAATGCTCCTCCATATTTCGAAGGCAAACGTAAGAACAAAGCCCTATCATCGTATACATATTGAACTAACTCGTCTAGCTATTTATTGACACTACAGTCAACCTGCGCTCATATTTCATTTATCGGGGAAGGTTTGTCAGCTAGTTGCAATAACCCAGAAGACCCATGTTGTGATGGCGGGAAACTACACAGCCCTTTCTTAAATACATCTCCTCCATTGTCATGTAATATATCAACAGGAGCTGTTAAACACAAATTCGGACCAGTTTGAGCTGCTTATCCAATTTCTCTTAATGTTAATTGAGAGCTTGGGGTTACGGACTGGCTTAAACCTTTAACTGTATTCCGAATCGTATTTATAAACCATGTTGTTAATATTCAATTGGCCTTCTTACTTTGCATAGTCAATAATTACACAATATTCACTCGTCGACCTGACACAATGTTATCAAGTGTACAGTCCGTAACGTGGATGTCTATGTTAAAGTATGTTTAGGTTGTCCGTTTGATCTCTTTCCACCCTTCAATGACTGGTTTCTACATGCTGATAACTTGTATATTTCTGCATTGCATTATTGTAGTATGTTCATGCAGGAATTGACGAAAACTATTGGTTTCTCTGTAACCACATTTGATTCTACCTATTGTCTTAGAACTTCTCATAAGGACCTGCTCAAAAACTTGATCCGTTGAAACTATTGCCGATGCGAGATCGCTTTAACAAACTATATGGTTTCCTTCATATATGTGAAGAAATCTGGACTTTGTAGGTAATGTTTGGCTTTAGTTTGAAGATAACATAGGAAGATAACAGAGCTCTAGACTGGGGCTACATTTATCTGATGGCTTGAATATCCAGTTCTTAGCAATACAATCATTTGGCTTTAATAAACGTGTGTAGTAGGTCAGCCATTGTTTATATATGAAACACATCTTGGAAATATGATTTGACAAACAAAGAGCTTCTTTTCAAGTTTGTTCTACACCTTTTGAAAACTACTTCACCACAAACTTCTTCAACTGTTTATCTTCTTACATAAGGGCTTCATACAAGTTAACTAACGTTTTATCATTTCATTGGGTTCAACATCGCTAAAGGTTTTAGTATTTGTCTTTGGTTTGGATGTCCAGGTCATGCTTTCAACTTCATGTATTGTGACTTCCTCTCAAAGCAATGCAGTATTAAAAAAGATTCCCTTGAGAATTACATTAAAAAATTTATTCAGTAGGAAATGGCCTCAAGTTGCTCTGGAAATAACCGTGTCATTGAACATGTGAATCACCGCATTTTCAGAAATTCTGATAGTCCTGATTCTTTTATTTATTATCCAACACAACGGAAGAAGCTCAAATGGTATGGAATCCACAATGTTAATGTGACCTTCTTGCACTCTTGACCGTACCATCCATTTTTACCTGCAAATGGAAAATAGATAAAAAGGCATTTATCATCACTTGTGTGTTGATTTTGCCTGCAGCATTTTTGATAGTGGTATTATTCTGTTAACATCACTGCAAATGAAATTATCAAATTAAACACAACCACACTTGATTTATCTTACTTTTGATTGAAGGTTGTACTCTAGCTAACTCAACTTAGTTTTCATAGTTCATACAACATATGCATTAATGATAAATAAAAATAAAAAAAAGTAATAAGAAGAAAAAATGTGACTATAATGATATCTAAATCATACAATAGGTTATAGTAATAAAGGCACCTTCAGAATAAATTACAATCGCCACCAGATGATATTTGCCGACGATTTTTATCTCATCCACATTTACTCTTCATCTTTAACCTTCAATTCATTCTATTTTGCCAAAGATTAAGAAACTAAGCAAATGTAAAAATCAATTAAACAAATAATAAATAGATTTATTTAAGAATTAAATAATTTTAACATATGAACATGATCGATTTAATTGAGTGAGTAAGAGAAACTTGTGTTTTCGTCAAATCATTATCTACAATGGCACTAATTGGACACCGTAGTTTTAAAAAAAGAACAGCTATTCCGAGGTTAATATTTTATATTTATTTTATATATTGGTCATTGTAAGGTGCATTTTTGTCATTTTATTCATGTTTAAAGATATATTTGAGTGTGAATGGTCATTAAATCGATGTTTTGGGCGAAATTAAACAAAACAAACACCTTTTGAATTACCCACGAAAACCCATTACAAAGCATTCTGCAAGCTATTTCAAAAATAGATTTTCATCTAAAATGTAATCATGAACATAAAATTATGTTTTTTATCAGATAAGGACATATGTAAATGATAATAAGCTCAACTTACCCTTTCATGCGACCTTCAACAGCAAGTTGACCTCGAAATTTACCGATGACAGTTCACGCTATGTACTTTTCTATGGTGGTACCTTCGAACCATGCAAAACCTCGCACTTTTCAAAAATTTTAAATGCATTTTTCAGTATTTTCCCCTGATGGGATTTCTGAGGACTTTTTATATGTTATAAAGGAAGTGTGCAGCTATAATAAAATCACAAATTCGTTTCTGTTGCAATTAGTTGAGGGTTGACTTACAGATTGACTGGACTATAGCTGGAAAGGGTTTACGAGCAATGTGCTCCCTTCTCAACATTACTAGAGATATGGAAATACCAATAAATATTATGTTTAACCTGTTTGATACATATGTAGCATCTATCCTTAACTGTAATTGTAAATCATGGGGTTTTAATATGGCTGAAAATATTGAACGCATTCATTGAAAGTTTGGTAAATAGATGCTGAATGTCAAAATGTCTACTAACTCATTAGCAATTTACTCAGAAATAGGAAGATTCCCACTTTTTACCACAAGACAAATTAGAATTGTTAAATATTGGCTTAAGCTACACAGCGTTAAATCTTCTAACTGTATTCTTTCAGGAATAGTTGAGTTTCAACGTAAACAAATCGATACAAACTCAAATATTAAAAATTGGTCTAAAAAAGTGAAAGCCCTTTTGCAATCGTCTGGATTTGCAGAAATTTGGTTATTTCTGGAATCAGTTTCAATAAATGTATTCATACCATTACTGACAAATAGATTAAGGGATTTATATATTGCTCAATGGCAAATAGGTATTGAACAATACTCTTCTTTGAGCCTATATAGAATTTTTAAAAAAGATTTTTCAAGGGCAAAGTACCTCAATATTATAGGGAAAATGTCAATAAGAAACAAAATCGCGAAGTTAAGGCTTTCTTCACATAATCTAATGATAGAAAGTGGTCGTCACAGAAGAATAGAAAGAAGTAATAGAAAATGTGAATTATGTAATTTGAATGACATTGAAGATGAATATCATTTTGTTATAATATGTCATTATTTTAAGAGAATACAAGATAATTATATTGATACCAGATACTTAGAACGACCAAATGTTTTCAAATTTACTGATCTACTCAACTCTTCTGATAAACAAACTCTGTTTAACCTTGGACTTTTTTGTAAAAATGCTTTCCAAGAAAGAAACACATTTGTCTAGACAGAATAGTTAGTTTTATTTATTACTTGAATGTAAGGTCTTTTTCATCCACTCTCATTCAAATATGTACTAATCCTTTTAACCATCTCAAGTATATTGTAATTTGTATATGGTTTACTTCATATTTATATTGTTTATTTATGTTCATGCATGTAATTGTAAACGTGTTTAAACTATGGGCCTATGGGCCTAAGTTCTAATAAAATTATGTTATGTTATGTTATGTTATGTTATGTTATGTTATGTTATGATCTTGAACTGAACTCTCAAATAGGGGTATTATAAAGACTGTGTTCATGTATGTTTGTTTGTCATAGGTTTGGGTGATTGGTCAATTAAGAAAACAAACAACATAACCCTACTCATTTTCCATGGAAAAGTCTATAATTAATTCCCCTTTTTCATTTCTTTCATATGCAATAATTCAATTTTCAAAAAGTGCTATGCAAGAAAATAAATACCATCATTAACTAATGCAAATCTTAAATGGACACCCCACATTACACACTAATCAAACAATTACAGGAACAATTTTAATAGAAAAACAATCATCACAAACACCAGCTGAGATAACTATCAAAATATTTTCCTGAGAAACAAGGAAACACAATCAAAGCTCACAGTTAATATCATATTCCCCAGAAAAATACTGTCACAATTGTAATATCGAAGAAATTACTCTCTACTCACGAAATCTATCCAACTAAATGCAGTGTCTCAAATCCCGAAGAAACTCGCTACCATGAATAAAAGAATGGAATAAAAAATATCTGGCAGATGAGGGCGTTATATCTGTGTATAGATTTTCTGGGCAAGCCAAAGCCGCCTCTTTCTCACAGAGGCATGCTTCCTGATCCCATATAATCCTTTTCCTTTGACCCATTACTAAACAATAATGACATTTGACCAGTTTATTGCAGACAACTCTAGAAAACATTGCGGGAAAGGAGAAATTGCTTTTAACGAGCAACATCTCCTTTTTCCACAATGTTTTCTGTCCTATCAGAAGATAATGTTTCAATTTCATCACATTTTGAAATGTCGTCTGCAAACTCTTTCAATTTGGCGTTTGTTAAAGGGTTATATAGTTAGGATATTTGGTGTCTTTGAAAGCAGAGAATTGTTCAAACCATAGTTCACTCAAATCGACAAAACTAAGCTCCAAAGTATGTTCTTAGTTTTAACCCTTGTAGTGTTGGAACCGACTTCATGCTTATGTAAACAGGTTAGATCACAGGCCATGCAGCCGCCAAGAAATTGGAAGCTGGCCTGTGATTTTACCTCTTTGCTACTGTGAGTGTCTTTCCTCATCAAAATTAAGCAGATACTTAAGGTTTGAGAAAATTACTCAGCATTCTAAGGGTTAACAAGACTTTGCAAATGACAATTTCAACAATATTATCAAAAGACTTTGTAACTAACTATTTTTTAAAAAGGATTAAAAAATGTACTAGGTTCCTTTTGATCAAATCCATCTGTACCAGGATTTCTTGTACAACAATCAGGAATGAAGGAAATCAATCGTAAAATGTTGTTTACTTCAATTAATATCTGTTTTGTAACAAAGGCTCTGAAATGTAATTGATTTATGTTGTTGATAAATCAATAGAATTTCCAATTTCATATCGAGGATTTCCATCCCATGCATAATTCCTTACTGCATGAAAAACGGTTCATCAACAGTTCCTCCAATCCTATGAGACACAACTTTTTCTTTGCATTTTCCTCTCCTCTAAAATGATTGGACCTGAGTTCTAGTAAAAGAACTTTGAACAACATTGTAACTTATCAAAAAAAAGCTAACCATGACTCACTATCACCGACCAGGATCCGATCTTTTAAGGTAGAATACCCATAATCTGCCATTTGAAGCATGAAGCATGGATTACTTCAGTCATACTTGGTATGCATCGATCTCAGCCAGAATTGCATACAATCAAACAGTTCCGATTCCGACCTATGTATGCCGAGAAAGACCAAAGTAATTTGACTAGAGAAAATATTTCAAAATGATGGGTTATTAAATATCATACTTTTTGGCAGTTGTCATCATTCCATTGTTCACATTGTTGTAACAATCTGCGCAAAAATTTCTTAAGCTTTTCTCCCACCTGCGACTTAGTGATCGGTCCAAATCAAAAAGAGAAAGATACAAAAACTGAAAACCACAGTTTCTTTGAAAGTTATGATAGACCCTAGTGTGACGATAAGAAGGTATTGTTTGATATAAGCTATTCCTCCTCTTTGTCACTATCTTGTCCTCTATTGCTTTTGCTGTTGCTGATGATAATGATGCCTTAAACTGAGGTAGCATGGAATAAGGATTTAACCCTTTCCCAAACAATAACGACATTTGACCACTTTGTTGCAGACGACTTAAGAAAACATTTAGGGAAAAGGAAAAATTGCTTGTGACGATTTTACCTTTTCCCACAATCTTTTCTGGCCTATCAGAAGATTATTTTCCAATTTCATCACATTTTGAATTGTTGTCTGCAAACTCTTTCAATTTGGGACAGTTGAAAATTTGTTGTTTATGAAAGGGTTAAAACCCTTAGAATGCTTGGTAATTTTCTAAAATAAAATTTTTGTCATCTTCTTTTCCAAACCTTAAATATCTGCTTAATTTTGTTGAGGAAAGATACTCAGAGTAGCAAACAGGTTAGATCACAGGTTAGCCGCCAATTTATTTGGCGGCTGGCCTGTGATCTAACCTGCTTGCATAAACATAAAGTTGGTTCCCACACTATAAGGGTTAAAGGCCAAATTTCATCCATTGAGTGAAAAACCCTACATGTGATGTAATAGTATAAAGCCAACTGTAACTGTCAACCAAGATAATTTAACTGGATTCTTTTTAAATGAGTGTAATGCACATTCTATATGCAGAGACATGGAAGTATAAGCCTCAGGGGTAAACCAAAAACTTACTTGAAATAACAAACCTTAAAGACTTTCTTTAGTTATCAAACTTAAATAGTATCCCCTTAAAAAATTTGAGTCCTTACCCTTAAAGTTCTTGAACAGACTTCATGTTTATGCAAACAGGTTTGATCGAGGCCAACCACCAAGTAAATTGGTGACTGGCCTGGATCTAACCTGTTTGCATAAGCATGAAGACAGTTCCAGCACTGTAAGGATTAAACCCTGATTCAGGTTGTCATTGTACTTGAGCAAGACAATATAGTCCCGTAGGATTTCCCATCATGCAGGAATCATTGGTGGTGAAAAGCCGATATAATAAAACAGAAATTTTGTTGACCGAGCATTAAAATACTAATATATATGCCATCAAAACAAACATGGTAGCTTTGATTCCTTAAGGTAAAGGTTATATTCAAAGTTTGTTTGAAGGTCATGAATTATAATCTGTAATATCATTTGCATTGTTTTATTTCAGCCTCTTCAAACTCCGATGAAGAACATTCCTGAAGCCAGATCAACACGTAAACAGCATACTGTTGATCAGAAAATAGCAGACAAATCTCTCCAGAGTGACATTTGTTGGTTAACAATAACAATAACATTCAATTGCCCAAAATAGTCTAGTGATAACATTTGAAGGCAACAACAAGGTAAAGTGATCATATTAAATGAACTTGTACAATCTTCTAATCAAATCTTTTGTAATGCAGGTGACAATAAAGTATCTGCTTGCTTATTATTCTCACTGTTACATTTAACTTTTTTACCATACTTAACATGTTTTGCAAAATCTGTCTTCTAGGACCTAAACCTCAATGACAAATCTGATGCTTAAAAGAAGAAAGTTATAATCTCTAAAATTGTTAATTTCTTAATAAGATTGAATCAAACAATATATTAAAAGAAGACAGAATGTCATAAATTATCACAATAAAGTCATTCTATCTTCTTGTTGGGGACAACTTTTTATTGGTCACAGGATCCTCGGAAAATGATAAACCCAAAATTGGGCACATCTGTTTTTCCAAGAGGTTGTTTATCAAAATGACCCTGGACTTGTCGGAAATTTTGTTGAGAGAAGATGATTGTCCGTATTCCCAAGTCTCCCTGGTAATTTATCTTATTGCTTGTTCCATATTGAATTTAGCCGCCTTATCATATTGTGTGGTTTGAATATTTTTCTTTTTTTTTTCAGTAAATTTCAATCTTGATTTTCAGTACCAATACTTCCATTTCTGCTGGTTGTATACAGAATTTTAACCTTTTCCCATTTAGAATAGACAACTGTGAAAATCTTTGCAGAAATTTGAAAACATTACGAAAAAATTAGACTCTTCTCATAAAACCCTATTATCATTGTTGTGGCTCAATTATTTCAAAGTTAGACTAGGCAGTTACACATTTTACAATTACTTGAAATATGGAAATCATGACAAAAGCAGTTTTTGTTTTGTATCAAAGATGTTTCTAAACAGACTGTCGATGGACCAGCTTAACACTTTAATGTGCAGGGTATATTAATTGCTGCAGAAGCTTGACGAAATCAAAAAGCAATTATTCCTTTTGCAACAAAAGGTTTAGCTTTTATATCACAAAGACAACTTTATTTCTTAAACTTTAGCATTGTCTACTGTTGCTTTCAAATTTGGACCCTAAGTCTTATAAAACCTCTGTTACCTAAGAAGAAATTGATTATACAAGCAATTTCTTCTTTTGTAAGAATAGTTTCAAATCACAACGACAATGAAATTGTCCACACTGTATCATTGTTGTCTACTATTGCCTTCAATTTGTACCCTGGAAGTCTCAAAAAACAATTGTTACCGAAGAAGAAATTTGCTTTAACAAGCAATTTCTGCTTCTGTAACAATAGTTTCAAATCAAGAAAGATGTTATTTTCAACACTGCATCAATTGTTGTCTGCTGTTGCTTTCAAATTAGACCATTCACAAATGTTCATATGGTGGAATGTCTTGAACTTCTTCCACCACAGTCAGCTCTTATATTGGTAATTTATTCAGAAGCTGTGGGGCATAGCGCTTTCAAATCACCAAGACAATGTTATTTTCTACACTATATCATTCCTGTCTACTTTTGCTTTCAATTTGGACCCCAGAAGTCTTTGTAACACATTGTTACAAAAGAATAAGTTGCTTGTAACAAGCAATTTCTTCTTTGGTAACAGTAGTTTCAAATCAAGAATGAAAATGCTTTTCTCAACACTGCATCTTTGTTGTCTACTATTGCTTTCAATTTGGATCCTAGAAGTCTAAAGTAACCATTGTTACCAAAGAAGAAGTGCAACTTCTTTTTTAGTAACAATAGTTCCAAGTCAAGAAAGAAAATGTTGTTTTCAACACTGCATCCTTATTGTCTGCTGTTGCTTTCAAATTGAACCGGTCCCAAATGTCCATATGTTGGAATGCCTTGAACCCAAGGTTCTCCCATCACATTCAGCTCTAATATTGGTAATTTGTACAGAAGCTGTGGGGCATAGTGCTTTCAAAATACCAGCCTCAGGGTGAGCCCTGACCAGGACAATGTTATTTTCTACACTGTATCATTCCTGTCTAATTTTGCTTTCAATGTGGACCCCAGAAGTCTTTGTGAACCATTGTTTCCAAAGTAGGAATTTCTTGTTAAAAGCGAATAGATGCTTTTCAAAACTGTTGTGACAAACGCGAGAATTTTCTTGCAAAAGCAATTTTCCTATTGTTACAATAGTTTCTGCCTTCAACTCACAAAGACAAAGTTTTCACCACATTGTAAAATTGTTGTCTACTATTACTGTCCATTTCGACCCTAGAAGTCTTTGTAAACTATTATTACAAAAGAAGAAATTGCTTGTTCCAAGCAATTTCTTCTTTTTAAACAATAGTTTCAAATTAAGAAAGACAGAGTTATTTTCAACTCTGC
The DNA here is from genome assembly GCA_947846245.1 of Cerastoderma edule. Taxonomy (NCBI): domain Eukaryota; kingdom Metazoa; phylum Mollusca; class Bivalvia; order Cardiida; family Cardiidae; genus Cerastoderma; species Cerastoderma edule. The sequence continues at coordinate 49,313,813 of OX401404.1, read as the reverse complement.
ACTATTGTCTTCTGCTGTTGCTCTCAAATTGGACCAGTCCCAAAATGTCCATATGGTGAAATTAGTAAACCCTTTACCAAACACCAAATCTTTAACTGTCCCAATTTCAAAGAGTTTGCAGACGACATTTCAAAATATGATGAAATAGAAGAATAATCTTCGATTAGGGCAGAAAACATTGTGGGAAAAGGAGGAATCACTTGATAAGAGAAACTTCTACTTTTCCCGCAATGTTTTCCAGAGTCATCTGCAACAATGTAGTCAAATGTTGTTATTGTTTGGTAATTGGTAAAACACAAATCAATCAAGGTTCTCCCATCACAGTCAGCTCTAATATTTGTAAATTTGTAAAGACGCTGAGGGGCGGAGTGTTCTAGCCAATTTCTATCTGGGGATTTAACAATGCAATTATCCGAGCCTTAAGCCCACCTATAGAAACTGTTTTATTGTATTATGTAACGTTTATGGAACAACCCACTCACAACCTGTATTCTATTATTGAATTATCCATCCTCCTGATTGGTGTAGGTGGACGGTTGTGACGATGCGAAGGGAATACTAAATCAAGGCTTTGCCTACAACAAAGATTATAGAATTCTGTGAATGCTCGGAATTAATTTATTTATTGATTTATATAACACGTCAACATTATTTCAGTTTTGTTGTAATGCTTGAGAAGGACCCCATACGCTGGTTAAACTTAGTAGCAAAGTCTACCTCTGGAAATTAGACGAGAGACTAGCTCTCATGAAAATCCAAATGCCCTCACGGCTATTGGAACCCACTAAAAGAGTGGCCATGTGATTTCAAGTTCTGTACTCTAAATATATACTACAGGTATGTCATGGAATAAAACATTTGAGGACGATTACAAAGTACAAAAAATGCATACTTTCCTTGAGAGATAGCATTTGTTACAAGGGTTTCCAACAACAAAAAACTTGATATTTGCTTGAGATGTTATTACCCTATTATTAAACATTAATCCCATTCATGGACCAACAAATTCCCATAATCTGTTTTTAGTTTTTACACACTTGTATAGCTTTTGAAAGCTCATCTCTATCTGTGATTTCTGTCTAAATATACATGTATAGCTTATACACCATTGCTTGTGTTTAAAAGAAAAGGGGTATTTTTCTTAACAAACATCTAATAACAGTTTCCTCCCTTGTGTATGATGGTGCTAAGAACAACTTTTACACAAACTATAGGTAGAATACCCATAATCCCCCATTTTGAAACTCGTTCTATCATTGGTTTACTTCTGTAGTTCTCGGTATACATCTGTATGGGTCGGAACTATTCGCATTTAACAAAGTAGTTCTGACCCATAATTCTGACCAATGTATACTGCATGAGAAAGATCAAAGTAATCCTATGAAAGAATAAGTTTCAAAACGGTAGATTATGGGTATATTCTACCTAAATGGTAGTCAACAGAAGTTGGCAATTCGAAAGCGTAGCATATGACCATTACTTTGAATTATCATGTAGAAACAGCCATGACAAAAGGAGAAAAGCCTCATTTGAACCAATATACAGTCTAACTTGTGTTAAGCAGCAACCCTTTTAGACAGCCAACCTGCCTTAAACAACCAATACATAAAGTCCTGTGTTGGATTTATAGTGTACATCAATTTGTGTTAAGCAGCCAACCTGTCTTAAACAGCCAATTTACTCTGTCCCATAGGCTGGTCTCTTAACACAAGTTTGACTGTAATTCATTCTTCCTTTGCCACAATCAGTTCAGCTCATTTTTTCAATATAACTATTCCTTGTTACAACAAATAACAATTGGAGTCATAGCATGTTGCTCAAGTGTGTTGCTCATGAAATGAGTTTTACACAATATAGAAAAGAAATTATTTCAAAATACACAAGCCAGGGTTCAGTGCAATACCATAGTAAGTGCTTCATGTTTATGAAGCACTTACTATTGTCTTGGACTGAACCCTCGTAATGTGCAATGTTGCTTCTTAGTAAAGACTTTGACAATTGCTTTTTGAAAGCCAATGCAATCTTAAAATACAACCTCAATCATTATTTACATTCTCAATCACTATGCGTTTTGTTTTGTTCTTTGCAATTGCAGATGGTACAATATCAGATGATTCAGATAGCAAGGCGTTGAAACGATGCCAGGTTCATGCAACTCATATCGTCAAAACACTTGACTTGCATCATTACAGACCTTAATATATTTCATAGTTATATTGAAGTAGATATAGTATCCACCTTGACTGCAACCAATCCAGCCTTATAGCACATGCTACTTCTACATTGTATTTGGGCAATGCTTCGAAATAACAAGCCTTTACTATACACATTAACATGGTATAGGAAACATGGTATGGTACGTAGGTTTGTTTTAAAACCATCCATCATTGAAAAAGACTATTATTAGGTGACGAATCTACATACAATGAGAATGTTCCCCATATTTCCCAGGGGAAATTACAACAGTATGCACTGATTCAACAAAATATAAACTTCTAAGTAAAGAATGTACGCTAGGATATGTGTAGGCGATAGTGGTGCAGTGGTGGAGCATTGACCTCTGGTATCCAGGGTCCTGTGTTTGAAGGAAAAATACTTGCACTTACCAAAGGCCTTAAGGTCTTTGTACTAGACCACAAATCACCACAAGTACTGGTACCCAGGAAGCAGAATTTTGAGTAAGAACTAAGTCTTGTTTCCCAAATCAGGTAAAATAAATAAGTTTAAACTAAAAAGAATTAACAATAATACAGGGATTTAAGCCATTACTTTTTAACTATAAAGATGCTTGTTCACAGAAGAGAAAATTTGAAAGTCAAAATCAAGTCTTTGAAACAATGCAGTTTGTGTATTGCACCTGTTTGCTACTCTGAATATCTTTCCCCATCAAAGTCAAGCAGATTTTTAAGGTTTTGGAAAGCAGACGACACAAAAATCTATTTTAAAAGAATTACCCAGCATTCTAAGGGTTTACACATTACCTCATAAATTATACAGTACTATTTTGGATTAGTTCTAGTTCAGAACAACAGCAGAATGATCATTTTGAATAAAGAGAAAATCTTCTATCACAGGTTAACTATAATTTATTAAAAAATGAAGTAATGCGTTAAACAATTAATTCATTTCAAGGCATGCATATTCACAAGGCAAACAGGTTCAAGTGCATTTATACGTCATAATACATCACATACCTTCTCCCTTTAAAGTTGACATATCCAAATATGTATTTTTCACATGATCTTTAGATGGCATTATTGGAAGAAAATCCTTTCCAACTCAACCATTTGCCATTGATAAAGCTGTATATCCGATAAAGTTTTTCTATAGAGTAATAATCTATTATAACTTTTGTAAGGTTAAAGTCGTCCTCCTATAACAGTGTGTGAGACCAAAACTCAACATGGTTTTATAAATAATAGCAGTTAACTTTTACTTTATGTTGGTTGAGTGAATTTTACCACAGGCACTTTCCTCTACACAGAACGAAATTCACCAACTTCAGACAGAAAGGTTTTTGAAAACATTGAGACAAAAAGAGAATTTGCTCATTAATGAGCAAATTCTCTTTTTATCTCAATGTTTTCAACTCTCTTTATTTACCGTTTCTTTCTTTCTATTATTTCCTTTCCTGATCATATCAAAGTAGTCTGCTTAAGTTTTATTATGTTGACAATAGTGAAAGAGTAAGATAGAAGTAAACGATGAGTTAAACCCTTTACCGGAGGAAATATGTCCTTTTTCACAGACTAATATGGTATATGTTTAAAAAAAAATAAAGAAATATTTTAGATCTTTACATTCATGTTTAGCAGTTGCATCACTTTTCTTTGATTTTGTCCAATTTCATGACAGGATACGAAAATGTACAAAACAATTGACCATTCACACCCATCAGATGAGGATTTAATGACTGCCCACCGCAAAAAAGAGTTCTATTTACTCTTCAACCCTCCCAGATCGTATTAACACAGGCAGACAAAATCTTTAATTGATCACAAAAACTTAAATTGATGATGAAATCTTTAGTTGCTGGTGAAATGTGAAATCATTGCCGTCAAAAGGATGAAGTTATATTGTAAATGAGACTTTTCCCTAACATGGCCAATTAAATTAACTTCAAAGCGGGTAAAATTTGGAAATATTGTAACAAAGGAGAAACCAAATGTGAAACAAAATCTCGCTTAATGCACGGAGGTGAAATCTGATTAGATTGTCTTGTCTGTAGATACCAAATCTTTTTTGTATTTGTCCATATATAGTAAATTTCAGTAAAAATTTCAACTTGTAAGTGAAGGCTTTAACAGAAGCTGGGCAATAAGGACAATTATTGCTTTTTGTCACCCCTGCTTAGTGTATACTTCGCTATATCTAATCAATTGTGCAGTTTTTGATGGGTATCATTTGTCACAGTAAAGTAAGCTTCATTGTCATCTGCCAATAATTCTTAACCAATTCCCTCATATTGAATTGTGATTTGTCCAATTGGAAAGCAAAAGAGCAGACTATATTTATAGAGTATATTTCAAACCCCTTTGTATTTATGGAATTCTGTCCAAATTATTTCCACTAGGAGAGATATTGATCATCATGAGCAGCTTGCTGAAGGGCACTTTCACAAATTCAGACAATTTTTTCTAATTTAACCCTTAGAATGCTGGGTAATTTTCTAAAAAGATAGAATTTTGTGTCATCTGCTTTTTAAACACCTAAATATCTGTTTAATTTTGTTGAGAAAAGATACCCAGAGTTGCAAACAGGTTAGATCACAGGCAATTCGCCCAGTTTACTTTGGCCTCTGGCCTGGATCTAACCTGTTCGCATAAGCATGAAGTCGGTTCCAGCACTATGAGGGTTAGACATAAAAGATCTAGGTATGATTATCACAAGAAAAGTGCACTTTACCTGAATCGAAAGCAGAGTGCTTATTCTGCAGTTTTATCTTATCAATTTCATCCAGCTCATGACTTTCTTTATTACTGGCTTCTTTCCCACTGGGCAGTGGGTTGAGATAGTCATTCGGGACAGTTGGTGAAGATGGGGAGGGCATGTTCGCATACGCTCTGTTCTCCATAACACGACTGCGAGTTGAGGTCAAACAGCAATGATCGTCTTATAAATGACTTAGTCCCACTGCTTCTGTAATGAAATAAACCATATCAAAATAAGAGGCGGTATCACTAGGCTAATGCCTTTGATCTTATGTCCGAACGAGATGGTCACACCCATGACGGAACAGGTATTTTTGCTTTTTCCAGAAAAATAACATTAGAAGACCAACTGCTTTTGACATGCGCCCTGTCATTTGCGATTACTCTGCAAAGTGTTAGACATAACACTGTGATAAAGCATAGGTTATCATATGCCAGAGGAATCGTATAGTTGACGGTCAACTCATGTGGGGTACAAAATGTGGCTATCATTGGCAAAAGTAGGTGAAAAAAGCAAAATTACTTGTGGCTCTGCCATCTTGTTCAGCCATAAGATCTTAAACATTGGTCACATGATTCCCCTGCCTGAATTAGTTATTTTGTGACAGTTGTTCTTTCAAAAACATGGCAGCTTCATCAATTTAGAAACAATAGTTATATTGTTACCTTATTCAAGTGACCATTAAAGGAAAATTCTATATAGTTAGGTGTAGAAACCATAGTGACAAGAGGATTAATTGCTCATCAGGAATAATTCATCCTTTAGTCGCATTGGTTTCTGAACTAAAGTCATCTGCAACAGATGAGATTATGTGGAGTAAAGGGTTGAAAAATACATACTACCTGATGTTTGCCTAGCAAATACATAATAAGCAATAATTATGAGAATAATTACAGGGCTGTTTGTACAAGCAATCTCATCTTGTTTCTGCTACAGCATGCCAAAAGAAAAATAGAAACAATCAGCCTACATGTTTACAGGGACAACACCCATTAGCACACTGGATAGGAAATCCAACCTGGAATACAGGGGTCGAGAGTTCAAAACTCTGGCATGGTCATCATTCTTTCCAATGCTCTACAAAGACACTTCAACATGACTTACTAGTCTCCAAGCTCTGAACAGTATTTTGTTTCCATCTTTGAAACTTGTAAGGGACTAACAAACTGGAAAAAATGTGAGCTACATATAATACTTACATGAGGTTTGGTAGGAGCATACATGAGAACATTGGCAATTTTTGTTATAATTCTTAATATTTTGCTGTACTTGTGAGGTACAAGTAAGATGGATAAATACTTTAACTCAGATTTCAACTTATTTTTTAACCCCTAAAATGCTTGGTTATTTTCTAAAAATAGATTTTTATGTAATCTGCTTTCCAAAATCTTAAAGATAAGCTTAATTTTGATGAGGAAAGATACTCAGAGTAGCCAACAGGTTAGATCTCAGGCAAGCCGCCAATTTATTTGGCGGCTGGCCTAAATCTAATCTGTTTGCATTAGCATGAAGTCGGTTCCAGCACTATAAGGGTTATTGAAAAAATTCACCAGTCACAACGTTCTGGCAAATGTTACAAGGCATGAGTTGGCATCTGTAAATGAGACAAAGTTCATGTGCGGTCAAGCATATCCAGATGGACTTGACCCTCATACGAAATTTCGTGACTGGTCAAAATTGATAGCAACAGCAGACGACAGTTGGAAAGCATAAAAGATGTTTTTCTTTGTAAACATGTATATTCAAGAAACCATTGCGACAAAAGAAGAAATTGCTTGTTACAAGCAATTTCTTCTTTTGTCACAATTGTTACTTTTATCATCACCTACCCAATAAAGGACCAATCCGTCAACAAAAGAAAGAGTATAGCCGTTTATCATGGACCATAGCCGAACAAGGCAATAATGGTCGACACGAAAGACCTGATTCACACACAGAAATCATGTAAGCTGTCAACCTGTCAACTGATCTATTGAGGCTGTGAATTTCGTCTTAGTTGCAACATTGATCAACTATCAGGGACAAATCAAGTTCATGAATAAATATGAAAATCAAGCAATGAATGAACATGAAGCATTCCATATTTGTTCGTTGGTTTCGGATCTTAAAGTTCTCCCCTTATCCTAATGTTTTTAATGTTGATGAATCAGTTAGGCAGTATTTCACTGATGTTTTTTGTTAGCTTTTGATACATGGTTTGAACTTTCATCTGTTGAATTTCTATCAAAAGTTCACTGACAGATGAAAAGATACACATTTGGTCTGTCCAATAACATATTTCCTTATGTGGCCTTTTGGGACTGATATGAATTGAAAACCACAGCAGACGACAAAAATAACACAAAAAAATACATTAAGTAAGATATTAGGTAGCTCATAAGGAGCAGTTTATCCTTTAGTAAACCTGGTTTTTTGAAAGATTTCTGTTACAGATGTACCACATAGTGCGGTATTGATGAAGAATTGGCAAACGTAATAGGTAAATCATTTAACAAAAAAGAACTTACGTGATTTCGATGTTTAAAATCCCTCCTAAAATAATGTTTCAACTTAACACAAACATGTGATAGCTGAAGTCAAGCATGTCAGCTTACAAAACTTCATAAAGGTTTGTTGAATCATTAAAGGAATACATATCATATAATAAAGAAAAGAAAAGATAAATACATGTTATTTTAACAACACTGGAAAGTGCACTGATCTTCACCAATACATGGTAAAAGAGAAGAAATTGATTGTGGCTGACCTCAAGTGTAAATGGTTCAAATTGAACCATGAGACGTGATCGCCAATGTATGGCCGCTCTGCACTCAAGATGAGTTTTTAAAGGCTTACAAATAACTCAACCAAAACCAAGTACCCTTGTTCATTATAGCAAATATCTTCTTTAATTGTGCGGGAAACATCTTTGTTATTCACCTTATATGTTTTACATTGATTGTGAAAGAAGCTTACAACTTGTTCAAAGCCACTTTCTATGACTGCTTCCTGGATACTATAAAACCAGTACTTGCGCCGATTTGTGGGTCAGTCCCAGAAAATATCACCTTGCCTAAAGGGGGTTCAAACCCGGTACCCTCTGTACATGAAGCCAACGCTCTACCTCTGCACCACTGTCACCCACAACATCTTTGGAGCTATATTTTCGAAACATGTAGAAACTACACGCTAATAGCTTTTACCTTGTTGTTATGTGATATTCTTGTTTGAAAGTTCATGTATCAAACAAGAGCTGTCCATAAGACAGAACATTTGACTATCCAATTAGTGTTACAGAGACATATAGGTCAGTAATCAGAAATTGGTTTATGAAATATCAAAAAAAAAGAACTTAGACTTTTCAAGTTTGAAAAGTGGTATAATTAGCTTAAAATCAAAAGAGTTAGCAGTACTTAATCAGTAACTTTACATTATGACCCTTAGACAATTGTGTGAAATTTCAATTCATTCCTCTCAGAAGTCCTTGCTTGAGTCCTTGCTTGTCAAACTTAACCAAATAATTCCCAAAAAGGGACACAATTTTCTTTAAATTTATCCAAGCTAGAGTTTTGGGACTTGGTGTCTGACCATGTATTTTGACCCTTAACCTTTACGAAACAATAACGATTTGACCTGTTTGATGCAGACGAATATGGAAAACCTTGTGAGAAAAGGAGAAATTGCTTGTAAGGAGTAATTTCTCCTTTTCCCACAATGTTTTCTGCTCTATCAGAAGATTAATTTCCAATTTCATTGTGTATCGAAACATCGTCTGCAAACTCTTCCAATTTGGGACAGTCGAAAATTTGGTGTTTGGTAAAGGGTTAACACATAAAACCTGCATTCTTAAAAATACTAACAACATAGCTTTCATCCAAAGTACTGAAGTCAATGGTTGAATCACCCACCATCCCTAATACTGAGATACTCCATCAAGCACTTGAACTACTAACCTACTTGTATATAACATGTTGTATAGACAATACTTTAACAAATATACTAACCCAATATTCTCATGACATAATTGACCTTTGAGATCCATTTAAAAGTGTATCCACTATATGGAATTTTGAGGCTGGTCCAATACCAAAGGAATGGAAGAATGGTGAAATTGTAGAAGACAAAACATAATTTTTCATATAAGATTGGATAGGAAGGAATGAGATACCATTAAAGCCATACTTGCGCTCACTTACACTGAAATTGTGAAAGTTCTAGAACAATTGAAAATTAACTTGAAAGTTCTCTAAATTTGCTTTTACAGAGGATTTGAGTCTGTAACACATTCGCATGATGCGTTTAAAAAAAGTGAATACTATAAGATTTGTTTTCATTTAGCGGTAAAACAAGGTCAGCCGGGAAACGTTGGGAACCAATAAAACCCAAGAAATTCTCCACTTTTAATGTACACCTTGTTGATATTGGATAAATGACAGTATTTTCTGTGTTTCACAAGATTTTTCTAGCCAGGTGATGCCACTCATTAATCTGAGGCTTCTTGCTATTTTAGAAGTTACACAAATGTAAACAATGAAGTTAAATTGTTAGGCACCAACTTTGGGAAAATAGCACTTTGAAAAATAGATAATAAATAATGCAGGCTTTATATTGTCATGATCCTATGGTTTTTCGCTATGTTTCAACATATTCTTTCATAGTTCATAACTCATATTACCCAGTTTTGCAGTCTTTCTGAGTGCTAGTACAGGTTTTAAGGAGACAGGGCTGGCCATTTCAACGTATTCCTACATATAGGATATTTTGTTAGGTCTTAGTTCAAAGAAAAGCAAATAAAACTTATATTTAGAAAGAATTATAACAAACTCTTTTTTTATAATTTGGTTAATATCAATTCTGTCAGAGAGGAAATCCTTTGTTTTGGGTTGTCTTTTTCAAACAATTTCCTTTGTCACCATTGTTTCTTGGGGTTGTATATTTGTTTTGCTTTAATTGAGGAAAATGAAAATTGAGAGCAAATTTTGAGGTTTCATTTATCTTAAGTCAATCTCTATCTTAGCTACAAATTATTTTGGGTTCTGTTGTCAAAATGGTTGTTTTTTATTTTGGGTACTTGGGTTTAAGCCCCAACAATACCACTAGTATCTCCGGAGTGTTCTTTATTCCATATAGTGCTGGAACCTACTTCGTGCTTATGCAAACAGGTTAGATCCAGGCCAGCTGGTGGCTGGCCTGTGATCTAACCTATTTGCTACTCTTTCCTCATCAAAACTAAAAAGATACTTAAGTTTTGGAAAGGAGACAACACAAAAATCAATTTCTAGAAAATTACCCACTGTTCTAAGGGTTTATGGTATGACACTTCAGAGCCCTTAGTAGCATTTTATGCATAGAACTGTTGAATCTCAAGAAAATCATTATGAATGTAACAGAAAAATGGTTGAAATAGCATTAGACCATTTGATCAATAAACTGCTAAATTACACATAATAATTGGAGACAAGTTTCTATATGTTTCGGTAAAGATAATCAAAGTCATATTGCAAACCTTTACAAGGTGACGTATTTGAGTTAAAACCATAGAGATCACGAGTACGTATCCAACAAAACACAACATGAACAAATCCCAAGTTTTATTCTGAGTTATGAATATTTAGATTCAACACCATCCCATGCAAAATACTGACTCATAAGGCATTGTATCTGCAAGAACCAGAAAATGCCCCCGAATAAAATATTCCAACTGCAATGGATTTCCTTTCATCCATATGTAGCATGTTCATGGGACATTTGAGACGTGACCATGGCTCTGGATAAGGGGCTCATACTTAACCCATTACTAAACAATATCAACAATTGACCAGTTTGTTGCAGACAACTCTGGAAAACATTTTGGGAAAAAGAGACATTGCTCATTTAGAGCAATGTCTCATTTTCCCACAATGTTTTCTGCCCTATCAGAGGATTATTTTTCAATTTCATCACATTTTGAAATGCCGTCTGCAAACTCTTTCAATTTGGGACAGTCGAAAATTTGGGATTTGGTTTAGGGTTACGGTTCTCATTTATATTTCTTCAAACTCATATATTGTGGGTACTCATTAGAATGGTCTCAATGAGACAATTATTACAATGCCACAACAATTGGGTTTTTAGGATGGCTAAAAACGCTGCCGTCTATAATTTCACCATATCTTGATCATTGAATTTCCATAAAACATCTTTATCAATATGTATCTACTGGAGAGCACAAATGTTTGATATATGTCTCTGAGAACATGCAAGTCTGAAGAAATATTAGCACAGGGGTTCTGTTTTCATCATCAGATTTAACACATTACAGCCTTCAGATTGTTGTCTTCGGTTATACTATCCCTTTGCCTTTAAATGCAGCTTAAGGCTTTTTCGCGTTATATAACAGGGACCCATTAACCCACTACCAAACAATAACAACATTTAACCAGCTTGATGCAGACAACTCTGGAAAACGTTGTGGGAAAATTGTGGAAATTCCTTTAAAATCATGCAGTTTTCCCAAAAATTCAGTGTACCAGCATTTTGGTTTTCAAACTCAGCAATTTCCCAAAATAAGCAAGCCTAGGCCTCTTCCAAATTTAATATAAAAGCCCTGCAGTTGCTTCAAAAGACTTCATAATGAGCAATTTCTCCTGTTAGCACAATAGTTTTTTTATACATCTAAATATAGAAAATGGATTTTTGTTATATTAAATTTTCAGTTTCAGACACAAAAACCATGTAAAGGAAGTGGATACAAGTGAATGAGCACCATTTTCTTTTTCTTCCATAAATTTCTACCCTTGAAGAATGATAAACAATGTGTATTTCATGAGAGTTCTCAATATCGATAGTATGGCCAAACTGATCATCCTTATTATAAAGACCTCTTAGTTGTTTCTATTAGTTTTTCAAAAAAAATATGGATTATATCTGTATTTTCATACCAATATAAAGTTTTAACAAATTTTAGGTCAACCTTTAAGTCAACCTTTAAGTCATAAAAGAAGATGATTTATATTTACTTCAAATGATGACATAGTTGTATTTTGCTAATGGAGACGTGCTATTTGGGTATCTCTAAAATCAGTCAGTGTGAACGAAAACTGTCAACTATTTCTGACTGATTTCTTATTTAACCCTTAATCATACTTTGGGTAGAATACCCATAATCCGACATTTTGAAACTTATTATTTCATCGGATTACTTCAGTCATCAACAGTATAACTCAGTGTTGGCCAAAATTATTCCAATTGAACAAAATAGTTCCCTACCCTGACAGAGGGTAATCAAGACGTCTATAAAGTGACCACCATGTCTTGGGACTGCATCATTTTATCTTTACATTACTCTTTGTTTGGTTATGTCTATCTAGAAACCAAAATTGAAAAGTTGCTTTACAATAGATGTAAAATAAAAAGCCGATATAGATTCATTCTTTATTTTCTTCAATAAGATGAAGTTCCTTAGGGTTACTTTGAATACCAATACAACTAAACTTGTCCCTATCATTGCTTGTACAACCAAAATTATAACCTCCTTCATGGCATATAGGGGTCTATAATTACCCTTGGGTCAGTACAATATAATGGTATATAAGATCAGTAGGATCTAATATCCTATGGTATATTACATGGAACTGACCCAAGATAAGTAATGACCCCTATTCTTCCTGGCTGGCATGTACCTACCTTGTATAGTATCGTATATGGCTGGCATGTACCGACCTTGCACAGTACTGTATATGGCTGGCAAGTACCTACCTTGTATAGTATCGTATATGGCTGGCATGTACCGACCTTGTATAGTATCGTATATGGCTGGCAAGTACCTACCTTGTATAGTATCGTATATGGCTGGCATGTACCGACCTTGCACAGTACTGTATATGGCTGGCAAGTACCTACCTTGTATAGTATCGTATATGGCTGGCATGTACCGACCTTGCACAGTACTGTATATGGCTGGCAAGTACCTACCTTGCACAGTACTGTAAATGGCTGGAAAGTACCTACCTTGTATAGTATCATATATGGCTGGCATGTACCGACCTTGCACAGTACTGTATATGACTGGCAAGTACCTACCTTGCACAGTACTGTATATGGCTGGCAAGTACCTACCTTGCACAGTACTGTAAATGGCTGGAAAGTACCTACCTTGTATAGTATCATATATGGCTGGCATGTACCGACCTTGCACAGTACTGTATATGGCTGGCATGTACCGACCTTGCACAGTACTGTATATGGCTGGCAAGTACCTACCTTGTATAGTATCATATATGGCTGGCATGTACCAACCTTGCACAGTACTGTATATGGCTGGCAAGTACCTACCTTGTATAGTATCATATATGGCTGGCATGTACCGACCTTGCACAGTACTGTATATGGCTGGCATGTACCGACCTTGCACAGTACTGTATATGGCTGGCAAGTACCTACCTTGTATAGTATCATATATGGCTGGCATGTACCGACCTTGCACAGTACTGTATATGGCTGGCAAGTACCTACCTTGCACAGTACTGTAAATGGCTGGAAAGTACCTTCCTTGCACAGTACTGTATATGGCTGGCATGTACCGACCTTGCACAGTACTGTATATGGCTGGAAAGTACCTACCTTGTATAGTATCGTATATGGCTGGCAAGTACCTACCTTGCACAGTACTGTATATGGCTGGCAAGTACCTACCTTGCACAGTACTGTATATGGCTGGCAAGTACCTACCTTGCACAGAACTGTATATGGCTGGAAAGTACCTTCCTTGCACAGTACTGTATATGGCTGACAAGTACCTACCTTGCACAGTACTGTATATGGCTGGCAAGTACCTACCTTGCACAGTACTGTATATGGCTGGCATGTACCGACCTTGCACAGTACTGTATATGGCTGGCATGTACCGACCTTGCACAGTAATGATATGGCTGGCAAGTACCTACCTTGCACAGTACTGTATATGGCTGGCATGTACCGACCTTGCACAGTACTGTATATGGCTGGCAAGTACCTACCTTGCACAGTACTGTATATGGCTGGCATGTACCGACCTTGCACAGTACTGTATATGGCTGGCATGTACCGACCTTGCACAGTAATGATATGGCTGGCAAGTACCTACCTTGCACAGTACTGTATATGGCTGGCATGTACCGACCTTGCACAGTACTGTATATGGCTGGCAAGTACCTACCTTGCACAGTACTGTATATGGCTAGAAAGTACCTACCTTGCACAGTACTGTATATGGCTGGCATGTACCGACCTTGCACAGTACTGTATATGGCTGGCATGTACCGACCTTGCACAGTACTGTATATGGCTAGAAAGTACCTACCTTGCACAGTACTGTATATGGCTGGAAAGTACCTACCTTGCATAGTACTGTATATGGCTGACAAGTACCTACCTTGCATAGTACTGTATATGGCTGACAAGTACCTACCTTGCACAGTACTGTATATGACTGGAAAGTACCTACCTTGCACAGTACTGTATATGACTGGCAAGTACCTACCTTGTATAGTACTGTATATGGCTGGAAAGTACCTACTTTGCACAGTACTGTACATGGCTGGCAAGTACCTACCTTGTACAGTACTGTATATGGCTGGCAAGTACCTACCTTGCACAGTACTGTATATGGCTGGCAAGTACCTACCTCGCACAGTATTCTACATGACTGGCAAGTACCTACCTTGTACAGTATTGCATATTTGATCATACAGAAAGGGTTATACTCTCTTCTCTTAAAGGCACAACCATACGGCTAATAACATTACAATATGGGCTATTAAAGGCTAATAAAACACCCATTCAAAATTGCATGAAATCAATATATGATTAATGTGTGTATCATGTATATACTATATAAAACCAAGCAAAAAACGTCCAAACATACAATCACATCCTATTAATGGTTATGCAGTCTATATGTATATGCCTGCATGTTTTCAAAAATGAACTGATATGCATAAAGATAATTAAATTGAAACCGCAAAACCTGACATGAAGTCAGTTTTCATAAAATAATTAAAATGTAACATTCTTAGGAAAAATATGATCATGTTATGGATGAAATACATCGTCTTTGCATAGACTAATCTGGTCAAATAACTGATTCCCTCCTCATTTGGGAACATGTGACTGATCCAAATTCAAAGCAACAGCTAGCAACAAATAGTAAATTATTCTTTATAACATAAGGTTATAAACCATTGTGACTAAATTATAAATTGCTCATCTAAGTAGCAACTCATCATTTTCTAATCATGGTTTCTATAGCATTCTACAGCAGGTCCAGTAAAATGAAAGATTGTGGAGCAAGAAGTTAAATTCATTTAACCACTAGGATCTGTAGTTATCCTGGGTCAGATCTATAGTTTTGATCCTAGAATAACTAATGATCCATGTGATTAACCCTTATAGTGCTTGAACCCACTCCATGCTTATGCAAACAGGTTAAAACCAGGCCAGTCGCAAAATAAATTGGCGGCTGGCCTGTGATCTAACCTGTTTGCTACTCTGAGTATCTTTTCTTGTCAAAATTAAGCAGACATTTATGGTTTTGGCAAGCAGATGACACAAAAATCTATTACTAGAAAATTACCCAGCATTCTAAGGGTTAACACAACATACTACTTACTTCTACAAGTTTAATCAATCCAAACCACAAGGTGAAGACGTCTGCAATTTACCACTTTATCAGCAAACAACTTCTCAATGAAAAATATCCATAGAAACATCGTACATTCACCATCACAAGTATACGTCATTGACAAAACTTTTTGACAGCCAGGTGAAACATTATGGTCATATGACCGACTACTGAGTAATTGCCTAACACTTTACCTCTAATTAGATGTGAGCGTCAAACTGCAAAAAAACGTCGCTGTTTATCAAACGTGCCTAAAAATGAAAGTTTCTTTTGTCAATCATATCCCAAAGTCGACACACCACCAGTTATCAAGGAAAATGCATATTTAGCATTTTCGGAAGTTCGTCTGTAGCAGAAGCAATTGGCGGGAAAACACGGGGAAAAGTGTTTTTCAATGCCATACCTGTAGTAGATGATTGATGGACAGTGTTTTGTGGTCTGTGCACGTGGTCACTAGACCAGTCACAGCGTACCGAATTTTGTATAACTGGTCCTTATTGAAACAAAATGCCACATCATGCTGAAAATTAATGCGAGACTTAGATTTGTGAGTTTTAAGCTGTGATGTTTACTGTTAGTATACTTTTACAGATCATTACAATTGATTTCACAGGAAGTTTTAGACATTATGTTGAACTATTTTAAGTCCAAAATCTGTTATTCAATAATGACGTTTTATTGAATTGATAAAGCTTTACATCAGAAAAGTCGCAAAGTGTGTATTAGTCTAAGCAACCTGGTGACCAAAGTTAAACTTCCAAAAAAAGACCATCATTTAGCCAACACACCACCACCAAAAGATGAACCTTGGTACATTTTCATTTTCATTTTATCATTATTGTTTACTTTTCTTTTCGGCTTTATGAAAAGATTTTGGTTATTCTATGTGTTGTATAAGTCATTTGACGCACCAGAGTCAATATCACAAGCTTGCATTCCCAACCGCACTCAATAGCTGTCGCCCGCTACTGCTTTCAATATCTGCACCAGCCATAAAGTCCCATGGACTCATGGCAATGAAACAAATTTCTGTATGCAATCGATTCATTTAAGTGTTTATTTCTCTCAATGATGAACGAAATCGTATAATCTACCGTGTGTAGATAGTTATAAGATGATCTTGGCCACGGACATTTGCATTCTATTCTGCTTTGTGTTAGAATTTCGGGCTGATTCTCCCTTTAAGTTTTTCGCCATTTTACCCAAATTTTAAATAGAAATGTAGACTGCATTAAATAAAGCCTCAAAATATAAAATATATCGTCATAAATCGGGCTATTTATTCACCAGTATATATACATATGTTCATCCGTTCCTACCTCGTTTATCTAGCCTCGGGCTATGTATGGATAGCTCCGTTTATTTATCAAGATCGGCAGATAAATCAATTTTTAAACACTTATGCAACAAGTTGTGATATCAGAATTCGTTGAAAATTTCGGCATGATAGGTTTTGAGGTTCGATTACTGTGAATGGGCACATATGTAGCAGCGACCTTCCATCAGCAATCGTATCTACTCGGCAATCCCCGTAACAAGTCGGTAGATATACCTCGTAGGCAGTACATGAATACACCAGAAATCCTGGGGTAATTCGCCTTATTTCCGGCGGCTAACGCAAAATGCACACAGGCACTAAATATGTATTTAGATACACACAAATTGGTTATATATCACAATTGAATGGTATTTTTACCCTTTTCATTAAAGATGATCATATGAACACATCTTTGTTTCATATTTTGTCAATCAGCTCTTTCCGGCAATCCCCGGCTTGTGACGGGGATTGCCGAGTTGATACGATCGGCCCTTCGTTGCTGACCTACTTTCAAAAATGGCTCCCCTCCCATTAGCCTGGGGTCCTGGCCCATGCTAACCCGCATTAGGGCCAGGTGTCAGAGAATGAATAGTCGCTTCTGATTGGCTTACGGATTGCCACTCGTCTATTATGATAAGATGGCGTTTGAATTGTGCATTTACCCTTTTTTACCCTTATCATTTTTTACCCTTTTTCCATCCCTTATCCAGGGTAGCCTTTACCTTTTACAATTTTCATACAATACTCAATTTTCATAAATTAATTGCACTTAAATGGATTTTGTTGGATTTAAATATTGGGATTCAATATATCAGATTAAATTAATATCTTTTGTAAAAGAATCAAACTTTTTACTTTAGTGGTTCTCTCTGAATGAATTCTACCAAAAATATTATTTGTATATTCAAACGAGTTTTAAATCACACACAAAACAAATTGAATGGAAACAAATTGGAAACATATATCTCCACCAATCAATATTACATATCATCTTATGTCCTTCGATGCTTAAATTTGAGGCTTGTGAAGTGTTAATAGGCCACTTTGAAGAAAGAAAAACATCATAAAAATGTGAAAAGCATCTTCTTTTTAATCAAATTCAACGACACGCAAAAGGTAAGGGTAAAGGGTCTCACTTATCTCTGGTTAAACAATCACGAATTCAATTAACAGGCAATAAAGATAAGAATCCCACCGACAAGAGTTTTGGTATATCAACGAAACGGCATCTGTATTTATTCCCTTTATGCAGCCATAAGTTAAATAACAAACAAGGAAAAAAGAACGTGATTTTTTTTCTTTTCCAATGATAAGCAAAAGCCAAGCTTCTCAACAAAATTAACACCTTTATTTGTCGTTTTGACAAAATCATATGAAGCCTACAAAATCAATTATAATTAGTATTAAACATTGTCGCTATAAGCTTATTTAGTGTCGTTTGAAATTTTGATTAAATATAAGAACCTAGTTGTAGTTGACGAAGTCATCAAGAAGAGGGGGAACGCATGAACTAAGAATGAACTGATATGGACACATTTAGATCTCAAGAATTTGATATCAGAATTAATACTATTCTAACATATATTGCTCATCAAACGATTTCCAGATATAGTCTTGCCTTGTCATATCTCGTCTTTTAAAACAACGTTTTACTCTAACTTTGAAAGATTAACACGCCTTCCTAAATTCTGTAACTATCTTGTCAATAGTAAGTACTTTTCTATAACAAATTTAAGCACACGACACCATCTATTACAGAAATTCCACCATAAAGTTTACTTTGATCTACTCCAGATTTGTTTTATGGTAAAACACGACGCAAAGAGCTTGACTTTTCAATACTTGTGTCACAAACACAACCCTTTTTGGGTGATTTGGGCGGTGTACTGCATTTGAGTTCGATTACAAAACACAATGCTATAAAATACAATAAAAACCAGAGTCACGACTTCATCTCAAAAGGATCCAACGCTAAGTAGGGTGTATAAATAGGTACATTTTCTCATGAATAAAGTTGCAGACTTTAAATCGACGCGCATGCGCAGTCGATGTTGTTTCATTCGGAATACCTCGGCATAACCGAACACTATTGTGTTCGGTAAACTTTCTCTGACACCTGGCCCTAGTTCGCGGTATACGAACGGGCCAGGACCCCAGGCTACCCTCCCATTACCTCCGAGGTTATTTTAAGAAATGGCCGAGGTGTTCCGAATGCTTCCATCAGTTCAAAATCGGCATGAGTAATATATAGTTTTAGTCCACGAAACAAACTCGAAATTCCTTAACATAAATTGTAAAAATTTGGTCCACAACTGTTGTAAAATAAGTTTATATTACATTGTAAGTATATAAATAACTTAAATGTGAATCATTCTTAATTCTGCGTCATGAAGAAATTTATAACAAGTAGTCCTTCTCGCGGCGGAAGGTTAATTAATGAAACGTCGTAAAGTAAACCTTGCTACTCACACAGTAATACAATTTCGTGCCTCGAAGTCGATACTCTAACCCATGACCACATAGAAACTGTAGCATGTTCCGAGAATACGGTATACGGACATTCCCCCCCCCCCGGACATTTGCCCTCCCGGACATTTGCCCCCTTTTTGGTATAGGGCGGACATTTTCCCCCTCGCCGCAATGTAGAAGGTGGACATTTGCCCCCTCATATTATTTTTTCAACTTGCTTGACCTGATCATATTCCGTTATGATTAAACAGGAATTTAAATGGAAATAATAATAATAATCCAACCGTGAAAAGGCGATATACATGCATAAGTTGATTTGACCTTATTTTTTCATTTTCAGTTTAAGTATTTCTCTCATAATCAAAAGTGATGGTATTGTCATACCGACACAAATTGGAATACCTTTTGCCTTCTTTGTTTTTTATTGTTAGCCTTGAGTGAGCCAAATCGGCAATAAGATTAAAGATGTGATCAATATGTTAATTAAAAAATAAATTCAATTCATTAAATTCAATTCATTAAGTTTCATGGTTGGATGAGCATGATTGGCCAAGTGCCATCGGTGTGTTTTTGATTCGTTGTCTCGATTTTAACACCTATAGGGGATTAGGAGGGAAGAGCTAATAGAGTATAATTGATAAAAATATTATTTTCATTTTAATTTCTAACTTAAAACGATCAGGTCAAGCAAATTGAAAAAAATAATATGAGGGGGCAAATGTCCGCCTTCTACATTACGGCGAGGGGGCAAATGTCCGCCCTATACCAAAAAGGGGGCAAATGTCCGGGGTGGCAAATGTCCGGGGGGGGGGGCAAATGTTCGGGATTCGAGAATACATTCGAACGACTTGTCCAGGGGAGCAAGTCTCAATGGGTTCTATCTAAAGCCAGAGACATAGATAACATTATACATGTCTCTGCTAAAGCTGAGGTCTATCAACCATATTGGCTAAGTCGAACCATTTCCTTCTTGCAATAAAGGTTTGAGAATATGCACGGACATTGTCTAAACGTTTTGTTGGTAAAGCCCACAAAAAGTAAGATCATGGGATCATTTCTGTAAACGGGAAGAAAGACAAAAAGAAAACAGCCTTTTGGCATTCTGTTGCCCGTCAAATGAAACAGATCAACCATCCCAAGACGCGACAATGAAAGCCTTTTCGGATATGAAAGTAGAATTTAAGAATTATTAAATTTATTACTATCTAATCATATTAAGTTTAAGCAAATTATGCGGCATTTTGTACGTAGAAAAAATCTCGGTTAAGATCTTATCCAAGTCAAGAAACGCAACTCTGGGTATTCGCCGCTATCCATTTTGTTGCATTTGTCTCCCTTTGTTTCAACATTAAATACTTATATCAATAACAAAACAAAAAGAAAGAAAAACACTTGTTATTAATAGAATGTATAGAAGTTGTGATTTCTTTAGCTTAAATTTTCACAGTTGTATTGTTTGACACTAGATTAATCTTGAAAAATAAGTAGAAACTGATTGAACATAAAATAATCGTTGCGTTGTAAATTATATATGCTGGTGTTGTAAGCGGTTGTAAGTTTGTACGAAAACAAAAATGGGACAAACTTCAAATCGTGAAACATAAACGTCATTTGAAAACGTTTGAACTTCATTTTTAAGTAAGTCTTATACATAATAATCACATGCATGTTTTTGAAGAAGTCATAGTTTAATTTTGATTTCAGAAGATGCATGTTAATGTAAGTCTGCAAATCTAAGATTTAAAAAAAAAAAAAAAAAAAAAAACAAGTCCATTCATGTTTTATTGTGTTGTGACACCAAATGAAGATTTATTCATTGACGGATCCTTTAAATTGAAATGTTGATTGCTTACCATAGTAATTTATCCTTATTTGCTACAGGTTTAACAACACATCTGATTTATCATGGACGACAGTATTGAATTTACTGATGATGAAATCAGGGACGAGCTGTCAAAGCTTGGATATGATCATGTTCCTGATTCAAGACTTGCAGAATTCAAAGTTGGTATGTAAACCAATTAAAAACAATCTCAGCCTCATGAATAAGTAATAAAAGTCTTGACAACTCAAACATTACTTTATTCTTTTTCAGAGTAATCTGGCAAAGCATCTAGTCAAAATAATTTGATGTGAAGATTGCTTTTGTGACGGTAATAGGGTTTATGTATAAATACTACTTCTACAGTCTCGCTGTGGAGGGCCTGCTTTTATGGGTGATTCGGTAAAGTGGTTGGCTTTCTTTCGAAGTTAAGCAACATACTAAGTGGTTAGTACCTGGATGGGTGACGCACAATGGCTTTACTCCGAGAGGGACCCAATACATGTTACAATATTGGTGGCAGCGGTGGGATTTGGTTTGATATCACCATCATTCCCTAAACCTTAATTGTTCATCACATGTTCTCGATCCTTGTTTCTGCTTTGAGGCAGTGTGTATAGTGGCAGTAGTACCTTCTTGAATTGTAAAAATGTCGGTAACTGCCCATGTATGTCTTTGTGACATTTGTGACTTTGGGACGAAGTAAAAAGAAAGGTGGGAGAAATGTGACGGTAATAGGGTTTATGTATAAATACTACTTCTACAGACTCGCTGTGGAAGCGGCTTTTATGGGTGATTCGGTAAAGTGGTTGGCTTTTTTTCGAAGTTAAGCAACATACTAAGTGGTTAGTACCTGGATTGGTGACCCACGATGGCCTTACTCCGAGAGATACACATTACGCTTTTTATTTTCTGATGGGGCAATTTTTATTTTCTGATGGGGCAATCAAACTTCGAAATGTCGAACGATCCAAATAGTGTTGGTCTTTTCAAATTCCGATTTTCGGATTAAAAGCACATTTTGACCATTCAAAGTCCATTGAATTGATAAGACAAGATATGTATGATAAAGTTATATACCACCAAATAATGGCATCAATTGCCAATAATGGCATCAATTGCCATTAATAAACAAATAAAAAAACGCTGCTCGCTTAATAGATTTTTCGCATTCCAGTGCCCATGCATCGAAAAAGTTTATCAGGAGGAAATAATCGTCAACTGGTGTCAAACTAGTCAAGATTACAAAGTTAATAAGCGGAATACAGATATGTTTAGTACATGGAATGATTAAAAAAGGATTCATTCACAACTATGAGTAAAATAATTTGATAATTTTCAATATCGATGGCAACGTGGTTCTTCAAACATTGCGACAAAATTTTGTCGCATTTGTCCTCCATTAGATGAATGATTTGAAAGTTTGATGTGACTAGAGATATTGCCCGATCAAAAGATTTCTCAATATTTTCCGATTGCGTCATAGTTTGCCTAGCAAAGTATCATAAAATAACTGAATCATATAGGGTAGCAAAATGTCGATGTTCTCAATGAATGTTAACATATCACTGAATTATTCCATTGCCTATTCATAAACCAAGAAAATATTTTTGTAAAAAGGTCGTATTATGCTTGAGAAAATACATGTCCATCTCTAGTTGGATTTTTTTTCTCATATTGGTGTTAATAACAATCATTATAACTTTGCCAAAGTTAAGGTTCATAAATAAGCTAGACTTTGTTTGTTGTTGAGATCTTTGTGAGTATATCATTATCAATATTTGAACTTAATAAATTGTTCAGAAGATTTTTTTAATCCTGTCTTTAATTGAAAATTTTCTTTTTAGATTTAGGGAGACTGATTCAACAGGAGCGAAGTAAGCAGAATTCTCAGAACACAAGTTATTCATCACACATTCCAACAGATACATCAAATATTGGTAAGTGTATGATATGAAGTGGTAAATACTTGAGTAGAATTAACTTACCATGAGTAACATTTTGAGAAATCTTCATTTCATTGCTTATTGTCAAGTCTAATATTAAAGGTTTTTCTATTATGACAATGAAGTTTTTAAGTGCAATTTTTGTTACTAATTCAGTGTTTTCCTTGACCACCAACTTATAGTAAATGACCCACAATTCCTGGGTAATAGTCCCCTTTAGATGAAGGTTTTTACATTAAAAATTCCATATAAAAGGGAATGAAAAGCCCCCAAATAGCATAAAACAAAAGTACATAGGAAACCCCTGCTAAATAAGACCATAAACAAACAATATCTTTGGTTCTCCGATTCAAACTGAGGAGAAAATTCAACCAATTTGTTACCAGTAACTGGATCTTTAGTCAATATGGTTTTATAGTTTTTATATTTTAGATTTTTAAAAACAAAGCTTTATGCGATGCAATATTATCTCAATTATTCACAACTAAACATCAGATGATTTTATGATAAAAAAAGAGTGCAATCATGACAGAAAAAAAGGAGTTTTGCATATACTTTGTGAATTTGATTAATCAGATTACAAAAATGCAGAGAGAAGACAGAGAATGCCCTTGGAAGAATCCCCAGTCGACAGCTTTAATACAGACAACGCTATGGAACACAGACAAGTATGTATTGTTAAGTGTTAAGGTTATTGGATTTCATGTTGCTGTTGGCTTTGATGTATTCCATTGAGATTTTCCCTCATATTGGCGTTGATATCTGGTCCAAGTTGAAAGAAACCACCAGGAACAAAAATAAAGCATGACAAACACTGTTATCTCGTGAGTTTGCATATTTATTAACAATTGTGAGTTAAGTATAAATTGCTCATTAGGAGCAAAGTATGTTTTTGTTCTAAAAGTTTCTTTAAACTTCTGCTACAGATGCGTGAAAGTCATGTTTTATGGATTGTGGAATTAAACTTTGACATATCTCTCATGATATTCATGTAGTTCCTTTGAGACTATCCTTTTTTAACCATTAAAGTGCTAGAAATAACTTCATGCTTCATGTAAGATCAAGGCCAGCCACCAAGCAAATTGGTGACTGGCCTGTGATCTAACCTGTTTGCTACTCTGAGCATCTTTCTTCATAAAAAATTAGCAGATAGTTAAGGTTTTTAGAGGAAACAACACAAAATTAAATTTTAAAGAAAATTACCCAGCATTTGAAGGTTTCTTTCTGAAGAGCTTAAAATCACTTATTAGAAAGTTAAATGTTAAAAAAAAGATGTATATTTACAAACATGAACCACATACTATTGTCTTGCACTGAACTGTCCACTTATTTGCCATCACCTTTTCTTTCTTTTTATCATAAGCAATGCAATCTGTTACTTTCTATTGTCAGCATTTCCAGACACGTATAGGTAAAGAGAACAGAGAAATTTCGAATGGAGTGTCCCAGTCTGAGGTGCATCACATTCCTAGACGTCCAGACGCTGCTGACTTCAGTTTATATGAAGAAACAGATCAATCTAAGCTGTCCGTTAGAGATGATGTTTCAGAGGCTGGTTCAGAGAGAAGAATGGTCAAAAGGAAAGTCCTCAGGTACAGTTATGTGAATTATTTGTATTAATTTGTTTGTGGTTTAAGACCTTTCTACAAAAGTTTAAGAGATTCCTGCATGGCCCAGTGGTTAAGGTGATAGTCTTAGGACTCGGGAGATTTGGGTTCAAGCCCCACAAATATTTAGAAAGTAACATCAGAGCTGAAGCCTAGTAGTGCGATCCAGGAAGGAAATAAAATAATTGAAGAATTTCATTGTTTCAATAGCCCCAATTGTTAAAACATTTCAGACAAACAACGAGGTAAGAATTTGTGTTCTGGTCAATTAAAGTGTATAAGATTTGTATATTCAGTTATATTTTGTTGAAATCATTGTGACTAAAGGTGAATTTCTTCATTTGTCTTCAGTCGTTCCTAGATTTTCTCTGTGTATGTATGTCAGAATAAGTCATCAAAACATAATGGGCTAAGGTAATACAAATAATTTATACACATGGAATAAAGGGTTATGAATGCTCTTTATTTCTGACTAATCTTTATCTATTTTTTATACTAATGTAGGAAAGATAAAGATGGTACAAAACGAGTGGATGAATCCCTCACAGAGAGTGATATAGACAGCATACTTGACATCAATGAGCGACTGAGAGAGCTTGGGATTGCTGATAGAGTCGACTTCTTTGATAAGAAAAGACCCCAGTCAGCCAGAGAGGTATGCTGCTTTTTTTGTGCCAGCAAAAGTTGAAAATTCTTGACTTGATATGGTTTATTTTGGTTAGTTGTACTTTGAATACAAAGATACAACACTTATTTCAATTATGTATAACTCCAGTATGAACAAAAGCGATGTCACGCTTTTGGAGTGATGTCATACTTTTGGTTTAAAATACATGTTGATAATTTCATTGTATACACACTTGAAAGAATTAGAAAAGATCTAATGTTGCTTCCAATGACAAGTCTTCAGTGTATATTATATAACAGTACAGCTATTTTGCAGTTTTAATGTTTTTAACTTCCAAATTTCCTTACATCTGTGAATAAGAATCTTTAATGTTTCCATTGCTTTATACATACTTGTTCAAACACATCTGCTGTGGAAGATTCACAAAGCCATTGTGATAAAATAAGAACTTTTTTGTATTAAAATAGAAATGTTAATATAGGGCTCCATACAAGACTATAGTAAGTCCTTTACAAATGTGAAGCACTTAATATGGTCTTGCTTTGAACTCCCATTTTTTATACTATAAATTTTTGGTTTTTTATGTTGCTTTGGATTGAGACCCATTACATATCATAAATAAGGGATTGATGTAGACTTCCTTTTAAATGTGTTTATTTTATGATTTGATTTTATTCTCAGCCACCATACAGACTTGCGCCAGATGATCCCAGACCAGCATCAGGTAAAACATTCATAATATAACACTGGTTTGTAAACACTTATATAGACTGTTATCTAGGAGCAGAGTTGGAATGAGGTTACCTAAAATTAACTCAAATTGACCTTATTTAAACTTCAAGCTGGTATTCTTCACATGTCTATGTACTGGAAGTAGTACTTGTGGATCCAGGAAAGCTATTACATCACTGAAAAATTGTTGATAAGATTATTAACACTTTACAAACTAGTATTATGGAAACAACTAAGAAAAAATATTGACTTTTTATTATGGAAATATTTTTCCCTTGATAGTGATACTTAGAAAACCAGATCATCCTCATACGAGAAATCTGAGGAAGAATGATCCAGTTTCCAGGTACCAACAGTTTAGGCAGAGCTGGGAGACACAGCGAGCTCCGGGCGAGAAAAACCATAAAAATCTTCGCTGGAATGTCAGAGAACATATGCTGACTCAGGATGTTATTTATGAAAAGGTATATAAATGTACTGTAAGTTAAAGGTCTTAGTTCATGGAAGAGATTATTTTAAAGTCAAAATGAAATGTAGTTGAAACAATAAAGTTTTTTTTTTATTGTTGATTGATAAACAATTAGAAGAAGCTATTGAAAGCATGACTAAATTAAGGAGTGTCAGTTTATCTAAGAGTGTACAGTTTATATGCCATAGATCTCAAAAGTGATGTTATACTTTTTGATTTAAATACTGTACATATTAATTCACTGTACACACACTTTAAAGAATTGAAAACAATCTAATTTTGGTTTCAATGACTATATTTCAGTGTGTATCATATAACAATACAGCTGTTGTACAGTTTTGAATAAATCAATTCTTAATTTCCAAATTTTCTCGCATCTGTGAACAAGCACCTTTATAGTATCAGAATAATGTCATGGTAAATTGTTTAATTGATACCTTACCCTTTACCTGACACATCTGGGATTTAACAGGCGTGTTGGTAAAGATGGCATCATAGAGTTTATTCTCCTGTGAAGAAGGACTTGCCTTTTGTAATGAGGTTGTAGTGAAAAATGTACATGCTTTATTTTTTTTAAATTACATAGAAGACAAAAATATGTACTTCGGTATAATGCTGGTGACCTTTGATGTCTTTAAGAAGACATGATTTGAAGCCTTTTGTTTTTTTGTAGAATAAATGAATTAATTTGATTTGTTAGTCATGTATGACAAATTGATGAACAAAGGCTCAATTTATTTGTTTTATTTTCAGAAGCCCCATCGGGTTTTTGTCCCCAATAAGTATGTTGTGCCCTCACAGAAGAAGCGTTCTGGATTACGATGGCAGATACGTACAGATATGGCTCAAGGACAGCTACCCCATCATGGGTTCTATACAGAATATAATTAACAGTAACAGTGTTCAATCATTTATCTACTACCTGCATTTGAGTTATTGAACATGGCAGCAAATGTGACTGTGATGCAGGCCTGCTGTGATGGAAGATAAAGTTTATCATTACATGCAATTCTTTTCTATACTTTCCTCCTTTTCTTTTTAACTATTTGTCATCATAATGTAGAAGATCCCTTGTTAGATCCAAACTATTGATGACAATTGGTTCTAGGCAGGATTAATACACATACTAGATTTTTCCATTATGAATTAATGGAGTCTCCATAATTTTACAAAGCTTTATATTTTGAACACACAAATGAACATGCAGCAGAGAATTTGTTACAATACGAATATTCTAATTGTGAAGATTATCTCCTATTGAAAAATAAACAAAACGTTAGATCTGTATTTATTGTAGTAATTGAGGAGGTAATTTTACTTGGAACATTGTAGCATTTTTATGAAAAATGAAGTTTGAAGTGTAAGGAAATTGTGTATTAGTGAAATTTACTTCCATTTAAAACAACCTCTGAATAGTACATTTCTGCTATTAGCATCATGTGATTTCTTTTGTGGAAAAAGAAAAGATTCACATTTTGTTACATTTTTTCTATCAGTCCAAAGGGATATCTTTCAATTTTATGAAAATAGAAAAGAAAGACTCGAATCTGCCAAATTCTTTCTTTGAATGAATTAAAATGATTGTTTGATAAAGAGATAAACCTTTTTGCTTTTCCAAAACCGTTATGTTTTCAAACGAGCTTTAACAATATGATGATTATCATCTGAATAGCAAAAAGGTCATTTTGGTGTTAATGTTTAGCATGGCTTGGAGTAGATATGTAAGCAGGCTTAACAAGTCATCAAGTTGCCTTGGAAGTTTTATGATGCCGTCCATTTGGAGATGTTTTATATTTGTGTAAGAAATGAATAGTCTGTGCTAGGCAACTATAGCTTCTCTCTCACTAAAATGAAGGACATGCTTATTATGTTGCATCAAATGCTCTGTTTGATCGATATTTCAAATGAACTTAGAAGGGTTATTATGTCCATCATTTTTTACTGTATGTTTGCCATGTCTGCTTTGCATGATTGTGTACTCGGTAATGCAGAAACTATTTTAACCTTTATACTGCTGGAACCGACTTCGTGCTTATGCCAGCAGGTTAGATCACAGGTCAGCCACCCAGTAAATTGACGGCTTGCCTGTGATCTAACCTGTTTGCTACTCTGAGTATCTTCCCTCAGCAATCTTGAGCGGATGTTTAAGGTTTTGAAAAGCAGACAACAAAAGAATCTATTTTCAGAAAATTGCCCAGCAATTCTTTCTTTTTAGACTGCATGATCTATTATTTGAAAAGTTAGATACATTATGGTCTGACCTTTTAACCATACAGATGACTAGTTTCTATCCCTCAAAGGACGGTCACCCATATTTTATTTCAATAATCATCTACACTTTTTATTAATGAAAGT
Organism: Cerastoderma edule; assembly: GCA_947846245.1. Taxonomy (NCBI): domain Eukaryota; kingdom Metazoa; phylum Mollusca; class Bivalvia; order Cardiida; family Cardiidae; genus Cerastoderma; species Cerastoderma edule. The sequence goes on along the minus strand of OX401404.1, from coordinate 49,284,917 downwards.
TTCACGCATAATGTGTTGAAAATGGAGTAATAAGTAATATGATATGCCTGTAGCTGTGATCTTGTTTTATGTGACAACGGCATTGTAGTTGTAACTTCGTCCACTGCTGTTTTTCTACTTACAACCAACAGTGTATATAGATATAGAATTAAATTATTTGAATTATGTTTTGTTATATTTTTATTTCATTTGTTATCATTCGTTGTTTCCATAAAGTATCGAATGATAGGTTTGGAGGCAAGCAGAGATATTATTGTTATTTTAAGGCGGATGCCAAAAATCAATTGTCCGTATTGCACAGATGGTACAAAACCCTTGACGGACAAGTGGAATTTAACTAGAATCTACTACATAACCAGTATACAGAGGAAGAGCGCAGAAAAACTGTCTTTTACGATCAAGTAAATGAAAATCCGATTTCGCAACCCCTTACATAGACATAAGTAATATAATTTACTACAATAGATACATTTACCGATTTACTTGTTTGTTTGGTGTTTAACACCGTACCAACAACTTCTCAGTTATTTTATGGCTTTCCTGGAGTCCCAGTAGTAGGCTAGGGCTCTGAATAGTATCTAATAACTGATACTTTACAATAGGAACCCAATCACAAAACTGTTTTATTGATTAGCTAAGGGAGTGATGATACAGAACGATATAAATGTATCAAGCGTCATCGGAAACAGGAGCGTAGCTAAACCATTAATTAAGTGAACGCAAGGCGGGGGAAAATAGGGCATGCTCCCTCAGGAAAATTGTATGTTCGATCTGGTGCAAACTAAGGGCGCTTCGAATAAGAATATATGTATACATAGAACTCCAGGGAAAAATCATGAAGTTGATACAAGACATTAAATTTAGACCTTAGATTTTCATTTTTCTGGGGACATTGTGGACACAGGTGCGTACTATACGTACAGATAGCTATGTATCTGGTTAACCAATATAGTGCTGGAACCGACTTCATGCTTATGCAAACATGCTTGTTACAGGCCTGTTTTAGGTTACCCAAAATCTATATGGGATACTCGCTCACAGTTATACATAGGTGTTTGAATGATTGCTTATGCAAACAGGTTAGATACAGGCCAGTCGCCAAGTAAATTGGCTGCTGGCCTGTGATGTATCCTATTTGCTACTCTGAGTATCATTTCTCATCAAAATCAAGCAGATATTTAAGGTTTTGGAAAGCAGACGACACAAACTCTTATTTTAGAACATTACTCAGCATTCTAATGGTACTAAACAAGGTCAGAAGAAGTGAACGAACAGTAATTAAATCATGGCCACGTTATGGTACATGATATGGGCCACGTCACGGGAAAAGGGGCAATCGGACATAGCAAACAGTGTAGCCCCAGACCAGCCGCCACGTCACTGACGTGGCGGCTGGTCTGGGGTTACACTGTTTGCCATCTTAGAGGACATCAAGTTCTACCTTTAAATAAATACAAATGATAACTGTCGTGACTAGACGCTGGAATAATAGCGCTAAGAAAGAGCTGAGTCAGTGGTTTTTATTTGTGTCCGAGTGCCCCTTTTCGCGTGACGCGGCCCATATAGCTATGAAGTCCGTATTTGATATCTATAGCGTTATGATTGAGCCCGTGTAATGCTTCCACAACTGTTAGAAAACTGGCCGCTCACCAAGTTTGCAAAGGTGTACGAATGATACAATTAGGAAACCTCTACACTCTTCGTGAGCAATCATACGTACGAAATGCTGAGAGGCAATTATACGTGTTTTATCTTAACTCACAGAGACCGATAGTAAAGCATTCTTTTCAGAAGTTGCAGGACACGAGAGGGGTAAACCTCGGAATGGTGCACTATGCGTTGTTATGATTGGAAATTTCAAATACGCCATTGAGAAATAAAAGACGGCAAAGTTGAGTGGTAGCAACATGTATGCCTAAACTAGGTATACACCGCGACCTTCTCAAAAATGAAGTTTACTAATGAATTGCACTGAACCCTCGTACTGCAATTCACCCGGAGAATTCTTATAAGATTCAAAACGTTGGAGTCAATGACTCCACCCTGACAACCTCTTTTCAAAGATCCCTAATTGAGTTAATTGGGAGAGTCTTTAGATGACACATAGAAAATGAAATAGAACAATTCAATTCAATTCTTTATTTGGCAAAAACCAGCATATAAATGCCTTTGGCCTAGACAACATTTACAGATATGGTACAGACATAAACATTATATATTAAAGCATATTAAATATGGACTCATTAACTTAGTTTAGAAAAATGGTCGAATTGCTGGAACGAGTCTTGTGTTTTTTTCTTACAGTATTTCCAAAAGTGTCGGCTATACATATGTATTATCAAATAATTGGTTGAGAAAGATTTAAAAGTGATGTACATGTATGTTGGTAACCAAAATAAGAAACCACTCGTTATGAATGGTCACGATCGTTTACTTGTATGGTTATACAGCCAGAGACAATAAGTCGTGAGTGTACATGGGTCAGTCATAAAGATAACTTAGATCATTTATTAACGTGTTTATCATGGAGGTGGTATTACATATCGTCGATTATGTTGTCATGGGAATTTTCGTTCTCTTTTCTCTTGGAATAGGCATTTATTATGGCGTCTTCAGGCAGCAAAAGACCACGGAGGAATATCTCCTTGGAAACCGTAAAATGCACCTATTTCCGGTGGCTTTGTCGCTATTGGTTACGTACCAATCGGCTATTTCCGTGATGGGTGTGCCTATTGAAATGTATATCTATAACACGATGGGAATGTACCTGTTTGTCGGTATCTCATTGTCGAATATCGTGCAGGCGTTTTGCATCGTGCCATTACTTCACCCATTGAGACTGACGAGTGCTTATGAGGTAAGATATTGGACACCCTGATTGTTACACGACGTTACACAGGTTTGCCTTGGATCGGAAACCGCTTGGGGATAAATGCTGAATGCGTGATGCCGTGGATAAGTCGGTATTCGTTATAGCTGCCAACAATGAAAGTCGATTCCTTAGGTTGTTAGACTTATGTTGAGCTGTCGAGAGATTGGTCAAGGAAGAACATAGTATCGAAGAAATCTGATGATGGACATGTTATTAGCTCTGTTAACTGGATACATCAGCTTAGAAGAAATAATAAGCGTGGTAAAAAGTAGGCCTATCATTACATGAAACAAATTGTATCGGGTAATAGCAGATTCGTAAAATCTTGCACAGATCATCTAAAGATATCATATTCATAAGACCAAACTAAACGGAACGTTTCGTCAGATAACGGGGTTTTTAATTCTGTTCTAGACCCTTTTTTGGCATTGGAACTTAACAGAATTGTCTCGTCAAGACGATGGGTTCACAGTAACTATGATGTATTCTTTACGAATTCTCCTGGAAATGCGCATTTAGATGGCTTATGCATCCCATCACTTGTCCCTATTGTGCACATCATTGTTCCTTGTGACGTTTCATACAAGTTCATAAACACTCTGGCACCTTGAGATGATGAAATGGGTACATATTTGCGCGAGACCATAAAGCAAACCTTACACAGGCGGCGTCGCATGTCACGTGGTGTCCCGGCTGTCACGTGACCGATGGAGGGTGATACCTGATATCGGTGATTTAGCAACGTTCTATCTCAACTACGCGTTTCTAAAATTGAACTTCAAATGGAATTTTAATTCGTATTCAAGAATATTACAGACATACTGTGGTTTTCTCTGCACTTCTCTGTGTTCCTTGTTTTCGTCTATAGAACTGTGCCGCCTAATTTCAAGACAATGATGATCTGTCAACACCAATGCTTTATGCGTCCATTTGTGTAAACAGTCAGTTGCTTGGAAAGAAAACTGTTAAATACAGATTGGCGTTCTTTTAGACCGAGAATTATCAGCCTTTTACTCAGCCCATTGGTTTCAAATAATTCTATGTTAGTTTCAAATCGAAGGGCTAAGTTACAGCCTTATCATTCTCGGTCTAAAATACACACCTCTGGTTAGGTATTTTGTATAGATGAAAACGAATATTTAAATCAGTATTCGAATATTCGCCTACTGTTCGATCTTGTCTCCCTTTCAGTATCTGGGGCGACGATTCCAGTCTAGGGCGGTTCAACTTCTCGGGACAGCGATGGGGATGCTTCAAACGGTAGTTAGAGTTTAACCCTTTACGAAACGCCAAATGTTCGACTGGCCCAAATTTAATGAGTTTGCAGACGACGTTTCAAAACGCGATGAAATTTGAAATTAATCTTCTGATAGGGCAGAAGACATTCTGGGAAAAAGAGAAATTGCTCTTAACGAGCAATTTCTCCTTTTCTCACAAAGTTTTCCAGAGACGTCTGCAACAAAATGGTTAAATGTCGTTAAATGTTGTTATTGTTTGGTAATGGGTAAATATACCAGGCCCACTCTTGAGCATTTTCGTAAATGACACTGTGAAACCCTGAAGGCTTCAAGCCCCTGACTAAAGTAAACAGGAAACGATAACAACTGAATATTGCCCATTTGTATTTCATGACCTATTGCTAGGGATTTTATATATAAACCTGTAACAAAGAGTTCTCTCTTAACCCTTGTAACATCGTTCGACGGCGGCAACAGAATCCAGTTCTTTGCGAAGTGCAGTTTGTTGTGTCCTTCTTCAAACTTTTATAACTATACAACATTTACATACCCAAAAATTTTCTTGATCTAAATACAATTTAATCGAAAGAATTAGAATATTGGACGATTTTTATTGCAGTTGGGTGTTTGCAAATGTAGATCTCGTTTAGACAAGTTACGTGCGCCAAGAGAAAACACGGTGATTTTCTTGAAACTTGACACATGATTGTCAAGCATATAAGGTAGAGAGTAAAACATAGAATACAAATTTAATCTAGAAAAATAAGCACCTAGATATTATACCCAAGCGTGTCCATTTTGATACCGTCAATTAGCAATTCCATCCTTTCCAAATAATAATTGATTTTGTATGTACATTGAATACAGATATAGTATAAAGAAATCAACATTCAGTCACAACTGCATTAGTATATTCCATTGGGATTACGTTTTTTGAAGTACATGCTTTTACTAATTAAAGTCATTATAGACAAACGCACGTTTTTTTTCGGTTTTTTTTTCAATACCTACAATGGTCAAGTAATACTTCAGATATGTGTTGCTAATCTTTAAATGGTTTTGGTGTCGTCTGCTGTTACTAAGCCGGATAAAAAGAAGCGTTATAAACATTTATTTTTTCAGTTACTTTATATGGCGGTGGTCCTGTATGCGCCAGCGTTAGCCTTGGAAGCAGGTAAGTAGGTAGTCAGCGTTCGTTTGAATCGTTCTCCCATTTGAGAGTTTGTATTTGGTCTATATTGAAACCAACAACAGAGGAAAGATGATACTTAAACATAGTCAAATCGGTTTTCGAAGTCGAGGGCCTATGTTTATAACTGCCAAGACTCAACATCTGTTGAGAATACATTTGTTGGAAAGCCTATACTTATATTGTCTGGTTTGGTTGACTACTAGCATGACTAATGTTTCAATTAAAGAAATACCAAAACACTACCACATGAAAATGATCTCGCCTCAATATCTTGATACCTCACGAACTCATTGATGATAAAACATCAATTTCAGTGGCAAAGATCCCGCTATGGATCTCCGTGATTGCGGTTGGATTGGTAGGGGCCGTATATACATCGCTGGTAAGTCCGCGCTCCTGCCAAAGGGATAGGAAAACATAAAGGAGGCGATTTATTCAATTTTACTAGCATTTCAAGAACATGTATTTTGGATCAATTTCAAATTGGTACTGATTCAAATATTGTATAAATCGTATGGATTTCCGACACGTCTGTATGGCAAGTAATTCACAAGATATTTCAGATTGAAATTATACGTCTGCACTAAGAAGAAAAGTTTGACTCGGGACTTCAAAAAAGTGTTATGTTTTTATTAATAGTATGCCATTTTCGAACGCCTTCGGCTGAATCGAAAATAAAATTATATCAGAAACTACAGGTTAACTTTATATTTGTCTACATATGTTGTGTTAGATATACATTTTTAAAGTACAAACTCATTTGCTAGTTTCGCAAGAAATAATGGATCTAAATGACAACGGAGCATGTGGTATTTCAAGACATAAAGCAAAACTAAAAGTCATCTCATAGTGAGTGTTTTATTCTGTTTATAAGTGTGTTTTCTACTCAACCAGTTATTGCGATTCCCTTATTATGCAACGTTGCAAATTGTCTTTGTTTGCTTCAAAATGTTCTTAAAAAGGGAACACGTTTCCCAGGTAGGTTTACAGTCCAGTCTTGTCCCAAACCTCGCCTAATAGAAACACTCCAATAGTCATAACGTTACACAATATATTGTTGTTGTGCTCTGATACTCATGAACAGACCATCTTATTTTGGATACCAGCGCACATTCTATACACAGAGTTCCGTTCATGTCAAATTTATATGCACGTAAGCCTCTTTAAATCCTCCGAATGAACAAGCTGATCCGGAGAAAATTATCATGCGAATTCCTCTTTTTGTCATAATGATGTCTGTCAAATATCACACCAAAAAAACCCTTATGTTTAACGTTTGTTATTTGTCATAAAAAAATTACTTTTTTACATTTGTCATAATCATGTCTGTCCTTCATCATATTTTTTTTTATTTTTCACATTTGGTATCTGCTGTTGCTTTTAATTTGGACTTTCTACGAGAAAGAATTGGTATGGTTTAATCCATTTCAGGGAGGCATCAAGAGCGTAATTTGGACAGACGTGTTCCAGGCTGTATGCCTTTATGGAGGACTAACAGCCATTATTGTTATTGTGAGCATCAATCTACTATGTGCTATATCTGATCTGTTGACATTTAGAATGCTGTGTAGTTTAATTAAGATACATTATTGTCTCGCCTGCTTTCCAAAATCTTTAATATCTGCTTGATTTTAATTAGAAATGATACGCAGCTCAGTGTAGCAAACAGGTTGGATCACAGGCCAGCCGCCAATCTACTTGATATCCACTGAAGAATATTAATTGGAAACAGCTGAGGTTCTTTTTTCTTCTTTGAAGTGTGCATGAAAGTGAATAAACATACATGTATATCTTAATCCAAAAGCGGGAAGTCACTTTGGAGATTTACTGCATGTAAAGTGTACATAATTAGATAAATTGACGCTTCCTGAATTAATTTTGCTTTCAATAGCTACTTTTAATTGTATATCAAACAACAATACGGATACATCAGATACCAAAAAGCACCCTCCTGAGTTCAAAACGACATTTTACGCTCCTGCTCAAAATACATACTTCCTTTAGGACGAATTTATTTTAAATGCAGGTGACTGATTTCGTAATAGATTACTGAGACAAGGAAAGATATCGCTCGTATCGTGCAATGGTTTCCTATTGATATTAATTACGGGTCAAATTATAACAAGAAATATGTTTTTTTAAACTATTGAAAGTTTCTCGACATTTGCTGTCCTTAGGTTGGAAAAGTGCGATATCAAAACTCCAAGGATCAAACGTAAATGACCCATTAAAGTTGGGCACTGATGCCTCGATATGACATTATTAGTAAGTGATGGTAAAATTTTACGGCACATAAACGAATCAACTTTGGATAATTTCAGGGAACCGTTCGGATTGGTGGATTTCACCGACTTCTAGCGGAAAACTACGATGGAAACCGAATAGAGTTTGGAGAGTATGTTATTTATATGGACCAATCGTAACTACTCGAATCAATCTCTTTTGTATAGTAATTGTTCGTTCCTAAGCGTAGCGGCTGCTTAACTCTACTTACCGATGTATCCTGGTAGAGATTGAACACGAGTTTAATTGTCATCTGTGTTTTCATTAGATGAACCCATAAGATTTGAAATCATTTGGAACACACGTATTTATATCTTAGAATTGCAGCGTGACATTGCAAAGAAGCAATTATCTTTTAACCCTTCACCAAACGCCACATTTGAGAATGTCCCAAATTGAAAGAATTTGCAGACGACATTTCAAATGGGATGAAATTCGGAAATAATCTTCTGAAGGTGCAGAACACATTGTGGGAAAATGATAAATTGCTCGCCACGAGCAATTACTCCTTTTCCCACCATGTTTTACAGAGTCGTTTGCAACAAGCTTGTCAAATGTCGTTATTGTTTGGTAATGGGTTACGAAATTTACTGGTACGACATCTATGAGAAACAACAATCGGAAATGATTCTTTCTTACTATGAATATGTGTAGCCTAGGCGTATTTAACGATTATAACACAAGCTCGTTTACCTTAGAAATCTCATTTTCTAACTCTGTATCTCATGATACACGAGAACAATACTCTGGCGGAGATAGTTTGTTTTAACATCTATGTAAGGGCTCACGGAAGGTTTGACCAACCAATCCTGTCTTTCAAAAGGTATGCTTTAGACAAAGTAAGTAGGAAATTGTTCGCATAAGCAGTTTTTTTTTTCATTTTCAAAGAGTGTTTTTACTTTTACTGTGGGAGTTACAAATTAATTTTGACATCAAAACTGTCTGCAACCGTTCCTGACTTTGGACAAATTAACATTTGTAGAATGGTAAATGATTAAATATTATTCATTTGTTGAGCATCGAAGACCACCTCGGGCTGTTCTTTTAAACGCTATATTTTTCCAGCATAGTACTGGTTAACAACCAAGGAAACTGAATTTGTGAGGTGACTCTAAGATAAAATGAAAATTTATATGAGGTTGAACATGTTAAACAAATCAGAATAATATCGAAAGCGTAACCTCGGATGTAATTATCAAATATGTTCGAAAATCATTTAAACGCCTCTGAGATTTTGGGGAATTCCTTACAAACAACCTACATTTAACCCATTACCAAACAAAAACGACATTAAACCACTTTGTTGCAGACGACTCTGAAGAACAATGTGGAAAAAGGAGAAATTGCTCGTGACGAGCAATTTTTCCTTTGACCACAATGTTTTCTGTCCTATCAGAAGATTATTTTCCAACTTCATCACATTTTGGAATGTCGTCCGCAAATTCTTTCTATTAAGGGCAGTCGAAAAATTGGTGTTTGGTAAAGAGTTAAACGTTATAATAATGCAACATTTCCACATACAGCGCCTCTACCCTTTATGTATACAGGGCGAGTTTCGATCCCCGAGTACGCCATAGTATCTGGTCGTGTGTGATCGGCGGTGTGTTTATGTGGCTCCCGAACTGCTGTAACCAGTCGGCCGTACAACGAATTTGCTCTATGAGGACGGTCAAAGACGCAAGGACGTAAGTTACCTTTAAAGGGACTTGAATAAACATGCTCAACTCTAAACGAGTAACGGCCTATTGGGTATTATTACCATAGAACTGACTTTATCGAGGATAATGAACATGCTCAACTCTAAACGTTTAGAGAAGTGGGTCTTCCGATAACAGTTCTGTCAAACAGACTATTTCGAGACTAATACGCATGCCCAACTTAAAACGAGTAACGGCCTATTGGGTATCACTACCATAGAACTGACTGTATCGAGGCTAATGGACATACCAAACTCTAAACGAGTAGAGAGATGGCTAATCGGGTATCATTACCATAAATGTGAGTTTATTGAGGCTAATAAATATGCTCAACTCAAAATGAGTAGAGAATTTGGTTATCCGATATCATAACCATAGACCTAACATTATCAATACTTATGAACACGTCGTACTCTAAGCGAGTAGAGAAGTGGCTTATCGAGTATCACAACCATTGAACTGACTTTATCGAGGCTAATAAACATGCTGAACTCAAAACAAGTAGAGAAGTGGGTTATCTGATGTAACAACTATAAAGCTGACTTTATCGAGGCTTATAAACATGCTCAACTTAAAACGAGTAGAGAAGTGGGTTATCCGATGTCACAACTATAAAGCTGACTTTATCGAGGCTAATAAACATGCTCAACTCAAAATGAGTAGAGAAATGGGTTATCTGATGTCACAACTATAAAGCTGACTTTATCGAGGCTAATAAACATGCTCAACTCAAAATGAGTAGAGAAGTGGGTTATCTGATGTCACAACTATAAAGCTGACTTTATCGAGGCTAATAAACATGCTCAACTCAAAATGAGTAGAGAAATGGGTTATCTGATGTCACAACTATAAAGCTGACTTTATCGAGGCTAATAAACATGCTCAACTCAAAATGAGTAGAGAAATGGGTTATCTGATGTCACTACCATAGAGCAGACTTTACCGAGGCTCGTAAACATGTCCAACTCAAAACGAGTAGAGAAGAGTGTTATCCGATGTAACAACTATAAAGCTGACTTTATCGAGGCTTATAAACATGCTGAACTCAAAACGAGTAGAGAAGCCGGTTATTCGATGTCACTACTATAAAGCTGACTTTATCGAGGCTTATAAACCTGCTGAACTCAAAACAAGTAGAGAAGTGGGTTATCCGATGTAACAACTATAAAGCTGACTTTATCGATGCTTATAAACCTGCTCAACTCAAAATGAGTAGAGAAGTCGGTTATTCGATGTCACTACTATAAAGCTGACTTTATCGAGGCTAATAAACATGTTCAACTCAAAACGAGTAGAGGGGTGGTTTATCGGGTATCACATACGTAAATTCATGTACATGGGTAGTTTCATGTTTATGTTACATGTACACCTATCTACGTATATAGTTCCATGTCTCAAATATACATGTACGTTTCTGGTTACGTGGTATTTAACCTTGTATCAAATACATATACATGTTTTTTATCACGCTTCAACTATATGTTACATATATGTCCTTATTTCAATTATATGTACATGCATGTTACATGCGTGTTTCTCTGTTTCAAATATATGCACATAGATCTACATGTTTCATGTATGCTCCGTGTTTCGATTATATGTAAAATGTTTGTTTTATGTATGTTGCCCTGTTTCAAATATATGTGAATGTATGTTTACAGGTCTGTGTTGCTGAACGTACCCCTGGTATTTACATACGCGGCTGTGCTCTTCTTCGTTGGGCTTCTATTGTTCGCGTATTTCCGTATAGCCGAGTGCGATCCTCTGGAGGCAGGCATCATCAACAATGCAAACCAGGTAGGCTAATCTATAGAGACAACTCGATAGATATTAAATATGCATTGTTTGTCAAATTTTAAAGCAATGACTGATGGCAATGAAGTATATTAAAAGTTAATGCTGTGTGTTTGGTTTTGGGAAGAAACGAGAAATTACTCGAAAAGCAATATGGATTTTTTCTTTTAATGCTAGTTTTTTTTTTTCAATACATAACAGTTACCCACAACTTTCTTTTAAACCATGCAGTTTTCCCCCTAAAACGAGTTTACTTCGGGTTTTTTCTTTCCCATTTGGCAAAGCCCACATGATTCCCAGCCCACCCTGTTTACCCATTTTCGCTTTTAGAAATGGGCATCAAATTTTACCCCTTAGAGTGAAAAAGGCCTAAACGCTGTATGTACATTAAGAAAGGAGTTAGTAATTGGTCAACACGGCTGCCATGAGTGTACATTAACATATGACTTGTAGCATAATCCATTGTTTGTAGAGGGAATATATAGAAATGACCTTCAAACATTTCGTTGTAGAGGATATGCGTAAACATATCTTTAGACGCAATACTGTTTGGCTTTGTTTCCACGATGTTTTATTTGTTGCATTGGAGACAGCCGTGCCTTATAGTGCTGGAACCGACTTCATGCCTATGCAACCAGGCTAGAACACAGGCCAGCCGCCAAATTGATTGGCGGCTGGCCTGTGATCTAACCTGTTTGCTACTCTGAGTATCTTTTATCAACAAAATTAGGAAGATATTTAAGGTTTTTGCAAGGCAAACATCTATTTTTAGAAAATTATCCAGCATTATAAGGGTTAACTGCTCAATGGTGGACGGTGCTGTCTAATGAACGGATGAGAGCTCTCTTTGCCCAGTTTGCTACAATAGTATCATCTGTATATAGAAATTGATAAGAAAAAATAATCAACTTTGAACACTCAAAAGTTTAGATCAATTTTCCAGCTGGTTCCGTATTTTGTGATGCATGTCCTGAACGATGTACCCGGCCTGGCGGGAATATTTGTGGCTGCTCTATTTAGTGGTGCATTGAGGCAAGTATGATTATTAAGGTATAACTGATTTACTAAAATTAACTTTAATTAAAGTCGTTTATCCTAAAAATAGACAAAGTGTATGGACATAGCAACCCAATGAGTACAGATTGACTGACACCAACAAAATATGAGATGCAATCGATTTTGAGGGAGATTATTATGAGTATAATGAAATAAGTGTTCAGAGCAAAAAACATAAGTTAAACATCTCCTATACATGTATAGCCCTGGATGTCTGAAAGTACATTACACTCACGATAAGAAATAGCTTGAGAATAGAACACACAGCACAAGAAGAAACCTTTCGTTTGTTAGCACATTTTTGTCTTTCGTTATAACTTTCCTTTAACCCTTATAGTGTTGGAACCGACTTCAAGCTTATGCAAACAGGTTAGATCACAGGGCAGCCACCAAATTAATTAGTGCTGGCCTGTGATCTAACCTGTTTGTTTCTTTGCGTATCTTTCCTCGTCAAAATGAAGCATATGTTTAAGGTATCGGAAAGCAGACAACACAAAAATCTATTTTAAGAAAATCATCCAGCATTCTAATGGTTAAGTTGCAATTCCTGTTAGAATGTGTTCTCGTTTTTATCGCTATTGGATATTCGGCAAACTACTGATTATTTACAGTTCGTTGTCGTCTGGCATCAATTCAATGGCGGCAAACACATTACAGGATATATTGCCAGGATATATGGAAAACACCTCCCAGGCCAAAAAGACCATGATAGCTAAACTACTAGGTAGGTTTTTCCCGTCACCTTGACAACTTGTCTGATAGCCCATTTCGTGACTCGTCTAGATCGAAAGCAATAATAAACGATGTCAAATTACAAGAAGATAAAAACGATTCATCACTAATAATCTGTAGGAGTCAGTGTGACAAAATGAACTCATTATGAGCAATTTATCCTTTGTCGCAGTGGGTTTTGAATACTTCTGCTATATGTTTCAACGTGGGTTATTTTTGGTTTGTTGTTTGTTTGTTTTTCTTGGGTTTCATGGGGGCGGGGGGTCAAATTTCGTTTTCACTGTTTTTTATGTATGTCAATGCTTTATTGACGCTTAGTCTCTTAAAACCGAGTACCCGTATAAATGTGAGATCGCAGTGTTAAAAAGAACACCAGGATACCGTTTAACTAAACATTTAATTCTAAAAATGTGTGGAAAGTCCAAAAAACTTTCCCTCTTATTTCAATATTGAGCTAAGCAATATTGCAAAGTACACATCATTGGAATCGTCTCTACGAGACGCCTCCAATGATGGGTCCCTTTGCAATGTTGTACTTTCATTTAATACATCATCCATATTCATCAGTTTCAACGTACGCAGATATTCTCCACAAGTCGTTTGGTAACAAGGTACCCAGGAGAATTAGCAGGTATATTGGTACCCGCATAGTTTTCCCTCAACTCCGACTTGTAAAGTTAATGACACCCAATTCCCGGACATGATCCCGTTCAACTGCAAACTGTACAGACCATGCTCACGACCAGGCGGCTTAATAACCATGCTTGTTTTTTGTTTGTTTTTTAACCTCAACTGTTTCCGCTTTCTCTTCAGTATTTGTGTACGGGATTTTCACTGTCGTATTAGCCTACCTAGCCAAGGGGTTACCAGGACCGGTAACCCAGGTAAAGAAACTTTTGTTAGATGAATATAGCAATAAAGCAAAAAAAAGACATGATGGGGTTTGATGATTCTGGTAACACATGTAAATATGTAGGCATTACAATGTTTTGATAATAAGACGAGTGTTGGCCTAAGTGAATCCTGAATGCCGTATTGTGCTCACATATAAGTGAAGATAACGAGGTGAAACACAGAATTTCGATATTCGAATTTATAAGGCAAAATTGAAGATCTTCGACTATTGAATACTATGTGTCTCACAGAACATATAAATCAAACCATCAATAAACATATAAGATAAAAATCATTTAAGAATATCTGTATCTGGAAATTGAAGGGATATCGTGAAAACGTTCGACATGGAGACAGTCCAACGGAAAGAAATCTGGAATAAAAAGACATAGGAATAAAGAGCAAATATTTCGAGAGCCCGTATTCACTTCACTACGACGTAAAGAAGAATTCGACAATAAGAAGTTCGAGTTATAGATATTCTACCGTACTTCTTATGTACATGTATTTGTTTCTCTTTCTATGCTTTTCTTTTTCTTTCATTTCAACGTTTTCACATCGTATACAATGTACACAGTGATGATTATTTTCCAGATGTCGGCCTCGGCTATGGGGGCCACAGGTGGGCCGGTAGTCGGAATCATGTTCCTCGGAGCTTCCTTCCCGCACGCCAATTGGATAGTAAGTATCCCAAACACGTTCACAAGAGAACGGGGGAAATCGGGTACTGTTTTACTTAACGACTTAAAGGTGCTGGTTCACAGATGTAAGGACATTTTTAAGTTAAAGATAAGTTCCTTTAAAACTACACAACAGCTGTACAGTTATACGATCCGCACTGAAGAATGGCAATTGGAAGCAAAACTATATCGCTTTTAATTCTTCAACGTGTGTATACTGTACATGTATTTGAATCCAAACACGTGATATCGTTTTACGAAAGCAGTCAGGAAAATAATCATGAACATATTTGCGTAAGTCAAAACCAATACACAATGATATTACATTTACATCATAAATAAAAGTCCACTTTTGTAATGTGACTTATGTTATATGCAAAATTAGTTATCCCAATCTCAAATAAACTATGGTTTCTTTTGAACTTTCGCAAAGGTAAAATGTATTAAAACTTTACACTGGCCCGTGCTTCAAACGTATGGACATGTTAAACCAGACAAACATATCATCATTTTAGGGAGCTTTTATCGGAGGAGTCGTTGGTATTGCGTTCAATATGTGGCTGGCCGTGAGCTCTGTGCTCTACGGCAACAAAGCCCCGAAACTGCCACCCAATCCCATCACAGGCTGTTCGGCTGTGAATTCTACTTGGGCATCGAACTCTAGTCTTACTGGATACAATTCAACGCCAACGTACGATCAGATGGGAACCACTTACATACTAAGTTCGTTTAACTCGACGTTAACAGATCTCATGGACATGTCTTTGAGGTAATTAGAGTGATAGTACTAGTTTGATACTAGTTTAATAAGGATGTTTGCTGCAATACCAAAGGTTGTGAAATCAGACTTTGATTTACTTGTCCGTAAATGCTAAATATGTATCGCACTGTTTAGCATTTGTCTGTATTATGTTTTTAAGGTAACATTTCAGTTAAATTTAGCTTGTCCGGTAATGTTTTAAGACAAGTTGGGCAAAAAAAAAAAAAGTTTTCGCCGCCTCGGAAAAATAGTGCACAAAGCTCTTTATAAGAAATGATACAACTATTTTATATTTGAGCATTTCAATCAGACGTATATGTAAAGCTTTGCCAACCACCTGGCTCTGATTGCTTATTTATGGTCATCGCTGTTTTCAACAAAATAGGGTGTGGCATTCACAAGGCCATACCAGTACTTGCCATATCAGACTGGTTTTCCAGTGGAGCGTTTAACCCATTACTAAACAATAACGACATTTAACCAGTCTGTTGCAGATGGCTCTGGAAAACATTGTGGGAAAGGAAGAAATTGCTTTCAACAAGCAATTTCTCCTTTTCCCACAATCATTTCCACCCTACCAGAAATTAATTTTCCAATTTTTTCACATTTTGAAATGCTGTCTGCAAACTCTTTCAATTTGGGACAGTCGTGACTTTAGCGTTTGGTAAAGGGTTAAATTGATACTTTAAACATCGAATGGGACAGAAGGTTGCAGCTTACTAAATCAGCTTTCGATAACTGCTTTCTTGAAACATGACCAGTCCTAGCGCTGATTTGTGGTTAAGTCCCGGCTACAGGGGCCCGAATCAATGCACACCTCCTAAATTCCTTAATATATAATCTGTCTCTTTATATAGGTATATTAACATTAGGTATGCATTGATTCAGGCCCTTGTTGTCCCCATCTGTTCAATTCGCGAAACAGCCCAAGCTGCCAATGAAGAGCTGAAGAGCAGCAAACCTGGTGACAAACATGAAAATAATCGAAACAACAGTAGATTTAACGTATATTCTCCTGGTGTCAAAAATGTATTGAAATATCGTCTTATGCAAGGCGTTGGCATAAACTGTTTCACCTAATATGATACTTAAGAGATCCAATTTTAAGCAAAGAGCAAACGATGAAATTATTTTATAAAAGCAAGGCATTTTTTGTGAAACTGTATAGAAACTAGTGTTACATTTGGATGAGTTACTCTGAATTAGCAATTCGTCCATTTATCAATTTGGTTTCTCAAATCTTCAACAACAATGGTTAAGCGAGATATTGTGGTTCTGTAATATTTCTTACAGCGTAAATGATGTCAAAGACTACCATTCACCCCTGTTCGACCTCTCGTATATATACCTGGGACTGATTGGCTTTCTGGTGGCGTTCATCATAGGGCTTATCATCAGCTTGTTGACAGGTTATACGTTCTAGATATTCATTAACCCCCTCCCCCCCTCTCTCTCTCTCTCTCTCGCCTCTCTCTCTCTCTCTCTCTCTCTCTCTCTCTCTCTCTCTCTCTCTCTCTCTCTCTCTCTCTCTCTCTCTCTCTCTCTCTCTCTCTCTCTCTCTCTCCCCTCTCTCTCTCTCTCTCTCTCTCTCTCTCTCTCTCTCTCTCTCTCTCTCTCTCTCTCTCTCTCTCTCTCTCTCTCTCTCTCTCTCTCTCTCTCTCTCTCTCTCTCTCTCTCTCTCTCTCTCTCTCTCTCTCTCTCTCTCTCTCTCTCTCTCTCTCTCTCTCTCTCTCTCTCTCTCTCTCTCTCTCTCTCTCTCTCTCTCTCTCTCTCTCTCTCTCTCTCTCTCTCTCTCTCTCTCTCTCCCTCTCTCTCTCTCTCTCTCTCTCTCTCTCTCTCTCTCTCTCTCTCTCTCTCTCTCTCTCTCTCTCTCTCTCTCTCTCTCTCTCTCTCCTCCCTCCCTCCCTCCCTCCTGAATGTCCATCCGTCTGTCTGAATCTCAAAATATCACTCAGCCCTTTTATATGTTCTCGGCTGGTGTAAGCTTCACAGCCCGTACTTGATATAATGTAATGTTTTCAATGGTGCTAGCTTCTTTTAAAAACTTTAACGTTGGGTTCTGTCAGTAATTGTTTAGCGTTTAATGCTATCTTTGTTCCATCGCCGATAAACAGTTCATGTAGGAAATTCATTTGGTCGCTTGTACAGAAAACTGTATTAAATGAGAGAACAGAATCGTATCCAGATGCACTGGCTTCTCTAAAACATATACGAAGGAACTACCGACAGTTAAAATTCTAAACCATTGCCTTTACATAGTATTATCTCATCAGGTATGAACCGAAAGTATCCAACAGAACCCGAATACATTTTCCCATGTTTACGAGGATTCTGGCGGGCAGGTTATAAAGATGTATACTCACCTGCAAAATATACGGCAATAAAGGTAAGCATGCGCATGATGATTAAACTGTGTTAACCCTTAGAATGCTGGGTAATGTTCTAAAAACGGATTTTTGTGCCGTCTGTTTTCATATACATAAATATCGGCCTTATTTTGATGAGGAGAGATACTTAGAGTAGCAAACTGGTTAGATCAGAGGACAGTCGCCAATTTACTTGGCGGCTGTCCTGTATCTAACCTCTTTGTATAAGCATTACGTCGGTTCCAGCACTATAAGGGTTCATATCATTACATATTTAACGATCTAGTTGACGTTTACGACTGCTAGTATTTCAGCAGGAAAGGGTGAATCATTCGGTCTTCTCTCGTCCCATTTTGATCCAGACAGAATTGAATTCCTTCATATATTGTGCCCCTTGTCTGATTTGACAGACGATAATTTGATGTATATAATGAAAACCACATTTTGAAAGCAACATTATTTAGAAACCGTTCGTAACTTTATATCTTTGTTAACGTCTAAGGTTGACACATAATACTTTGTCAAAACGTGTTGCAACAATTGTTTGTAGCTCATTGCATGTCTTAGACTTCAAAAAGGTATTTATTAAAGTAACGATTACTTGTCTAAGTAAAGAAACCAGTCCTACTTTTTCTGTTTCGTACTAACAACTATCGTAAGTACCTGCGTGCAACAGTTGACATTGTAAAATGTTCATAATACCCCTTCTCTCTACACTACGGATTTATTTCTTACATTGGACGTTCTATCAATTCTTTTTGTATGGGTTTAACATCGGTTCAACACTAATTCAGTTATGTTACGATATCCGGCTTGAACTTAATTAAGGAAAACCCTAAACTTAATCCCTGTAAGGGCTGGTCAAGCAGGTTAGAACCACCTGCATTCCGTAAATCAAGCGAAAACTTTCTCTTCTGAAAGTCCAAATGCCGTCAACGGGATTTGAATCCAAGCCGTGCTGGGAAACATTTGATAAGCTTGGATTGTTCGAATTAATGATGCCCCACTCTCTCGGATGATCAAAACTGTGTGTGTTATAGTAGAATGAAATATCTACATCAATACAACATATTTGCGTCTTGAAGCAGACGACTTCCTAAAAGCGTTGTGACAATAGGAAATTTCTCCTGTAGCCACAATGTTTTTAATCCATTCACATATCACAACAGCAGAATTGAAAGGTCTTTCATCTGGAAATTTAATTACAATTTGCATATAGATAAAGTTTGCATCAGATCTTTGGCATACGAATCTGTGAATCAGTTTGAAGCTTGCAACAATCAACTTTGGAAACCTTACGTCTGGATCATTCGGACTAATGCCCTACCAGTTTCCGTCTTTTTTATGGATTCCCCTTCCGGTTCATGAAAACCCGGTGTTTCGGGAGACTAAAGTGTCTACGTCCGGATCATTCGGACTAATGCCCCACCAGTTTCCGTCTTGTTTTCAGATGTCTGCCGCTAGTACAACTGGGTCACCGATACTTACTACCGTTCGAACAGTCGACTTGAACTGGTACAAAAACGCAAACGATGATGATCTTTGACACGTTACCACCTTACGCCACACTTTGCATCTTGAAGCAGACGACTTTCAAAAGGCGTTGTGGCAAAAGGAGAAATTGTATAAAGAAATTTCTCCCATTGCCACATAGCTCTTTTTAGTCTATTCACATACCACAACAGCAGAACTGAATGTTTTTCGTGTGTAAACAAAGCTTTTCTAAAGTCGTCTGCTTCAAGTAAACAAAAAAGTGTCGTCTGCAGGTGGTAAAGAGTAAAACAAGCAGTCTTCAATAACTTTTCTTTTTGGAAGAGCTTTGCGGGTTCATCCTACAGAAACGTTTGTTCTATGTATTCTTTGATGCGTTTTAGTCGTACATATCGACGGTTCAAAGCAATTTCTATATCCTTGCACACAAGTACCGGTAACAAAATCAAAACTGTGTATTTTATTTAACCCAGTTCGAATCAAAACGGCCTGCAGGTACATTTGTAGTACAATACACAATGTTTTTTTTTGTTACTTGTACCTGTGGTCTTGCACTGAACCGTCTATATTTGGTACATAACAGGGAAGTGAGTATGAGTCTACTTTGATTGTGCATTTATACTGTGTTGAATGTTTCATATGTGCAAAACTTGGTCTAAAATGAAAGAACCAATTTGGAGTTTTGATTATTTGTTAACAAAATATAATGCTGTGTTGAACCTTTCATATGAGTAAAATTTGGTCTAAAATAAAAGAACCAATTCGGAGTTTTGATTTTTTTTTTTTTTTTTTTTTTTTACAAAACATGATAGTCCCCCCATACCTGAACATTGAATGTCATTGGACTTTGATAATATTGAACTGTTTATAATGTATGTTGTATACAAGACATTTTTCTAGATGTCCTGAATAAAATAATATACCATGTACTTATCTTAGAAATGTTCATACTCATGAAAGGTATACAAATGTATCAACTTTAATTCATTATTCACATTTCTTTCTATCTACCTTTTTCCCTCAAACAAACTTCTGATTTAACCCATATGTGGGTGAACGTCAGGAAACCATTGTGACAAAACACCTACCTAACCAGGCGGAGGAATCACTCGACTAATGTTTACGGTCTTATGTCCATCAGCTTTCCGGTTCTGTTGGTATTTGATAACCCATGCTTTATAACGGTGTTATGTCTAACACTCGGCAGAGAACTCGCAGACGACGGGCGGTCATGTCCCCAAATGCAGGGTACACAATGCGTGTATCATTGGCAAGAGTGATGAAATGGCAAAACTACACAGGCGTTTCCATTTATTTTGCCAACTTTTTATATTTTATTTTGGTTTCACGAATTAAAATTCCGTCAACATTATTCCAGTTGTCTTACGATGTCCATTTAATAATGATAGAGGAAGACCCCAAACTTGCCTGCTCCTAAGGGCTAGTCAAGCCAGGTAGAATCATTGGCATTCCTAAGACAACCATGAAAATCCTCATGTCGTTACTGGTTTATATCATCATGTAGACTAGTTAAGATACCAATCTTTTAAGCATTCTCTGAAGACTTGAAAATGATAGTTATGTCCTTCAGTGACAAAAAAGTTCATATTCAGATAACCAGTCTTTTGACATTGTGTCTCAGAAAAGTATCACATTCCATCATACAGCTTATAACATTGATCAATGGGAAGTTCATTGAAGGCTTGAAAATGATGGATTAATTCTTCAGGTCTTTAGTATACTAAGATAACCAGTCATTTGACATTGTGTCTCAGTAGATTATCATGCTCCATCATACCTTTGAAGGCTTGAAAATGGCAGTCAAGTCCTTCAGTCACATGGACTTTACTTTATTTCGCTAACTAGTCTATTGACATGACGCCTCTGAAAATTATCATGTTCCATCATAAAGCTTATCACATTGATCTTTCAGAAGTCCTTTAAAGGCTTGAAAATGATGATTAAGTCCTTCAGTAACATGGAGTTTATACTTAGATCCCAAGGCACCTTCAGGCATTGAACTGCCATAAAACACACGGCTTATTCTGGAATGTAGCAGGCCCATTGCACACCTGAAACAAGAAGAACTATTTTCAACCAATAAAATCCTGGGTATTTTTTCGAAAAATAGATTTTTGTGTTGTCCGCTTTTTAAAACCTGAAATTTGTGCTTAATTTTGATGAGGAAAGAGACTCAGAGTAGCAAACAGGTTAGATCACAGGCCAGCCAACAATTTACCTAGATCTAATCTGTTTGCATACACATGAAGTCAGTCCAAGCACTATATGGGTTAAACTTTTTTCCCCTTGACCTTGAAATCAGCAAAAGTTAATACAAATCAAACAAGACAAATAAGGCTTTCATTTTGAAAATGGGTAACAATTAACATGTAAACATTAAAATCTTACATGACGCAAGGTTCCTGTGTGATAAACAAGTCGTATCCTGTACACAGATATGGGAGGGACCTCGTCTCATCTTCTTTTAGGGTGTCTGAATCAGCCGCATACAAGTCTGAATCTATAAATACATGTACAATAAAAGTCCCTATGTGACCTTGAAATTTTAATATGTTTGAACATGTCTGTAGCAATTGACTTCAGAAACCATTGTGACATAAGGAGAAATTGCTTGTGAAAAGCAATTTCTCCTAATGTCACAAAGGTTTCCTTTCAAGACAAAAATCATCTTACTTTTTTCATGATACATACTGCACATATTTGTGGTTTATTTTCCTTTAGACCAAGTTACAAACTTTGATAATAAGAAATAGATCTATTGAACAGCTTGCAAGACCATGGAGCTCTGCCCAACTTGGTGAATCATTTCAAGAATAGATAAGAAGTATGACTATAGGAGTGACTGTAAAACCATTCACCGTAACCAATACATCATATAGCCAAAACAATAATGAGGAAGAGCTGTCTATGGAGTACCCCGAGCTACTGCTGGCAGAATCAACATATGGAAATGTATTAAAAATTTTCTTGATAAATAATCTTTAACCCTTTACCAAATGCCAAATTTTAGATTATCCCAAATTGAAAGAGTTTGCAGACGGCATTTCAAAATGTGATGAAATTGAAAAATAATCATCTGATAAGGCAGAAAACATTGTGAACAAAGGAGAAATTGCTCGTTATATATCAACCCAATATGACCAACATACTGACATATACAAACAAATTCTTTATTACACTCAATTCCTTTTACAGAAAACATGAGGTTAAATAACATGAAACACAATGTAAAAAAGGTGCCTGTGTTTGACCAGTTTATAATCTAACTAGGCTTGATTTAGTTTCACCAAAGAATCTTCCAAAGGATGAGTAAGTGGAGCATTCACAGAGAATAACACTTAATATTTGATCAAGATCAAACAAAAGATCATAGGAAAGATGGTAGCTATGGTTTCCTACCAAAGCACTCTGGGTAATGGGGATAATGTTATGCCCAGAAAATCCAGTCCCAGGTCCATTTTTACTAATTTATTAATCTATAAGAGTTTTTTCATCCTTAACTTTGTTTCAGTTGTGTAGCAATGCCAGACCCTTAATGATTGAGGAATACCACATACTCAACTGCCCATCATAAGGAATGGGCGAGCCAGGTAGAACCAACAGCATTTCCTAAGTAAGTCAAGATACTTCCTCTCATGAAAATCCTTATGCTGTCACCAGGATTCGAGCCCACACAGAGAGGCACCACCTATTACACCCCCACCCCCTGGTCAAAAAATGAACCAGTGGTTTGGATTCAGGGAACCCTACAATTGACATGAAAAATTGTTAAAACTGTGTTAACCCTTTACCAAACGCCAATTGAGTTTGCAGATGACATTTCAAAATATGATGAAATTAAAAATAATCGTCTGATCAAGTAGAAAACATTGTGGGAAAAGGAGAAATTGTGTTTTCAAGAGTCGTCTGCAACAAAATGGTAAAATGTCGTTAAAGATTTGTGAAGGGTTTAACCACTGGCAAACAATGGCCTAATACCAACCGTCTATGTTTGTCCACATGCCTCCCCCTTGAGCTTTGGCAACCATATCCACACACAACATGGCTGCATGGTGAAGTGGGTGGTTGCCATGACGAAGGTCATGTGACCTTGCAATAACCGTATTAGAGATTGGATCCACTATGATAGCTCCCATTGGAGGCTGAAAAAAATCAACAAAACATACTAAATATCTTATAAATACAGAGAATTTGCAAATGTTTGAAACAACGTTCTGTCCTATTTCAATATTGAAAAAAAAAAAAACAGCATGGCAAACCACGTATCATTTGAGTCGTCTATCTGAGATGCTTCTAATTAAGTGTCTTATCATAAAATTGTACCTGTACTTTTGATTAAGATTATGTCAATGAATAATAGTTGTGATTCGCGAAGTATTTTTCTCTGTTTAACAAGTGCCAAATTTTTGACTGTCCCAAATTGAAAGAGTTTGCAGATGACAATTAAAAATTTGATGAAATTTGCAAATGAGCTTTTGATAGGGCAGAAAACATTGTGGGAAAAGGAGAAATTGCTCATCATGAGCAATTTTCCCTTTTCCCTCGTAGTTTTCCAAAATTGTCCGCAACAAACTGGTCAAATGTAGTTATAGTTTGGTAATGGGTTAAGAACGTATATCTTTTGTATAAACAAATTGTTTGTGATACCTTTCTTGGTCTATAATTCTGAGAGTTGGAATTTGTGCAACTATAAGATAGAAATATACGTTTCAATTTACATACAAATGAAACAGAGCATTAGACAATATAAAAAAAAAGCATGGTTTGGGTATAGGTAATTTCTCTTACCAACAACATTATCAAAGTCATAATAATTCATGTATGGGAAACGATCTGTGGAAAAGGGATTATTGGCTTATTTATCAAATTCAAAATACGTTTTATTACTCAAATTGTGATACAATGCATGAGTTAATATAATAATATATATAAAATAGTGTGACTATTTCTAACACATGACAAACAATTATAGTCTATAAGAGTTGGTTAAATGTTATAAAAAAAAATAATATGTAATTGTTTCTTGTCACTCAAGCACAGAAAGAACAAACTGACATAGTCTGATGGTTACTATCCTTAAATACAAGAGTGGCAATAAACATGTTTCTGTTAACAATTTTTTTTTTTATTATTTCTTAATTTTTTATTATTATCATTTATTAATCAATGATGTCAAAAATTGACTTCAAGTTACATCAAGTTTTATGTGATTGAAATATCAACAAATCCTCAGAGTATGTAGGTGCAACCTTTAGTTCTAAAAAGTAACCGACTCTTTGTTAATATTTTTGACAGCGTTGGATATATTTTTCATAGATTCATGATGCATGACTTTTTTTTCTTTTCAAAGTTAAAGTGACGTCATCTAGATCAAACATAATGTTAATTTATCATTTCACCAACATTGTTTGATTTTATATAAATCTACCAATATGTAACACATAAAACACATTCTTCAATTTTGTGTTGAAAACTATTCACTCAATGAGAATGTATCCGAAAGTGAAAATCAACTTTATTTGACCGCAAGCCCCCTATTCGTAGATTGCGGCCCATTTTTGTTGCTAGTAGATAGGTTGGGATATGACACTACCTGCTCCTTTATCTTTGATTTATTGGCAAGAGATATTGCTTCCTTCATGTGACCCTCCATCTGCAAAATGTCTTCTGAAGAGAAGTAGGAACCATTTAAAACTCTTGTTAGACTGAAATAGAAAAATATTAAATAAATATAATGGATTCCTTCATAAAAACATGTACTTTAATGCACATGAGGTAGTAAAAAAGGAGCCATTTTGACAAAAGGAGAAATAGAGGATATTTGTAATTTTTGGTGTATGATCGAAATATATTTCATTGAGTAACCTTAAGAGCTACATTTTCATGAGTGGCAGAGCCACAAGTAAAAATATTTAGCTCTTAAGGTCACGAATTATCTACCGTGTACTTGGTTCAGTGAGAGAAGTAAACACAAAGCTGCATCGATATTGGACAGCCGTAACAGACATGCCATTTCACTCAAGTTATTTATTCAAAAGGTAAGAAATTAATCTATAGTTGCTCATAATCATGCCATACCGTTACGAACCTGGGATGTTTCGCCCGAATTTTGTTCGACATAAGTTGTTTCACGTTTTAGATATTTTGATAAGTGATATCAGCGTTTGTTAATCAATTCTTATATTTATGCTTTACTTGGATTTTTCTAATCACCATTTCTCATAGTTTCCCTCTTAGAATGTTTGCTTGATTGTTTAATTTTTTTTTTTCTCCTTATACATATATTGATCATTCCCCAATTTTAAGCAATACTTGTAAAAAAAAAACAGTTTCGGTTCAGAATGCCTTTTTTGAATAAATTTCACTAATTTCAAAACAATTTCAATGGCATTTCATTGTTTCATTTTACACATTAAAGCAGCTAAAAAGTCGTATTCTACCCGATATATTGATTATAAATAAACGTTCTACATTATGACCTATGATATCATTCACTTGTAAAATGGGGTGCCCGATGGGGAAAAGAAAGTAGTTCCTGATATTCCCACACTTTTAAACAGTGAAAATATCCTGTGATGATCCACTGATATTCCAGGGTCAAACTCCTCACAGTGATCTCCCTTTATGCAGCGTAGCAAGGGGAGATTACTGTGAAGAGTTTGTTACATAGCCTGGTAGAGCTTGGCCCGTTCGTATACCGCGAACTAGGGCCAGGTGTCAGAGAAAGTTTACCGAACACAATAGTGTTTAGTTATGCCGAGGATTTCCGAATGAAACAAAATCGACTGCGCATGCGCGTCTAATTAAGAGTATGCAAGCTGATTCAAGAGAAAATGTACCTTATTCAGACAGGCTACTTAGCGTTGGATCATTTTGAGATTGAGGGGTGTCTCGTGTTTTTATTGTACTTTGAATCGTTGTGTTTCATAATGGAACTCAATTGAAGTACACTGCTCAAATCACCAAAAACAGTGTTGCGTTTGTGACACAAGTATTTAAAAGTCAAGCTCTATACATCATGTTTTACAATATAACAAATCCGGAGTAGATGTAAGAAAACTTATATTAAAATATGGTCAAAATTCTGTAATAGATGGTTTGTGTGCTTAACTTGTTAAAGACAAGTTCTAAATATTGATAAGATAGTTACAGAATTAAGGAAGTCGTATCAACCTTCCAAAGTTGAAAACGTTGTTTTTTGAAGACGTTTCCTCGGAATAAGAAAGTGTTCCGTCACCTATACAACTGGAGACTTCCAGCATGGTCTTTTAAAACCTCTCTTAGCAAAAAGGTCACTTCTAGATGACAGTGGTTTCGAAGCATTAAATTCCAGTCAAAATGCCAAAAACATTCCGCCAAAATCGGTATGAACAATTATTTCCAGTGACCATGCTTACCACAAAACCTTCGTTGCTCAACAATCTTCTTTTATCTTTATGATTATTAAAAAAGTGTCAAATGGTTAATGGCTTCCGGTGTAGGCCTTTTGTCTAGTTTTATATACAGTTGTTGATAATATTGCATTAAAAGGAATATAGAGTACTGGGAACGGTCATGAATATCAAAAAGGATTTGCGAGTTTTAATTCCCCTAGCGAAGAATCATCTAGATATTTGATTGCCATGAATTTTTGGGGAAAAAAAGAAAAGAAATCAGACCTGATCCACCAAATCATTCTGATTTTGATTCATGAATAGTGCGCTCTAAGAAGAATATAATTTGTGTTTGATCACAGCTTTAGAACTGATTAGATTAGAAATGATGTTGTCAAAATGAAAGAATGTGTAAATTTGTTGTGAAGCTTGGCTTTTAATTCATAACTTGGAAGAAAAATTACGTTCTTCTTTCTTATTTCCTTTATTTGGTCATTTAACTTATGACTGCATAAAGGGAATAAATACAGTTGCTGTTTCGTTGATATACCAAAACTTTTGTCGGTGGGATTATCTTTATTGCCTCCTAATTGAGTTCTTGATTGTTGACCAGAGATAAGCATTTAAGCTGAAACCCTTTACCCTCTCTTTTGATGTGCCGTTGAATCTAATAAAAAAATATATATTATTGGAAAGATAGAAGTTGTTTCAATAAAAACATGTTTTGGTACTATTCATTTAGAGAGAACAACTGTAATAAAACCTTTTTTATTTTGGAAAAAATATCAATCTGATATTTTATTTTAAATCCTGATGTTTAAAACCAACAATAAATTGGTTAAAAATTAAATGCAATAAACCAATTCCATCAAAGTGCAATTGATTTATAAGAATATAGAGTAAATGTAACTCTGAATTAGAGATGGTAAAAGGGTAGAAAAGATAAGGGTTGAACAGGGTGCATATTTCAAACGCCATTTTGCTTTCTATACTATCGACAATCCGTTAGCCAATTTACCAAACAATAATGACATTTAACCACTATATTGCAGAGGAAGATTATTTTCCAATTTCATCTAATTTTGAAATGTTGTCTGCAAACTCTTTCAATTTGGGACAGTCAAAAATTTGGCGTTTGGGAAAGGGTTAAGTCATGTTCATGGATAAAATTTACCTTTTGTTTTCATGGAAGTTTACTGGCCAGTACTGACAGCAATCCTCAAATTGTTGCCTGGTGAGGGGAGGTTTAATTGGGACCTTCACTACCTGGATAGGGCCAAGGTCATACGGCTCCAGGGTGCCCTCCAGGGCATTTTGGTCAAGGTCATGGTCAATCTCCTTAACACAAATAATTATGTGCATATCACCATCTGAAAAAGTACAATGGGTACTCAGAAAAATTCACGTTGCCAGATTATTGCAGAATAAAGCTCTTTTAAACAGTATTAAAGTAATATTTTATAGGTCAGTTAACCTATGGTTACTCATAGTATTTTCCTGATCCTGTAATAAGTCATGTTGGTCATTTGTGTATTGCATGAAAGGCTTAATGTGAATTATGTAATGGTGAAAGCAACAAAAGAAGCTTTCAGCATTCTGAAGGTTTAGTCTAAAATAAGAAATGCTAAAAGCAACAAAAGAAGCTTTCAGCATTCTGAAGGTTTAGTCCAAAATAAGAAATGCTAAAAGCAACAAAAGAAGCTTTCAGCATTCTGAAGGTTTAGTCTAAAATAATAAATGCTAAAAGCAACAAAAGAAGCTTTCAGCATTCTGAAGGTTTAGTCTAAAATAAGAAATGCTAAAAGCAACAAAAGAAGCTTTCAGCATTCTGAAGGTTTAGTCTAAAATAAGAAATGCTAAAAGCAACAAAAGAAGCTTTCAGCATTCTGAAGGTTTAGTCTAAAATAAGAAATGCTAAAAGCAACAAAAGAAGCTTTCAGCATTCTGAAGGCTTAGTCTAAAATAAGAAATGCTAAAAGCAACAAAAGAAGCTTTCAGCATTCTGAAGGTTTAGTCTAAAATAAGAAATGCTAAAAGCAACAAAAGAAGCTTTCAGCATTCTGAAGGTTTAGTCTAAAATAAGAAATGCTAAAAGCAACAAAAGAAGCTTTCAGCATTCTGAAGGTTTAGTCTAAAATAAGAAATGCTAAAAGCAACAAAAGAAGCTTTCAGCATTCTGAAGGTTTAGTCTAAAATAAGAAATGCTAAAAGCAACAAAAGAAGCTTTCAGCATTCTGAAGGTTTAGTCTAAAATAAGAAATGCTAAAAGCAACAAAAGAAGCTTTCAGCATTCTGAAGGTTTAGTCTAAAATAAGAAATGCTAAAAGCAACAAAAGAAGCTTTCAGCATTCTGAAGGTTTAGTCTAAAATAAGAAATGCTAAAAGCAACAAAAGAAGCTTTCAGCATTCTGAAGGTTTAGTCTAAAATAAGAAATGCTAAAAGCAACAAAAGAAGCTTTCAGCATTCTGAAGGTTTAGTCTAAAATAAGAAATGCTAAAAGCAACAAAAGAAGCTTTCAGCATTCTGAAGGTTTAGTCTAAAATAAGAAATGCTAAAAGCAACAAAAGAAGCTTTCAGCATTCTGAAGGTTTAGTCTAAAATAAGAAATGCTAAAAGCAACAAAAGAAGCTTTCAGCATTCTGAAGGTTTAGTCTAAAATAAGAAATGCTAAAAGCAACAAAAGAAGCTTTCAGCATTCTGAAGGTTTAGTCTAAAATAAGAAATGCTAAAAGCAACAAAAGAAGCTTTCAGCATTCTGAAGGTTTAGTCTAAAATAAGAAACGCTAAAAGCAACAAAAGAAGCTTTCAGCATTCTGAAGGTTTAGTCTAAAATAAGAAACGCTAAAAGCAACAAAAGAAGCTTTCAGCATTCTGAAGGTTTAGTCTAAAATATGAAATGCTAAAAGCAACAAAAGAAGCTTTCAGAATTCTGAAGGCTTAGTCTAAAATAAGTAATGTCAACAACAAAAGGATATCTTTTCAATCTAAAAGATTAAAATGAACTTAGTAATGCTTAAAACAACAAAGAGCTTTCTGCAACCTGAAACCTGCATTGTGCAGAATATATCTTGCTATTTGATTTGTTTTAGTTGATCCCTTATGTCAAGAATTACTTTTTAAGACTATTAAAATGCATTATATGTAAGATTAAAAATGCTTACTATTTTTTGTGTCAGATCTCACTCTTTTAAGATGGGGATACCTCTCAAAGGAAAATTGACTGGAAAGAAATCTGAAATGGAAAATAAAACAACATAAAACATGGCAATTGCACCTTTTTCACCGTAGTTAATATTTCTTCATGTAACCAAGGTGCGGGTCCTGTGTGGCTCAGTCGTTAAGGTGGTTACCTCAGAACACAGGGGTCCCGGGTTTGAGCCCCTCTGAGACCCCTGGTTTCGTGGGAGTAGCCTTTGGCAAGTCACTTCAGAGCCCTACTGGGGCATCCAGGAAAGCTGTTTCAGCACTGAAAAATGTAGGTATGGCACTGACCAAGAGGACCTATATGGGACCCTATGTCAGTTAATAACTCTAACCTAATCTAAAGTAAAACATGAAGCAAGATCTGGACTCAAACAAGAGACATTTGTTAACCATGTGAATACTCTACCGACTGAGCTATCCAGGCTGCCTACATACACACTTGTCTCTACCTTGTAAATGAAATTAAACCTTTCTGAAGGTTCTCAAGAAAATCAAGAAAGCCAGTTTATAAATAGACATAGGATTCTTTCTCGCATACCTTGCTTATTTTTTCAAATTGTATGGCGTGTCATATTGTTATGTTATTCAGGAGAAGGACTCAAGTCCCAATCCAATTGTAAAAACATTTTACGATAAAATATATTCAAACTACCTTGCTAGCGTCACATGACAAGAGCGGTTTAATGTCAATAAGGGAAGCTATTATTCCAAATGTTTATGATAATTTTTGTCTAATCTTTTTCAAGGACTTTACATAAGACTACATGTAATAGGATTAAGATTTCACAATGCCTGGCTGCAAATGACCATGAAAATCCATGTCTTACACTTACAGTACATGAATTTACATATTCCAAATGAATATCTTAATCACAGATTTGACAATAAATACATATCTGTACAAAGAAGATTGCACACTGATCTGTAACCTTGACATTTAGGTTCTTAACCGTTTACCAAACACCAAATTTTCAACTGTCCAAAATTGAAAGAGTTTGCAGACGGCATTTCAAAATATGATGAAATTAGCAAATAATCTTCTGATACAGGGTTTTTTGCATTATATAACAGACTCCCATAAAAGGCACCTTCCCAATTGGAAATTCCTTTAAAATCATGCAGTTTTCCCAAAAAATCAAAGTCATACCAGCTTTTAGGCTTCCCAATTTAACATTTTTAGCGATAAAATTTCCCAAATTTGTAGAAAAAATTGTGGGAAAAGGAGAAATTGCTCATTATGAGCAATATCTCCTTTTCCCACAGTGTTTTCCAGAGTCATCGGCAACCAAGTGGTAAAATGTCCTTATGGTTTGGTAATGGGTTAATGGGACTAACTCAGAAATTTTGTGCTCCGGGAGTGTTAAACGTTAAAAATTTGATATCAATCATTGTCACTTAACAGAATATAATTTTTTATTTCTTTATTTCTAAGTTGTTGAAATATTGTGATTTCATTAAATAATGTTAGGGGGGCCTCCGTGGCCTAGTGGTAAGAGTACAGAACTTGAAATCACATGGCCCCTCTCCACGTGGGTTCAAATCCTGAGAGGGATATGGATTTTCACGAGAGGCAGTCTCCCAACTGAATTACAGAATGCCGATGGTTCTACCCGCCTTGACCAGCTCTTGTGGGCAGTTGAGTATGGGGTCTTCCTCCATCATTAAAAGTTGGGCATCGCTACATAACTGAAATAATGCTGATGTGATGTAAAACCCATATATATACATACATATATATATAAATAATGTTAAAAGAACCTTCCTGCCTGTCAGTGATTGTATGGAGAAGCTGTCATACAAATAAACAAAGGAATTATTAAGTCACATAACAAGAGTGGTTAAATGTTTCGGAAGGCCCACATGACAATTGTATCTAAATATACCACCTCATATTGCAAATTAAACTGTTGCAGTATCAATATACATGTTTTATATCTTTTCTGTATAGTTATGAACAGGTTAGGAAGTTGTTAATAATTACGTCTTGTATTACTTTAGAGATATATGAAGTTTTCATAGTTAGAAGACTTTTTAAACCCTTTCCCAAACAACAAATTTTCGTCTGTCCCAAATTGAAAGGGTTTGCAGATGACATTTCAAAATGTGATGAAATTGGAAAATAATCTTCTGATAAAGCAGAAAACCTTGTGGGAAAAGGAGAAATTGCTCATTACGAGCAATTTCTCCTTTTCCCACAATGTTTTCTAAAGTTGTCTGCAACGGAGTGGTCAAATGTCGTTATTGTTTGGGAAAGGGTTAAAAAGTTTAAATCCCTATATGTGAGATATTCCTTTTAAGTTTCCACAACTCACTTTAGTAGTTTAGAAGTTTCCTTCTTATTTTTGATCTGACAAACATATGCATCACCTGAAAAAAACAAAAACAAGATTTATCAAAAGTTTGATAGAATTATGCAAAATTAGGAGATACATGTACCAATAATAAATAGAGAACTGTAATGTCTTTTAAAAAGCTTAAAGCATCTCAAGATACAGATAGTTTCTATTTTATCATTGTATATCTAAAAGGATGTTTCTGTTTTATTCTATTAAAGCACAAGGTGATACGACCCTCAAATTGATATTGCTAATTCTTAGATGTACAGCACATTCTTTTTTCTTTCACTTTCTCTTATATACTTGTTTTCATGCACATTTAGCGGAAAGTTAAACAAACCACTGTGATAAAATATGATCAAGTACCCTTACCTAACATTATAGGAGCTGTAAACTCATCACCAAGTATGGGTTCTATATCCAGTTGTGGTGATCCTGTCTCTGACTTTATCCTTTTTGATGAATACATCTCTTCTCTTCTTCACCGAAAAATGTAAATATCTGTCATTTTAAAGACAAGGCAATGTCAATTTTCATACCAGCAAATATCTTGGTTTATTGATATAAAGATATTATAACGTTTTAATGATAGACAGTGATTGTCACTAATAAGATTGTCACATGTTAAGAAATTTGTTAACTAGTACGTAAATAGCCCCATGGTGAGCTCAAACACTATTTTGTTTAATTGTACCTTATATTTTTCGTCAACCCTATCATAAGCCAAGTCATACTTTCCTTTGCCCAATCAGCAAATAAAGGGCAAGTTCAAATTATTTTGACATACTCACCATATGTTTAGTCAATACTCAAAACTATAATTAAAAAGAAAGTACAGTGAGCATCACATGAAGCATGCTATTCACAAAGCAATTTTTCATACTGTTGAAAAGTGTGAAAGACTTGCTTCCGGTTACAAAATTTGATGGTTAGGAAATTGATTTAAAGTTGTTTCCCCGAAGTTAATTTGTATTGTGGAGAACTTATATTATATAGTAGATTCAATCTTTTATATTGTGTTATATCTATATAGTTCACAAAATAGTCTACAGATGAGAAAGTGTGTTTAACCTAATACATATATGCACATTTAATTTTTAAGACATGATTAGAACAAACTTCACCACACAAACATATAACCCATTGATGATGCCTTTTCATCCCAGAGATG
This sequence comes from Cerastoderma edule, assembly GCA_947846245.1. Taxonomy (NCBI): domain Eukaryota; kingdom Metazoa; phylum Mollusca; class Bivalvia; order Cardiida; family Cardiidae; genus Cerastoderma; species Cerastoderma edule. Next base: position 49,251,756 of record OX401404.1, on the reverse strand, counting down.
AATAAAGTATATCAAGACATTCCAAATCAAGAAAGAAACATACTTTATTTTCAATCAATTTCCATATTTTGATATTAACTTCAGGGAAAAGACTTTTCAGGGAACTGACCGTCACCCTAGGAAATTAACTTATTCTAAAAAATCATCTGTGAACAAATCTCTTTTCAACATTTGGACATTTATTGTGCTTTGTGACTCGAAGGTGTCGGTCAATATATAGCAATAGTTTGCAACACCAGAAACCTAGACTAGAAATTAACTGAGAGCAGTGATAATTTTTGGCCCAAAAAATCTCATAAAATTTCCCCCAAACTCATTACTTTCATTCATTTAATCATTTTTCTATAGAAAAACCCATCAATTTAAAGTTTTGGTAAAAAAAACTCATTGATCTAATACGAAAAAAATCACTGTGAAAGCAGTCATTTTTGAAAAACAATCTAACGTAATCAACACTAGTCAAACTAATTTGACACGATATTGGGATATTTTGGCATTGGGAAATATCTCCATTAGAATGCCCCATCAGAATATAAAAAGATATCTTCACATAGAATTATTTTGACTAAATCAACACATGCAACCTACATTCAAAAGAATTTGAGTTGATATAATTAATTCTGAATAATGCCAATTTTTCTAACCATTTTGTATGAGTAAAAAGTTCAACAATTCATTGAAATAGATCATAGACCTAAAAACTCAGGAGTCTCAACCATGGTGAACCAGAGACTGGCACAGGTGCTTGAAACAATCTTCGATAATATCCCAATATATGCTCTATATACTATATAACATATAGAGCATATATATATTATCGAAGATTGTTTCAAGCACATGTGGGTCTCTGGATGAACTCACCACTAAAAACTACCAATAAGAACTTCAACACATTTGAAAATCGCTATTAAGCATTACATGAAATTCAGTATTTCATAAAGCAATCAAATGATGATAAAATTCTTTGATAAAGAAACAACTCATGATCAAAGTAGGGTACGAGCAAATTTGTGGGCGACCTGACTAAACTCAACAAGGTACGAGTTAACTTTGGTACGAGTCAACAATTTAACAAATTATTAAGACATCGTTTTGGTTATGCCAACTGTTTCCGAGCATTGTCACTTGTAAACTTTTCGGGAGGGGTGATGACACACAGGTCTCATTACATAATACAGATGTGCTTAATGCAGAATTTCAATTACAGTTTAGATCTATAACTAAATTAAATAATAGGCTAGTTTGGCGAGACGATTTTCGGGTAATAAAGAACCGTAACTCTGCATAAATGATACCAATCGGAACTACTCGGGTATTTCATTTGATAAACCCGATGTGTTCAGATTGGATTGAAATGATACCGAACAATCCGACTCAAAATCGAAAGTACACGAGAAAGTTTACGAGCCCCTCTGTTTACAGCCTTAATTACTAATTGGGTAGGATAACACGGATAATCCAAGCGGTAACTGTGTCTATCGACGTCTGGATCATTCGGACTAAGGAAGGATAATATTGGACAGGTATAAAACATGGCGCCTACCCCCATTCGGAACACCTCGGCCATTTCTTAAAATAACAGAGTGTCTTCTTTCATTTGGTACCAAGTTTGTTGAGATATATCCACAAATAAAAAAGGTAACAGGGGGCGCCGTGTTTTTCTTCCGTAATCGCGCTATAACGGGGTAGGCGCCATGTTTTATACCTGTCCGATAATATTTTCATGTTTTTGACTAGTCCAGTTCCACTAATTGTTGGCAATATCTCCGGGTGGGGGTCGTTTCGTCTACCTGTCGTTTCGTCTTACTTATTATATCATAACAGTAAAAATAATTAAACGGGAGATATTGCCCGATGCAAAATTATCTCAATATTTCCCGATGTGTAAAATTCGTTGGACTAGGGGTGGATGCTTCGCCTGGTTCTTCAAGAACTCCCTGTGTGAGATTTCATTACTGGGGGAAAGCTGAGACAGACGACAGAAAAGAAATGCGTTAAATAACACATGTTTTCTTTGATGTTGAACAGAAGCCACTTTGACAAAGTGATAAACTGTTCATTAAGAGCAATTTAAATTTTGTTACAGCTAGTTTCGAAAGTTTTCTTCAACAGATGCATCAAAAAGAGGTATTATTCTCACCTTCGACATGACGTCATCCTGACCAGAAGTAAAAATCAGGGGGGTACAACTGCCTAGCAAGGCTTTGTCGTGGAAGCGAGCCCCTTATTCATCACATCAAAATCAATATAAGAAGACGTTTATTTTGTGTCCATTGTATTTTTATCTGGTCTTTTAGGTATAAAGATTTGTTTTTGGGTGTTGCCACTGCTCGAAATGTTAAGATATTGCCATAAATTGGATTAAATGAGTGCTCATAAACGAAACGCGGTGCAGTCATAACCGTGATATTCCATATATTCCTTAGCAATAAAATACGTCTTTTTGGTAGAATTTAGTCCTTTGAAAACGAAAACTTCCTTATAAATAGTTTGGTGAAGAGGAAAAAATGAATGAGGGACAAACTTGAAAAAATGTATTTGTTGCATTTGATGATCAAAATTTTACCCGCAAATTATTGGTCAATAAAGGTAAATGGTTTTTCCAGTACATTTACAATACATGAAACATTTCTTAAAATCAAATTAAAGCTTGTTCATGAATATTGCTTTAAAGCACTTTGAATGAATAGATGCACGTTAAATAAGAACTTTGATCCGCCTACCTTTAATGATCTTTTTCGTATACATATAAATGCACATGACAATGAAAAAATGCAAATCCATTGTTTTTCAACCTATTGACACTGCACATATCAAGATGATTGAAGGACACAGGGTTGTCTTTGATATGTTTAAAGGAACTCTTATGTCCAGAGGCTGTTGATTGGTTTAACAAGAAAGAATTTGTAACTTTATGATAGGGTGCAAATGTGGCAGACCAGCATTAACTTATATCACAACCCTTAATTCTTGTGTTGATTGGGATTGTGAATCTGTCAAGAATCAATTCAGTTGTATACAGAGAGATTGTTTTTAAATGTGTGAATTATCTATTCAATGATTCACTGGCTTAAAAACCACGACATCATTTTATTCATCATATGTTTGAAAATCGTCTTTTGAGTTTGACCAACAAGATAAAAAAGGGATTGAATCATGACAAACATTTGAGTTTTGTGATATAAGAATTCAGCAGAACGGACCCTTGATCTTAAAATGAAAATTCAAATCATTCATGAATGATCGATTGCGGTGTCAAATATGGAGGCAAATTTTATAACAGGTAATTAATAATCAATGTTTTGACCCCAAAATTGAGTCGAATGGCAAATAAAACAAATTGGTTTCTTTTAGTTGGTTTGTCAGTGCCTTTATTTCATAGCGAGTAATGATGACATTTATATTCTTAATTTCCCGCTTACCGAATACATGCGCGACCTTTCTACTAAATTGTTTAAACACAAAATAAAACGATTATTCAAATAAGAGGTAGAGACGGTTATACCAATGGCATAATTGTACTGTTTATTAAAGTATAAAGGTAAGACAAACATCATTTTCTTGCGAAACTGCTTCCAAAAGCCAGTTGCAATGTAAGACATAGAATTATCAATAATTGTTGTAATCTTATACAACATTAACATTTATGCTTGTAGGTCGAGAATTTCGGATTCAAATGGTTGATATGCTTGTTTGGATAAAGGGTTGTCATAAAGAACTTATAGTAATTGTCAACCTGTTAAATTGATTCATGAACAGATGCTATGGCAATAAAACCACGGACTTGATAAGGATGTTACTTTAGAACAATGCCGAGGTGTATACAGTCGTGCATTGACATACATTTGTGTTTTTTATGGCTTCAGGGTAGGTGATTGGGTGCTACTTAGTATCGAAATACAAAGCATCGTTAGTGTTTGAGAGTTAAATGCGGATTACCTGTTATTCATTGATAGTCTTCAAAACAATGGGTCAATGTAAAGTTAACTTATGGATTTTTTTTTATAATCAGAGGAATCCAAAAGTCACTCGGAATGTCTGAAGCTAGTCTTTACTTCAAAAATGCCCTAAAACACACAATATGTCCGATCAAAGTAAAATAGGAATGACTTCAAAAACATATAATTAATATTGTTATATTTGTCATGCTTATGTGATGCGCTTTAACGAAACGTCACATACCCTCGTTAATGAGTATCCAACGATATCTTTGCTTCAAATATGTTAAATCTTTTTACATACATTTACCATGCTGTAAGATAATTTGGACTAGTTTAAAAGGAGAATTCTTTCTAATTAATGTTATTTTAGATTCAGGCAATCGTCCAACAGAGCTAACACATTGTTTTGTAAGTTTTATTAAATGTTTTAATCAGGCAATCGACCCTTCTCACTATGTAAACACATAGCGAATCGCGACGTTGTACCCCCTTGTTATTGGTTTCGCACTGTTACATCTTGGGAAATCGGGTGAAAATGCCCGGATATTCGGAAGCGAGAATAGAGTTATCTAATTATCATATCACCGTATTTGTTTTACATCGATTGTGAAGGAAGCTGAAAGCTTGTTCAAAGCCACTCTCAATGAATGCTTCCTGGATACTCAAATTTGTGGGCTAGCCCCGGAAATTTCCATCCCGCCTAACAGTGATTCAAACCCGGGACCTTCAGTGCAAGAGCCAGACGCTCTACCCCTGCACAAATGTCGCCCACCAGTAGTGTATTATTCAGCCCTATCATAGAAAAAATTAATTCCTAGGATTTCTGATAAGACTCGTTCTGCCCTGTTGACTGAATGTGGGTTAACTCGGCCTTGGGCTGGTTCAGACGGGGTTAGCTCGGCCGGGTCAACTTGGCCTGTTATATTAGTGAATTGTTCAGTTTGTTTATTTCAAAAAGCTTACGTTTATCAAGGCACTTAATGAATGAAGCCTTTTTTTAATATCAATAGCCAAACAAATTACCTTCTAAACAACGTCACAATATTTAATAATTGCGTCCATCAAGACACCTTACTTATTGTTATTTGCGCTAAAACGTTATTACCAATCACCGGCATTCTTATGTCCAATCACACTTAATTTGTATCAATTAGCAACACGCGGTCTTTAAGTTGAATGACAATGATCATAGATTATGACGGTTTTAATTGAATTGATTTACATTAATTGCATGTGTCTAAATCTGTGCATGTCAATGATTCTATACTTGGGAATACATTGATAAGCATAATTTTACCTCTGCTAGTCATATCTCATCTTATGTACTCTTCATATACAGCATTGTTTTAGAATAAATAAAAAAACGGCGCATTTTATAATATACTTGGCTCCTATCTAAAATAATCTCCTCATGTCATCATGAATGTAATCTCCAAGTCCAGCAATGATTATTATAAATTAACAAACAGCGCAATTAAAAATTGTACTAAATTGTTAAAATACACTGTGCTTCTGTACAGTTCTAATATAGCAGGCCGAGTTGACCCAGCCGAGTTACCACACAGCCGAGTGAACCCACAAGCCAAGTTGGAAACAGGCCGAGTCAACCTTACACCCTGTGAACTGATTGCTCTAACCCATTACCAAACAATAACCACATTTGAACAGTTTGTTACAAACAACCCTGGATAACATTGTGGGAAAAGGAGAAAGTGCTCTTAATGATCAATTTCTACTTTTCCAACACTGTTTTATGCCTTGTGAGAAGATAATTTTTCAATTTCAATTCATTTTGAAATGTGGTCTGCAAACTATTTGAATTTGTGACAGTCCACAATTTTGCGAATGAATTTATTTTTTTATTTGCAGATAATTCCATCCAAAGCATCATGGAAAGCTATGTCTGGAACCCCAATAGAATAAAATATTTTATTGTGTCAAATAGCAGCTATGAAAAGAAAATGTCAAATGGCAGACATGTAAAATTTAGGAAGGTATGCCTTTGTCTATTTGACCCCATTCTGTTTTAACACAAACTGCCCTCTGTCAACTCATTACCAAACAATATTAACATTTGACCAGTTTAATGCAGACGACTCTAGAAAAAATCTTAAAGCCATACTTGCGCTCATATACACTTAAATTGTGAAAATTGCAGAATGATTGAAAATTATCTTAAAAGTACTTTAAATTCCCTTTTACAAAGAAAATGAGAGGGTAACACGTTCACAAGGTGCTTTTTAAAGAGTGAATACATTTTGATATGTTTACAGTTAGCAATAAAACTAAGTTGGCCAAGAAACATTGGGAACCAATTTACTCGAGAAATTCTCCATTTTGAATGTTTACGTTGTTAATATTCGATAAATTGCAGTACCTTAATGTGTTTCACTTGATTTTTCTAACCAGATGATTGCCACTCGTTAATTGAAACGCTCCTTGCTGCTTTAGATGTTACTGAAATGTAAACAATGAAGTTAAATTGGTGGGCACCACATTTATGAAAATAGCACTTTCAAAAAAATATAATAAATAGTACAGGCATTATAGTGTCATGATCCTGTGGTTTTCGGCTATGTTTATTCTATCATAATATATAACTCATTTTGCCCAATTTTGCAGTTTTTCTAAGTGCTAGTATGCTTTTAACAAACAATTTTTCCTTTTTCCACATTGTTTTCTACCCTATCAGAAGATTATTTTCTATTTTCATTACATTTTGAAATGTAATCTGCAAACTCTTTCAATTTGGGACAGTCATAAATTTGGCATTTGCTTAAGAGGTATGTTTGTATTAATAAATCATCATTTATCCTTATCATAGCTTAAGAGAAAGAACTTAACCCTTACAGTGCTGGATAATTTTCTAGAAATAGATTTATTTGTCATCTGCTTTCCAAAACCTTGAATATCTGCTTAATTTTGATGATTTGAGATACTCAGAGTAGCAAACAGGTAAGATCACAGGCCAGCCGCCAATTTACTTGGCGGCTGGCATGTGATTCAACCTGTTTGGATAAGCATGAAGTTGGTTCCAGTACTATAAGACTTAGGTTTGACACTTTTATTTCATTTCAAGTTTTCACGCCGAGACGGGGCTGAGAGAGATTTGGATGAAGACATCTGGTGTCTTGCAGAAGTGGTCACGACGATAAAGAGCACTTTAGACCATATAGAATTGATATTTACTAAAGAATACGAAGATGTAGAAAAACTTTATAACAGATTATCGCCGAAAGATGGTGAGTTACTTGCTTTTCTTCATAGCTCGCCAAAACACAGGGTCTTGAATCAATGCATGACTCCGACACCCATGTTTTATATACATTATACACTTTAACCCATTACCAAACTATAATGAAATTTGACCAGTTTGTTGCAGACGACTCTAGAAAACATTGTGGAAAAAGGAGAAATTGTTCCTAATGAGTAATGCTGCCATAAAGCTTGGGCTATCATATGCCACCAGAACTTGAAAGGTGATGGTCAACTTGTGCAAGGTACACAATATGGCTATCATTGGCAAAACTAGGTAAAAATCGAAAATACCTGGGCACTACCATCTTATTTGGACACAAGATTGTAAACATTGGTCACATTGATAATGAGAAAAAATCTCTTCTTAACACAATTTTTCTAATTTTTGTCAACTGCAGAGTATCTTTCATGGCATTTTTAATAAAGGGAATTGGGTCTGTTTGGATGTGCCAATAGCCAATAGAACTTTCTGACATTTTCACTTTTAGAAGCCTTAACCCATTACCGAGCAATAACGACATTTGGCCAATTTGATTCAGACGGCTTTTGAAAACACTATGGGAAAAGGAGAAATTGCTCATGATGAGCAATTTCCCTTTTTCCCACAATGTTTCTACTCTATCAGAAGATCACTTTCCAATTTCATCACATTTTGAAATGTCGTCTGCAGTCGAAGATTTGTCGTTTGGGAAAGGGTTAATCACACTCTTATTTTGACAGGACTGGATTGTCTCTTAGATGGTGTAGTTTTCGTCTTCCTGACTTATCTTGGAGACGCTATTGACGGGGAGGAAAGTTTAAGAATTGGAGGAAATTCCGTGAGTGTCAATGAGATTGTTGATAAAGTAAGGGAAGATCAAACCTGGCATGGGAAGCCAAAATTGTTTATCATACAGGTAAGGCTCGAAAACCAAGTACTTAACCCTTTCCCAAACCAAACTTTTTTGACTTTCCCAAATTGAAAGAGTTTGCAGACGACATTTCAAAATGTGATAAAATTGAGAAATATTCTTCAGATAGAGCAGGAAACATTGTGGGAAAAGGAGAAATTGTTCTAAGTGATCAATTTCTCCTTTTCCCAAAACGTTTTCCAGAGTCATATGCAACAAAGAGGTTAAATATAGTCATCATTTGGTAATTGGTTAACTCTTAGAAAGCTGGGTAATTTCTAAAAATAGATTGTTGTGTCGTCTGCTTTCTGAAACCTTAAGAATCTGCTGAAATTTGATAAGGAAAGATACTCAGAGTAGCAAACAAGTCAGATCACATGCCCACCACTAGTTTATATGGTGGCTGGTCTGTGATCTAACCCGTTTGCATAAGCATGAAGTCAGTTCCAGCACTATAAGGGTTAAAGGAACTACCTAAAAGATTATGTCCCATGGGAAACATATAAAAAAGGACTAAATTAATCATTGAAATGATCAAGTAACATGTTAAATGGGGACCCTGTTGTTTAATACTGCCTTGCTTTAACCCTTTAACAAACGCCAAGTTTTTGACTGTCTCAAATTGAAAGAGATTGCAGACGACATTTCAAAATGTGATGAAATTGAAAAATAATCTTCTGATAGGGCAGAAAACATTGTGGAAAATGGAGAAATTGCTTGTTAGGAGTAATTTCTCCTTTTCCAACGATGTTTTCCAGAATCGTGTGCACCAAACTGGTCAAATGTTATTATTTGATAAAGGGTTAAAAGGTGATCGCAAGATATTTTTGGTCTTCATTTACCAATTGGACGGTATGTTCAAGCAACTGATCTGTGCGTTCCAGTCTGAGTTGCGGTTTAACCCTTTACCAAACGCAAAGGGTTAGGGGTATATGTCCCATATTGAAAGGTTTTGCAAACAACATTTCAAAAATGTAATGAAATTGAAAATAATCTTCTTAGAGAGCAGGAAACCTTGTGTGAAATGGAGAAATTGCTTGTTAGGAGCAATTTGTCATTTTCCCACAATGTTTTCCAGAGTCGTCACAACAAACTGGTCAAATGTAATGGGTTTAGCGGCAGATCCATCTTCGCCTGGTTAATGGGAGAAAGTACGCAAAGTCCCATTTTAATGAGTGACTTTGTAGATAAGTGTAATAAAAGTGTTACTCAGGGTCACAAAAGTATAACCTTATAAGAATACTTCCTGACTGGCCTTTATGTTGGAAGGAGTTGTTATCATGGTGAAGTTAATGGGTTTATAGGTTGTTCTTGTAATATGTTTACAGGCAGATGACACCGCCCTAATGCCAGAGGATACAAAAACAAAAGGAAAACCTTTACCACCAAGAGAAGTTAAGACAATTCCTTTTGATGCTGATTGCTTAATGCTGAAATCAACAATTCCACGTATGTGAATTTCAGCCTTATAGAACTGCCAGGGTACCGCTTTACTAAACAGTTTACGCTAAAGATGTGCGTCAGTCTAAAACAACAATCACTCACATTTCAATATTGGGCTGAGCAATATTGCAAAGTAACACATCATTGGAATTGTCTCTCCGAGATGCTTCAAATGATGTGTTACATTGTACTTTCATTGAGGACACTATCCATGTTTATCATTTTCAACTTACGCAAATATTTTCCTATAGTTGTTTAGTAAAACGGCACTAAGCTCTTTTGACATACATCGGAAATGACACATCACACTGGTACCACATTGAACACATTATATATAAAGTTGGAAATGAATTTTATCCTCATAAGTTGGCTTAGGGGATAAGGAATGTTGTGCAAACTAATTCCTACATGTTTGATTTTGTGATTGCTACAAATTGAATGCATTATTAGACGGAAAAGTGTAAAATATGACAGTTGTTTCATTTGTGTGATATGGGAAGTAACCATTGTGTCAAAATGAGAAATTGCTCACTGTCAGTAACTTCACCGTAGCAACAATTATTTGTCAAATCTTGTGCTCCATAGGCATGTCTAAACATTTTTTGTGAAACAGGAGTTAATCATAAAACAATAAGTAAACATGATTTTTTAAGTCTTGATCTAGCTCACCATGCATACAAATTTGACATTAATACATTACCAAACAATAACAGCATTTGACCAGTTTGTTTCAGACGACTCTGGAAAACATTGTGGGAAAAGGAGAAATTGTTCTTAACAAGCAATTTTTCATTTCCCCTAATGTTCTCGGTCCTATCAGAAGATTTCTTTTCCAATTTCCTCACACTTTGGGATGATGTCTGCAAACGTTTTCAATTTTGGACAGTTAGAAATTGGCGTTGGTAAAGAGTGAAGGGGATAATTCAATGAGCTTTGCTCTGACCACTGATGCCTTATCTTATTGCAGAAAAATGGGCTGCAGAATTATGCAAGACAAAAAAAGGGCCCTCATTTCTTATCAAAGCATTCTGTGATGAAATTCTTGAGAATGCACAAAAACAAGATCTACTGGTCCTGACACCAAACATTAATAGACGAGTGAAAGAAATGATCAAGAATTGCAGTGAAGAGCTGGATGCCAAATCCATCAAGAAGGAGACATTGGGCAAGATGAAGTACCCTGAATGTACCTCGACTCTAACAAGGCAGCTGGTTTTTCTTCCTATACCAACTCAAGAATCAGGGGATGGATTATAAATATCTGAGAACTTGGATTTTCTATAAATGGACTCACTCCAAGAAAGGAGCACCATCAAAATGGTTTGAGTTTAGACTACAATATTATACATTTAAAGTTCCAGGACGTCATACAATAGAAATATATACATAAAATGTGGATTTGGCTTATGGTATGCAGCTATGCTCCAAACAAATATTCATAAAAGATAAAGCTACCGGAATTGCTCTATAACTGTAGATAATGACGGAAAACGCTCACAGTTTCACTAACTGGATGTTACATCCACTGTATGGTGATTAGTTACCTGTATACCCTGTTGTTATTTCTGAGTAAGTTCTACATGACCAACTGTATGTTATTCCGGCTAGTTTAATGTTAACACTTCAGTGCATGAAGGTGGATGTTTGCTTTCAGAGTGTATTCTGAGTATCACCGTCCAGGTGTCTATAGCTTGACATATGTGCAAGCTTTATCTAGGTCATGTACCTTGTCACCGGATTTGTATAAAATAGAAAATGCGCCCAAAGCTAGCTAGTATTTAATTGTTTTCTCTGCTGAGCTATCAAATAAATGTGTATTCCTTTACTTTCATAAGTTCCGATAAAAGAAAATAGTTTGAGGTCTGGGGACTTTAATTTCAGTTGACTATTTTACGCAATGGAAACTGTTGTTTAAAAGCTCTCTTTTCTATATAATTGTTTCTTTTGTTTATCAACAATTTGATCTGATGTACCAGAGTTAACACATAAAGTTGAACTAATGTTTACCCTCAGAATGCTGGGCAATTTTCTGAATATAAAGTTTTGTGTTGTCTGCTTTTCAAAACCTTAAATATCTGATTTATTTTGTTGAGGAAAGATACTTAAAGTAACAAACAAGTTAGATCTCAGGCCAGCTGCCAATTTCCTTGGCGGCTGGCCTATGGTCTAACCTGTTTGCATATGCTAGAAGTTGGTTTCAGCACTATATGTGCTAATCCTATATCATTTTAATTACTCATAACAATTGTCTCTAACAAGACATTTTCTAATGAGTGCACACAATGTGGGATTTAAAGGGGAATAAATAATTCCGAGAGAAATGAAAGGAAAGACCCCATTTCTACATTTAAGATGTGGTCCGTTTTTAAATCTTTTGTTTACTCAATACTCCATGGTAGCGTTTTCCTAAACAAACTAAGGAAAATATTCGCTAAATTCATAGACGATTTTTGAAAACGTTGTACATGAGGTTTTTGTTTAATTAAATTAAGACCATTCATTTAAGACTTCAAGTGAACCTATCAATAAATACATCAATAAAGATGTGGCCTTGTGGTTATAGTACAGAACTTGAAATCGTATGGCCACTCTCCGCGTTGGTGGTTCAAATCCCAATGAAAGAATTTGTATTTTCATTAGAGGTAGTTGCAGACTTACAGAGTGCCAATGGTTCTACCCTGTTTTACGAGCCCTTATTGGCAGTTGAGTATTGGGTCTTCCTCCATCGCAACATACTTAACCCTTTCCTAAACAATAACGACATTTGACCACTTTGTTACAGGCGACTGTAGAAAACATTGTGGGAAAAGGGGAAATTGCTCTTCACGAGCAATTTCTCCTTTTCCCACAATGTTTTCTGCCCTATCAGAAGATTATTTTCCAATTTCATCACATACGAAATGTCGTCTGCAAACCCTTTCAATTTAGGACAGTCAAAGATTTGTTGTTTGAGAAAGGGTTGAATAATGATGGAATGATATGAAACCCTATATGAATAAACAAACAAAATACATCTATACATCTTAAGTCAGATTTGCTTACCTGATTTGTATTTTTTTTTATCAAAAAAAACTTTACAAACATGGTATCACAAAAAGTATAAGTTATGTTTACATTGTTCATAAAGAAGAAATAAAAAAAAGTATAAATATTCAAAAATATATTATCATCATATTATATAAGTATATTAAAAACTATATGAAAATACAAATTGTGATTAACATATTATTAAAAATGATAATTTGAAATGGTTGAATTTCTTGAACAGTCATGAATATCATTGTTATTATTATTCATTGATGGAATCTTGACAGCTAAACCAGAGGAAAATCTTAATTTAACCCTTTACCAAACGCCAACTTTTTGACTGTCCCAAACTAAAAGAATTGGCAGACAACATTTCAAATGTGATGAAATTGAAAGACAATCTTCTGACAGGGCAGAAAACCTTGTTGGAAAAGGAGAAATTGTTCATTACGAGTAATTTCTACTTTTGCCACAATGATTTCCAGAGTCGTCTGCAACAAACAGGTCAAATGTTGCTAGCGCTTCGTAATGGGTTAAGCACATTTATTCAGATTGATGATGTCAGTAATAGTCACGGTGATTATGTTGGTGACGTTGATGGTGTCTTTGATGATTAAGAGGATTAAGATGATGATAGCAGTTGCAATGATTGTACATATGGATGAAATCAACAAGTTTAATGGTGATTGGTAAAACAAGAAATTATGACCATTGGTGAAAGAAAAACCTTTCTGTAATGAAGGGGAATGTTCTATTATATAAAATATATCACAGACAGCTTACAAAAACAAACGTGTATTTTGCTACACTTTCGCAAGATGTCTGTATTTTGCTACACTTTCGCAAGATGTCTGTATTTTGCTACACTTTCACAAGTTGTCTGTATTTTGCTACACTTTCACAAGTTGTTTGTATTTTGCTACACTTTCGCAAGATGTCTGTATTTTGCTACACTTTCACAAGTTGTCTGTATTTTGCTACACTTTCACAAGTTGTTTGTATTTTGCTACACTTTCGCAAGTTGTTTAAAGCTACAATTCTGATTTTGAGAAGGGGTCTCCTAAGTCTCTTGAGTCAGACGCATTTTGCTAGCCTTCTATTTGCATGTTTGACTGGTCAAAATTGAAAGTAACAACAGACGACACAAAATAACAAGAAATAGGAATCCAGCAGTTGTTGTAAATCAAGGTACTATGAAGTGTCAGATGATTATGAAATAATTGAAACAAGGTGGAAAAATACAATATCCTTTTCTGTTCCAATGGTTTCTACTAAATCTTGCAAAACAAATGCTGTTTCGAGATGTATTCAATTTTGATCGGCAAGCAATCATATTTGAGAATATGATTACACTGCTATTCACTGCCACTGGTGGTTTTCACCAAAGGGTTTTGTCTGTTTCAATCAGAACAGAACATACTTTTGATTACACCCAGATATTTACAGAATACATCTTGGGGAGATGTCAAGAAAAAATAATATACAACAGAGAAATAGTTGACAGTTATCTATGTCTCTGTATGTACAGTCATAAAGTTCACTAAATGTAGGTTTGGTCGAGGAGGGGGTAGACTCGAGCCGCTTACCGTAGATAGGTCATATTTTCAGGTAAAACACGGATTGGGTTCGAGACAGCAAATGAAGTAAATATCACGCATGAGAGATATCTAAGGTTATGACAGTTTGGAATCACAGGGCGCTATGGCGGTTACCGAGCGATCTGCTTCTTAAATGTTTTCACCATGGCAGCGAGTTGGTGCATGCCTTCGTAAATCCCTTCGCCCGTCGTGGCACATGTAGCTTGCACGTACCAGGTTCTACTGGACAGTTTGTTTAAACACAGTTGATCTATAAGCTGAGATGATGACATGGCGTCTGAAAAATAAAGAAAACTTTTTATAGCCCTTAACTTGCTGGATAATTTTCTCGTACTAGATTGTTGTGTTATCCGCGTTATCAAAACGATATATATGCTTAATTCTGATCAAAAAATATAGTTAAGAGTAGCAAACAGGTTAGATCACAGGTCAGCCGCCAATTTGCATAAGCATGAAGTCGGTTTCAGCGCTATAAGGGTTAAATGTCAAAATTTGCTGATTTACTTTTTTGTTTAGCCTGCTGTGTGTTACAATCATTACTATGGACGAATTTGATCTACCGACACGGAGATTAGCGAAAGCGTTATCAAGAAGGGGTCCTTGCAACAGTTCAACGCCATTTAAGATGTCTTAAGTTCTCACGAGAGGAGTCAGCATTGTATCCTCTAGCCTGGGGGTCCCGGGTCATGCGTATATTCCGCATTATGGGGTTAACGCATGGGCCGGAAGCCCAAGGCAATGGATTGTCTAGTTTGAGGTCACGGCCCATGTGTATATCCCGCATTATGGGGTTAACGCATGGGCCGGAACCCCCAGGGCAATGAATTGTCTAGTCTGAGGTCACGGCCCATTCATAGACTCCTGCATTAGGGATATACGCATGGGCTGGAACCCCAAGGCAATGGATTCTCTAGTCTGAGGTCCCGGCCCATGCGTATATTCCGCATTAGGGGGTTAACGCATGGGCCGGAACCCCCAGGCAATGGATTGTCTAGTCTGAGGTCACGGCACATGCATAGACCCCGCATTAGAGATATACGCATGGGCCGGAGCCCCCAGGCAATGGATTCTCTAGTTTGAGATCACGGCCAATGCATAGACCCCGCATATGCATAGACCCCGCATAAGGGATATACGCATGGGCCGGAACCCCCAGGTAATGGGTTCTCTAGTCTGAGGTCCCGGCCCATGCATAGACCCCGCATGAGGGATATACGCATGGACCGAAACCCCCAGGCAATGGATTCTCTAGTCTGAGGTCCCGGCCCATGCGTATACGCCGCATTAGGGGATTAACGCATGGGCCGGAACCTCCAGGCAATAGACCCCCTGTCCAATCCGTATACCACGGTATACGAGTGTCACGTCTCACAAAGGTGCTAACATTAGATTTCCTCACAAACGTAATTATAGACAGGAACATGCACTTAAAAAAAACGTTGACCGAGAACGAAATAAGTAGCTAACCTGTGACATATTTCTTGCACCTCTAAAAGCAAGTCTATTTTTTTTATTACTTTAGGATAGTAACCTTTGAGATTCATTGGCTAAGACAGTTTTTTCGAAGACGTGAAATTCCGAATCTTTGTGAGACGGGACCCTCGGCAAGAGAAGAATACAATATGGATTCGGATCTCTCCACTAACTTCATATCGATTGTACGAACTGAAACTAATGCGGAAATATGACTTACTCAGCAAATGTCCCTAAATCATATAGGACGACCACGTGATACTAAACTAATCAGTCACGCCGGAGAAGAACATATTTAAGTATCACTTATCATTTCGAATGTGTCTACTCTATGCTCATGAAATGGACAGACAACCATTCAGAAATACTTCAAATAAATTCGTTTAGATCTACAGAGAAGGACATTTCTATAGCACTTGGACGATCTTGCTTGTTAAAGATAATGTTGCGAGCCAGCACAAAAATGGGAGTATTCCTATATAACACACTAAGCCTAATCGGAAGACCTCGTTTGTTATCAAGAATACATACAGGGACATTTCTATATAACACACTAAGCCTAATCGGAAGATCTTGTTTGTTATCAAGAATACATACAGGGACGTTTCTATACAACACACTTACTGGGAAGATCTTGTTTGTTATTAAGAATACAAACAGGGACATTTCTATATAACACACTTACTGGAAAGTCCTTGTTTGTTATCCAGAATACAGACAGGGACGTTTCTATACAACACACTTACTGGGTAGTCCTTGTTTGTTATCCAGAATACAGACAGGGACATTCCTATATAACACACTAAGCCTAATCGGAAGATCTTGTTTGTTATCCAGAATACAGACAGGGACGTTTCTATACAACACACTTACTGGGAAGATCTTGTTTGTTATTAAGAATACAAACAGGGACATTTCTATATAACACACTTACTGGGAAGTCCTTGTTTGTTATCCAGAATACAGACAGGGACGTTTCTATACAACACACTTACTGGGTAGTCCTTGTTTGTTATCCAGAATACAGACAGGGACATTCCTATATAACACACTAAGCCTAATCGGAAGATCTTGTTTGTTATCCAGAATACAGACAGGGACGTTTCTATACAACACACTTACTGGGAAGTCCTTGTTTGTTATCAAGAATACAGACAGGAGTATTTCTATACAACACACTTACTGGGAAGATCTTGTTTGTTAGCCAGAATGCAAACGGGTACATTTTTCATCTCGTCGCTTTCTATTATACCGAAAAGCTCTTCTCGGGCCTCTGCTGCCCTCTCTCTATCGCTACTGTCAACCACAAATATCAGACCTGAAAACACGAAAGTTGTTAGTCATTTCATCAGAACAATAGCGATATTGCGGCGACCTTACTATATATCAAGGCGTCTTGTATTTCATCATAAATACTAGACACAATCCGCCAGAACTGCCGATTGCTTTTTTATACATGAAGTGACTAATATATCGCTAAAAATTACGTTCATTTACTCATTCGTTTATTCACCTCTTTAAATCACTCCCTCGTTTCATTTTCCTACGCAGTGATCTCCCTTTCCATTAGGAACGGTACTGCAGTGTATCTAAGGGAAGTAAGTATGTGCTCAGAGTTCCCTCGACTATTTACAATCTTGTTTAATCACTCTCTCCTTCATTCGCTTTCTCGTGAAGGATTATGCGACCATTCAAAACTGGTCAAATCTGCTGTAGAGGATCAGACAGTATGAAATATAGATACCTTCCAGTGTATGGATAGGCGTTTCAGATCGAATGAGAGCTGGGTATTGTAACATAACTAAAGAATTGTTGACGTGAGGTTAAAACTGGATAAAACCCAAAATAACCAAACTTACCGTCTACATTCTGGTAGTAATGTCTCCAGAGTGGCCTGATCTTGTCCTGACCTCCCACATCCCACACAGTGAACGTGAGCCCCTTAACCGGTGTCACGGTCTCCACATTAAACCCGATCGTTGGAATCGTGGACACGTTCTCATTCAACTTTATCTTGTATAGAATTGTGGTTTTACCTGAAATAGTTACATATCGTACAGAATTGTGGTTTTACCTGAAATAGTCACATATCGTACAGAATCGTGGTTTTACCTGAATTAGTAACATATCGTATAGAATCGTGGTTTTACCTGAAATAGCCACATATCGTACAGGATCGTGGTTTTACCTGAAATAGTTACATATCGTACAGAATCGTGGTTTTACCTGAAATAGTCACGTATCGTACAGAATTGTGGTTTTACCTGAAATAGTTACATATCGTGCAGAATCGTGGTTTTTACCTGAAATAGATACATATCGGACAGAATCGTGGTTTTATTTGAAATAGTTTGCAGTGTAAAAAACGGCCTAAAGTCCAAATTCAACGAACTAATCGTATTATCTTTGTAAGCTTGCGTCTGTTTTTGTCAGGAATATACCTGACAAGTATTCAGTGTAAGCGAAATTGTTTGTTTATTGTGTTTTATTCACAAAATAAGTTGAAGTCAGTATGAAGAACTTCTAAATAAAATTCTTAATAAGAAATGGTGTAAACAAGAGTGGTTTTTTCTTCTCAAATTCTACAATACTAGGCGTTACGAAGAATTTTATACAAAGAAAACTGAACAATTATCAACACTATTTAAACGAAATTGTATGGCTGACAAAACTCAAGTATGAAGTGCTGCATGAGTTAGTTGCCTTTTCTTTTTTAAATGGAATTGACATTACGTTCTTGAAATAGGGTTTTCGAGATATCTGCAAGTGAAAACAATAAAGAGCATTTGTTTTTTCTTTTTACATGGGTGTTTCCAAAGTCCTCTGCTACACATGCTTTTATGAACAACAGTGGTGCAGTGATAGAGCGTCGGCCTCTTGGACCGAGAGGGCCGAGTTCGAATCACCTTCATGTTTATGGAGGACAGTGGTCCAGGGGTAAAGCGTCGGCATCTGGATACGAGGGTCGTGGCGGTTCGAATCCCGTGAGAAGCAGGATCTGCCTAGCGAATTTTCATTAACCCACATTCGGCGCGATTACTGGTTATTATTTAGGAAGCAGAGTCGAGAGTGATTAATCTAAGTTGTAAGTAAGAACTTGTTTCACAATCGATGTAAAATAAATAAGTTTAAACTCAACTAATCCCCGTTAGGCGAGGTGAGCCGGGACTAACCGACGAATTGGCGCGTGTACTGGTGGAGTATCCACGAAGCAGTCATCGAGAGTGAATTTATTAAGCTTCAAACTTCCGTCACAATCAATGTTAAAATAAGTTTAAACAATACATGAATGCATTTAGAGTCTGCGGGAAAATATTCAATATATGAACGAATGGATTTGCTCTAAATTTTGCGCACAGAGCACAAGGGTTCGTCTAGTTAAGACATTTTGTGGCTAATGGCTAATATTGATCTCAAAGTCATAAACCCAAAAATTTATCAACTATAAAGTTATGTGGTGGTGAGTGGTCCTTTGGTGAGTGGTCCATGTTATTCTCTCTTGTTAACGCAGTGTAACGAAGCGATTGACGAAAAATGTAGCAGACAACTTATGAAACCTAGCTCATAGGCAAAAGGAAACATGGCTTGTCACAAGAAAGACGCACATTTTCACAATGCTATTAATTCATTATCGCGTATAGTGCTGAAACCGACTTCATGTCTTTGCAAACAGGAGAGATCCAGGTCAGCCGCCAAGTAAATTAGCGGCTGACCTCAGAGACCTGTGATCTAACCTACATGCTTCTCTGTGTATCTGTCCTCATCAAAATTAATCATTCATTTAAGGTTTGAAAGCAAATGACATGAAAGTCTGTGTTTTGAAAATTACCCAGCATTCTAAGGGTTAAGCATCAATTTTGCTTGCAGTTAGTCTTCTTCATAGAAGATCCTACTAGTCTTGCGATAGGCTTACGATAGGCCTATACATGTCATATGTTTTCCATTTTGACCAGACATAAATCAAATTAAGTTTAACCCTTACCTGCAGCATCCAAACCCAGCATCAGAACCCTTGCTTGTTTCGTTCCCCATTCTGAAAATAACTGTGACAGCTTAGAAATGTAAGGTTTTGTATTCTTTTCAACTGTATGTTATAAATGTAAATTATATACACTGACAGCAAATGTATTACAATGTGTCTTGTGATTGTTTCTTTTCTTGTTGAATGACACAATTCAGAAATCTGGCCCTTATTTATAGTAAGGTTTGATTTCGGTTTATTCGTGGAAATTGTGACAGAACGTAACCATACCCGCTTAAACAGCACGGCGTATTCCAGCCGAACCTTTCCAGCGTGGAGAAAATGACGTATATCTAATAACGAGGTTTGGTTGGTTGGCAAAAATAGGTTTGGATTTTACCTTTTATATAAATAGCTATATCTATTTATAACTCGCTGTGTCATGGCTTAAGTTTAATTATCATATTTCGGACTTACTAGACATGCAACAGTTAAATGTTACCATGATATCAATAGCAATCGTAAGCTACACAGACAGAGGTATAATACCTATACCATTATGGAAATCAGTCTGTCTGGTCCAAATTCAAAACAACAGCAGACGACAAAAATAGTGAAAACAGTTCTTATACTATGGGGAGAAACCATAATGCTATCATGTAAATTGTTAGTACAGATATTTCTGGTCCAAGGCTATTGCTGTATTGACTGACGCCTTCGAAGCGATGCATATGAATGTCCACTCAGGCTCAGGCGTTGAAAAAAAAGGCTTCGTTCACGGGTCATTATTGGCACTAGTAAATTGCTCTTCATCCGATTGTGATAGTGATTTCCTGTATCAGATACGACACGACAATTTGAGGAGTATACAGTAAAAGTGTTGATGAAAGGAAAAAAAGAAGATAAGCTCTAGACGTCAAATCAGATCAACCAGGACAGCCTAGTGAGTCTGATCCTGGTCAAATCATTTTGAATTTTTGTTATAATCAGGTCGTAGAAGGTATTACCAAACAATAAAGACATTTGACCAGTTTGTAGCTGACGATTCTGGAAAACATAATGAGAAAAGGAGAAATTGCTCTTAACGAGCTATTTCTCATTTTCCCATAATGTTTTCTGCCCTATCAGAAGATACTGGTTCAATTTCGTCACAGTTCGAAATGTCGTCTGCAAACTCTTTCAATTTGGGATAGTCAAAATTTTGGCGTTTAGTGAATGATTTAGAGTGAAATTCGTTGTGTGTAATGGTCTGCGCCGATAATGCCTTGATGTCTGGTCTTTACTCGGTAAATCAGTCGAAGGACATCTTATCCAGATCATTCCTTCTCATGATTTTTTTCTTATTTTTTGAAAGAACAACAGCCGACAGTTTCCAAAGTGTAAAGCGAAACAACCCCTTTTGGTATGTTTGGTCAAACCTATAGTGTGTAAATACAGGAGACTACAGTGTGACAAATGGAAAAGATGTTTCTTGTATACATATCAATGATATAGCTCATTACATACATCACGGGAAAACCTATTGCCTTAACCCTTACAATGCTGGGTATTTTTAAAAAAAAAAAGTTTTGTGTCGTTTGCTTTCAAAAACATTTAATATTTGCTTAATTTTGTTAAGGAAAGATACTCAGAGTAGCAATCAGGTTAGATCACAGGCCAACCACCAAATTTACTTGGCGGCTGGCCTGGGTTTAACCTGTTTGCATAAGCATGAACTCGATTCCAGCACGGTAGGGCTTAAAGCATTTCCCGATTATTTTTTTTACATGAACCTCAGAGTACGCTCATGTGTAGAATTATTTTGAAAATTCTTTGACCGTGAAACCCTCGACTTGCATGTCGGTGTTTTTGGTATAACGATTGTGTCACTTTTTTTATGAAATGTGGTCTAAACTGATGGAAGATAATGTGATGTTTGAAATATCATTATATGTAAGCAATGCATTTCATAGTGTTTTTTTTAATTCATGAAATGCTCATACAATAGCACAAAATTGCACCCATAATAAAAGATAAAATTCGAGGCAGCATGTACGCTGAAGCGCCTAAGCAACACCAGTCGTCAATAGAGGATAAGTACGACCCGCTGGGGAATATCAATTAAAATTATTGACACCGGTAAAATCGGAACTCTTCGGCAAATTACGGCAGGCCGGATCAGTGTGGCCTGTCAACATGACCGAGGGGTTCCGATTGACACCGGTAGTTAAGTAAGGGCGAGTGACGAAAGATCCGAGAGCAATTGCTTTTTGACGCCAAGCAATCGAGCACAGTGTGACGTTGCTTCCTGCGCTTATGATGACGAAGATGATTAACTAAAGCCAGAATCACGAAGCCCTAGCCGACTTGATAGTGATGGTGTTGCATTACTAAATACATGCATATCTATAATATAAGCCTTAAGTGAAATACTTAGACCAACATATTGGATTGGTGGCTTCGATTTATTTAATATACTCATAGGATCATCAGACAATCAATAACCAATATTTACGTAATTAATTTTACACAAATCTTGTTGACAAGAGAAGTCATAGCATGACCTAAAAAATATTACCATTGGAAGTAAGAAAGTGCTTTTCATTTGTTATCTTTTGATTTTCCAATCCGTAACAAAATCCGATTTCTTAGTCTAGATAGTCAATTTACGATGTATGAATCATATATTTTTAACATATTGTAACATTTTTAACATACCTGCTGTCAGACATAATAAGAGTTATCAACCAATACTTTAAAACTCTTTTACAAGTGTAAATATGTAAGGGAAAACAACCACACTCGCATAAGACAGCTGTATCCAAGGTATTCGATGGCCCACACATAAAAAGCATGCATGCATATTTTTTAACTCTTTCAATACAGTCAAACAATTGAAAACCCCATAGTTCACTCCCATAGAACATATCGGTGCATTGGTAGGCGAAATGCCTTTCAAAAAAGCCAACACTATGTTCAATGCACGGTTTGCTTTAAGAGCATTCTGTTCAGCCATTCAAAATGAGAATAAATCATTTGTAAAATTCACACCAATATAAGGAAAGGCAATTACACATAATAAAGGTTTATTTTCAAAATAAGATTTATCATATCTTGAGAGGGGACCCCCTCTTTGAAACACTACAACCTTAGGTTTTTTTTCAATACCAACTTTAAGACAACAATCTCTGTACTATGTCTGTAACACATTTAAGTGTTCTGATCATTTCTGATCCTTTTAACCCTTTGAATGCTAGGTAATTTTCTAAAAATAGAATTTTGTGTTATCTGCTTTCCAAATACCTGCTTAATTTTAATGAGGAAAGATACTCAGAGTTGCAAACAGGTTAGATCACAGGCCAGCCGTCAACTTACTTATCGGCTGGCCTTGATCTAACCTATTTGCATATGCATGAAGTCGGTTCCAGCACTATAATGGTAAAGAGAGGTCTGAACATTTTCACACATTGATCATAAAGTGTATCCAAAATTTTGTATTGATAATATGTAAATGTTGCTAGTGAACAAAAATGAAGTAGGGAAAATAATATTGAAATAGACTCAGTGCTTTAAAAGCAAAGTAATATCAACTTAATCTAATAAATAATAAACTTGTCTTGCTAGAACATAGAGGTTCTATATAAACTGTTTAAAATTTTGATCACATCCAACATTTTTAGTTAGATTGCAATTCCCATTTCATTGTCTGCAAACGTTTTCAATTTTGGACAGTTAGAAATTGGCGTTGGTAAAGAGTGAAGGGGATAATTCAATGAGCTTTGCTCTGACCACTGATGCCTTATCTTATTGCAGAAAAGTGGGCCGCAGAATTATGCAAGACAAAAAAAGGGCCCTCATTTCTTATCAAAGCATTCTGTGATGAAATTCTTGAGAATGCACAAAAACTAGATCTACTGGTCCTGACACCAAACATTAATAGACGAGTGAAAGAAATGATCAAGAATTGCAGTGAAGATCTGGATGCCAAACCCTTCAAGAAGGAGACATTGGGCAAGATGAACTACCCTGAATGTACCTCGACTCTAACAAGGCAGCTGGTTTTTCTTCCTATACCAACTCAAGAATCAGGGGATGGATTATAAATATCTGAGAACTTGGATTTTCTATAAATGGACTCACTCCAAGAAAGGAGCACCATCAAAATGGTTTGAGTTTAGACTACAATATTATACATTTAAAGTTCCGGGACGTCATACAATAGAAATATATACATAAAATGTGGATTTGGCTTATGGTATGCAGCTATGCTCCAAACAAATATTCATAAAAGATAAAGCTACCGGAATTGCTTTATAACTGTAGATAATGACGGAAAACGCTCACAGTTTCACTAACTGGATGTTACATCCACTGAATGGTGATTAGTTAGCTGTATACCCTGTTGTTATTTCTGAGTAAGTTCTACATGACCAACTGTATGTTATTCCGGCTAGTTTGATGTAAACACTTCAGTGCTAGACAGTGGATGTTTGCTTTCAGAGTGTATTCTGAGTATCACCGTCCAGGTGTCTATAGCTTGACATATGTGCAAGCTTTATCTAGGTCATGTACCTTGTCACCGGATTTGTATAAAATAGAAAATGCGCCCAAAGCTAGCTAGTATTTAATTGTTTTCTCTGCTGAGCTATCAAATAAATGTGTATTCCTTTACTTTCATAAGTTCCGATAAAAGAAAATAGTTTGAGGTCCGGGGACTTTAAGTTCAGTTGACTATTTTACGCAATGGAAAATGTTGTTTAAAAGCTCTCTTTTCTATATAATTGTTTCTTTTGTTTATCAACAATTTGATCTGATGTACCAGAGTTAACACATAAAGTTGAACTAATGTTTACCCTCAGAATGCTGGGCAATTTTCTGAATATAAAGTTTTGTGTTGTCTGCTTTTTAAAACCTTAAATATCTGATTTATTTTGTTGAGGAAAGATACTTAAAGTAACAAACAAGTTAGATTTCAGGCCAGCTGCCAATTTCCTTGGCGGCTGGCCTATGGTCTAACCTGTTTGCATATGCTAGAAGTTGGTTTCAGCACTATATGTGCTAATCCTATATCATTTTAATTACTCATAACAATTGTCTCTAACAAGACATTTTCTAATGAGTGCACACAATGTAGGATTTAAAGGGGAATAAATAATTCCGAGAGAAATGAAAGGAAAGACCCCATTTCTACATTTAAGATGTGGTCCGTTTTTAAATCTTTTGTTTACTTAATACTCCATGGTAGCGTTTTGCTAAACAAACTAAGGAAAATATTCGCTAAATTCATAACCGATTTTTGAAAACGTTGTACATGAGGTTTTTGTTTTATTAAATTAAGACCATTCATTTAAGACTTCAAGTGAACTTATCAATAAATACATCAATAAAGATGTGGCCTTGTGGTTATAGTACAGAACTTGAAATCGTATGGCCACTCTCCGTGTTGGTGGTTCAAATCCCAATGAAAGAATTTGTATTTTCATTAGAGGTAGTTGCAGACTTACAGAGTGCCAATGGTTCTACCCTGTTTTACGAGCCCTTATTGGCAGTTGAGTATTGGGTCTTCCTCCATCGCAACATACTTAACCCTTTCCTAAACAATAACGACATTTGACCACTTTGTTACAGGCGACTGTAGAAAACATTGTGGGAAAAGGGGAAATTGCTCTTCACGAGCAATTTCTCCTTTTCCCACAATGTTTTCTGCCCTATCAGAAGGTTATTTTCCAATTTCATCACATACGAAATGTCGTCTGCAAACCCTTTCAATTTAGGACAGTCAAAGATTTGTTGTTTGAGAAAGGGTTGAATAATGATGGAATGATATGAAACCCTATATATGAATAAACAAACAAAATACATCTTAAGTCAGATTTGCTTACCTGATTTGTATTTTTTTTATCAAAAAAAACTTTACAAACATGGTATCACAAAAAGTATAAGTTATGTTTACATTGTTCATAAAGAAGAAATAAAAAAAAGTATAAATATTCAAAAATATATTATCATCATATTATATAAGTATATTAAAAACTATATGAAAATACAAATTGTGATTAACATATTATTAAAAATGATAATTTGAAATGGTTGAATTTCTTGAACAGTCATGAATATCATTGTTATTATTATTCATTGATGGAATCTTGACAGCTAAACCAGAGGAAAATCTTAATTTAACCCTTTACCAAACGCCAACTTTTTGACTGTCCCAAACTAAAAGAATTGGCAGACAACATTTCAAATGTGATGAAATTGAAAGACAATCTTCTGACAGGGCAGAAAACCTTGTTGGAAAAGGAGAAATTGCTCATTACGAGTAATTTCTACTTTTGCCACAATGATTTCCAGAGTCGTCTGCAACAAACAGGTCAAATGTTGCTAGCGCTTGGTAATGGGTTAAGCACATTTATTCAGATTGATGATGTCAGTAATAGTCACGGTGATTATGTTGGTGACGTTGATGGTGTCTTTGATGATTAAGAGGATTAAGATGATGATAGCAGTTGCAATGATTGTACATATGGATGAAATCAACAAGTTTAATGGTGATTGGTAAAACAAGAAATTATGACCATTGGTGAAAGAAAAACCTTTCTGTAATGAAGGGGAATGTTCTATTATATAAAATATATCACAGACAGCTTACAAAAACAAACGTGTATTTTGCTACACTTTCGCAAGATGTCTGTATTTTGCTACACTTTCGCAAGATGTCTGTATTTTGCTACACTTTCACAAGTTGTCTGTATTTTGCTACACTTTCACAAGTTGTTTGTATTTTGCTACACTTTCGCAAGATGTCTGTATTTTGCTACACTTTCACAAGTTGTCTGTATTTTGCTACACTTTCACAAGTTGTTTGTATTTTGCTACACTTTCGCAAGTTGTTTAAAGCTACAATTCTGATTTTGAGAAGGGGTCTCCTAAGTCTCTTGAGTCAGACGCATTTTGCTAGCCTTCTATTTGCATGTTTGACTGGTCAAAATTGAAAGTAACAACAGACGACACAAAATAACAAGAAATAGGAATCCAGCAGTTGTTGTAAATCAAGGTACTATGAAGTGTCAGATTATTATGAAATAATTGAAACAAGGTGGAAAAATACAATATCCTTTTCTGTTCCAATGGTTTCTACTAAATCTTGCAAAACAAATGCTGTTTCGAGATGTATTCAATTTTGATCGGCAAGCAATCATATTTGAGAATATGATTACACTGCTATTCACTGCCACTGGTGGTTTTCACCAAAGGGTTTTGTCTGTTTCAATCAGAACAGAACATACTTTTGATTACACCCAGATATTTACAGAATACATCGTGGGGAGATGTCAAGAAAAAGTAATATACAACAGAGAAATAGTTGACAGTTATCTATGTCTCTGTATGTACAGTCATAAAGTTCACTAAATGTAGGTTTGGTCGAGGAGGGGGTAGACTCGAGCCGCTTACCATAGATAGGTCATATTTTCAGGTAAAACACGGATTGGGTTCGAGACAGCAAATGAAGTAAATATCACGCATGAGAGATATCTAAGGTTATGACAGTTTGGAATCACAGGGCGCTATGGCGGTTACCGAGCGATCTGCTTCTTAAATGTTTTCACCATGGCAGCGAGTTGGTGCATGCCTTCGTAAATCCCTTCGCCTGTCGTGGCACATGTAGCTTGCACGTACCAGGTTCTACTGGACAGTTTGTTTAAACACAGTTGATCTATAAGCTGAGATGATGACATGGCGTCTGAAAAATAAAGAAAACTTTTTATAGCCCTTAACTTGCTGGATAATTTTCTCGTACTAGATTGTTGTGTTATCCGCGTTATCAAAACGATATATATGCTTAATTCTGATCAAAAAATATAGTTAAGAGTAGCAAACAGGTTAGATCACAGGTCAGCCGCCAATTTGCATAAGCATGAAGTCGGTTTCAGCGCTATAAGGGTTAAATGTCAAAATTTGCTGATTTACTTTTTTGTTTAGCCTGCTGTGTGTTACAATCATTACTATGGACGAATTTGATCTACCGACACGAAGATTAGCGAAAGCGTTATCAAGAAGGGGTCCTTGCAACAGTTCAACGCCATTTAAGATGTCTTAAGTTCTCACGAGAGGAGTCAGCATTGTATCCTCTAGCCTGGGGGTCCCGGGTCATGCGTATATTCCGCATTATGGGGTTAACGCATGGGCCGGAAGCCCAAGGCAATGGATTGTCTAGTTTGAGGTCACGGCCCATGTGTATATCCCGCATTATGGGGTTAACGCATGGGCCGGAACCCCCAGGGCAATGGATTGTCTAGTCTGAGGTCACGGCCCATTCATAGACTCCTGCATTAGGGATATACGCATGGGCTGGAACCCCCAGGCAATGGATTCTCTAGTCTGAGGTCCCGGCCCATGCGTATATTCCGCATTAGGGGGTTAACGCATGGGCCGGAACCCCCAGGCAATGGATTGTCTAGTCTGAGGTCACGGCACATGCATAGACCCCGCATTAGAGATATACGCATGGGCCGGAGCCCCCAGGCAATGGATTCTCTAGTTTGAGATCACGGCCAATGCATAGACCCCGCATATGCATAGACCCCGCATAAGGGATATACGCATGGGCCGGAACCCCCAGGTAATGGGTTCTCTAGTCTGAGGTCCCGGCCCATGCATAGACCCCGCATGAGGGATATACGCATGGACCGAAACCCCCAGGCAATGGATTCTCTAGTCTGAGGTCCCGGCCCATGCGTATACGCCGCATTAGGGGATTAACGCATGGGCCGGAACCTCCAGGCAATAGACCCCCTGTCCAATCCGTATACCACGGTATACGAGTGTCACGTCTCACAAAGGTGCTAACATTAGATTTCCTCACAAACGTAATTATAGACAGGAACATGCACTTAAAAAAAACGTTGACCGAGAACGAAATAAGTAGCTAACCTGTGACATATTTCTTGCACCTCTAAAAGCAAGTCTATTTTTTTTATTACTTTAGGATAGTAACCTTTGAGATTCATTGGCTAAGACAGTTTTTTCGAAGACGTGAAATTCCGAATCTTTGTGAGACGGGACCCTCGGCAAGAGAAGAATACAATATGGATTCGGATCTCTCCACTAACTTCATATCGATTGTACGAACTGAAACTAATGCGGAAATATGACTTACTCAGCAAATGTCCCTAAATCATATAGGACGACCACGTGATACTAAACTAATCAGTCACGCCGGAGAAGAACATATTTAAGTATCACTTATCATTTCGAATGTGTCTACTCTATGCTCATGAAATGGACAGACAACCATTCAGAAATACTTCAAATAAATTCGTTTAGATCTACAGAGAAGGACATTTCTATAGCACTTGGACGATCTTGCTTGTTAAAGATAATGTTGCGAGCCAGCACAAAAATGGGAGTATTCCTATATAACACACTAAGCCTAATCGGAAGACCTCGTTTGTTATCAAGAATACATACAGGGACATTTCTATATAACACACTAAGCCTAATCGGAAGATCTTGTTTGTTATCAAGAATACATACAGGGACGTTTCTATACAACACACTTACTGGGAAGATCTTGTTTGTTATTAAGAATACAAACAGGGACATTTCTATATAACACACTTACTGGAAAGTCCTTGTTTGTTATCCAGAATACAGACAGGGACGTTTCTATACAACACACTTACTGGGTAGTCCTTGTTTGTTATCCAGAATACAGACAGGGACATTCCTATATAACACACTAAGCCTAATCGGAAGATCTTGTTTGTTATCCAGAATACAGACAGGGACGTTTCTATACAACACACTTACTGGGAAGATCTTGTTTGTTATTAAGAATACAAACAGGGACATTTCTATATAACACACTTACTGGGAAGTCCTTGTTTGTTATCCAGAATACAGACAGGGACGTTTCTATACAACACACTTACTGGGTAGTCCTTGTTTGTTATCCAGAATACAGACAGGGACATTCCTATATAACACACTAAGCCTAATCGGAAGATCTTGTTTGTTATCCAGAATACAGACAGGGACGTTTCTATACAACACACTTACTGGGAAGTCCTTGTTTGTTATCAAGAATACAGACAGGAGTATTTCTATACAACACACTTACTGGGAAGATCTTGTTTGTTAGCCAGAATGCAAACGGGTACATTTTTCATCTCGTCGCTTTCTATTATACCGAAAAGCTCTTCTCGGGCCTCTGCTGCCCTCTCTCTATCGCTACTGTCAACCACAAATATCAGACCTGAAAACACGAAAGTTGTTAGTCATTTCATCAGAACAATAGCGATATTGCGGCGACCTTACTATATATCAAGGCGTCTTGTATTTCATCATAAATACTAGACACAATCCGCCAGAACTGCCGATTGCTTTTTTATACATGAAGTGACTAATATATCGCTAAAAATTACGTTCATTTACTCATTCGTTTATTCACCTCTTTAAATCACTCCCTCGTTTCATTTTCCTACGCAGTGATCTCCCTTTCCATTAGGAACGGTACTGCAGTGTATCTAAGGGAAGTAAGTATGTGCTCAGAGTTCCCTCGACTATTTACAATCTTGTTTAATCACTCTCTCCTTCATTCGCTTTCTCGTGAAGGATTATGCGACCATTCAAAACTGGTCAAATCTGCTGTAGAGGATCAGACAGTATGAAATATAGATACCTTCCAGTGTATGGATAGGCGTTTCAGATCGAATGAGAGCTGGGTATTGTAACATAACTAAAGAATTGTTGACGTGAGGTTAAAACTGGATAAAACCCAAAATAACCAAACTTACCGTCTACATTCTGGTAGTAATGTCTCCAGAGTGGCCTGATCTTGTCCTGACCTCCCACATCCCACACAGTGAACGTGAGCCCCTTAACCGGTGTCACGGTCTCCACATTAAACCCGATCGTTGGAATCGTGGACACGTTCTCATTCAACTTTATCTTGTATAGAATTGTGGTTTTACCTGAAATAGTTACATATCGTACAGAATTGTGGTTTTACCTGAAATAGTCACATATCGTACAGAATCGTGGTTTTACCTGAATTAGTAACATATCGTATAGAATCGTGGTTTTACCTGAAATAGCCACATATCGTACAGGATCGTGGTTTTACCTGAAATAGTTACATATCGTACAGAATCGTGGTTTTACCTGAAATAGTCACGTATCGTACAGAATTGTGGTTTTACCTGAAATAGTTACATATCGTGCAGAATCGTGGTTTTTACCTGAAATAGATACATATCGGACAGAATCGTGGTTTTATTTGAAATAGTTTGCAGTGTAAAAAACGGCCTAAAGTCCAAATTCAACGAACTAATCGTATTATCTTTGTAAGCTTGCGTCTGTTTTTGTCAGGAATATACCTGACAAGTATTCAGTGTAAGCGAAATTGTTTGTTTATTGTGTTTTATTCACAAAATAAGTTGAAGTCAGTATGAAGAACTTCTAAATAAAATTCTTAATAAGAAATGGTGTAAACAAGAGTGGTTTTTTCTTCTCAAATTCTACAATACTAGGCGTTACGAAGAATTTTATACAAAGAAAACTGAACAATTATCAACACTATTTAAACGAAATTGTATGGCTGACAAAACTCAAGTATGAAGTGCTGCATGAGTTAGTTGCCTTTTCTTTTTTAAATGGAATTGACATTACGTTCTTGAAATAGGGTTTTCGAGATATCTGCAAGTGAAAACAATAAAGAGCATTTGTTTTTTCTTTTTACATGGGTGTTTCCAAAGTCCTCTGCTACACATGCTTTTATGAACAACAGTGGTGCAGTGATAGAGCGTCGGCCTCTTGGACCGAGAGGGCCGAGTTCGAATCACCTTCATGTTTATGGAGGACAGTGGTCCAGGGGTAAAGCGTCGGCATCTGGATACGAGGGTCGTGGCGGTTCGAATCCCGTGAGAAGCAGGATCTGCCTAGCGAATTTTCATTAACCCACATTCGGCGCGATTACTGGTTATTATTTAGGAAGCAGAGTCGAGAGTGATTAATCTAAGTTGTAAGTAAGAACTTGTTTCACAATCGATGTAAAATAAATAAGTTTAAACTCAACTAATCCCCGTTAGGCGAGGTGAGCCGGGACTAACCGACGAATTGGCGCGTGTACTGGTGGAGTATCCACGAAGCAGTCATCGAGAGTGAATTTATTAAGCTTCAAACTTCCGTCACAATCAATGTTAAAATAAGTTTAAACAATACATGAATGCATTTAGAGTCTGCGGGAAAATATTCAATATATGAACGAATGGATTTGCTCTAAATTTTGCGCACAGAGCACAAGGGTTCGTCTAGTTAAGACATTTTGTGGCTAATGGCTAATATTGATCTCAAAGTCATAAACCCAAAAATTTATCAACTATAAAGTTATGTGGTGGTGAGTGGTCCTTTGGTGAGTGGTCCATGTTATTCTCTCTTGTTAACGCAGTGTAACGAAGCGATTGACGAAAAATGTAGCAGACAACTTATGAAACCTAGCTCATAGGCAAAAGGAAACATGGCTTGTCACAAGAAAGACGCACATTTTCACAATGCTATTAATTCATTATCGCGTATAGTGCTGAAACCGACTTCATGTCTTTGCAAACAGGAGAGATCCAGGTCAGCCGCCAAGTAAATTAGCGGCTGACCTCAGAGACCTGTGATCTAACCTACATGCTTCTCTGTGTATCTGTCCTCATCAAAATTAATCATTCATTTAAGGTTTGAAAGCAAATGACATGAAAGTCTGTGTTTTGAAAATTACCCAGCATTCTAAGGGTTAAGCATCAATTTTGCTTGCAGTTAGTCTTCTTCATAGAAGATCCTACTAGTCTTGCGATAGGCTTACGATAGGCCTATACATGTCATATGTTTTCCATTTTGACCAGACATAAATCAAATTAAGTTTAACCCTTACCTGCAGCATCCAAACCCAGCATCAGAACCCTTGCTTGTTTCGTTCCCCATTCTGAAAATAACTGTGACAGCTTAGAAATGTAAGGTCCCATTTTGTATTCTTTTCAACTGTATGTTATAAATGTAAATTATATACACTGACAGCAAATGTATTACAATGTGTCTTGTGATTGTTTCTTTTCTTGTTGAATGACACAATTCAGAAATCTGGCCCTTATTTATAGTAAGGTTTGATTTCGGTTTATTCGTGGAAATTGTGACAGAACGTAACCATACCCGCTTAAACAGCACGGCGTATTCCAGCCGAACCTTTCCAGCGTGGAGAAAATGACGTATATCTAATAACGAGGTTTGGTTGGTTGGCAAAAATAGGTTTGGATTTTACCTTTTATATAAATAGCTATATCTATTTATAACTCGCTGTGTCATGGCTTAAGTTTAATTATCATATTTCGGACTTACTAGACATGCAACAGTTAAATGTTACCATGATATCAATAGCAATCGTAAGCTACACAGACAGAGGTTTAATACCTATACCATTATGGAAATCAGTCTGTCTGGTCCAAATTCAAAACAACAGCAGACGACAAAAATAGTGAAAACAGTTCTTATACTATGGGGAGAAACCATAATGCTATCATGTAAATTGTTAGTACAGATATTTCTGGTCCAAGGCTATTGCTGTATTGACTGACGCCTTCGAAGCGATGCATATGAATGTCCACTCAGGCTCAGGCGTTGAAAAAAAAGGCTTCGTTCACGGGTCATTATTGGCACTAGTAAATTGCTCTTCATCCGATTGTGATAGTGATTTCCTGTATCAGATACGACACGACAATTTGAGGAGTATACAGTAAAAGTGTTGATGAAAGGAAAAAAAGAAGATAAGCTCTAGACGTCAAATCAGATCAACCAGGACAGCCTAGTGAGTCTGATCCTGGTCAAATCATTTTGAATTTTTGTTATAATCAGGTCGTAGAAGGTATTACCAAACAATAAAGACATTTGACCAGTTTGTAGCTGACGATTCTGGAAAACATAATGAGAAAAGGAGAAATTGCTCTTAACGAGCTATTTCTCATTTTCCCATAATGTTTTCTGCCCTATCAGAAGATACTGGTTCAATTTCGTCACAGTTCGAAATGTCGTCTGCAAACTCTTTCAATTTGGGATAGTCAAAATTTTGGCGTTTAGTGAATGATTTAGAGTGAAATTCGTTGTGTGTAATGGTCTGCGCCGATAATGCCTTGATGTCTGGTCTTTACTCGGTAAATCAGTCGAAGGACATCTTATCCAGATCATTCCTTCTCATGATTTTTTTCTTATTTTTTGAAAGAACAACAGCCGACAGTTTCCAAAGTGTAAAGCGAAACAACCCCTTTTGGTATGTTTGGTCAAACCTATAGTGTGTAAATACAGGAGACTACAGTGTGACAAATGGAAAAGATGTTTCTTGTATACATATCAATGATA
Organism: Cerastoderma edule; assembly: GCA_947846245.1. Classification (NCBI taxonomy): domain Eukaryota; kingdom Metazoa; phylum Mollusca; class Bivalvia; order Cardiida; family Cardiidae; genus Cerastoderma; species Cerastoderma edule. The sequence goes on along the minus strand of OX401404.1, from coordinate 49,217,792 downwards.
TAGCTCATTACATACATCACGGGAAAACCTATTGCCTTAACCCTTACAATGCTGGGTATTTTTAAAAAAAAAAAGTTTTGTGTCGTTTGCTTTCAAAAACATTTAATATTTGCTTAATTTTGTTAAGGAAAGATACTCAGAGTAGCAATCAGGTTAGATCACAGGCCAACCACCAAATTTACTTGGCGGCTGGCCTGGGTTTAACCTGTTTGCATAAGCATGAACTCGATTCCAGCACGGTAGGGCTTAAAGCATTTCCCGATTATTTTTTTTACATGAACCTCAGAGTACGCTCATGTGTAGAATTATTTTGAAAATTCTTTGACCGTGAAACCCTCGACTTGCATGTCGGTGTTTTTGGTATAACGATTGTGTCACTTTTTTTATGAAATGTGGTCTAAACTGATGGAAGATAATGTGATGTTTGAAATATCATTATATGTAAGCAATGCATTTCATAGTGTTTTTTTTAATTCATGAAATGCTCATACAATAGCACAAAATTGCACCCATAATAAAAGATAAAATTCGAGGCAGCATGTACGCTGAAGCGCCTAAGCAACACCAGTCGTCAATAGAGGATAAGTACGACCCGCTGGGGAATATCAATTAAAATTATTGACACCGGTAAAATCGGAACTCTTCGGCAAATTACGGCAGGCCGGATCAGTGTGGCCTGTCAACATGACCGAGGGGTTCCGATTGACACCGGTAGTTAAGTAAGGGCGAGTGACGAAAGATCCGAGAGCAATTGCTTTTTGACGCCAAGCAATCGAGCACAGTGTGACGTTGCTTCCTGCGCTTATGATGACGAAGATGATTAACTAAAGCCAGAATCACGAAGCCCTAGCCGACTTGATAGTGATGGTGTTGCATTACTAAATACATGCATATCTATAATATAAGCCTTAAGTGAAATACTTAGACCAACATATTGGATTGGTGGCTTCGATTTATTTAATATACTCATAGGATCATCAGACAATCAATAACCAATATTTACGTAATTAATTTTACACAAATCTTGTTGACAAGAGAAGTCATAGCATGACCTAAAAAATATTACCATTGGAAGTAAGAAAGTGCTTTTCATTTGTTATCTTTTGATTTTCCAATCCGTAACCAAATCCGATTTCTTAGTCTAGATAGTCAATTTACGATGTATGAATCATATATTTTTAACATATTGTAACATTTTTAACATACCTGCTGTCAGACATAATAAGAGTTATCAACCAATACTTTAAAACTCTTTTACAAGTGTAAATATGTAAGGGAAAACAACCACACTCGCATAAGACAGCTGTATCCAAGGTATTCGATGGCCCACACATAAAAAGCATGCATGCATATTTTTTAACTCTTTCAATACAGTCAAACAATTGAAAACCCCATAGTTCACTCCCATAGAACATATCGGTGCATTGGTAGGCGAAATGCCTTTCAAAAAAGCCAACACTATGTTCAATGCACGGTTTGCTTTAAGAGCATTCTGTTCAGCCATTCAAAATGAGAATAAATCATTTGTAAAATTCACACCAATATAAGGAAAGGCAATTACACATAATAAAGGTTTATTTTCAAAATAAGATTTATCATATCTTGAGAGGGGACCCCCTCTTTGAAACACTACAACCTTAGGTTTTTTTTCAATACCAACTTTAAGACAACAATCTCTGTACTATGTCTGTAACACATTTAAGTGTTCTGATCATTTCTGATCCTTTTAACCCTTTGAATGCTAGGTAATTTTCTAAAAATAGAATTTTGTGTTATCTGCTTTCCAAATACCTGCTTAATTTTAATGAGGAAAGATACTCAGAGTTGCAAACAGGTTAGATCACAGGCCAGCCGTCAACTTACTTATCGGCTGGCCTTGATCTAACCTATTTGCATATGCATGAAGTCGGTTCCAGCACTATAATGGTAAAGAGAGGTCTGAACATTTTCACACATTGATCATAAAGTGTATCCAAAATTTTGTATTGATAATATGTAAATGTTGCTAGTGAACAAAAATGAAGTAGGGAAAATAATATTGAAATAGACTCAGTGCTTTAAAAGCAAAGTAATATCAACTTAATCTAATAAATAATAAACTTGTCTTGCTAGAACATAGAGGTTCTATATAAACTGTTTAAAATTTTGATCACATCCAACATTTTTAGTTAGATTGCAATTCCCATTTCATTGTCTGCAAACGTTTTCAATTTTGGACAGTTAGAAATTGGCGTTGGTAAAGAGTGAAGGGGATAATTCAATGAGCTTTGCTCTGACCACTGATGCCTTATCTTATTGCAGAAAAGTGGGCCGCAGAATTATGCAAGACAAAAAAAGGGCCCTCATTTCTTATCAAAGCATTCTGTGATGAAATTCTTGAGAATGCACAAAAACTAGATCTACTGGTCCTGACACCAAACATTAATAGACGAGTGAAAGAAATGATCAAGAATTGCAGTGAAGATCTGGATGCCAAACCCTTCAAGAAGGAGACATTGGGCAAGATGAACTACCCTGAATGTACCTCGACTCTAACAAGGCAGCTGGTTTTTCTTCCTATACCAACTCAAGAATCAGGGGATGGATTATAAATATCTGAGAACTTGGATTTTCTATAAATGGACTCACTCCAAGAAAGGAGCACCATCAAAATGGTTTGAGTTTAGACTACAATATTATACATTTAAAGTTCCGGGACGTCATACAATAGAAATATATACATAAAATGTGGATTTGGCTTATGGTATGCAGCTATGCTCCAAACAAATATTCATAAAAGATAAAGCTACCGGAATTGCTTTATAACTGTAGATAATGACGGAAAACGCTCACAGTTTCACTAACTGGATGTTACATCCACTGAATGGTGATTAGTTAGCTGTATACCCTGTTGTTATTTCTGAGTAAGTTCTACATGACCAACTGTATGTTATTCCGGCTAGTTTGATGTAAACACTTCAGTGCTAGACAGTGGATGTTTGCTTTCAGAGTGTATTCTGAGTATCACCGTCCAGGTGTCTATAGCTTGACATATGTGCAAGCTTTATCTAGGTCATGTACCTTGTCACCGGATTTGTATAAAATAGAAAATGCGCCCAAAGCTAGCTAGTATTTAATTGTTTTCTCTGCTGAGCTATCAAATAAATGTGTATTCCTTTACTTTCATAAGTTCCGATAAAAGAAAATAGTTTGAGGTCCGGGGACTTTAAGTTCAGTTGACTATTTTACGCAATGGAAAATGTTGTTTAAAAGCTCTCTTTTCTATATAATTGTTTCTTTTGTTTATCAACAATTTGATCTGATGTACCAGAGTTAACACATAAAGTTGAACTAATGTTTACCCTCAGAATGCTGGGCAATTTTCTGAATATAAAGTTTTGTGTTGTCTGCTTTTTAAAACCTTAAATATCTGATTTATTTTGTTGAGGAAAGATACTTAAAGTAACAAACAAGTTAGATTTCAGGCCAGCTGCCAATTTCCTTGGCGGCTGGCCTATGGTCTAACCTGTTTGCATATGCTAGAAGTTGGTTTCAGCACTATATGTGCTAATCCTATATCATTTTAATTACTCATAACAATTGTCTCTAACAAGACATTTTCTAATGAGTGCACACAATGTAGGATTTAAAGGGGAATAAATAATTCCGAGAGAAATGAAAGGAAAGACCCCATTTCTACATTTAAGATGTGGTCCGTTTTTAAATCTTTTGTTTACTTAATACTCCATGGTAGCGTTTTGCTAAACAAACTAAGGAAAATATTCGCTAAATTCATAACCGATTTTTGAAAACGTTGTACATGAGGTTTTTGTTTTATTAAATTAAGACCATTCATTTAAGACTTCAAGTGAACTTATCAATAAATACATCAATAAAGATGTGGCCTTGTGGTTATAGTACAGAACTTGAAATCGTATGGCCACTCTCCGTGTTGGTGGTTCAAATCCCAATGAAAGAATTTGTATTTTCATTAGAGGTAGTTGCAGACTTACAGAGTGCCAATGGTTCTACCCTGTTTTACGAGCCCTTATTGGCAGTTGAGTATTGGGTCTTCCTCCATCGCAACATACTTAACCCTTTCCTAAACAATAACGACATTTGACCACTTTGTTACAGGCGACTGTAGAAAACATTGTGGGAAAAGGGGAAATTGCTCTTCACGAGCAATTTCTCCTTTTCCCACAATGTTTTCTGCCCTATCAGAAGATTATTTTCCAATTTCATCACATACGAAATGTCGTCTGCAAACCCTTTCAATTTAGGACAGTCAAAGATTTGTTGTTTGAGAAAGGGTTGAATAATGATGGAATGATATGAAACCCTATATATGAATAAACAAACAAAATACATCTTAAGTCAGATTTGCTTACCTGATTTGTATTTTTTTTATCAAAAAAAACTTTACAAACATGGTATCACAAAAAGTATAAGTTATGTTTACATTGTTCATAAAGAAGAAATAAAAAAAAGTATAAATATTCAAAAATATATTATCATCATATTATATAAGTATATTAAAAACTATATGAAAATACAAATTGTGATTAACATATTATTAAAAATGATAATTTGAAATGGTTGAATTTCTTGAACAGTCATGAATATCATTGTTATTATTATTCATTGATGGAATCTTGACAGCTAAACCAGAGGAAAATCTTAATTTAACCCTTTACCAAACGCCAACTTTTTGACTGTCCCAAACTAAAAGAATTGGCAGACAACATTTCAAATGTGATGAAATTGAAAGACAATCTTCTGACAGGGCAGAAAACCTTGTTGGAAAAGGAGAAATTGTTCATTACGAGTAATTTCTACTTTTGCCACAATGATTTCCAGAGTCGTCTGCAACAAACAGGTCAAATGTTGCTAGCGCTTGGTAATGGGTTAAGCACATTTATTCAGATTGATGATGTCAGTAATAGTCACGGTGATTATGTTGGTGACGTTGATGGTGTCTTTGATGATTAAGAGGATTAAGATGATGATAGCAGTTGCAATGATTGTACATATGGATGAAATCAACAAGTTTAATGGTGATTGGTAAAACAAGAAATTATGACCATTGGTGAAAGAAAAACCTTTCTGTAATGAAGGGGAATGTTCTATTATATAAAATATATCACAGACAGCTTACAAAAACAAACGTGTATTTTGCTACACTTTCGCAAGATGTCTGTATTTTGCTACACTTTCGCAAGATGTCTGTATTTTGCTACACTTTCACAAGTTGTCTGTATTTTGCTACACTTTCACAAGTTGTTTGTATTTTGCTACACTTTCGCAAGATGTCTGTATTTTGCTACACTTTCACAAGTTGTCTGTATTTTGCTACACTTTCACAAGTTGTTTGTATTTTGCTACACTTTCGCAAGTTGTTTAAAGCTACAATTCTGATTTTGAGAAGGGGTCTCCTAAGTCTCTTGAGTCAGACGCATTTTGCTAGCCTTCTATTTGCATGTTTGACTGGTCAAAATTGAAAGTAACAACAGACGACACAAAATAACAAGAAATAGGAATCCAGCAGTTGTTGTAAATCAAGGTACTATGAAGTGTCAGATTATTATGAAATAATTGAAACAAGGTGGAAAAATACAATATCCTTTTCTGTTCCAATGGTTTCTACTAAATCTTGCAAAACAAATGCTGTTTCGAGATGTATTCAATTTTGATCGGCAAGCAATCATATTTGAGAATATGATTACACTGCTATTCACTGCCACTGGTGGTTTTCACCAAAGGGTTTTGTCTGTTTCAATCAGAACAGAACATACTTTTGATTACACCCAGATATTTACAGAATACATCGTGGGGAGATGTCAAGAAAAAGTAATATACAACAGAGAAATAGTTGACAGTTATCTATGTCTCTGTATGTACAGTCATAAAGTTCACTAAATGTAGGTTTGGTCGAGGAGGGGGTAGACTCGAGCCGCTTACCATAGATAGGTCATATTTTCAGGTAAAACACGGATTGGGTTCGAGACAGCAAATGAAGTAAATATCACGCATGAGAGATATCTAAGGTTATGACAGTTTGGAATCACAGGGCGCTATGGCGGTTACCGAGCGATCTGCTTCTTAAATGTTTTCACCATGGCAGCGAGTTGGTGCATGCCTTCGTAAATCCCTTCGCCTGTCGTGGCACATGTAGCTTGCACGTACCAGGTTCTACTGGACAGTTTGTTTAAACACAGTTGATCTATAAGCTGAGATGATGACATGGCGTCTGAAAAATAAAGAAAACTTTTTATAGCCCTTAACTTGCTGGATAATTTTCTCGTACTAGATTGTTGTGTTATCCGCGTTATCAAAACGATATATATGCTTAATTCTGATCAAAAAATATAGTTAAGAGTAGCAAACAGGTTAGATCACAGGTCAGCCGCCAATTTGCATAAGCATGAAGTCGGTTTCAGCGCTATAAGGGTTAAATGTCAAAATTTGCTGATTTACTTTTTTGTTTAGCCTGCTGTGTGTTACAATCATTACTATGGACGAATTTGATCTACCGACACGAAGATTAGCGAAAGCGTTATCAAGAAGGGGTCCTTGCAACAGTTCAACGCCATTTAAGATGTCTTAAGTTCTCACGAGAGGAGTCAGCATTGTATCCTCTAGCCTGGGGGTCCCGGGTCATGCGTATATTCCGCATTATGGGGTTAACGCATGGGCCGGAAGCCCAAGGCAATGGATTGTCTAGTTTGAGGTCACGGCCCATGTGTATATCCCGCATTATGGGGTTAACGCATGGGCCGGAACCCCCAGGGCAATGGATTGTCTAGTCTGAGGTCACGGCCCATTCATAGACTCCTGCATTAGGGATATACGCATGGGCTGGAACCCCCAGGCAATGGATTCTCTAGTCTGAGGTCCCGGCCCATGCGTATATTCCGCATTAGGGGGTTAACGCATGGGCCGGAACCCCCAGGCAATGGATTGTCTAGTCTGAGGTCACGGCACATGCATAGACCCCGCATTAGAGATATACGCATGGGCCGGAGCCCCCAGGCAATGGATTCTCTAGTTTGAGATCACGGCCAATGCATAGACCCCGCATATGCATAGACCCCGCATAAGGGATATACGCATGGGCCGGAACCCCCAGGTAATGGGTTCTCTAGTCTGAGGTCCCGGCCCATGCATAGACCCCGCATGAGGGATATACGCATGGACCGAAACCCCCAGGCAATGGATTCTCTAGTCTGAGGTCCCGGCCCATGCGTATACGCCGCATTAGGGGATTAACGCATGGGCCGGAACCTCCAGGCAATAGACCCCCTGTCCAATCCGTATACCACGGTATACGAGTGTCACGTCTCACAAAGGTGCTAACATTAGATTTCCTCACAAACGTAATTATAGACAGGAACATGCACTTAAAAAAAACGTTGACCGAGAACGAAATAAGTAGCTAACCTGTGACATATTTCTTGCACCTCTAAAAGCAAGTCTATTTTTTTTATTACTTTAGGATAGTAACCTTTGAGATTCATTGGCTAAGACAGTTTTTTCGAAGACGTGAAATTCCGAATCTTTGTGAGACGGGACCCTCGGCAAGAGAAGAATACAATATGGATTCGGATCTCTCCACTAACTTCATATCGATTGTACGAACTGAAACTAATGCGGAAATATGACTTACTCAGCAAATGTCCCTAAATCATATAGGACGACCACGTGATACTAAACTAATCAGTCACGCCGGAGAAGAACATATTTAAGTATCACTTATCATTTCGAATGTGTCTACTCTATGCTCATGAAATGGACAGACAACCATTCAGAAATACTTCAAATAAATTCGTTTAGATCTACAGAGAAGGACATTTCTATAGCACTTGGACGATCTTGCTTGTTAAAGATAATGTTGCGAGCCAGCACAAAAATGGGAGTATTCCTATATAACACACTAAGCCTAATCGGAAGACCTCGTTTGTTATCAAGAATACATACAGGGACATTTCTATATAACACACTAAGCCTAATCGGAAGATCTTGTTTGTTATCAAGAATACATACAGGGACGTTTCTATACAACACACTTACTGGGAAGATCTTGTTTGTTATTAAGAATACAAACAGGGACATTTCTATATAACACACTTACTGGAAAGTCCTTGTTTGTTATCCAGAATACAGACAGGGACGTTTCTATACAACACACTTACTGGGTAGTCCTTGTTTGTTATCCAGAATACAGACAGGGACATTCCTATATAACACACTAAGCCTAATCGGAAGATCTTGTTTGTTATCCAGAATACAGACAGGGACGTTTCTATACAACACACTTACTGGGAAGATCTTGTTTGTTATTAAGAATACAAACAGGGACATTTCTATATAACACACTTACTGGGAAGTCCTTGTTTGTTATCCAGAATACAGACAGGGACGTTTCTATACAACACACTTACTGGGTAGTCCTTGTTTGTTATCCAGAATACAGACAGGGACATTCCTATATAACACACTAAGCCTAATCGGAAGATCTTGTTTGTTATCCAGAATACAGACAGGGACGTTTCTATACAACACACTTACTGGGAAGTCCTTGTTTGTTATCAAGAATACAGACAGGAGTATTTCTATACAACACACTTACTGGGAAGATCTTGTTTGTTAGCCAGAATGCAAACGGGTACATTTTTCATCTCGTCGCTTTCTATTATACCGAAAAGCTCTTCTCGGGCCTCTGCTGCCCTCTCTCTATCGCTACTGTCAACCACAAATATCAGACCTGAAAACACGAAAGTTGTTAGTCATTTCATCAGAACAATAGCGATATTGCGGCGACCTTACTATATATCAAGGCGTCTTGTATTTCATCATAAATACTAGACACAATCCGCCAGAACTGCCGATTGCTTTTTTATACATGAAGTGACTAATATATCGCTAAAAATTACGTTCATTTACTCATTCGTTTATTCACCTCTTTAAATCACTCCCTCGTTTCATTTTCCTACGCAGTGATCTCCCTTTCCATTAGGAACGGTACTGCAGTGTATCTAAGGGAAGTAAGTATGTGCTCAGAGTTCCCTCGACTATTTACAATCTTGTTTAATCACTCTCTCCTTCATTCGCTTTCTCGTGAAGGATTATGCGACCATTCAAAACTGGTCAAATCTGCTGTAGAGGATCAGACAGTATGAAATATAGATACCTTCCAGTGTATGGATAGGCGTTTCAGATCGAATGAGAGCTGGGTATTGTAACATAACTAAAGAATTGTTGACGTGAGGTTAAAACTGGATAAAACCCAAAATAACCAAACTTACCGTCTACATTCTGGTAGTAATGTCTCCAGAGTGGCCTGATCTTGTCCTGACCTCCCACATCCCACACAGTGAACGTGAGCCCCTTAACCGGTGTCACGGTCTCCACATTAAACCCGATCGTTGGAATCGTGGACACGTTCTCATTCAACTTTATCTTGTATAGAATTGTGGTTTTACCTGAAATAGTTACATATCGTACAGAATTGTGGTTTTACCTGAAATAGTCACATATCGTACAGAATCGTGGTTTTACCTGAATTAGTAACATATCGTATAGAATCGTGGTTTTACCTGAAATAGCCACATATCGTACAGGATCGTGGTTTTACCTGAAATAGTTACATATCGTACAGAATCGTGGTTTTACCTGAAATAGTCACGTATCGTACAGAATTGTGGTTTTACCTGAAATAGTTACATATCGTGCAGAATCGTGGTTTTTACCTGAAATAGATACATATCGGACAGAATCGTGGTTTTATTTGAAATAGTTTGCAGTGTAAAAAACGGCCTAAAGTCCAAATTCAACGAACTAATCGTATTATCTTTGTAAGCTTGCGTCTGTTTTTGTCAGGAATATACCTGACAAGTATTCAGTGTAAGCGAAATTGTTTGTTTATTGTGTTTTATTCACAAAATAAGTTGAAGTCAGTATGAAGAACTTCTAAATAAAATTCTTAATAAGAAATGGTGTAAACAAGAGTGGTTTTTTCTTCTCAAATTCTACAATACTAGGCGTTACGAAGAATTTTATACAAAGAAAACTGAACAATTATCAACACTATTTAAACGAAATTGTATGGCTGACAAAACTCAAGTATGAAGTGCTGCATGAGTTAGTTGCCTTTTCTTTTTTAAATGGAATTGACATTACGTTCTTGAAATAGGGTTTTCGAGATATCTGCAAGTGAAAACAATAAAGAGCATTTGTTTTTTCTTTTTACATGGGTGTTTCCAAAGTCCTCTGCTACACATGCTTTTATGAACAACAGTGGTGCAGTGATAGAGCGTCGGCCTCTTGGACCGAGAGGGCCGAGTTCGAATCACCTTCATGTTTATGGAGGACAGTGGTCCAGGGGTAAAGCGTCGGCATCTGGATACGAGGGTCGTGGCGGTTCGAATCCCGTGAGAAGCAGGATCTGCCTAGCGAATTTTCATTAACCCACATTCGGCGCGATTACTGGTTATTATTTAGGAAGCAGAGTCGAGAGTGATTAATCTAAGTTGTAAGTAAGAACTTGTTTCACAATCGATGTAAAATAAATAAGTTTAAACTCAACTAATCCCCGTTAGGCGAGGTGAGCCGGGACTAACCGACGAATTGGCGCGTGTACTGGTGGAGTATCCACGAAGCAGTCATCGAGAGTGAATTTATTAAGCTTCAAACTTCCGTCACAATCAATGTTAAAATAAGTTTAAACAATACATGAATGCATTTAGAGTCTGCGGGAAAATATTCAATATATGAACGAATGGATTTGCTCTAAATTTTGCGCACAGAGCACAAGGGTTCGTCTAGTTAAGACATTTTGTGGCTAATGGCTAATATTGATCTCAAAGTCATAAACCCAAAAATTTATCAACTATAAAGTTATGTGGTGGTGAGTGGTCCTTTGGTGAGTGGTCCATGTTATTCTCTCTTGTTAACGCAGTGTAACGAAGCGATTGACGAAAAATGTAGCAGACAACTTATGAAACCTAGCTCATAGGCAAAAGGAAACATGGCTTGTCACAAGAAAGACGCACATTTTCACAATGCTATTAATTCATTATCGCGTATAGTGCTGAAACCGACTTCATGTCTTTGCAAACAGGAGAGATCCAGGTCAGCCGCCAAGTAAATTAGCGGCTGACCTCAGAGACCTGTGATCTAACCTACATGCTTCTCTGTGTATCTGTCCTCATCAAAATTAATCATTCATTTAAGGTTTGAAAGCAAATGACATGAAAGTCTGTGTTTTGAAAATTACCCAGCATTCTAAGGGTTAAGCATCAATTTTGCTTGCAGTTAGTCTTCTTCATAGAAGATCCTACTAGTCTTGCGATAGGCTTACGATAGGCCTATACATGTCATATGTTTTCCATTTTGACAAGACATAAATCAAATTAAGTTTAACCCTTACCTGCAGCATCCAAACCCAGCATCAGAACCCTTGCTTGTTTCGTTCCCCATTCTGAAAATAACTGTGACAGCTTAGAAATGTAAGGTCCCATTTTGTATTCTTTTCAACTGTATGTTATAAATGTAAATTATATACACTGACAGCAAATGTATTACAATGTGTCTTGTGATTGTTTCTTTTCTTGTTGAATGACACAATTCAGAAATCTGGCCCTTATTTATAGTAAGGTTTGATTTCGGTTTATTCGTGGAAATTGTGACAGAACGTAACCATACCCGCTTAAACAGCACGGCGTATTCCAGCCGAACCTTTCCAGCGTGGAGAAAATGACGTATATCTAATAACGAGGTTTGGTTGGTTGGCAAAAATAGGTTTGGATTTTACCTTTTATATAAATAGCTATATCTATTTATAACTCGCTGTGTCATGGCTTAAGTTTAATTATCATATTTCGGACTTACTAGACATGCAACAGTTAAATGTTACCATGATATCAATAGCAATCGTAAGCTACACAGACAGAGGTTTAATACCTATACCATTATGGAAATCAGTCTGTCTGGTCCAAATTCAAAACAACAGCAGACGACAAAAATAGTGAAAACAGTTCTTATACTATGGGGAGAAACCATAATGCTATCATGTAAATTGTTAGTACAGATATTTCTGGTCCAAGGCTATTGCTGTATTGACTGACGCCTTCGAAGCGATGCATATGAATGTCCACTCAGGCTCAGGCGTTGAAAAAAAAGGCTTCGTTCACGGGTCATTATTGGCACTAGTAAATTGCTCTTCATCCGATTGTGATAGTGATTTCCTGTATCAGATACGACACGACAATTTGAGGAGTATACAGTAAAAGTGTTGATGAAAGGAAAAAAAGAAGATAAGCTCTAGACGTCAAATCAGATCAACCAGGACAGCCTAGTGAGTCTGATCCTGGTCAAATCATTTTGAATTTTTGTTATAATCAGGTCGTAGAAGGTATTACCAAACAATAAAGACATTTGACCAGTTTGTAGCTGACGATTCTGGAAAACATAATGAGAAAAGGAGAAATTGCTCTTAACGAGCTATTTCTCATTTTCCCATAATGTTTTCTGCCCTATCAGAAGATACTGGTTCAATTTCGTCACAGTTCGAAATGTCGTCTGCAAACTCTTTCAATTTGGGATAGTCAAAATTTTGGCGTTTAGTGAATGATTTAGAGTGAAATTCGTTGTGTGTAATGGTCTGCGCCGATAATGCCTTGATGTCTGGTCTTTACTCGGTAAATCAGTCGAAGGACATCTTATCCAGATCATTCCTTCTCATGATTTTTTTCTTATTTTTTGAAAGAACAACAGCCGACAGTTTCCAAAGTGTAAAGCGAAACAACCCCTTTTGGTATGTTTGGTCAAACCTATAGTGTGTAAATACAGGAGACTACAGTGTGACAAATGGAAAAGATGTTTCTTGTATACATATCAATGATATAGCTCATTACATACATCACGGGAAAACCTATTGCCTTAACCCTTACAATGCTGGGTATTTTTAAAAAAAAAAAGTTTTGTGTCGTTTGCTTTCAAAAACATTTAATATTTGCTTAATTTTGTTAAGGAAAGATACTCAGAGTAGCAATCAGGTTAGATCACAGGCCAACCACCAAATTTACTTGGCGGCTGGCCTGGGTTTAACCTGTTTGCATAAGCATGAACTCGATTCCAGCACGGTAGGGCTTAAAGCATTTCCCGATTATTTTTTTTACATGAACCTCAGAGTACGCTCATGTGTAGAATTATTTTGAAAATTCTTTGACCGTGAAACCCTCGACTTGCATGTCGGTGTTTTTGGTATAACGATTGTGTCACTTTTTTTATGAAATGTGGTCTAAACTGATGGAAGATAATGTGATGTTTGAAATATCATTATATGTAAGCAATGCATTTCATAGTGTTTTTTTTAATTCATGAAATGCTCATACAATAGCACAAAATTGCACCCATAATAAAAGATAAAATTCGAGGCAGCATGTACGCTGAAGCGCCTAAGCAACACCAGTCGTCAATAGAGGATAAGTACGACCCGCTGGGGAATATCAATTAAAATTATTGACACCGGTAAAATCGGAACTCTTCGGCAAATTACGGCAGGCCGGATCAGTGTGGCCTGTCAACATGACCGAGGGGTTCCGATTGACACCGGTAGTTAAGTAAGGGCGAGTGACGAAAGATCCGAGAGCAATTGCTTTTTGACGCCAAGCAATCGAGCACAGTGTGACGTTGCTTCCTGCGCTTATGATGACGAAGATGATTAACTAAAGCCAGAATCACGAAGCCCTAGCCGACTTGATAGTGATGGTGTTGCATTACTAAATACATGCATATCTATAATATAAGCCTTAAGTGAAATACTTAGACCAACATATTGGATTGGTGGCTTCGATTTATTTAATATACTCATAGGATCATCAGACAATCAATAACCAATATTTACGTAATTAATTTTACACAAATCTTGTTGACAAGAGAAGTCATAGCATGACCTAAAAAATATTACCATTGGAAGTAAGAAAGTGCTTTTCATTTGTTATCTTTTGATTTTCCAATCCGTAACCAAATCCGATTTCTTAGTCTAGATAGTCAATTTACGATGTATGAATCATATATTTTTAACATATTGTAACATTTTTAACATACCTGCTGTCAGACATAATAAGAGTTATCAACCAATACTTTAAAACTCTTTTACAAGTGTAAATATGTAAGGGAAAACAACCACACTCGCATAAGACAGCTGTATCCAAGGTATTCGATGGCCCACACATAAAAAGCATGCATGCATATTTTTTAACTCTTTCAATACAGTCAAACAATTGAAAACCCCATAGTTCACTCCCATAGAACATATCGGTGCATTGGTAGGCGAAATGCCTTTCAAAAAAGCCAACACTATGTTCAATGCACGGTTTGCTTTAAGAGCATTCTGTTCAGCCATTCAAAATGAGAATAAATCATTTGTAAAATTCACACCAATATAAGGAAAGGCAATTACACATAATAAAGGTTTATTTTCAAAATAAGATTTATCATATCTTGAGAGGGGACCCCCTCTTTGAAACACTACAACCTAAGGTTTTTTTTCAATACCAACTTTAAGACAACAATCTCTGTACTATGTCTGTAACACATTTAAGTGTTCTGATCATTTCTGATCCTTTTAACCCTTTGAATGCTAGGTAATTTTCTAAAAATAGAATTTTGTGTTATCTGCTTTCCAAATACCTGCTTAATTTTAATGAGGAAAGATACTCAGAGTTGCAAACAGGTTAGATCACAGGCCAGCCGTCAACTTACTTATCGGCTGGCCTTGATCTAACCTATTTGCATATGCATGAAGTCGGTTCCAGCACTATAATGGTAAAGAGAGGTCTGAACATTTTCACACATTGATCATAAAGTGTATCCAAAATTTTGTATTGATAATATGTAAATGTTGCTAGTGAACAAAAATGAAGTAGGGAAAATAATATTGAAATAGACTCAGTGCTTTAAAAGCAAAGTAATATCAACTTAATCTAATAAATAATAAACTTGTCTTGCTAGAACATAGAGGTTCTATATAAACTGTTTAAAATTTTGATCACATCCAACATTTTTAGTTAGATTGCAATTCCCATTTCATTGTCTGCAAACGTTTTCAATTTTGGACAGTTAGAAATTGGCGTTGGTAAAGAGTGAAGGGGATAATTCAATGAGCTTTGCTCTGACCACTGATGCCTTATCTTATTGCAGAAAAGTGGGCCGCAGAATTATGCAAGACAAAAAAAGGGCCCTCATTTCTTATCAAAGCATTCTGTGATGAAATTCTTGAGAATGCACAAAAACTAGATCTACTGGTCCTGACACCAAACATTAATAGACGAGTGAAAGAAATGATCAAGAATTGCAGTGAAGATCTGGATGCCAAACCCTTCAAGAAGGAGACATTGGGCAAGATGAACTACCCTGAATGTACCTCGACTCTAACAAGGCAGCTGGTTTTTCTTCCTATACCAACTCAAGAATCAGGGGATGGATTATAAATATCTGAGAACTTGGATTTTCTATAAATGGACTCACTCCAAGAAAGGAGCACCATCAAAATGGTTTGAGTTTAGACTACAATATTATACATTTAAAGTTCCGGGACGTCATACAATAGAAATATATACATAAAATGTGGATTTGGCTTATGGTATGCAGCTATGCTCCAAACAAATATTCATAAAAGATAAAGCTACCGGAATTGCTTTATAACTGTAGATAATGACGGAAAACGCTCACAGTTTCACTAACTGGATGTTACATCCACTGAATGGTGATTAGTTAGCTGTATACCCTGTTGTTATTTCTGAGTAAGTTCTACATGACCAACTGTATGTTATTCCGGCTAGTTTGATGTAAACACTTCAGTGCTAGACAGTGGATGTTTGCTTTCAGAGTGTATTCTGAGTATCACCGTCCAGGTGTCTATAGCTTGACATATGTGCAAGCTTTATCTAGGTCATGTACCTTGTCACCGGATTTGTATAAAATAGAAAATGCGCCCAAAGCTAGCTAGTATTTAATTGTTTTCTCTGCTGAGCTATCAAATAAATGTGTATTCCTTTACTTTCATAAGTTCCGATAAAAGAAAATAGTTTGAGGTCCGGGGACTTTAAGTTCAGTTGACTATTTTACGCAATGGAAAATGTTGTTTAAAAGCTCTCTTTTCTATATAATTGTTTCTTTTGTTTATCAACAATTTGATCTGATGTACCAGAGTTAACACATAAAGTTGAACTAATGTTTACCCTCAGAATGCTGGGCAATTTTCTGAATATAAAGTTTTGTGTTGTCTGCTTTTTAAAACCTTAAATATCTGATTTATTTTGTTGAGGAAAGATACTTAAAGTAACAAACAAGTTAGATTTCAGGCCAGCTGCCAATTTCCTTGGCGGCTGGCCTATGGTCTAACCTGTTTGCATATGCTAGAAGTTGGTTTCAGCACTATATGTGCTAATCCTATATCATTTTAATTACTCATAACAATTGTCTCTAACAAGACATTTTCTAATGAGTGCACACAATGTAGGATTTAAAGGGGAATAAATAATTCCGAGAGAAATGAAAGGAAAGACCCCATTTCTACATTTAAGATGTGGTCCGTTTTTAAATCTTTTGTTTACTTAATACTCCATGGTAGCGTTTTGCTAAACAAACTAAGGAAAATATTCGCTAAATTCATAACCGATTTTTGAAAACGTTGTACATGAGGTTTTTGTTTTATTAAATTAAGACCATTCATTTAAGACTTCAAGTGAACTTATCAATAAATACATCAATAAAGATGTGGCCTTGTGGTTATAGTACAGAACTTGAAATCGTATGGCCACTCTCCGTGTTGGTGGTTCAAATCCCAATGAAAGAATTTGTATTTTCATTAGAGGTAGTTGCAGACTTACAGAGTGCCAATGGTTCTACCCTGTTTTACGAGCCCTTATTGGCAGTTGAGTATTGGGTCTTCCTCCATCGCAACATACTTAACCCTTTCCTAAACAATAACGACATTTGACCACTTTGTTACAGGCGACTGTAGAAAACATTGTGGGAAAAGGGGAAATTGCTCTTCACGAGCAATTTCTCCTTTTCCCACAATGTTTTCTGCCCTATCAGAAGATTATTTTCCAATTTCATCACATACGAAATGTCGTCTGCAAACCCTTTCAATTTAGGACAGTCAAAGATTTGTTGTTTGAGAAAGGGTTGAATAATGATGGAATGATATGAAACCCTATATGAATAAACAAACAAAATACATCTATACATCTTAAGTCAGATTTGCTTACCTGATTTGTATTTTTTTTTTTATCAAAAAAAACTTTACAAACATGGTATCACAAAAAGTATAAGTTATGTTTACATTGTTCATAAAGAAGAAATAAAAAAAAGTATAAATATTCAAAAATATATTATCATCATATTATATAAGTATATTAAAAACTATATGAAAATACAAATTGTGATTAACATATTATTAAAAATGATAATTTGAAATGGTTGAATTTCTTGAACAGTCATGAATATCATTGTTATTATTATTCATTGATGGAATCTTGACAGCTAAACCAGAGGAAAATCTTAATTTAACCCTTTACCAAACGCCAACTTTTTGACTGTCCCAAACTAAAAGAATTGGCAGACAACATTTCAAATGTGATGAAATTGAAAGACAATCTTCTGACAGGGCAGAAAACCTTGTTGGAAAAGGAGAAATTGCTCATTACGAGTAATTTCTACTTTTGCCACAATGATTTCCAGAGTCGTCTGCAACAAACAGGTCAAATGTTGCTAGCGCTTCGTAATGGGTTAAGCACATTTATTCAGATTGATGATGTCAGTAATAGTCACGGTGATTATGTTGGTGACGTTGATGGTGTCTTTGATGATTAAGAGGATTAAGATGATGATAGCAGTTGCAATGATTGTACATATGGATGAAATCAACAAGTTTAATGGTGATTGGTAAAACAAGAAATTATGACCATTGGTGAAAGAAAAACCTTTCTGTAATGAAGGGGAATGTTCTATTATATAAAATATATCACAGACAGCTTACAAAAACAAACGTGTATTTTGCTACACTTTCGCAAGATGTCTGTATTTTGCTACACTTTCGCAAGATGTCTGTATTTTGCTACACTTTCACAAGTTGTCTGTATTTTGCTACACTTTCACAAGTTGTTTGTATTTTGCTACACTTTCGCAAGATGTCTGTATTTTGCTACACTTTCACAAGTTGTCTGTATTTTGCTACACTTTCACAAGTTGTTTGTATTTTGCTACACTTTCGCAAGTTGTTTAAAGCTACAATTCTGATTTTGAGAAGGGGTCTCCTAAGTCTCTTGAGTCAGACGCATTTTGCTAGCCTTCTATTTGCATGTTTGACTGGTCAAAATTGAAAGTAACAACAGACGACACAAAATAACAAGAAATAGGAATCCAGCAGTTGTTGTAAATCAAGGTACTATGAAGTGTCAGATGATTATGAAATAATTGAAACAAGGTGGAAAAATACAATATCCTTTTCTGTTCCAATGGTTTCTACTAAATCTTGCAAAACAAATGCTGTTTCGAGATGTATTCAATTTTGATCGGCAAGCAATCATATTTGAGAATATGATTACACTGCTATTCACTGCCACTGGTGGTTTTCACCAAAGGGTTTTGTCTGTTTCAATCAGAACAGAACATACTTTTGATTACACCCAGATATTTACAGAATACATCTTGGGGAGATGTCAAGAAAAAATAATATACAACAGAGAAATAGTTGACAGTTATCTATGTCTCTGTATGTACAGTCATAAAGTTCACTAAATGTAGGTTTGGTCGAGGAGGGGGTAGACTCGAGCCGCTTACCGTAGATAGGTCATATTTTCAGGTAAAACACGGATTGGGTTCGAGACAGCAAATGAAGTAAATATCACGCATGAGAGATATCTAAGGTTATGACAGTTTGGAATCACAGGGCGCTATGGCGGTTACCGAGCGATCTGCTTCTTAAATGTTTTCACCATGGCAGCGAGTTGGTGCATGCCTTCGTAAATCCCTTCGCCCGTCGTGGCACATGTAGCTTGCACGTACCAGGTTCTACTGGACAGTTTGTTTAAACACAGTTGATCTATAAGCTGAGATGATGACATGGCGTCTGAAAAATAAAGAAAACTTTTTATAGCCCTTAACTTGCTGGATAATTTTCTCGTACTAGATTGTTGTGTTATCCGCGTTATCAAAACGATATATATGCTTAATTCTGATCAAAAAATATAGTTAAGAGTAGCAAACAGGTTAGATCACAGGTCAGCCGCCAATTTGCATAAGCATGAAGTCGGTTTCAGCGCTATAAGGGTTAAATGTCAAAATTTGCTGATTTACTTTTTTGTTTAGCCTGCTGTGTGTTACAATCATTACTATGGACGAATTTGATCTACCGACACGGAGATTAGCGAAAGCGTTATCAAGAAGGGGTCCTTGCAACAGTTCAACGCCATTTAAGATGTCTTAAGTTCTCACGAGAGGAGTCAGCATTGTATCCTCTAGCCTGGGGGTCCCGGGTCATGCGTATATTCCGCATTATGGGGTTAACGCATGGGCCGGAAGCCCAAGGCAATGGATTGTCTAGTTTGAGGTCACGGCCCATGTGTATATCCCGCATTATGGGGTTAACGCATGGGCCGGAACCCCCAGGGCAATGAATTGTCTAGTCTGAGGTCACGGCCCATTCATAGACTCCTGCATTAGGGATATACGCATGGGCTGGAACCCCAAGGCAATGGATTCTCTAGTCTGAGGTCCCGGCCCATGCGTATATTCCGCATTAGGGGGTTAACGCATGGGCCGGAACCCCCAGGCAATGGATTGTCTAGTCTGAGGTCACGGCACATGCATAGACCCCGCATTAGAGATATACGCATGGGCCGGAGCCCCCAGGCAATGGATTCTCTAGTTTGAGATCACGGCCAATGCATAGACCCCGCATATGCATAGACCCCGCATAAGGGATATACGCATGGGCCGGAACCCCCAGGTAATGGGTTCTCTAGTCTGAGGTCCCGGCCCATGCATAGACCCCGCATGAGGGATATACGCATGGACCGAAACCCCCAGGCAATGGATTCTCTAGTCTGAGGTCCCGGCCCATGCGTATACGCCGCATTAGGGGATTAACGCATGGGCCGGAACCTCCAGGCAATAGACCCCCTGTCCAATCCGTATACCACGGTATACGAGTGTCACGTCTCACAAAGGTGCTAACATTAGATTTCCTCACAAACGTAATTATAGACAGGAACATGCACTTAAAAAAAACGTTGACCGAGAACGAAATAAGTAGCTAACCTGTGACATATTTCTTGCACCTCTAAAAGCAAGTCTATTTTTTTTATTACTTTAGGATAGTAACCTTTGAGATTCATTGGCTAAGACAGTTTTTTCGAAGACGTGAAATTCCGAATCTTTGTGAGACGGGACCCTCGGCAAGAGAAGAATACAATATGGATTCGGATCTCTCCACTAACTTCATATCGATTGTACGAACTGAAACTAATGCGGAAATATGACTTACTCAGCAAATGTCCCTAAATCATATAGGACGACCACGTGATACTAAACTAATCAGTCACGCCGGAGAAGAACATATTTAAGTATCACTTATCATTTCGAATGTGTCTACTCTATGCTCATGAAATGGACAGACAACCATTCAGAAATACTTCAAATAAATTCGTTTAGATCTACAGAGAAGGACATTTCTATAGCACTTGGACGATCTTGCTTGTTAAAGATAATGTTGCGAGCCAGCACAAAAATGGGAGTATTCCTATATAACACACTAAGCCTAATCGGAAGACCTCGTTTGTTATCAAGAATACATACAGGGACATTTCTATATAACACACTAAGCCTAATCGGAAGATCTTGTTTGTTATCAAGAATACATACAGGGACGTTTCTATACAACACACTTACTGGGAAGATCTTGTTTGTTATTAAGAATACAAACAGGGACATTTCTATATAACACACTTACTGGAAAGTCCTTGTTTGTTATCCAGAATACAGACAGGGACGTTTCTATACAACACACTTACTGGGTAGTCCTTGTTTGTTATCCAGAATACAGACAGGGACATTCCTATATAACACACTAAGCCTAATCGGAAGATCTTGTTTGTTATCCAGAATACAGACAGGGACGTTTCTATACAACACACTTACTGGGAAGATCTTGTTTGTTATTAAGAATACAAACAGGGACATTTCTATATAACACACTTACTGGGAAGTCCTTGTTTGTTATCCAGAATACAGACAGGGACGTTTCTATACAACACACTTACTGGGTAGTCCTTGTTTGTTATCCAGAATACAGACAGGGACATTCCTATATAACACACTAAGCCTAATCGGAAGATCTTGTTTGTTATCCAGAATACAGACAGGGACGTTTCTATACAACACACTTACTGGGAAGTCCTTGTTTGTTATCAAGAATACAGACAGGAGTATTTCTATACAACACACTTACTGGGAAGATCTTGTTTGTTAGCCAGAATGCAAACGGGTACATTTTTCATCTCGTCGCTTTCTATTATACCGAAAAGCTCTTCTCGGGCCTCTGCTGCCCTCTCTCTATCGCTACTGTCAACCACAAATATCAGACCTGAAAACACGAAAGTTGTTAGTCATTTCATCAGAACAATAGCGATATTGCGGCGACCTTACTATATATCAAGGCGTCTTGTATTTCATCATAAATACTAGACACAATCCGCCAGAACTGCCGATTGCTTTTTTATACATGAAGTGACTAATATATCGCTAAAAATTACGTTCATTTACTCATTCGTTTATTCACCTCTTTAAATCACTCCCTCGTTTCATTTTCCTACGCAGTGATCTCCCTTTCCATTAGGAACGGTACTGCAGTGTATCTAAGGGAAGTAAGTATGTGCTCAGAGTTCCCTCGACTATTTACAATCTTGTTTAATCACTCTCTCCTTCATTCGCTTTCTCGTGAAGGATTATGCGACCATTCAAAACTGGTCAAATCTGCTGTAGAGGATCAGACAGTATGAAATATAGATACCTTCCAGTGTATGGATAGGCGTTTCAGATCGAATGAGAGCTGGGTATTGTAACATAACTAAAGAATTGTTGACGTGAGGTTAAAACTGGATAAAACCCAAAATAACCAAACTTACCGTCTACATTCTGGTAGTAATGTCTCCAGAGTGGCCTGATCTTGTCCTGACCTCCCACATCCCACACAGTGAACGTGAGCCCCTTAACCGGTGTCACGGTCTCCACATTAAACCCGATCGTTGGAATCGTGGACACGTTCTCATTCAACTTTATCTTGTATAGAATTGTGGTTTTACCTGAAATAGTTACATATCGTACAGAATTGTGGTTTTACCTGAAATAGTCACATATCGTACAGAATCGTGGTTTTACCTGAATTAGTAACATATCGTATAGAATCGTGGTTTTACCTGAAATAGCCACATATCGTACAGGATCGTGGTTTTACCTGAAATAGTTACATATCGTACAGAATCGTGGTTTTACCTGAAATAGTCACGTATCGTACAGAATTGTGGTTTTACCTGAAATAGTTACATATCGTGCAGAATCGTGGTTTTTACCTGAAATAGATACATATCGGACAGAATCGTGGTTTTATTTGAAATAGTTTGCAGTGTAAAAAACGGCCTAAAGTCCAAATTCAACGAACTAATCGTATTATCTTTGTAAGCTTGCGTCTGTTTTTGTCAGGAATATACCTGACAAGTATTCAGTGTAAGCGAAATTGTTTGTTTATTGTGTTTTATTCACAAAATAAGTTGAAGTCAGTATGAAGAACTTCTAAATAAAATTCTTAATAAGAAATGGTGTAAACAAGAGTGGTTTTTTCTTCTCAAATTCTACAATACTAGGCGTTACGAAGAATTTTATACAAAGAAAACTGAACAATTATCAACACTATTTAAACGAAATTGTATGGCTGACAAAACTCAAGTATGAAGTGCTGCATGAGTTAGTTGCCTTTTCTTTTTTAAATGGAATTGACATTACGTTCTTGAAATAGGGTTTTCGAGATATCTGCAAGTGAAAACAATAAAGAGCATTTGTTTTTTCTTTTTACATGGGTGTTTCCAAAGTCCTCTGCTACACATGCTTTTATGAACAACAGTGGTGCAGTGATAGAGCGTCGGCCTCTTGGACCGAGAGGGCCGAGTTCGAATCACCTTCATGTTTATGGAGGACAGTGGTCCAGGGGTAAAGCGTCGGCATCTGGATACGAGGGTCGTGGCGGTTCGAATCCCGTGAGAAGCAGGATCTGCCTAGCGAATTTTCATTAACCCACATTCGGCGCGATTACTGGTTATTATTTAGGAAGCAGAGTCGAGAGTGATTAATCTAAGTTGTAAGTAAGAACTTGTTTCACAATCGATGTAAAATAAATAAGTTTAAACTCAACTAATCCCCGTTAGGCGAGGTGAGCCGGGACTAACCGACGAATTGGCGCGTGTACTGGTGGAGTATCCACGAAGCAGTCATCGAGAGTGAATTTATTAAGCTTCAAACTTCCGTCACAATCAATGTTAAAATAAGTTTAAACAATACATGAATGCATTTAGAGTCTGCGGGAAAATATTCAATATATGAACGAATGGATTTGCTCTAAATTTTGCGCACAGAGCACAAGGGTTCGTCTAGTTAAGACATTTTGTGGCTAATGGCTAATATTGATCTCAAAGTCATAAACCCAAAAATTTATCAACTATAAAGTTATGTGGTGGTGAGTGGTCCTTTGGTGAGTGGTCCATGTTATTCTCTCTTGTTAACGCAGTGTAACGAAGCGATTGACGAAAAATGTAGCAGACAACTTATGAAACCTAGCTCATAGGCAAAAGGAAACATGGCTTGTCACAAGAAAGACGCACATTTTCACAATGCTATTAATTCATTATCGCGTATAGTGCTGAAACCGACTTCATGTCTTTGCAAACAGGAGAGATCCAGGTCAGCCGCCAAGTAAATTAGCGGCTGACCTCAGAGACCTGTGATCTAACCTACATGCTTCTCTGTGTATCTGTCCTCATCAAAATTAATCATTCATTTAAGGTTTGAAAGCAAATGACATGAAAGTCTGTGTTTTGAAAATTACCCAGCATTCTAAGGGTTAAGCATCAATTTTGCTTGCAGTTAGTCTTCTTCATAGAAGATCCTACTAGTCTTGCGATAGGCTTACGATAGGCCTATACATGTCATATGTTTTCCATTTTGACCAGACATAAATCAAATTAAGTTTAACCCTTACCTGCAGCATCCAAACCCAGCATCAGAACCCTTGCTTGTTTCGTTCCCCATTCTGAAAATAACTGTGACAGCTTAGAAATGTAAGGTCCCATTTTGTATTCTTTTCAACTGTATGTTATAAATGTAAATTATATACACTGACAGCAAATGTATTACAATGTGTCTTGTGATTGTTTCTTTTCTTGTTGAATGACACAATTCAGAAATCTGGCCCTTATTTATAGTAAGGTTTGATTTCGGTTTATTCGTGGAAATTGTGACAGAACGTAACCATACCCGCTTAAACAGCACGGCGTATTCCAGCCGAACCTTTCCAGCGTGGAGAAAATGACGTATATCTAATAACGAGGTTTGGTTGGTTGGCAAAAATAGGTTTGGATTTTACCTTTTATATAAATAGCTATATCTATTTATAACTCGCTGTGTCATGGCTTAAGTTTAATTATCATATTTCGGACTTACTAGACATGCAACAGTTAAATGTTACCATGATATCAATAGCAATCGTAAGCTACACAGACAGAGGTTTAATACCTATACCATTATGGAAATCAGTCTGTCTGGTCCAAATTCAAAACAACAGCAGACGACAAAAATAGTGAAAACAGTTCTTATACTATGGGGAGAAACCATAATGCTATCATGTAAATTGTTAGTACAGATATTTCTGGTCCAAGGCTATTGCTGTATTGACTGACGCCTTCGAAGCGATGCATATGAATGTCCACTCAGGCTCAGGCGTTGAAAAAAAAGGCTTCGTTCACGGGTCATTATTGGCACTAGTAAATTGCTCTTCATCCGATTGTGATAGTGATTTCCTGTATCAGATACGACACGACAATTTGAGGAGTATACAGTAAAAGTGTTGATGAAAGGAAAAAAAGAAGATAAGCTCTAGACGTCAAATCAGATCAACCAGGACAGCCTAGTGAGTCTGATCCTGGTCAAATCATTTTGAATTTTTGTTATAATCAGGTCGTAGAAGGTATTACCAAACAATAAAGACATTTGACCAGTTTGTAGCTGACGATTCTGGAAAACATAATGAGAAAAGGAGAAATTGCTCTTAACGAGCTATTTCTCATTTTCCCATAATGTTTTCTGCCCTATCAGAAGATACTGGTTCAATTTCGTCACAGTTCGAAATGTCGTCTGCAAACTCTTTCAATTTGGGATAGTCAAAATTTTGGCGTTTAGTGAATGATTTAGAGTGAAATTCGTTGTGTGTAATGGTCTGCGCCGATAATGCCTTGATGTCTGGTCTTTACTCGGTAAATCAGTCGAAGGACATCTTATCCAGATCATTCCTTCTCATGATTTTTTTCTTATTTTTTGAAAGAACAACAGCCGACAGTTTCCAAAGTGTAAAGCGAAACAACCCCTTTTGGTATGTTTGGTCAAACCTATAGTGTGTAAATACAGGAGACTACAGTGTGACAAATGGAAAAGATGTTTCTTGTATACATATCAATGATATAGCTCATTACATACATCACGGGAAAACCTATTGCCTTAACCCTTACAATGCTGGGTATTTTTAAAAAAAAAAAGTTTTGTGTCGTTTGCTTTCAAAAACATTTAATATTTGCTTAATTTTGTTAAGGAAAGATACTCAGAGTAGCAATCAGGTTAGATCACAGGCCAACCACCAAATTTACTTGGCGGCTGGCCTGGGTTTAACCTGTTTGCATAAGCATGAACTCGATTCCAGCACGGTAGGGCTTAAAGCATTTCCCGATTATTTTTTTTACATGAACCTCAGAGTACGCTCATGTGTAGAATTATTTTGAAAATTCTTTGACCGTGAAACCCTCGACTTGCATGTCGGTGTTTTTGGTATAACGATTGTGTCACTTTTTTTATGAAATGTGGTCTAAACTGATGGAAGATAATGTGATGTTTGAAATATCATTATATGTAAGCAATGCATTTCATAGTGTTTTTTTTAATTCATGAAATGCTCATACAATAGCACAAAATTGCACCCATAATAAAAGATAAAATTCGAGGCAGCATGTACGCTGAAGCGCCTAAGCAACACCAGTCGTCAATAGAGGATAAGTACGACCCGCTGGGGAATATCAATTAAAATTATTGACACCGGTAAAATCGGAACTCTTCGGCAAATTACGGCAGGCCGGATCAGTGTGGCCTGTCAACATGACCGAGGGGTTCCGATTGACACCGGTAGTTAAGTAAGGGCGAGTGACGAAAGATCCGAGAGCAATTGCTTTTTGACGCCAAGCAATCGAGCACAGTGTGACGTTGCTTCCTGCGCTTATGATGACGAAGATGATTAACTAAAGCCAGAATCACGAAGCCCTAGCCGACTTGATAGTGATGGTGTTGCATTACTAAATACATGCATATCTATAATATAAGCCTTAAGTGAAATACTTAGACCAACATATTGGATTGGTGGCTTCGATTTATTTAATATACTCATAGGATCATCAGACAATCAATAACCAATATTTACGTAATTAATTTTACACAAATCTTGTTGACAAGAGAAGTCATAGCATGACCTAAAAAATATTACCATTGGAAGTAAGAAAGTGCTTTTCATTTGTTATCTTTTGATTTTCCAATCCGTAACAAAATCCGATTTCTTAGTCTAGATAG
Source organism: Cerastoderma edule (assembly GCA_947846245.1). Taxonomy (NCBI): domain Eukaryota; kingdom Metazoa; phylum Mollusca; class Bivalvia; order Cardiida; family Cardiidae; genus Cerastoderma; species Cerastoderma edule. The sequence goes on along the minus strand of OX401404.1, from coordinate 49,190,870 downwards.
TCAATTTACGATGTATGAATCATATATTTTTAACATATTGTAACATTTTTAACATACCTGCTGTCAGACATAATAAGAGTTATCAACCAATACTTTAAAACTCTTTTACAAGTGTAAATATGTAAGGGAAAACAACCACACTCGCATAAGACAGCTGTATCCAAGGTATTCGATGGCCCACACATAAAAAGCATGCATGCATATTTTTTAACTCTTTCAATACAGTCAAACAATTGAAAACCCCATAGTTCACTCCCATAGAACATATCGGTGCATTGGTAGGCGAAATGCCTTTCAAAAAAGCCAACACTATGTTCAATGCACGGTTTGCTTTAAGAGCATTCTGTTCAGCCATTCAAAATGAGAATAAATCATTTGTAAAATTCACACCAATATAAGGAAAGGCAATTACACATAATAAAGGTTTATTTTCAAAATAAGATTTATCATATCTTGAGAGGGGACCCCCTCTTTGAAACACTACAACCTTAGGTTTTTTTTCAATACCAACTTTAAGACAACAATCTCTGTACTATGTCTGTAACACATTTAAGTGTTCTGATCATTTCTGATCCTTTTAACCCTTTGAATGCTAGGTAATTTTCTAAAAATAGAATTTTGTGTTATCTGCTTTCCAAATACCTGCTTAATTTTAATGAGGAAAGATACTCAGAGTTGCAAACAGGTTAGATCACAGGCCAGCCGTCAACTTACTTATCGGCTGGCCTTGATCTAACCTATTTGCATATGCATGAAGTCGGTTCCAGCACTATAATGGTAAAGAGAGGTCTGAACATTTTCACACATTGATCATAAAGTGTATCCAAAATTTTGTATTGATAATATGTAAATGTTGCTAGTGAACAAAAATGAAGTAGGGAAAATAATATTGAAATAGACTCAGTGCTTTAAAAGCAAAGTAATATCAACTTAATCTAATAAATAATAAACTTGTCTTGCTAGAACATAGAGGTTCTATATAAACTGTTTAAAATTTTGATCACATCCAACATTTTTAGTTAGATTGCAATTCCCATTTCATTGTCTGCAAACGTTTTCAATTTTGGACAGTTAGAAATTGGCGTTGGTAAAGAGTGAAGGGGATAATTCAATGAGCTTTGCTCTGACCACTGATGCCTTATCTTATTGCAGAAAAGTGGGCCGCAGAATTATGCAAGACAAAAAAAGGGCCCTCATTTCTTATCAAAGCATTCTGTGATGAAATTCTTGAGAATGCACAAAAACTAGATCTACTGGTCCTGACACCAAACATTAATAGACGAGTGAAAGAAATGATCAAGAATTGCAGTGAAGATCTGGATGCCAAACCCTTCAAGAAGGAGACATTGGGCAAGATGAACTACCCTGAATGTACCTCGACTCTAACAAGGCAGCTGGTTTTTCTTCCTATACCAACTCAAGAATCAGGGGATGGATTATAAATATCTGAGAACTTGGATTTTCTATAAATGGACTCACTCCAAGAAAGGAGCACCATCAAAATGGTTTGAGTTTAGACTACAATATTATACATTTAAAGTTCCGGGACGTCATACAATAGAAATATATACATAAAATGTGGATTTGGCTTATGGTATGCAGCTATGCTCCAAACAAATATTCATAAAAGATAAAGCTACCGGAATTGCTTTATAACTGTAGATAATGACGGAAAACGCTCACAGTTTCACTAACTGGATGTTACATCCACTGAATGGTGATTAGTTAGCTGTATACCCTGTTGTTATTTCTGAGTAAGTTCTACATGACCAACTGTATGTTATTCCGGCTAGTTTGATGTAAACACTTCAGTGCTAGACAGTGGATGTTTGCTTTCAGAGTGTATTCTGAGTATCACCGTCCAGGTGTCTATAGCTTGACATATGTGCAAGCTTTATCTAGGTCATGTACCTTGTCACCGGATTTGTATAAAATAGAAAATGCGCCCAAAGCTAGCTAGTATTTAATTGTTTTCTCTGCTGAGCTATCAAATAAATGTGTATTCCTTTACTTTCATAAGTTCCGATAAAAGAAAATAGTTTGAGGTCCGGGGACTTTAAGTTCAGTTGACTATTTTACGCAATGGAAAATGTTGTTTAAAAGCTCTCTTTTCTATATAATTGTTTCTTTTGTTTATCAACAATTTGATCTGATGTACCAGAGTTAACACATAAAGTTGAACTAATGTTTACCCTCAGAATGCTGGGCAATTTTCTGAATATAAAGTTTTGTGTTGTCTGCTTTTTAAAACCTTAAATATCTGATTTATTTTGTTGAGGAAAGATACTTAAAGTAACAAACAAGTTAGATTTCAGGCCAGCTGCCAATTTCCTTGGCGGCTGGCCTATGGTCTAACCTGTTTGCATATGCTAGAAGTTGGTTTCAGCACTATATGTGCTAATCCTATATCATTTTAATTACTCATAACAATTGTCTCTAACAAGACATTTTCTAATGAGTGCACACAATGTAGGATTTAAAGGGGAATAAATAATTCCGAGAGAAATGAAAGGAAAGACCCCATTTCTACATTTAAGATGTGGTCCGTTTTTAAATCTTTTGTTTACTTAATACTCCATGGTAGCGTTTTGCTAAACAAACTAAGGAAAATATTCGCTAAATTCATAACCGATTTTTGAAAACGTTGTACATGAGGTTTTTGTTTTATTAAATTAAGACCATTCATTTAAGACTTCAAGTGAACTTATCAATAAATACATCAATAAAGATGTGGCCTTGTGGTTATAGTACAGAACTTGAAATCGTATGGCCACTCTCCGTGTTGGTGGTTCAAATCCCAATGAAAGAATTTGTATTTTCATTAGAGGTAGTTGCAGACTTACAGAGTGCCAATGGTTCTACCCTGTTTTACGAGCCCTTATTGGCAGTTGAGTATTGGGTCTTCCTCCATCGCAACATACTTAACCCTTTCCTAAACAATAACGACATTTGACCACTTTGTTACAGGCGACTGTAGAAAACATTGTGGGAAAAGGGGAAATTGCTCTTCACGAGCAATTTCTCCTTTTCCCACAATGTTTTCTGCCCTATCAGAAGATTATTTTCCAATTTCATCACATACGAAATGTCGTCTGCAAACCCTTTCAATTTAGGACAGTCAAAGATTTGTTGTTTGAGAAAGGGTTGAATAATGATGGAATGATATGAAACCCTATATATGAATAAACAAACAAAATACATCTTAAGTCAGATTTGCTTACCTGATTTGTATTTTTTTTATCAAAAAAAACTTTACAAACATGGTATCACAAAAAGTATAAGTTATGTTTACATTGTTCATAAAGAAGAAATAAAAAAAAGTATAAATATTCAAAAATATATTATCATCATATTATATAAGTATATTAAAAACTATATGAAAATACAAATTGTGATTAACATATTATTAAAAATGATAATTTGAAATGGTTGAATTTCTTGAACAGTCATGAATATCATTGTTATTATTATTCATTGATGGAATCTTGACAGCTAAACCAGAGGAAAATCTTAATTTAACCCTTTACCAAACGCCAACTTTTTGACTGTCCCAAACTAAAAGAATTGGCAGACAACATTTCAAATGTGATGAAATTGAAAGACAATCTTCTGACAGGGCAGAAAACCTTGTTGGAAAAGGAGAAATTGCTCATTACGAGTAATTTCTACTTTTGCCACAATGATTTCCAGAGTCGTCTGCAACAAACAGGTCAAATGTTGCTAGCGCTTGGTAATGGGTTAAGCACATTTATTCAGATTGATGATGTCAGTAATAGTCACGGTGATTATGTTGGTGACGTTGATGGTGTCTTTGATGATTAAGAGGATTAAGATGATGATAGCAGTTGCAATGATTGTACATATGGATGAAATCAACAAGTTTAATGGTGATTGGTAAAACAAGAAATTATGACCATTGGTGAAAGAAAAACCTTTCTGTAATGAAGGGGAATGTTCTATTATATAAAATATATCACAGACAGCTTACAAAAACAAACGTGTATTTTGCTACACTTTCGCAAGATGTCTGTATTTTGCTACACTTTCGCAAGATGTCTGTATTTTGCTACACTTTCACAAGTTGTCTGTATTTTGCTACACTTTCACAAGTTGTTTGTATTTTGCTACACTTTCGCAAGATGTCTGTATTTTGCTACACTTTCACAAGTTGTCTGTATTTTGCTACACTTTCACAAGTTGTTTGTATTTTGCTACACTTTCGCAAGTTGTTTAAAGCTACAATTCTGATTTTGAGAAGGGGTCTCCTAAGTCTCTTGAGTCAGACGCATTTTGCTAGCCTTCTATTTGCATGTTTGACTGGTCAAAATTGAAAGTAACAACAGACGACACAAAATAACAAGAAATAGGAATCCAGCAGTTGTTGTAAATCAAGGTACTATGAAGTGTCAGATTATTATGAAATAATTGAAACAAGGTGGAAAAATACAATATCCTTTTCTGTTCCAATGGTTTCTACTAAATCTTGCAAAACAAATGCTGTTTCGAGATGTATTCAATTTTGATCGGCAAGCAATCATATTTGAGAATATGATTACACTGCTATTCACTGCCACTGGTGGTTTTCACCAAAGGGTTTTGTCTGTTTCAATCAGAACAGAACATACTTTTGATTACACCCAGATATTTACAGAATACATCGTGGGGAGATGTCAAGAAAAAGTAATATACAACAGAGAAATAGTTGACAGTTATCTATGTCTCTGTATGTACAGTCATAAAGTTCACTAAATGTAGGTTTGGTCGAGGAGGGGGTAGACTCGAGCCGCTTACCATAGATAGGTCATATTTTCAGGTAAAACACGGATTGGGTTCGAGACAGCAAATGAAGTAAATATCACGCATGAGAGATATCTAAGGTTATGACAGTTTGGAATCACAGGGCGCTATGGCGGTTACCGAGCGATCTGCTTCTTAAATGTTTTCACCATGGCAGCGAGTTGGTGCATGCCTTCGTAAATCCCTTCGCCTGTCGTGGCACATGTAGCTTGCACGTACCAGGTTCTACTGGACAGTTTGTTTAAACACAGTTGATCTATAAGCTGAGATGATGACATGGCGTCTGAAAAATAAAGAAAACTTTTTATAGCCCTTAACTTGCTGGATAATTTTCTCGTACTAGATTGTTGTGTTATCCGCGTTATCAAAACGATATATATGCTTAATTCTGATCAAAAAATATAGTTAAGAGTAGCAAACAGGTTAGATCACAGGTCAGCCGCCAATTTGCATAAGCATGAAGTCGGTTTCAGCGCTATAAGGGTTAAATGTCAAAATTTGCTGATTTACTTTTTTGTTTAGCCTGCTGTGTGTTACAATCATTACTATGGACGAATTTGATCTACCGACACGAAGATTAGCGAAAGCGTTATCAAGAAGGGGTCCTTGCAACAGTTCAACGCCATTTAAGATGTCTTAAGTTCTCACGAGAGGAGTCAGCATTGTATCCTCTAGCCTGGGGGTCCCGGGTCATGCGTATATTCCGCATTATGGGGTTAACGCATGGGCCGGAACCCCCAAGGCAATGGATTGTCTAGTTTGAGGTCACGGCCCATGTGTATATCCCGCATTATGGGGTTAACGCATGGGCCGGAACCCCCAGGGCAATGGATTGTCTAGTCTGAGGTCACGGCCCATTCATAGACTCCTGCATTAGGGATATACGCATGGGCTGGAACCCCCAGGCAATGGATTCTCTAGTCTGAGGTCCCGGCCCATGCGTATATTCCGCATTAGGGGGTTAACGCATGGGCCGGAACCCCCAGGCAATGGATTGTCTAGTCTGAGGTCACGGCACATGCATAGACCCCGCATTAGAGATATACGCATGGGCCGGAGCCCCCAGGCAATGGATTCTCTAGTTTGAGATCACGGCCAATGCATAGACCCCGCATATGCATAGACCCCGCATAAGGGATATACGCATGGGCCGGAACCCCCAGGTAATGGGTTCTCTAGTCTGAGGTCCCGGCCCATGCATAGACCCCGCATGAGGGATATACGCATGGACCGAAACCCCCAGGCAATGGATTCTCTAGTCTGAGGTCCCGGCCCATGCGTATACGCCGCATTAGGGGATTAACGCATGGGCCGGAACCTCCAGGCAATAGACCCCCTGTCCAATCCGTATACCACGGTATACGAGTGTCACGTCTCACAAAGGTGCTAACATTAGATTTCCTCACAAACGTAATTATAGACAGGAACATGCACTTAAAAAAAACGTTGACCGAGAACGAAATAAGTAGCTAACCTGTGACATATTTCTTGCACCTCTAAAAGCAAGTCTATTTTTTTTATTACTTTAGGATAGTAACCTTTGAGATTCATTGGCTAAGACAGTTTTTTCGAAGACGTGAAATTCCGAATCTTTGTGAGACGGGACCCTCGGCAAGAGAAGAATACAATATGGATTCGGATCTCTCCACTAACTTCATATCGATTGTACGAACTGAAACTAATGCGGAAATATGACTTACTCAGCAAATGTCCCTAAATCATATAGGACGACCACGTGATACTAAACTAATCAGTCACGCCGGAGAAGAACATTTTTAAGTATCACTTATCATTTCGAATGTGTCTACTCTATGCTCATGAAATGGACAGACAACCATTCAGAAATACTTCAAATAAATTCGTTTAGATCTACAGAGAAGGACATTTCTATAGCACTTGGACGATCTTGCTTGTTAAAGATAATGTTGCGAGCCAGCACAAAAATGGGAGTATTCCTATATAACACACTAAGCCTAATCGGAAGACCTCGTTTGTTATCAAGAATACATACAGGGACATTTCTATATAACACACTAAGCCTAATCGGAAGATCTTGTTTGTTATCAAGAATACATACAGGGACGTTTCTATACAACACACTTACTGGGAAGATCTTGTTTGTTATTAAGAATACAAACAGGGACATTTCTATATAACACACTTACTGGAAAGTCCTTGTTTGTTATCCAGAATACAGACAGGGACGTTTCTATACAACACACTTACTGGGTAGTCCTTGTTTGTTATCCAGAATACAGACAGGGACATTCCTATATAACACACTAAGCCTAATCGGAAGATCTTGTTTGTTATCCAGAATACAGACAGGGACGTTTCTATACAACACACTTACTGGGAAGATCTTGTTTGTTATTAAGAATACAAACAGGGACATTTCTATATAACACACTTACTGGGAAGTCCTTGTTTGTTATCCAGAATACAGACAGGGACGTTTCTATACAACACACTTACTGGGTAGTCCTTGTTTGTTATCCAGAATACAGACAGGGACATTCCTATATAACACACTAAGCCTAATCGGAAGATCTTGTTTGTTATCCAGAATACAGACAGGGACGTTTCTATACAACACACTTACTGGGAAGTCCTTGTTTGTTATCAAGAATACAGACAGGAGTATTTCTATACAACACACTTACTGGGAAGATCTTGTTTGTTAGCCAGAATGCAAACGGGTACATTTTTCATCTCGTCGCTTTCTATTATACCGAAAAGCTCTTCTCGGGCCTCTGCTGCCCTCTCTCTATCGCTACTGTCAACCACAAATATCAGACCTGAAAACACGAAAGTTGTTAGTCATTTCATCAGAACAATAGCGATATTGCGGCGACCTTACTATATATCAAGGCGTCTTGTATTTCATCATAAATACTAGACACAATCCGCCAGAACTGCCGATTGCTTTTTTATACATGAAGTGACTAATATATCGCTAAAAATTACGTTCATTTACTCATTCGTTTATTCACCTCTTTAAATCACTCCCTCGTTTCATTTTCCTACGCAGTGATCTCCCTTTCCATTAGGAACGGTACTGCAGTGTATCTAAGGGAAGTAAGTATGTGCTCAGAGTTCCCTCGACTATTTACAATCTTGTTTAATCACTCTCTCCTTCATTCGCTTTCTCGTGAAGGATTATGCGACCATTCAAAACTGGTCAAATCTGCTGTAGAGGATCAGACAGTATGAAATATAGATACCTTCCAGTGTATGGATAGGCGTTTCAGATCGAATGAGAGCTGGGTATTGTAACATAACTAAAGAATTGTTGACGTGAGGTTAAAACTGGATAAAACCCAAAATAACCAAACTTACCGTCTACATTCTGGTAGTAATGTCTCCAGAGTGGCCTGATCTTGTCCTGACCTCCCACATCCCACACAGTGAACGTGAGCCCCTTAACCGGTGTCACGGTCTCCACATTAAACCCGATCGTTGGAATCGTGGACACGTTCTCATTCAACTTTATCTTGTATAGAATTGTGGTTTTACCTGAAATAGTTACATATCGTACAGAATTGTGGTTTTACCTGAAATAGTCACATATCGTACAGAATCGTGGTTTTACCTGAATTAGTAACATATCGTATAGAATCGTGGTTTTACCTGAAATAGCCACATATCGTACAGGATCGTGGTTTTACCTGAAATAGTTACATATCGTACAGAATCGTGGTTTTACCTGAAATAGTCACGTATCGTACAGAATTGTGGTTTTACCTGAAATAGTTACATATCGTGCAGAATCGTGGTTTTTACCTGAAATAGATACATATCGGACAGAATCGTGGTTTTATTTGAAATAGTTTGCAGTGTAAAAAACGGCCTAAAGTCCAAATTCAACGAACTAATCGTATTATCTTTGTAAGCTTGCGTCTGTTTTTGTCAGGAATATATTCCTGACAAGTATTCAGTGTAAGCGAAATTGTTTGTTTATTGTGTTTTATTCACAAAATAAGTTGAAGTCAGTATGAAGAACTTCTAAATAAAATTCTTAATAAGAAATGGTGTAAACAAGAGTGGTTTTTTCTTCTCAAATTCTACAATACTAGGCGTTACGAAGAATTTTATACAAAGAAAACTGAACAATTATCAACACTATTTAAACGAAATTGTATGGCTGACAAAACTCAAGTATGAAGTGCTGCATGAGTTAGTTGCCTTTTCTTTTTTAAATGGAATTGACATTACGTTCTTGAAATAGGGTTTTCGAGATATCTGCAAGTGAAAACAATAAAGAGCATTTGTTTTTTCTTTTTACATGGGTGTTTCCAAAGTCCTCTGCTACACATGCTTTTATGAACAACAGTGGTGCAGTGATAGAGCGTCGGCCTCTTGGACCGAGAGGGCCGAGTTCGAATCACCTTCATGTTTATGGAGGACAGTGGTCCAGGGGTAAAGCGTCGGCATCTGGATACGAGGGTCGTGGCGGTTCGAATCCCGTGAGAAGCAGGATCTGCCTAGCGAATTTTCATTAACCCACATTCGGCGCGATTACTGGTTATTATTTAGGAAGCAGAGTCGAGAGTGATTAATCTAAGTTGTAAGTAAGAACTTGTTTCACAATCGATGTAAAATAAATAAGTTTAAACTCAACTAATCCCCGTTAGGCGAGGTGAGCCGGGACTAACCGACGAATTGGCGCGTGTACTGGTGGAGTATCCACGAAGCAGTCATCGAGAGTGAATTTATTAAGCTTCAAACTTCCGTCACAATCAATGTTAAAATAAGTTTAAACAATACATGAATGCATTTAGAGTCTGCGGGAAAATATTCAATATATGAACGAATGGATTTGCTCTAAATTTTGCGCACAGAGCACAAGGGTTCGTCTAGTTAAGACATTTTGTGGCTAATGGCTAATATTGATCTCAAAGTCATAAACCCAAAAATTTATCAACTATAAAGTTATGTGGTGGTGAGTGGTCCTTTGGTGAGTGGTCCATGTTATTCTCTCTTGTTAACGCAGTGTAACGAAGCGATTGACGAAAAATGTAGCAGACAACTTATGAAACCTAGCTCATAGGCAAAAGGAAACATGGCTTGTCACAAGAAAGACGCACATTTTCACAATGCTATTAATTCATTATCGCGTATAGTGCTGAAACCGACTTCATGTCTTTGCAAACAGGAGAGATCCAGGTCAGCCGCCAAGTAAATTAGCGGCTGACCTCAGAGACCTGTGATCTAACCTACATGCTTCTCTGTGTATCTGTCCTCATCAAAATTAATCATTCATTTAAGGTTTGAAAGCAAATGACATGAAAGTCTGTGTTTTGAAAATTACCCAGCATTCTAAGGGTTAAGCATCAATTTTGCTTGCAGTTAGTCTTCTTCATAGAAGATCCTACTAGTCTTGCGATAGGCTTACGATAGGCCTATACATGTCATATGTTTTCCATTTTGACCAGACATAAATCAAATTAAGTTTAACCCTTACCTGCAGCATCCAAACCCAGCATCAGAACCCTTGCTTGTTTCGTTCCCCATTCTGAAAATAACTGTGACAGCTTAGAAATGTAAGGTTTTGTATTCTTTTCAACTGTATGTTATAAATGTAAATTATATACACTGACAGCAAATGTATTACAATGTGTCTTGTGATTGTTTCTTTTCTTGTTGAATGACACAATTCAGAAATCTGGCCCTTATTTATAGTAAGGTTTGATTTCGGTTTATTCGTGGAAATTGTGACAGAACGTAACCATACCCGCTTAAACAGCACGGCGTATTCCAGCCGAACCTTTCCAGCGTGGAGAAAATGACGTATATCTAATAACGAGGTTTGGTTGGTTGGCAAAAATAGGTTTGGATTTTACCTTTTATATAAATAGCTATATCTATTTATAACTCGCTGTGTCATGGCTTAAGTTTAATTATCATATTTCGGACTTACTAGACATGCAACAGTTAAATGTTACCATGATATCAATAGCAATCGTAAGCTACACAGACAGAGGTATAATACCTATACCATTATGGAAATCAGTCTGTCTGGTCCAAATTCAAAACAACAGCAGACGACAAAAATAGTGAAAACAGTTCTTATACTATGGGGAGAAACCATAATGCTATCATGTAAATTGTTAGTACAGATATTTCTGGTCCAAGGCTATTGCTGTATTGACTGACGCCTTCGAAGCGATGCATATGAATGTCCACTCAGGCTCAGGCGTTGAAAAAAAAGGCTTCGTTCACGGGTCATTATTGGCACTAGTAAATTGCTCTTCATCCGATTGTGATAGTGATTTCCTGTATCAGATACGACACGACAATTTGAGGAGTATACAGTAAAAGTGTTGATGAAAGGAAAAAAAGAAGATAAGCTCTAGACGTCAAATCAGATCAACCAGGACAGCCTAGTGAGTCTGATCCTGGTCAAATCATTTTGAATTTTTGTTATAATCAGGTCGTAGAAGGTATTACCAAACAATAAAGACATTTGACCAGTTTGTAGCTGACGATTCTGGAAAACATAATGAGAAAAGGAGAAATTGCTCTTAACGAGCTATTTCTCATTTTCCCATAATGTTTTCTGCCCTATCAGAAGATACTGGTTCAATTTCGTCACAGTTCGAAATGTCGTCTGCAAACTCTTTCAATTTGGGATAGTCAAAATTTTGGCGTTTAGTGAATGATTTAGAGTGAAATTCGTTGTGTGTAATGGTCTGCGCCGATAATGCCTTGATGTCTGGTCTTTACTCGGTAAATCAGTCGAAGGACATCTTATCCAGATCATTCCTTCTCATGATTTTTTTCTTATTTTTTGAAAGAACAACAGCCGACAGTTTCCAAAGTGTAAAGCGAAACAACCCCTTTTGGTATGTTTGGTCAAACCTATAGTGTGTAAATACAGGAGACTACAGTGTGACAAATGGAAAAGATGTTTCTTGTATACATATCAATGATATAGCTCATTACATACATCACGGGAAAACCTATTGCCTTAACCCTTACAATGCTGGGTATTTTTAAAAAAAAAAAGTTTTGTGTCGTTTGCTTTCAAAAACATTTAATATTTGCTTAATTTTGTTAAGGAAAGATACTCAGAGTAGCAATCAGGTTAGATCACAGGCCAACCACCAAATTTACTTGGCGGCTGGCCTGGGTTTAACCTGTTTGCATAAGCATGAACTCGATTCCAGCACGGTAGGGCTTAAAGCATTTCCCGATTATTTTTTTTACATGAACCTCAGAGTACGCTCATGTGTAGAATTATTTTGAAAATTCTTTGACCGTGAAACCCTCGACTTGCATGTCGGTGTTTTTGGTATAACGATTGTGTCACTTTTTTTATGAAATGTGGTCTAAACTGATGGAAGATAATGTGATGTTTGAAATATCATTATATGTAAGCAATGCATTTCATAGTGTTTTTTTTAATTCATGAAATGCTCATACAATAGCACAAAATTGCACCCATAATAAAAGATAAAATTCGAGGCAGCATGTACGCTGAAGCGCCTAAGCAACACCAGTCGTCAATAGAGGATAAGTACGACCCGCTGGGGAATATCAATTAAAATTATTGACACCGGTAAAATCGGAACTCTTCGGCAAATTACGGCAGGCCGGATCAGTGTGGCCTGTCAACATGACCGAGGGGTTCCGATTGACACCGGTAGTTAAGTAAGGGCGAGTGACGAAAGATCCGAGAGCAATTGCTTTTTGACGCCAAGCAATCGAGCACAGTGTGACGTTGCTTCCTGCGCTTATGATGACGAAGATGATTAACTAAAGCCAGAATCACGAAGCCCTAGCCGACTTGATAGTGATGGTGTTGCATTACTAAATACATGCATATCTATAATATAAGCCTTAAGTGAAATACTTAGACCAACATATTGGATTGGTGGCTTCGATTTATTTAATATACTCATAGGATCATCAGACAATCAATAACCAATATTTACGTAATTAATTTTACACAAATCTTGTTGACAAGAGAAGTCATAGCATGACCTAAAAAATATTACCATTGGAAGTAAGAAAGTGCTTTTCATTTGTTATCTTTTGATTTTCCAATCCGTAACAAAATCCGATTTCTTAGTCTAGATAGTCAATTTACGATGTATGAATCATATATTTTTAACATATTGTAACATTTTTAACATACCTGCTGTCAGACATAATAAGAGTTATCAACCAATACTTTAAAACTCTTTTACAAGTGTAAATATGTAAGGGAAAACAACCACACTCGCATAAGACAGCTGTATCCAAGGTATTCGATGGCCCACACATAAAAAGCATGCATGCATATTTTTTAACTCTTTCAATACAGTCAAACAATTGAAAACCCCATAGTTCACTCCCATAGAACATATCGGTGCATTGGTAGGCGAAATGCCTTTCAAAAAAGCCAACACTATGTTCAATGCACGGTTTGCTTTAAGAGCATTCTGTTCAGCCATTCAAAATGAGAATAAATCATTTGTAAAATTCACACCAATATAAGGAAAGGCAATTACACATAATAAAGGTTTATTTTCAAAATAAGATTTATCATATCTTGAGAGGGGACCCCCTCTTTGAAACACTACAACCTTAGGTTTTTTTTCAATACCAACTTTAAGACAACAATCTCTGTACTATGTCTGTAACACATTTAAGTGTTCTGATCATTTCTGATCCTTTTAACCCTTTGAATGCTAGGTAATTTTCTAAAAATAGAATTTTGTGTTATCTGCTTTCCAAATACCTGCTTAATTTTAATGAGGAAAGATACTCAGAGTTGCAAACAGGTTAGATCACAGGCCAGCCGTCAACTTACTTATCGGCTGGCCTTGATCTAACCTATTTGCATATGCATGAAGTCGGTTCCAGCACTATAATGGTAAAGAGAGGTCTGAACATTTTCACACATTGATCATAAAGTGTATCCAAAATTTTGTATTGATAATATGTAAATGTTGCTAGTGAACAAAAATGAAGTAGGGAAAATAATATTGAAATAGACTCAGTGCTTTAAAAGCAAAGTAATATCAACTTAATCTAATAAATAATAAACTTGTCTTGCTAGAACATAGAGGTTCTATATAAACTGTTTAAAATTTTGATCACATCCAACATTTTTAGTTAGATTGCAATTCCCATTTCATTGTCTGCAAACGTTTTCAATTTTGGACAGTTAGAAATTGGCGTTGGTAAAGAGTGAAGGGGATAATTCAATGAGCTTTGCTCTGACCACTGATGCCTTATCTTATTGCAGAAAAGTGGGCCGCAGAATTATGCAAGACAAAAAAAGGGCCCTCATTTCTTATCAAAGCATTCTGTGATGAAATTCTTGAGAATGCACAAAAACTAGATCTACTGGTCCTGACACCAAACATTAATAGACGAGTGAAAGAAATGATCAAGAATTGCAGTGAAGATCTGGATGCCAAACCCTTCAAGAAGGAGACATTGGGCAAGATGAACTACCCTGAATGTACCTCGACTCTAACAAGGCAGCTGGTTTTTCTTCCTATACCAACTCAAGAATCAGGGGATGGATTATAAATATCTGAGAACTTGGATTTTCTATAAATGGACTCACTCCAAGAAAGGAGCACCATCAAAATGGTTTGAGTTTAGACTACAATATTATACATTTAAAGTTCCGGGACGTCATACAATAGAAATATATACATAAAATGTGGATTTGGCTTATGGTATGCAGCTATGCTCCAAACAAATATTCATAAAAGATAAAGCTACCGGAATTGCTTTATAACTGTAGATAATGACGGAAAACGCTCACAGTTTCACTAACTGGATGTTACATCCACTGAATGGTGATTAGTTAGCTGTATACCCTGTTGTTATTTCTGAGTAAGTTCTACATGACCAACTGTATGTTATTCCGGCTAGTTTGATGTAAACACTTCAGTGCTAGACAGTGGATGTTTGCTTTCAGAGTGTATTCTGAGTATCACCGTCCAGGTGTCTATAGCTTGACATATGTGCAAGCTTTATCTAGGTCATGTACCTTGTCACCGGATTTGTATAAAATAGAAAATGCGCCCAAAGCTAGCTAGTATTTAATTGTTTTCTCTGCTGAGCTATCAAATAAATGTGTATTCCTTTACTTTCATAAGTTCCGATAAAAGAAAATAGTTTGAGGTCCGGGGACTTTAAGTTCAGTTGACTATTTTACGCAATGGAAAATGTTGTTTAAAAGCTCTCTTTTCTATATAATTGTTTCTTTTGTTTATCAACAATTTGATCTGATGTACCAGAGTTAACACATAAAGTTGAACTAATGTTTACCCTCAGAATGCTGGGCAATTTTCTGAATATAAAGTTTTGTGTTGTCTGCTTTTTAAAACCTTAAATATCTGATTTATTTTGTTGAGGAAAGATACTTAAAGTAACAAACAAGTTAGATTTCAGGCCAGCTGCCAATTTCCTTGGCGGCTGGCCTATGGTCTAACCTGTTTGCATATGCTAGAAGTTGGTTTCAGCACTATATGTGCTAATCCTATATCATTTTAATTACTCATAACAATTGTCTCTAACAAGACATTTTCTAATGAGTGCACACAATGTAGGATTTAAAGGGGAATAAATAATTCCGAGAGAAATGAAAGGAAAGACCCCATTTCTACATTTAAGATGTGGTCCGTTTTTAAATCTTTTGTTTACTTAATACTCCATGGTAGCGTTTTGCTAAACAAACTAAGGAAAATATTCGCTAAATTCATAACCGATTTTTGAAAACGTTGTACATGAGGTTTTTGTTTTATTAAATTAAGACCATTCATTTAAGACTTCAAGTGAACTTATCAATAAATACATCAATAAAGATGTGGCCTTGTGGTTATAGTACAGAACTTGAAATCGTATGGCCACTCTCCGTGTTGGTGGTTCAAATCCCAATGAAAGAATTTGTATTTTCATTAGAGGTAGTTGCAGACTTACAGAGTGCCAATGGTTCTACCCTGTTTTACGAGCCCTTATTGGCAGTTGAGTATTGGGTCTTCCTCCATCGCAACATACTTAACCCTTTCCTAAACAATAACGACATTTGACCACTTTGTTACAGGCGACTGTAGAAAACATTGTGGGAAAAGGGGAAATTGCTCTTCACGAGCAATTTCTCCTTTTCCCACAATGTTTTCTGCCCTATCAGAAGGTTATTTTCCAATTTCATCACATACGAAATGTCGTCTGCAAACCCTTTCAATTTAGGACAGTCAAAGATTTGTTGTTTGAGAAAGGGTTGAATAATGATGGAATGATATGAAACCCTATATATGAATAAACAAACAAAATACATCTTAAGTCAGATTTGCTTACCTGATTTGTATTTTTTTTATCAAAAAAAACTTTACAAACATGGTATCACAAAAAGTATAAGTTATGTTTACATTGTTCATAAAGAAGAAATAAAAAAAAGTATAAATATTCAAAAATATATTATCATCATATTATATAAGTATATTAAAAACTATATGAAAATACAAATTGTGATTAACATATTATTAAAAATGATAATTTGAAATGGTTGAATTTCTTGAACAGTCATGAATATCATTGTTATTATTATTCATTGATGGAATCTTGACAGCTAAACCAGAGGAAAATCTTAATTTAACCCTTTACCAAACGCCAACTTTTTGACTGTCCCAAACTAAAAGAATTGGCAGACAACATTTCAAATGTGATGAAATTGAAAGACAATCTTCTGACAGGGCAGAAAACCTTGTTGGAAAAGGAGAAATTGCTCATTACGAGTAATTTCTACTTTTGCCACAATGATTTCCAGAGTCGTCTGCAACAAACAGGTCAAATGTTGCTAGCGCTTGGTAATGGGTTAAGCACATTTATTCAGATTGATGATGTCAGTAATAGTCACGGTGATTATGTTGGTGACGTTGATGGTGTCTTTGATGATTAAGAGGATTAAGATGATGATAGCAGTTGCAATGATTGTACATATGGATGAAATCAACAAGTTTAATGGTGATTGGTAAAACAAGAAATTATGACCATTGGTGAAAGAAAAACCTTTCTGTAATGAAGGGGAATGTTCTATTATATAAAATATATCACAGACAGCTTACAAAAACAAACGTGTATTTTGCTACACTTTCGCAAGATGTCTGTATTTTGCTACACTTTCGCAAGATGTCTGTATTTTGCTACACTTTCACAAGTTGTCTGTATTTTGCTACACTTTCACAAGTTGTTTGTATTTTGCTACACTTTCGCAAGATGTCTATATTTTGCTACACTTTCACAAGTTGTCTGTATTTTGCTACACTTTCACAAGTTGTTTGTATTTTGCTACACTTTCGCAAGTTGTTTAAAGCTACAATTCTGATTTTGAGAAGGGGTCTCCTAAGTCTCTTGAGTCAGACGCATTTTGCTAGCCTTCTATTTGCATGTTTGACTGGTCAAAATTGAAAGTAACAACAGACGACACAAAATAACAAGAAATAGGAATCCAGCAGTTGTTGTAAATCAAGGTACTATGAAGTGTCAGATTATTATGAAATAATTGAAACAAGGTGGAAAAATACAATATCCTTTTCTGTTCCAATGGTTTCTACTAAATCTTGCAAAACAAATGCTGTTTCGAGATGTATTCAATTTTGATCGGCAAGCAATCATATTTGAGAATATGATTACACTGTTATTCACTGCCACTGGTGGTTTTCACCAAAGGGTTTTGTCTGTTTCAATCAGAACAGAACATACTTTTGATTACACCCAGATATTTACAGAATACATCGTGGGGAGATGTCAAGAAAAAGTAATATACAACAGAGAAATAGTTGACAGTTATCTATGTCTCTGTATGTACAGTCATAAAGTTCACTAAATGTAGGTTTGGTCGAGGAGGGGGTAGACTCGAGCCGCTTACCATAGATAGGTCATATTTTCAGGTAAAACACGGATTGGGTTCGAGACAGCAAATGAAGTAAATATCACGCATGAGAGATATCTAAGGTTATGACAGTTTGGAATCACAGGGCGCTATGGCGGTTACCGAGCGATCTGCTTCTTAAATGTTTTCACCATGGCAGCGAGTTGGTGCATGCCTTCGTAAATCCCTTCGCCTGTCGTGGCACATGTAGCTTGCACGTACCAGGTTCTACTGGACAGTTTGTTTAAACACAGTTGATCTATAAGCTGAGATGATGACATGGCGTCTGAAAAATAAAGAAAACTTTTTATAGCCCTTAACTTGCTGGATAATTTTCTCGTACTAGATTGTTGTGTTATCCGCGTTATCAAAACGATATATATGCTTAATTCTGATCAAAAAATATAGTTAAGAGTAGCAAACAGGTTAGATCACAGGTCAGCCGCCAATTTGCATAAGCATGAAGTCGGTTTCAGCGCTATAAGGGTTAAATGTCAAAATTTGCTGATTTACTTTTTTGTTTAGCCTGCTGTGTGTTACAATCATTACTATGGACGAATTTGATCTACCGACACGAAGATTAGCGAAAGCGTTATCAAGAAGGGGTCCTTGCAACAGTTCAACGCCATTTAAGATGTCTTAAGTTCTCACGAAAGGAGTCAGCATTGTATCCTCTAGCCTGGGGGTCCCGGGTCATGCGTATATTCCGCATTATGGGGTTAACGCATGGGCCGGAAGCCCAAGGCAATGGATTGTCTAGTTTGAGGTCACGGCCCATGTGTATATCCCGCATTATGGGGTTAACGCATGGGCCGGAACCCCCAGGGCAATGGATTGTCTAGTCTGAGGTCACGGCCCATTCATAGACTCCTGCATTAGGGATATACGCATGGGCTGGAACCCCCAGGCAATGGATTCTCTAGTCTGAGGTCCCGGCCCATGCGTATATTCCGCATTAGGGGGTTAACGCATGGGCCGGAACCCCCAGGCAATGGATTGTCTAGTCTGAGGTCACGGCACATGCATAGACCCCGCATTAGAGATATACGCATGGGCCGGAGCCCCCAGGCAATGGATTCTCTAGTTTGAGATCACGGCCAATGCATAGACCCCGCATATGCATAGACCCCGCATAAGGGATATACGCATGGGCCGGAACCCCCAGGTAATGGGTTCTCTAGTCTGAGGTCCCGGCCCATGCATAGACCCCGCATGAGGGATATACGCATGGACCGAAACCCCCAGGCAATGGATTCTCTAGTCTGAGGTCCCGGCCCATGCGTATACGCCGCATTAGGGGATTAACGCATGGGCCGGAACCTCCAGGCAATAGACCCCCTGTCCAATCCGTATACCACGGTATACGAGTGTCACGTCTCACAAAGGTGCTAACATTAGATTTCCTCACAAACGTAATTATAGACAGGAACATGCACTTAAAAAAAACGTTGACCGAGAACGAAATAAGTAGCTAACCTGTGACATATTTCTTGCACCTCTAAAAGCAAGTCTATTTTTTTTATTACTTTAGGATAGTAACCTTTGAGATTCATTGGCTAAGACAGTTTTTTCGAAGACGTGAAATTCCGAATCTTTGTGAGACGGGACCCTCGGCAAGAGA
This sequence comes from Cerastoderma edule, assembly GCA_947846245.1. NCBI lineage: Eukaryota > Metazoa > Mollusca > Bivalvia > Cardiida > Cardiidae > Cerastoderma > Cerastoderma edule. The sequence continues at coordinate 49,171,575 of OX401404.1, read as the reverse complement.
AGAATACAATATGGATTCGGATCTCTCCACTAACTTCATATCGATTGTACGAACTGAAACTAATGCGGAAATATGACTTACTCAGCAAATGTCCCTAAATCATATAGGACGACCACGTGATACTAAACTAATCAGTCACGCCGGAGAAGAACATATTTAAGTATCACTTATCATTTCGAATGTGTCTACTCTATGCTCATGAAATGGACAGACAACCATTCAGAAATACTTCAAATAAATTCGTTTAGATCTACAGAGAAGGACATTTCTATAGCACTTGGACGATCTTGCTTGTTAAAGATAATGTTGCGAGCCAGCACAAAAATGGGAGTATTCCTATATAACACACTAAGCCTAATCGGAAGACCTCGTTTGTTATCAAGAATACATACAGGGACATTTCTATATAACACACTAAGCCTAATCGGAAGATCTTGTTTGTTATCAAGAATACATACAGGGACGTTTCTATACAACACACTTACTGGGAAGATCTTGTTTGTTATTAAGAATACAAACAGGGACATTTCTATATAACACACTTACTGGAAAGTCCTTGTTTGTTATCCAGAATACAGACAGGGACGTTTCTATACAACACACTTACTGGGTAGTCCTTGTTTGTTATCCAGAATACAGACAGGGACATTCCTATATAACACACTAAGCCTAATCGGAAGATCTTGTTTGTTATCCAGAATACAGACAGGGACGTTTCTATACAACACACTTACTGGGAAGATCTTGTTTGTTATTAAGAATACAAACAGGGACATTTCTATATAACACACTTACTGGGAAGTCCTTGTTTGTTATCCAGAATACAGACAGGGACGTTTCTATACAACACACTTACTGGGTAGTCCTTGTTTGTTATCCAGAATACAGACAGGGACATTCCTATATAACACACTAAGCCTAATCGGAAGATCTTGTTTGTCACCAGAATACAGACAGGGACGTTTCTATACAACACACTTACTGGGAAGTCCTTGTTTGTTATCAAGAATACAGACAGGAGTATTTCTATACAACACACTTACTGGGAAGATCTTGTTTGTTAGCCAGAATGCAAACGGGTACATTTTTCATCTCGTCGCTTTCTATTATACCGAAAAGCTCTTCTCGGGCCTCTGCTGCCCTCTCTCTATCGCTACTGTCAACCACAAATATCAGACCTGAAAACACGAAAGTTGTTAGTCATTTCATCAGAACAATAGCGATATTGCGGCGACCTTACTATATATCAAGGCGTCTTGTATTTCATCATAAATACTAGACACAATCCGCCAGAACTGCCGATTGCTTTTTTATACATGAAGTGACTAATATATCGCTAAAAATTACGTTCATTTACTCATTCGTTTATTCACCTCTTTAAATCACTCCCTCGTTTCATTTTCCTACGCAGTGATCTCCCTTTCCATTAGGAACGGTACTGCAGTGTATCTAAGGGAAGTAAGTATGTGCTCAGAGTTCCCTCGACTATTTACAATCTTGTTTAATCACTCTCTCCTTCATTCGCTTTCTCGTGAAGGATTATGCGACCATTCAAAACTGGTCAAATCTGCTGTAGAGGATCAGACAGTATGAATTATAGATACCTTCCAGTGTATGGATAGGCGTTTCAGATCGAATGAGAGCTGGGTATTGTAACATAACTAAAGAATTGTTGACGTGAGGTTAAAACTGGATAAAACCCAAAATAACCAAACTTACCGTCTACATTCTGGTAGTAATGTCTCCAGAGTGGCCTGATCTTGTCCTGACCTCCCACATCCCACACAGTGAACGTGAGCCCCTTAACCGGTGTCACGGTCTCCACATTAAACCCGATCGTTGGAATCGTGGACACGTTCTCATTCAACTTTATCTTGTATAGAATTGTGGTTTTACCTGAAATAGTTACATATCGTACAGAATTGTGGTTTTACCTGAAATAGTCACATATCGTACAGAATCGTGGTTTTACCTGAATTAGTAACATATCGTATAGAATCGTGGTTTTACCTGAAATAGCCACATATCGTACAGGATCGTGGTTTTACCTGAAATAGTTACATATCGTACAGAATCGTGGTTTTACCTGAAATAGTCACGTATCGTACAGAATTGTGGTTTTACCTGAAATAGTTACATATCGTGCAGAATCGTGGTTTTTACCTGAAATAGATACATATCGGACAGAATCGTGGTTTTATTTGAAATAGTTTGCAGTGTAAAAAACGGCCTAAAGTCCAAATTCAACGAACTAATCGTATTATCTTTGTAAGCTTGCGTCTGTTTTTGTCAGGAATATATTCCTGACAAGTATTCAGTGTAAGCGAAATTGTTTGTTTATTGTGTTTTATTCACAAAATAAGTTGAAGTCAGTATGAAGAACTTCTAAATAAAATTCTTAATAAGAAATGGTGTAAACAAGAGTGGTTTTTTCTTCTCAAATTCTACAATACTAGGCGTTACGAAGAATTTTATACAAAGAAAACTGAACAATTATCAACACTATTTAAACGAAATTGTATGGCTGACAAAACTCAAGTTTGAAGTGCTGCATGAGTTAGTTGCCTTTTCTTTTTTAAATGGAATTGACATTACGTTCTTGAAATAGGGTTTTCGAGATATCTGCAAGTGAAAACAATAAAGAGCATTTGTTTTTTCTTTTTACATGGGTGTTTCCAAAGTCCTCTGCTACACATGCTTTTATGAACAACAGTGGTGCAGTGATAGAGCGTCGGCCTCTTGGACCGAGGGGGCCGAGTTCGAATCACCTTCATGTTTATGGAGGACAGTGGTCCAGGGGTAAAGCGTCAGCATCTGGATACGAGGGTCGTGGCGGTTCGAATCCCGTGAGAAGCAGGATCTGCCTAGCGAATTTTCATTAACCCACATTCGGCGCGATTACTGGTTATTATTTAGGAAGCAGAGTCGAGAGTGATTAATCTAAGTTGTAAGTAAGAACTTGTTTCACAATCGATGTAAAATAAATAAGTTTAAACTCAACTAATCCCCGTTAGGCGAGGTGAGCCGGGACTAACCGACGAATTGGCGCGTGTACTGGTGGAGTATCCACGAAGCAGTCATCGAGAGTGAATTTATTAAGCTTCAAACTTCCGTCACAATCAATGTTAAAATAAGTTTAAACAATACATGAATGCATTTAGAGTCTACGGGAAAATATTCAATATATGAACGAAGGGATTTGCTCTAAATTTTGCGCACAGAGCACAAGGGTTCGTCTAGTTAAGACATTTTGTGGCTAATGGCTAATATTGATCTCAAAGTCATAAACCCAAAAATTTATCAACTATAAAGTTATGTGGTGGTGAGTGGTCCTTTGGTGAGTGGTCCATGTTATTCTCTCTTGTTAACGCAGTGTAACGAAGCGATTGACGAAAAATGTAGCAGACAACTTATGAAACCTAGCTCATAGGCAAAAGGAAACATGGCTTGTCACAAGAAAGACGCACATTTTCACAATGCTATTAATTCATTATCGCGTATAGTGCTGAAACCGACTTCATGTCTTTGCAAACAGGAGAGATCCAGGTCAGCCGCCAAGTAAATTAGCGGCTGACCTCAGAGACCTGTGATCTAACCTACATGCTTCTCTGTGTATCTGTCCTCATCAAAATTAATCATTCATTTAAGGTTTGAAAGCAAATGACATGAAAGTCTGTGTTTTGAAAATTACCCAGCATTCTAAGGGTTAAGCATCAATTTTGCTTGCAGTTAGTCTTCTTCATAGAAGATCCTACTAGTCTTGCGATAGGCTTACGATAGGCCTATACATGTCATATGTTTTCCATTTTGACCAGACATAAATCAAATTAAGTTTAACCCTTACCTGCAGCATCCAAACCCAGCATCAGAACCCTTGCTTGTTTCGTTCCCCATTCTGAAAATAACTGTGACAGCTTAGAAATGTAAGGTCCCATTTTGTATTCTTTTCAACTGTATGTTATAAATGTAAATTATATACACTGACAGCAAATGTATTACAATGTGTCCTTGTGATTGTTTCTTTTCTTGTTGAATGACACAATTCAGAAATCTGGCCCTTATTTATAGTAAGGTTTGATTTCGGTTTATTCGTGGAAATTGTGACAGAACGTAACCATACCCGCTTAAACAGCACGGCGTATTCCAGCCGAACCTTTCCAGCGTGGAGAAAATGACGTATATCTAATAACGAGGTTTGGTTGGTTGGCAAAAATAGGTTTGGATTTTACCTTTTATATAAATAGCTATATCTATTTATAACTCGCTGTGTCATGGCTTAAGTTTAATTATCATATTTCGGACTTACTAGACATGCAACAGTTAAATGTTACCATGATATCAATAGCAATCGTAAGCTACACAGACAGAGGTTTAATACCTATACCATTATGGAAATCAGTCTGTCTGGTCCAAATTCAAAACAACAGCAGACGACAAAAATAGTGAAAACAGTTCTTATACTATGGGGAGAAACCATAATGCTATCATGTAAATTGTTAGTACAGATATTTCTGGTCCAAGGCTATTGCTGTATTGACTGACGCCTTCGAAGCGATGCATATGAATGTCCACTCAGGCTCAGGCGTTGAAAAAAAAGGCTTCGTTCACGGGTCATTATTGGCACTAGTAAATTGCTCTTCATCCGATTGTGATAGTGATTTCCTGTATCAGATACGACACGACAATTCGAGGAGTAAACAGTAAAAGTGTTGATGAAAGGAAAAAAAGAAGATAAGCTCTAGGCGTCAAATCAGATCAACCAGGACAGCCTAGTGAGTCTGATCCTGGTCAAATCATTTTGAATTTTTGTTATAAATCAGGTCGTGGAAGGTATTACCAAACAATAAAGACATTTGACCAGTGTGTAGCTGACGATTCTGGAAAACATAATGAGAAAAGGAGAAATTGCTCTTAACGAGCTATTTCTCATTTTTCCATAATGTTTTCTGCCCTATCAGAAGATACTGTTTCAATTTCGTCACAGTTCGAAATGTCGTCTGCAAACTCTTTCAATTTGGGATAGTCAAAATTTTGGCGTTTAGTGAAGGGATTAGACTGAAATTCGTTGTGTGTAATGGTCTGCGCCGATAATGCCTTGATGTCTGGTCTTTACTCGGTAAATCAGTCGAAGGACATCTTATCCAGATCATTCCTTCTCATGATTTTTTTCTTATTTTTTGAAAGAACAACAGCCGACAAAAAAAGTTTTGTGTCGTTTGCTTTCAAAAACGTTTAATATTTGCTTAATTTTGTTAAGGAAAGATACTCAGAGTAGCAATCAGGTTAGATCACAGGCCAACCACCAAATTTACTTGGCGGCTGGCCTGGGTTTAACCTGTTTGCATAAGCATGAACTCTATTCCAGCACGGTAAGGCTTAAAGCATTTCCCGATTATTTTTTTACATGAACCTCAGATTATCGTTTCATGTTTTAAAGTATGTACATAAGCGTAGGCTAAGGCAAGATAATCCGTTGTCTGCATTGAACTTTTAGTTAGCCTAACAGGTGCGTAGCTGGGCTTACGCGCGTACGCTCATGTGTAGAATTATTTTGAAAAATCTTTGACCGTGAAACCATCGACTTGCATGTCGGTGTTTCTGGTATAACAATTGTGTCACTTTTTTTATGAAATGTGGTCTAAACTGATGGAAGATAATGTGATGTTTGAAATATCATTATATGTAAGCAATGCATTTCATAGTGGTTTTTTTATTTCATGAAATGCTCATACAATAGCACAAAATTGCACCCATAATAAAAGATAAAATTCGAGGCAGCATGTACGCTGAAGCGCCTAAGCAACACCAGTCGTCAATAGAGGATAAGTACGACCCGCTGGGGAATATCAATTAAAATTATTGACACCGGTACAATCGGAACTCTTCGGCAAATTACGGCAGGCCGGATCAGTGTGGCCTGTCAACATGACCGAGGGGTTCCGATTGACACCGGTAGTTAAGTAAGGGCGAGTGACGAAAGATCCGAGAGCAATTGCTTTTTGACGCCAAGCAATCGAGCACAGTGTGACGTTGCTTCCTGCGCTTATGATGAAGAAGATGATTAACTAAAGCCAGAATCACGAAGCCCTAGCCGACTTGATAGTGATGGTGTTGCATTACTAAATACATGCATATCTATAATATAAGCCTTAAGTGAAATACTTAGACCAACATATTGGATTGGTGGCTTCGATTTATTTAATATACTCATAGGATCATCAATAATCAATATTCACGTAATTAATTTTACACAAATCTTGTTGACAAGAGAAGTCATAGCATGACCTAAAAAATATTACCATTGGAAGTAAGAAAGTGCTTTTCATTTGTTATCTTTTGATTTTCCAATCCGTAACCAAATCCGATTTCTTAGTCTAGATAGTCAACTTACGATGTATGAATCATATATTTTTAACATATTGTAACATATTGTAACATTTTTAACATTCCTGCTGTCAGACATAACAAGAGTTATCAACCAATACTTTAAAACTCTTTTACAAGTGTAAATATGTAAGGGAAAACAACCACACTCGCATAAGACAGCTGTATCCGAGGTATTCGATGGCCCACACATAAAAAGCATGCATGCATATTTTTTAACTCTTTCAATACAGTCAAACAATTGAAAACCCCATAGTTCACTCCCATAGAACATATCGGTGCATTGGTAGGCGAAATGCCTTTCAAAAAAGCCAACACTATGTTCAATGCACGGTTTGCTTTAAGAGCATTCTGTTCAGCCATTCAAAATGAGAATAAATCATTTGTAAAATTCACACCAATATAAGGAAAGGCAATTACACATTATAAAGGTTTATTTTCAAAATAAGATTTATCATATCTTGAGAGGGGACCCCCTCTTTGAAACACTACAACCTAAGGTTTTTTTTCAATACCAACTTTAAGACAACAATCTCTGTACTATGTCTGTAACACATTTAAGTGTTCTTGAAGACCCATTCGAAACGAACATAAACATGAATAGCTCGATGAAATCCGGGTTTAACTGTATGCCTTTGTATCCACCTTTAGATATCAAGTCTTGGAATTCATTAATGAAGAGAGTTAATAGTAAAGAACTCGTCAAACAGCCCTCTCTTGAGCCCAATAGACAATCAATACGACCACTAATTACCAAAAAGTTCAACAGTTTTTACTGAAGATTATATACTTTATAGAATTTAATAGTTTACCATCGACACCATGGGATAGTAATGTAGAATATAACTTCGAGTAAAAGAGACAGTCTCCGAAAAGGAATAAATTGTTGGTTGGTGCTGAAATGGAGTATATGGCTATCCACATCGGCTTGAAAATCGATGAGGTCTCAATAAATGACGGTTTCGTCAGCCATTCTGGATTAACTTTTTCCATCTTGGCACAAGCACCAATCAAATATTCTATACATCCTTCAATCCAAGTTTCTTCCAGATATAATCGTACGCAAGATTCCTCTCTCATAACACTAACAACGGTCTCCTTTTAAAAATGGTTATGCTCGATCGTTAAAGACGAGCGACGTTTCACAAATTGAATGATTTCTTTCAAAAGATATTGGTTGAGCCCAATGAACAAATTCAAACCTTCCGGCGAACGTGTAAAAGTCTTTAACACATGCTATCAGCGAATTAGTAATGAGAACTTCGCCTCCTACTCAGTGATCTCTCTTTCCATTATGTAGCAGAGTAGTAAAGAAAATGAATCCTGCGCGGAGTTTGTGGGTTTGCATGTATGTCCTCCTCGGTCTAAGACAGATATTCAGAGGCATATTTAGTTATAATCGTAGTTATGGTAAGTTACTGACACAGGTCCAATATGGGTCTTCTTCGTCAGTGCCTTACCAACATTTCTCAGTTTTGTAAAGGCTTTCCTGGATACACAAGTACTTGGCTAGGGCTCTGAAGTGACTTACCAAAAACCACTCCCACGGAACCAGAGGTCTCGGTGGGGATCTAACACGGAACCCACGAGTTCTGAGTCCACTACCTTTACCACTCAGCCATTTCCTAGATGTTTGGTTGTACAATCCTGTACTCCCCGCGACACATTTTACGACAGCAGCTGGAAAATGCGGTCCGATTTATCTCATTCACAGCCGATATGATGATTGATTGCGATATGGAATCGCATGTTGGCGTAAAAACAACGTTCCCATGTTCCATGGTGATCTTAACTCTCGAAAAGCTAGTGAATATTGAGTTCATAAGCGGCGACATCATTTGTTCGTCGATTTCCTCTAGGAACACCAGTATGATTGGCTTATTCTGTGCATAGGCCTCTTTCATTTCGTGTAAACAATATCCACTTTCACAGAATGCTTGAGAAATCACGAATATTACCACACACGATTCTGAAACTGTTCTGTGAATTTCATCAACTATAGAACGACCTGGTATAAAGTGGGTATCACCTAGGCAAATTAGATTGAATTCAGCTGGAACAATTCTTCTCAATGAACCCTCTAACTGATACCTAATGTGATTGAATACAATGTCTCTGTCGCGATTACTATGCGATATTAAGGCCAGATATTGTTCTTGCGTCTTCCTATTTTTAAACTGTTCAATGAACCAATCTACCTCGCTTTTCTTCACGTAACGTCTCCACAGAAATACGGCGAACACAGATAATACAACAATAACAAAGAAGGTTGATAGTAATACCACTTTTATCAGAGTTTGTTTGCATATACCTGATATTATCTCTAAAGCTTTTTCGTCAATTTGAATAAAATGGTCGGTGTCCAAACGGCAACTCAGATTGTATACAGGATCTTGGATGTATTGATGCCTTGTTGAAATCCACCTAGAAAACTCATGATTTTGACATGAACATTTTATATCATTCTGGCGGAAATCGACTTTCAAGACAGCTGTTTTGTTATGAATCTCTTGGCTTTGTTGTAAATCTCTAATTAGTAGAACACGTTCTTTGTCCAGGCCCGCGACCATGTTCTGATTTAAATCTAATATACTTAGACCTTTCAGAGGTCTCACGTCGAAAGATAAAGTGGTTAAATAGTTTTTACGTAAACCAATACGCAAAAGCCGCGTGTTATACAGGAAGATGTCACGCGGTAGATTGTGTAAACCATTGCTATCCAACTCGAGGTCCTCTAGAAACGGGAATGCACGGAATGCTTCGACAAAATCAGGATGTGTCTCCATTTGATAGAGCTTGTTTCGCGATAGGTTCAGTTTGAAGACAGGTATGTACCCTCTGACGTAGAAAAACACCATTCCGTTACTCGAGATGTCCATGTCTAATTTTGGAGCATCCATCGGCCAATAAATGCTTGCATCAAAGACATGAATGTTACATTGGCGTAAGTGCATCAATTTCAAATTCACTGAACACATGGTATAGTTAATAGTACGGTTTTTAATGGAAAATTGTGGTGTTACTCGCAAGTTGTTTGCATAAAACTGTTCCATACGCATTAAGAATGGTGTTAGGGATTTGTCAACTGAGCATTCTTTATAATAATGTCCCTGCTTGGAATGTATGTTCTTCCTATATTGTAATCCACTTATGTCGATAACTCTCAAATGCTTGAAGACGTATTTGAAAACATCCCTTTTCCAAAAACTGAAACGATTCATATGCGACATGTTAGCGTGTAAAAGCGGTAAAGGCCGTGAATCTTCATACATCACGTCTTCACTTTGAGCGTATGCATTCGTGTTCGCAAGACTGAGCGTAGTTATGTTTTTTTTTCGCAGCATATCAAAGAAATCTCGTTTTAGTTGTATGACGCGATTAAACTTACTTCCAACGCTTTCAAGCAACAGTGTGTCAATGAACGGTAGTACATGCTTGGCGTTTAATGCCGAAACAAGGGAGCTTACTCTAAGCGAAACGCAACCGGAAAGGTCAAGGACTTTCAGGCTATCTAAACCTACAAAAGCGTTCTTCGCGAACGTGTGGAGATTGGCGTTGATCTTCAGCCTTGTTAGTCTAGATAGTTGGGAGAAAGTGTGATTGCCTATGGAGTAGCGTAGCCTGTTGTGAAAGTGTAAATTCGTAACCAATGACCAGCCCGGGCCGTGAAATACGGATTGGTTGAGTATATTTACAGGTCCCATGTACTCCTGTATATACACAGATGTAACATTCGGAGGAATAACTTTCGGGACTAGTCCATTGCACTTGAGTTGAACGTCTTGTTGTATGCATCGTTCTGTCCGAAGTTGGCCATCCGTAATCACCACCACAAACAAAGACAGCAGGATACAACACCAAGGCGGCATTACAACCTACAATGACAACAGTACTTTTCAAAAAACAAAATACATGTATAAGGTGTACTTTAGTGGGTAAAGGGTCTCCGTCGGGGATTTGAGCCCCCCCCCCCCCTAAACAATCTAAACACATCGGGTTTATCCAATGAAAACACCTCTGAAATAATAGGGATGACGCCATATTGTTTTCCGCGAGAATGACGTCACTCTGATTTCGTTTTTAAAATTAGATCTTAAATGTAAAATTTAAAAAGTCGTTAAATTTTATTAAGGAAACAACTCTACATTTCACAACAACAAATTCGCCATTTGGTATGGGTTTCTGATAAAAAATTACTTAAAAGGATGTCCAACACTTCCATACACATTGAACTACTTTACGTGCACACTTAGAAAATGTGTTAATTGCCGGATGCCGATTTACCCGAAAAATTGTAACCCTACACTTATATCCGAGTAGCTGGTGGAGCCTGGCCCGTTCGTATACCGCGAACTAGGGCCAGGTGTCAGAGAAGGTTTACCGAACACAATAGTGTTCGGTTATGCCGATGTATTCCGAATGAAACAACATCGACTGCGAATGCGCGTCGATTAAGAGTCTGCAAGCTTATTCATGAGAAAATGCACCTATTTAGACATCCTACTTAGCGCTGGATCCTTTTGAGATGGGTGTAGGACAATTCCCCACTAGAACGATTCCCCACTGGGACAATTACCCATAGGACAATTCCCCACTAGGACGATTACCCACTAGGACAATTGCCCACTGGGACAGTTACCCACTATTTGATATAAAACATATATTCAAATAAATTATGTTTTTTTTTATTCATAACGTAGATTTTGCGTTATTTACATTATCTGTAATATTTAACAATGAAAATAAGAGTGAAAAATCATCAAAAAAGAGATTTGAACCATTGTCCCTTTTTTGTCTGCAAAAATATATACTGATCAAAGAATTGAACAGAATGCATGTAACAATTTATTATCAGTAGTATTGTAAAAGTCAAGTTAATATCAATGACCAATTAATTGGACTGTTGATTCAAAATTTTAACCTAATGTGAAATACTTTACTTTGCAAATATTGAAGATTCTTATTAAAAGACTCTTTGTGAATTCTTATGATATTGATTTTTAAATGCTTACATATTTCAAGTAGATGGAATATGGGGTCTAATGGGATAAGATATAAGGAAGCATAGGGATGATACAACAATCCTAAAAGAATGAGAAATGAAGAATTAAGGTGTGAAAATCCAACACAGACTGAAAAACATGTACATTATTGATATATCAAATATCAATTAAATACCTCGTTAGCAAGGTGTAGCTAAAGGATGATTAAAGGTGTGGAGCAAAGCAATCATTTATTCAATCCCAATCCAAAATTGAAAAGCTTACCAAAATATGAATTTATCAATAAATCTGTTTTCAATTGCCTAAATCAATAAATGGGTTGATTATTATTGATAGGATAATTGAATTGCAATTCATTCTTTTCTACATTTTCATTATGCACAAATAGTATGCTTAAATCCATGATCACTGATTTTTGATTAGTTTTAATTTATTGCCTCAATAGTAGAGATTCATGAACATATAAAAATATATTTCATTGCTATTATTTATTAAAAGTTGGGAATTGTCTTCATTCTTACTACAAACGGATTTGTGAATTGACCAATCTTTTGACCTTTTTTCAACCATGTGTTATTTGTTTGGCTATTGTAATATAAATATATTTTCATGTGTAAATTGAAGATAATGGTTTGAAAAAATATGTTAATACTTCTTTAATTCAGAGTCTTGAAAAAAAAATGTTTTACGACGATTTTATTTTACCAGTGGGGAATTGTCCTATTTGACACAAATGTGGGGTATTGTCCGGTGGGTAATTGTCCAGTGGGTAATTGTCCTGTGGGTTATTGTCCTAGTGGGTTGTTGTCCTAGTGGGGAATTGTCTGTACCATAATTCCCCACTTGTAAAATGAAATGGTCATAAAACATTTTTTTCTCAAGAATCTGAATTAAAGAAATATTATAATATATTTTCAAACCATTATCTTCAAGTTACACATGAAAGTTTATTTATATTACAATTGACATTAACTTGATTTTTGCAATACTACTGATAATAAATTGTTACATGCATTCCGTACAATTCTTTCAGTATATTTATTTGCATACAAAAAAGGAACAATGCTTCAAATCTCTATTTTGATAATTTTTCACTTTTATTTTCATTGTTAATTTTTACAGATAACGTTAATAACGCAATATGTTACAAATAAAAAAACATAATTTATTTGAATAAAAGTTTTATATCAAATAGTGGGTAATTGTCCCAGTGGGGAATTGTCCTAGTGGGGAATCGTCCTAGTGGGTAATTGTCCTGTGGGTAATTGTCCTAGTGGGAAATCGTCCTAGTGGGGAATTGTCCTACACCCACCCCATATACCCCTTTTGAGATGAAGCCGTGACTCCGGTTTTTGTTGTATTTTATAGCGTTGTGTTTTGTAATGGGGCACAAATGCTGTACACCGCGCAAATCACCCAAACAGGGTTGTGTTTGTGACACAAGTATTGAAAAGTCAAGCTCTTTACCATATAACAAATCCGGAGTATATCAAAGTAAACTTTATGGTGTAATTTCTGTAATAGATGGTGTCGTGTGCTTAAATTTGTTATAGAAAGGTACTTAATATTGACAAGATAGTTACAGAATTAAGGAAGGCGTGTCAATCTTCCAAAGTAAGAGTTAAACGTGGTTTTAAAAGACGAGATATGACGAGACAAGCATATACATGTATCTGGAAAACCGTTTGATAAGCAATATATGTTAGAATAGTATATATTCTGATATCGAATTCTTGAGATCTAAATGTGTCCAAAGCATTTTATTCTTAGATCATGCGTTCCCCCTCTTCTTGATGACTTCGTCAACTACAGGCTCTTATTTTAAATCAGACTTTCAAACAACACTAAATAAGCTTATAGCGATAATGTTTAATACTAATTATAATTGATTTTGTTCCCGACAAAATGTCCGGATTACTGATTCATCCGGACTAATGAAGTAGCGCATGTTTTTATACGCATTAAGACATAAACGGTCTGTATGCACGTGTATACTTATAACACTTTAGCAAACGCCAAATTGTCGACCGTCCAAAAAAAATAATCTTCTGATATGGCAGAAAACATTGTGGGAAAAGGAGTAATTGCTCGTCACGAGCAATTTCTCCTTTTCCCACAATGTTTTCAAAAGTTGTCTGCAACAAACTGGTCAAATAATTCCGTTCCCTTATAATTTCGTTCGGATTGCGAGACATTCGGATAATAGGGGTCCGGATAAACGAGGCTTCACTGTACTGTGAAACCTTGGAAGTTATACTAAAGTTGCAATTGAACATCAAAAGAGATACCCTTTTTAAAATTAAGTTGGGCGATGATAAGAACAAAAATTGATTTTAGAAGTGTAAAAAGATGAGGGTTTGTTGGTGATAAAACGTGGTCAGCTGGTGAGAATTACATTTAACTTTGGGGTCAAATAAACTGAATGTCAATGTCTCACACTAAGTTGTCGTTGTTGTAACTTTTAAGTTAATGTGTGTCAAGTGGCGTTTTCTATTTACACACCGTTGTCCCGGTCGATTTTCTTCCGAATGCGCGTTAGGAATCGACAGCGATCCGATCGAGTGATAGACGTAGCTTTGTTTTGTAACGGCGTTACGTCTAACACTATATCACCAGAGAAACCGCAGTCGGCGGGTCTGCACGTCCAAAACAAAGCATGGGTTATCATATACCACCAGAGCCGGAAATTTGATGGGATGCTCAACTCATGCAAGGTAGACATTGTGGCTTTCAATGGCAAATAAGTTGAAAAATATACATATAGATGCAGTCATCCTGTTCGGACATGAGATCGTAAACATTGGCCAGGTGATTCCCCGCCTGAAGAATCAAAGCACTGATGGCGGGAATAAGGTGCGTTCAAGATGGTTGATGATTCATTTGAAAATGTCCTTGGGCAACATCTCGAGAAAAACAGCTGCTCCTTTTACCACCATTACTATAAGTATTATTTCTGTGAACAGAGACTGAACTATAGTCTATTATTCGAACATTAGGACATTTAACGATTTCCCATGATACTACGGTTATAATAATATAGAGCAAAACAAAGCGAGTAAATCTGGACTACATTCCTAGTTCTAAGAATGTATTTTTCCGCACAGTGAAGGCGGATATTTAAAGAGAAATTGGGGTCAGACCGCTGTTTGTGTATCGATAAAGTATCGTCCCTCAAAAAGTGGTATGTAAATTTAATTTCGCACCCTTAGTCCAAAAACGGGCAACATTTTCAATTCCCGTTCCCAAAATGATTCAGTATCAGCGAACATTCCACGTTATACTAAAATAAAAATGCGAATCATGCCGTTTGAAAAGATTGAGGTATTATAAAGGTTATACAACACAAATTGTAGAATTTAATATACGTGTCTTTACATGTCATCCAATATGCCGTTCTGTTTAATATAATTCAATAGCTTAGGATATAAGGTGCCCGCATTACCTAACCAGTTTTACATCTTACACTGCATCAAGTACAGAAATTGTGCCTCTCTATGATAAAATCACTGAAAAATAAGTTCTTAATCAAATAATAAGCTCATTTAAACAGGTATGGACGCATAAGAAGCACGGCTTTTAAATATGGTAAAGATAGAAAGCACTTTGATCTGCTAGGTCACACGTAAGAAAATAAACATGTAGACATAATATGCTATTGAAACGATACATGTTGTTTTGTATTGCGGTATAGTTTTTCATGAAAATAGTTTTTCAGCGTTATGTTAATTCAGAAATTGCCAATGTATCAAAGCATGTACAGTTAACCCTTTCCCAAACAATAATTGACCACTTTGTTGCAGACGTTTTTTAGAAAACATTGTGGGGGAAAAATGCTCGTAACGAGCAATCTTTCCTTTTCCCACAATATCTTCTGCCTTATCAGAAGAGTATTGTTGAATTTCATCACATTTTGAAATGTCGTCTGCAAACTCTTTCAGTTCGGGACAATCGAAAATGTGTTGTTTGGAAAGGGTTGATATACGAAAGTATGTGCAGGTAATATACTATTGACCTAAAAAACATTGCAACGCCTTTGGATCTGATTACGCATTTATTCATCGTAAACAGACTAACACGCAATTAAATCTTTACTTACAGTTGCTACTCTCAGGTATAGCTGATACAACATACATCAACGTCCAATGTCTAAATGTCTTCACAAATGTGAACGAAACACCTTTAAATCAGTATGTTTTTTCTTTCCTTAATTCCGATAACGTTTTTGGCAATCGATACGTGCATTCGATGTGACTGTACCTCACGAAATAATATTGTTTAATAGGGTTGCCAGTTTTTCGACAACCTTAAAAAGCCCGTAAGCAATTTATAGATTTGAAAAATGATGAACCAGTACCAAAGTATTCAATAAACCTTTTCATACTACTATGTAAACCGAAACTCTCGTTTTATTTTCTAAAGACATTTGTGAAAGGAGCGGAAATTATTTACCCTGTAAACCAATTTAACCCTTACAGTGCTGTATCCGTCTTCATGGACATGCAAACAGGTTAGATCCAGGCCAGCCAAGTAAATTGGCAGCCGGCCTGTGATCTAACCTGTTTGGTACTCGGAGTATCTTTTCTCGACGAAATAAAGCAGATATTCAAGGTATTTGAAAAGCAGACGACAGTTAAATATATATATTTTTAAATACCCAGCATTTAAATGCAGGGGCCTCCATGGCCTAGTGGTTAGAATACAGAACTTGAAATCACATTGCCCCTCTCCGCGGGGGTCAAATCCTGAGAGGGATATGGATTCTCATGAGAGGCAATCTCCCGACTGACTAACGGAATGCCGATGGTTCTACCCGCTTTGATCAGCCCTTATGGGCAGTTGAGTATGGGTCTTCCTCCATCATTAAGAGTCGGGCATCGCTACATAACTGAAATAATGTTGATGTAATGTAAAACCCATTTAAAAAAATTGATAAATGTGTTAAACTGTGAGGCGTATTTGTAAGTGCTGTTCGCAAGCTATGTGTGCGTCAGATCAAATCTACAAGCGTGCAGATTATCAATAGGCAAACTTCTTTCCGTTATACATGCAGAAAACGTTGGGGTTTCCCCCTGATATAACATCGACAAAAGGATAAAATACTCCTAATAAGCCGTTAATATACTTGTAAACAATGGTTTCGATGGTCAGGCTGGTTTTCTGGTACATGGATAGTAGTTTCAACAACTGACCAGGAGAGAGGTGACTTATTTATTGTATGTTTTTTCTTTCATTACTGTTTCTTTTTCTCACCAAGATTGTTAATACTCAAGCCAATACTTTTTTCAATATTGTGTGTTAAAACTCTTACCTGTATAATGCTGTAAATGGAGGGGATATCATGTATATCAGTGCCAAGACACTATATCAAATGTACGTCTGAAATAAGTCTGTTTTGCTTTTTCACGCATAAGACATCTTTGTTTTTTCAACGTCTAATTACCATGTATCATTTATAAACATGTATAACTGTTTACAAAACAGTAAAGTAGGGGTTAGGTTCAATAATATAGGTTCCATTGTAAACTATATTGTTACAAATGGATCATTTACTTGTAAAAAGTAGTGCTTAACTGTTTGCGCATCAGGGGTTCCTCGGACCTTTCTATTTAAACGTATCTATTATTTTACATCGATTGGGCAACACGTTCATACAACTAAGGCTCAACGCTCTCTCTGCTGGAGATATAACCAGTATTGGTGCCGATTTATTGGTTTGTCATGGAATTTTTCCCTCATCGTTTAAGATGGTCAAACCCAGGACCCTCGGTACCAGAAGCAACCACTCCATCACTCCAGACATTTCGCCTATTTCGACCCTTTTAATCCAGTATAAGCCCTTATAGTGCTGGACATGCTTTAACCCTAACCGTGCTGGAATCGATTTCATGCTTATGCAAACAGGTTTGATCCAGGCAAGCCGCCAAATGAATTGGCGTCTGGCCCGTGATCTAACCGTTTTTTTGTTTTTTTTGAGTATCTTTCCTCATCAAAATTATTCAGATATTAAATGTTATGGAGAGCAGGCGACACATAAATCTGTTTTAGAAAATTGCCCAGCATTCTAAGGTGTAGTACTCTTCATCCGTAATAGCAGATACCAAGTATCAAATAAAAATAAAAGATAGAAAAATATACATGTAAATTCGCTACTGGCATAAGCTCACATGTAAGTTTTAGCAACTTGGATGCATATTTACAGGTCTACCAATTCAATTAATCCAGGAAACTTCGATTTTAAAAAACAGTTTTACGAAATCTGCCAGATAATTACGGACGAGAATGTGCATAAGGCATTTATTTCCTTCCTCTTTGTTGACAAACTTTTTGTTTATTATTTGAAATACAAGCCTTTTGACAGCAACAGAAGTATCGAAACCGGAAGTTTTGGCTTTTAAACTGGGGGAATTTCCATATTCCCGAGTTTTTGTTTTTCCTATTCTCGCTTTCGACATGACGTCATCATTAACCGGAAGTGGATGACCCGGGGGATGCTATTGCATAGCAACGCTATATCGCCAAAGCGGGTCCCAATCAATCAAAGGAGACAGCTGGTTTTTTTTCTGTGTTTTGATAATGTCTTATCAACAATATGATTTACTACTGGGTGTTGCCAAGACTCGTTATGATAGGGAATTGTCTTTAATCGGATTAAAAGAGTGCCCTTATAGACTGCCAGAAGGAAGCTGGAAAGACGACCCTACAGTTTGGCCAGAAATGTAGTACGGAGACATGTATTCCTATTTGATTGACACTCCAGGTTTGAACTATAATCATTATTTTACGCATTCCACTCTTTGAATTGTCATTTTCGCATATATGATAGTGTTTTTAACCCCAAAGAGATGCGTCATTCGGTTCGCAGTGCAAGTCGCAGTGCTTTTTTGTCTATGATTTCGGAGCGACCTAACATGTGTTGTTTTTTCGTTGAATCTTCTAATTTTACAGGAGAAAATATGGAAATTGTTTATATCCATAATCTTAAAAAGTTGATGTTTTGAATATGATTTTTAAGATAAAATTTATCCATTTTTGCCTTATCGATCAACCTGGTTTAATTATGAAACGCCAACATGTGCGATTTAAAAACGTAATAACAAAGATCTGGAAAAAGCCAAAATAAATTCTAACTTTATTTGTTAGTGTACTTTTGAAATAATATTAAACATTTCATTGAATTTTATTTACCATTTTACGATTAAAACCATGCCATTGAGGGAACTTTATCATGAATAAAACAGTTTTTCTAAATATTTTTTTTGTGTGTTCTACCCTTCTTTCGCACATATGATGGTGCCTTTTCTAGTTAACTTAATGTCTTCTGCATATGTTATTTTCAAATATAGGTAGAAAAGTCCTGTTAGTTCCATAAATTAAATGTCTCAATTAAAGACATCTGCAATAGCTTGCCTAATGATGTTTTCGCACCAAAAATATGACATTTAATCACTCTTATTTAGGGGTTTACACCAAAGAGAGCACGAAAAACAAGAAAAGCCTAGAAGCCCATATCTACTTTACATCAGGAACTGTTAGAACTGTTCTCATCTTTGAAGTGCCAATCAGTTGGTACAGTGTTCTGACTGCGAATGTGAAACCATCACAAAGGGTGAATGATGATCCACACAGGCCATGGGTGGCCCTGACATCCGAGGGTGTTGTGTCTGTAGCACACTGTAATTGTATGACAGGGTAAGTTATGTGTATTAC